>OX375795.1:21709159-22958220 GCA_947359425.1 Lagria hirta
ATGGGTATTTCCAAACTGGCGTCAAAGGGACGGACAGTAACTAAATACCGTTATGAATAAATTGCAAAACACGAGATCGTTCAATATTATTGACAATATTACAATTTTCAAAAGAATTAACATTTTACTTAATATTATGAAACATATAATATGTCTCTAAAAAGACTCATTTAGTCGGCAATTCTTTATTATTAGTAATAAATCAAATGCCACAGAGTAAAAAAAAGTACATAAAGCGGATTTTATACATATTATGCTTAGTTATAAGACTCTTGTTGTGTGCTATGTTAATGACGCAGAAAATTAGCACAAAAATACAAATTATATATCATTGATGGTGTTTTCTCATCAAAAAGTAATGTTTTCTATCTAGTAGTTGAAGTTGTAGAGTAATGCAGACCATTTGGAAAAAGAAATTTTTGACAACAGCGAGTGAAATAAGGGCGTACTGGACATACAAGACAACTGTGAAATCTATTTCAACATTAATTAATATCTGTTGTAAAAATATAAAAAAAATGTAAATTTGAGGTTATTTTTATAATCTTTTGTTTATGTGTTTATATAAATAATATTTTTGATTAAGCTTTTTTAAGATTATAGCTTGAGATATGTTTTTTATTTTAATTGTTTTATGAATAACTAGCGGTTTCGCACGGAAGCCACACCGTGTCTTTTTATTTTTAATTTTGTAATGTTTTTTGGATGGAATGTCAGATTTTAATAATTCAAAAAGTAATCAACAGGTATTGAAACAGTCGTAAATTCGAAGCAATTTATTTGGTTAAAAATTAATGCAAAGGTTTAATTTTGATCGCCGTTTCTGTCTACTTTTAAAATATAAAAAAGTAGTTATGGTGACATAACTACAATAGTTGTGCATTCTTTAGTGTCCAACTTTTTTTTATATGAAATATTGTTCAATTGTTTTATTTTCAATTAAGCACTTTGTATCTATCAATAAAATTGCCAAAAAAAATGGTTATTTCTAGAATGGAAAGGATTCACGTGTAGAATAAAAAAATGGAAGTGATTATTGTTGTCACTTTAATCTAGTGAAACGTCACGCTCTAATATTTAAAGCCTAGTTTATTTTCAATTGCCTTCTATACCATCATCATCATCATCACCATCAGCATCAAGTAACGTGTGCTCTTCCACGTGTTTTCTGCCTGTAGCACCTAGTGGCAGGCTGGCAGGCTCTGATTTAGAAAGTGTACTTATTATGAGAGATTGTGTGAACTCGGTGGAGTCAAGGCCATATTTTCACCATGCGGACCTTGTCCATTACTGACCAGAAGTGTGACCAACTCAAGGTCGCTACTCTCCTACTCTACAATGGTAGTAGATCTCGTTCTATAAAGTTCAGGATACTAATATCCGTACAATCTAGAAAAAATCAGAGAATTTCTACCATATGCATGCCATAGGTAGGTAGGTATTCATAAAATCTAACTGTAGGCGTTGGCAAAAATAAGCAGACAGTATGACCCTTACAACAGTCTTCGGTGCCGACGGTAGTGACCCGCTGTGGAGCATAAGACATTTACAGCTTCTGCGTTCTAACCCGTCAAACTTGTTTCAAGTTAATTTGTATAACCATTGTATAACTAAAAGAATAACAATTCGTATTTTCCATGTTGAAAGGTTACAACTTTGTTGCACAAGATGTAGTTTATGATAGGGAACAATGCATTTGCTGAGCAGACTGTGTCTGTGGATGGTGGTAGGTATGTCACTTTCAGTTCTTCATTTTCATCGTTGCTTAAACTCACTCAGTCACCCAGCCGAGGAAGACGATAATCAACCAACGGGAATTTAAGTTTGCTGTGTTATGTTTATTTGTTTAAGATTCTCTAACGGGATATCACTTACAAACGTTCTAAATTACCTCGACGAGCATGTTTGTTTAAGATATTTAGAGCATTTTCACTTTGTCGCACCTAGGTGACACTCAAACAAAGGCAAATATTTTTGTACTTAACAATACATGTTATACATTAGAAAGGATACGAAACTCTCGTTTATTCTTTTAACTCAGAGATTTAATTTTTAAACTCAAAACATTTTGTACCGTTCAGCTGCATATTTTTTTATTTTAACTCATTTCACATTTTGTTTCATTGCGTGTGACAAACTCAAAAATTTCGCAAAACAATTTTATTAGCTTGAGTTTATTCTTTAAGACTCTATTCAGCCTTTGTGGTAATCTTCTGCTACTATCAATACTACTTTTTGGCAAATTTTGCTTAGAAGAGTTTATCTATCAAAGAATTGCTTTACAACTTCATCCACTTCTAGGATGCTATTATTGAACCGATTATGGCATTGATCTATATGAATTTATAGAAAGTCTTAAGGCTTTGTTGTTAGTGGATGATTACTTTTTTTGCTATTTGAACATTTGCAATAAAATAAAGTTTACATTTTTGTCAAAAGCATTATAAAGTTTTTGACACGTCTGCACAATTAAGTAATAAATGTTTTTTTAGTGATCGCATACATATTTCGAAAGGTCAAAATTGCAAAATATCTCTTTTACATCAACGCTCAAAAATGATCCAAAGTCAGATTTTTACTCTGCTGACTCTTAAGTTTTTTATTCTCAGCAATAATTCACCATTCGGTGAGCAGCTGAATAGTTAAATATATCAGGCCAGATCAGGTCAGGTCGAACAAAATAAACTTTTTTTTATAATTTTAAACTACTATTAATAATGAAAAATATTAAAATTTATGTAAAACAAGTTAAGTCCTTCTACCGTACTGGGCTTAAAAATTGGATGAGTAGAAGTGTGAAATTACCAATTGTCTAAAAAATTAGAAAACACATTTTCAAAAACCCAATTTAAAATTTTAAATTTTAAAACGTTAAATAAGTACTTTTTTGAAATCAATCTGAAAGCAAAATTTGAATGATAGTCTTATTTGGACTATTATTAAGAAAGTTATGAGCAAAAAAGTGACTTTTTCTAAAAAATTATCATCTATTGATTGTGGTTTCAAAAAAAATCTTAAAATTTAGTAGAAAAGCTTTTTTGAAGGATTTTAAAAAGCATTATAAAAACTAATTTCAAGCTGTCTAATTTTTAGCGTAAAATGCCCACTAATAAATATATTGTAGAAAAAAGTATTTTAAACGGGTTTGTGTTTTTTACTACTAAATCTAACCAAATTAGTACTCATCAACAAGATAAAAGCAATAAAAAAAGTTGTCAAACTTTAACACAAAACACTTAAATAATATTGTAGTAAACTCGCAACGCGTTCAAGCGAATTCATCATTGTTAAAAATTTAAACCTGAAAAGTTGAGCGGCTTATAGCAATCGTTTCACCATTAATTTATAGTTGTTTGTTAAATAGTTGATTTATAATTGTATTTATAAAAGTCTGAGCGCAAACATTTTAAATAAATATATTTTCCGGAAATCGTCTTGGAAACAACATTTTCCTGCTTATTTACGCGCAGGAAACTTGAGTTTTCCGGACTAGTACTGTAAAAACTTTACAAGACGTAAAATAAAAAAGATATTCTGGTAACTATAGTTGCCAACAAAATTGACAAACTCGATTTTGGTGGAATTTGTAAAAAAAATTCAAAAACTTGTAAGTTTCGTTTTTTTTTACGATTTCCGGAAAAATTTAATACAAAACACGTCAGTAAAATCTCTTACTTGACTCGGAGCTTAAAAATACTCGGCACAAAGTGCCTCGTATTTCAATTTAGCTCCTTTTCAGTAATGTGAAATTTTCTTGACTTTTATGTAAATAACTATTTCATTCTTTTCGTTCTTAAAAAAATCTATGCATGTGTGCGAGCCAGTATTACAAACGATACAAAAACTTTGTTTAATCTTAATTTTAATTTTTAACAAAATCTTTTGAATAATGAAAATCTAAGATTGATTTAGCAATAAAGCTGCAATCTTAAGAAAAGAATAATAATTGTTATAAACGTTTTAATAACTTATGTAACTTTGTTTCAATAATTCTGCAAATTGTTTGTTTCTATAATTTTTAAAAATGTTTTTAACATTTTAACATGTCACGTAAACGGTTTCCAAAAATTTTTGTTTCACTGTTTTGAAACATTCCGAAGCAATGTTTGTGAAGACATTAAGTTTATTATAATTTAGCTTTTAGTTTTAGAATTTTTAGCTAAATTTAATTGACTTAGTTTGCTTGCGATATGTTTCTTTATTTCAACCAGTGTGCGTGCTAAATTATTCAGATCAACTGTTGCTGTGAAATTTTGAGCATACCTATGTCTATTTTTTGATTAGTTCATACGCAGATACAGGCGTGTTGTGTATTATTAGATGAGCTTTGACGTTTGTCGGTGCCATCATATTGTCAACGACAACAAAAATGTATCAAGCTAAATTGCGCAGCATGAGTTGATCTAAACAATTTATGAACGCACGGTATATTAAATTTAATTATTGGACTGAGCTATAAAATATAAAACATGCACTATCAAATTTTAGTTGAGAAACAAAATTGGTCCGTTTAATGCAAAAAAATTTTCAGTCAACTCTAATAATTAACGGTTATTTTAATTGGCCAATTATATTCTTTTGCTTAAAATATTTTCTCTCTCTAAATGTTTAAACAGAACCGGGTAAATTGCTACTTTGTTTTATTTTTTTAATAAATTCATAGATTGGATCTACATAATTATGCATCATTTTCCAACAGCGGTAAAATTCTATTTTGACTAAATTTTTGATTCAATTATTTCTAATTTTTATCAAAATTCTGGAAAATTCTTCGCAAAAATTCTTTTGTTGTTGTTCGGAGAATAAACAAATTACAAATGGTTCAACAAAGGTTATGGACTTTCCAAACGTTTTGGTTTTTCGAAGAAGGATGAACAATTACCCGTTAGTGGTAGGGTTGGCCGGAGTTTTTATACAAAGGAACATTTAATAAATCATCCAAAAAAATCGCTTATATCTAGCAAATCTCTGAACCATATTTAATTTATGCCTTTTTTATTAATTATTAAAATTCGTACAAGCTGATTTATCTCTTAGACTCGGCTGAAAAACAACATTTTCTAATTATTGAACAATTCTGAAAAAAGTCTATGCGCGTTTATTTCTTTTCCCGGAAATCGTCTTGGAAACAACATTTTTCTGCTTATTTACGCGCAGGAAAATTGAGTTTTCCGGACTAAGTACTGTAAAAACTTTACAAGACGCAAAATAAAAAAGCTACTCTAGTAACTATAGTTGCCAACAAAATTGACAAACTTGATTTTTGTGGTATTTGTAAAAAAATTCAAAAACTTGTAAATTTCGTCTATTTTTACGATTTCTGGACAAATTTAATACAAAACATGTCAGTAAAATCTCTTACTTGACTCGGAGCTTTAATTTTAACTTCAATTAAGCTCCTCTTCAGTAATGTGAAATTTTTCTGACTTTTATATAAATAACTATTTAAAAATACATTGTTTTGAAATTTGAAACTTTTACAATATTTGGCTGTAATTCAAGAAGTTACAATAAAATTTATTGGTTTTTTGAGTTTATTTTGTTGTCCTAATGTCAGAATTATATACCTAAATCACAAGATAATTAGAAAACAGTTTTTAAGTTAAACGGTTTCATTGAAAATAAAAATAGTAGATAATGTACTGAAAGTAAAAAATAATTTGATAGTTCCTATGTGACAGGAGCTGTCAAATCATCACACTGGTCTTCTCATCAATCTAGGGCATTGATCAGACAAGAAAATAGAATTGTTTGGAGCGTAAAATTTTAATCAACAGTCAACCGTTTATATCATTATAAATGCTATTTATTTACCTATTTAGTCAGGTTACGCTACACTACACGATTTTTCTTTCTGAATAATGCCCTAGATTGATAAAGAGAGTAATGTGATGACGGGTATAAGACTTACAAAGTTATTTATTTGTTTTAAGGATAATTATTAAACTTATTTTTAAATTTAGTATACAATCATGAGTGCCAGTTAACAAATCTTTACGCCAGTTAAATTTTTACGAGATAACTTATTTGGTTATTAAAAATAATCAGATTGGTGTAAAGACGCCAATAACAAAGTTTTATAACGCTAATAACGCTCTGTCAATAACTAAAATATGCAGTAAAAAAATCTAGTCATTGGCACTTTACGTGTTATATAAGAAGTGTTTCTTATAAATGCAAGCTAAATAAGCATTCGATGCAATTAAATGTCTAACAAAAACATTATTTTTAAAGCAAAGCTGTCTTATAAGTCGTAATAACAGATTTGCGAAAGTGTCTGACTTAAAAAATACAGTTTCTTCTCTCGGCAGTAAGACCCGAGTAATTTTATTCAATCACCACTTAACTGGCAAAAGCTGCGATTAAGCAAGTTGTATCGATGAGAATTAAACCTGAAAATGTTACGTAACTGCTTGAAGATATTACTACAAACGCAAAAATTGCCAATAAGCAACGGCCAACCACTACTGGTTTTATCCTATAATCTCAGAAAGTATGGTCAAAACAAATTTATTCAGAACAAAAGCTTTATAAGCTTAACGTTTATTGGTGTATTTGACACAATAGGCTAGAAATAATTTAGCTGTAAGAGCTGAATTAATCAGTTTTCTGTTTTGAATAAATGGGATTGTAGATATAGATCTTTCAGTAGTTTACAGAGAAAGTGCGAGCAAGTGCACATCATACGCATGCAATGCATACAAAAGCAGTTGTTTATTTGACATTATTTCTTTCATTGACAGATAACGCTTTTCAATCTAACCAAGATCACACTGTATAATATTTTCATAAATGTTTTAACATTTTTATATATTTTTTAAGACTTTTAATATCTAATTGTCGATGTAATATTAGTGAATTAATTTTAATTTTATCAAAATTTATATAAACGAATAATTTGCTGATAACTAAATAACCGAGTTGAAGACATGTTTATTGTGCGCGTACATACCAACTCTTGCTATGAGATTTTGAACGTATGCTATTTTCTTACGATTAGTTTTTACAATATTGACATGATAGGTCTAGTCAGATCAGGTAAAACCAAATGCTTCTGTTAATTAAGTTTGAGTGGTTTATTGTCGAAACTAAAATAATTTAGTTTAAAAGGTGTTACAAAAACTGACCCGTTCCAAAACACAGAGTTGTTCATTCAGTTTTTTTTTTATGATAAAAACTTTTAGTTTTATGAAAATAATTGTAGTGTTAAGTTTTGAGGTTTGACGTTTGCATAAAGCGATCATACTATCAAATCTAAAGTCATTAAAAATATACTAATATTTAATTGTAATGAGATCAATTTTTTTTTCTTACTAATTTTTATAATCAGTTGTAAGTGTCAAAAATCAATGTCATAAAACGCATTGATAAGAGTAAGTTAAAAACTACTACATATTTCGATCTTGATCAAATTTTTGTACAACCATGTGGCATCAACTTTTAAATAAAAAAAAATATATTAAAATTAGTTTACTTAGTCAAAAAGCTGAGGTAACAAACAAAAAAAAAACAGTTTAATTGAGAATTGTTAAATGTGTTAAATAAATAATGTTTACCCACTAGACACTGCGCTTAACTCAATTAATAAATTAGTAAAAATATTGGAATTAGTCAATAATAATCGTCCTGTATGTTGTAAGAAAATTTATTGTGGTTAGTTTTGTGAATTTATTAAATTGTTAGTAAAATTATAATGAAAGATAGTTTGCAAAATTATATACGTTTTCAAATAGAAACATATTATCGTCTACCATCTATTTTTAACTGTCGCAATGTTTGCCACTATACTATATTCAGGTTAAAAATGAAGCTGGAGTAAACACTATCACGTGCGGTTTACGTGATCTCCCACCACAATAGACGTATCTGTTCTTACAGGGCTATCATCTGATAACGTTTCTCACAACAAAACCGAACTATAACTTAAAAGTACTTACTCAGGCTTTGTCTCCTCACTCAAGCTACGCTTTTACCTGGTACTTCCATCCAATAATTTCTATATTACCCCACCGTGGGATACCAAACACGAGGTGATCATGCAGTGTTGTTTGTTTATTTCAGCTTTATCTTTAACTTGAATATACTATACACTATATAGTAATTTTAGATAAAAAAATTAAAACATATTTTATTTTAATATGCTTGTTGTGATTTCTATGTTGTTATGTTTTAAATAATATTGTTTCAGTTTTTTTTTGTTTTTTTAAAGAGTTGAAAGCTTATGAGATTTTCCTATAGAATGTAGTTAACATTTTAATTATTTAAAAAAAAAAACAGATGTTATTTTTTTTTGCTATCAACTGCACGACTTATAAATTAGTTATGATAATGTTAATGGTTATGTTAACGGTTGGTTAACTTTATAAGATTTTTTTTTTCTCAAAAATATCTAAGCTACAAAATTCAATAAGTTTTAAAGCTTTTTATTTGTTAGCTGTTTTTTGACCAACAATTTTAATTCTAAGATTTTGAATGTTGCTTTTTCTACTTAAAATTTCAATTTGAGATATAACAAAAGCAGTTTTGACTATTGAACTCAAAAGTTGGCGCTTAATGCCTTATGTAATTAACCTTCTAATAAGTTTATGGCCGGGTCATCTATATATTTGTTTGTAACTATTTTTTGTTTTGAACCGTAACCAGCTGTGATTATTGACTATTTATAACCTCTCAATTTGTATCAAAAGTCAAGCATATCCATAGTTAGGTCATGTCAGGTCAGGTAAAGCCCGCTCACCACAAATGCTTGACGGCGGTATAGAAATTAAGAATTTATAAAAAAATATGACTAGAAATTTAAAAACTATAAATATTAAAATAATAAATATTAGTTTCAATTGTATTAATTACCTAATATAAATATTATATATTATCCTGATTATGTCAATTTAATTTTATAATAAATTCAATTTTTACAAATGTTAACAGAATGGGCATTAATAAATTGTTGATCCAAATTAAGATAACTATAATCACAGGTTTAAAACAGCTGCCTATATTTGCTCTCGTTTTTTTTTTATTTAAAAATTTTAATTTTTTAAAAGTTTTTTATTTATTAAAAAATATAGAAAGTCTTTGTAAACATATGAGCTGAGAACTTATTGAACCGAATTCAATCAATCAGTTTTAATACTATGACTAAACACATCACTTTTTAGTTTACGGAATTTATTAAAATATTTCAAACAGAAGCATCTTGGCTGTTAGAAAACCGATATCATAAAATACTTAATCAAATCCGTTTTTCAAACCAGTCTAAAAAAATTGTCAACACGTAATTTCTATCCAATTAATTAAATGATGTTTAGATTACTTTTATTTGTTTATATCGCTTACAGCGACAAGATATAGGTGATGTGTAGCATAACGATTAATTAAAATCTCTCCTCTAACGGGCTTTGACGTCTGCAGTGAGCATGTTTTTTACAGATTTTTTTTCAAAAACAAGTTGAAACAGTTTTTTATGATCTTGTTATACCTGATTTAAGAATTTTGCAGTTTGACTTTGCAAGACTGAGAAAGTAAACTTAATTTAGTAACAATATTATCAATACGAGAAGTATGATAGTATGTTCAAAATATATTCTACATCCTAGGCAGTACAAAACCAATTTATCATAATCAATAATTTGAGAAATCCTTAATCAAAATGTAGAATTTTTTTATTATTTTAAAAATGGAAAATGCTCAACAATTATAGAAACTAGGCTAACCTCGTTATAACATAACTATTTTAAACTAACTTTTCAACTTTACAGCAAAAAGTTGTAAACGCAATTCATTTATTTTATTTATAATAATTTCTTTAGTTTTCTATGTAGAAAAAACTAGATTTAAATAATTGATGAACGCATGTTACATATAATTATTTAAAAACTCACTATCTAATATGTCAGAACACTGTGCAATATGTTTTCTCTAATAAAATATTGTTAATACTTTATTGTTGGAATTTATTAAACTTTAAAACTTTGTAATTTTAGGGCAGTTTATTAGAAATAAGGTACTCTGGACATTTTTCATATTTTGCGGTACGCCTGAGTAATAATTCATGCCGAGTTTTTTAGGCTCAAAGTTGGAAGCTAATTTTCACCAAAATCGGCTCACAGCTGAAAATTCTGTAGATGAACAATCAGTCACTCTTTATTTTTTAACCTTAAAGGTTTAATTATTTGGACAAATAAATATTATGGTGACAATTAATCTAATAAAAAACATTATGCGTGGTCATACATAAAAAATATATATAGGGACGGGTCAAATTAAAAAGGTCACTTGTTTTTAAAGCATGACCGATTTTATAACTATTAAACAGTGACATAAAGGTCAAATTTTGAGATGTTTCTAATAGATGTTCTTGGTCAGAATTAAAATTTTCAATTCATTTTATTTGTGTATTAAGAGCGTAAAATAGTTTTTATAGAGAGATTAAAATGGGTAATATACTTTCGGATTTTCGCATCACACACAAGATTTTTTCGACGATTGCACAGTCTAATAATTAAAAAACTTTGCTTAAAAAATTGTTAACTCAAATTCTTAGTTTTCAAACAAAAGTTTGTTTATCTGTTGTTATGAAATAAAGTATACCTACTTGATTGGTTGAATAGCAAGCTTGGCATTAATGAGCTTGAATGTAATCAATGTCACACATACCAATGACGCACGGCGTTAGACGTTATAAATTTAAAAAATGACATTTGTCAGAAAAGTTTATTTTGGCGTTGTCAAATGCAAACTCAAATGCCAACTTTCTGTCTGTATCGGTTGTAGAAATTGTTGTCGAAATGTTGCTTTAATAATTTGAAGCTTTTTATTTCAATTTTGCTTTCGAAAAGCTTCAATTATTCAAAAAATGTAAAAAGCAAGACAATGATTCTCTATTCTGACAAACCCGGTACTATGCAAGTGAGTACTTGTACAATTTGTTCAATAACTGTTTGAAAATCTATCTGTAAAACGGCACAAATTATTGAACAATTTTATTTGTGCTTAGGAATTTCTGCAGATTGAGTCATAATATTTTTAAATACTGCAAATACTGCATAAAAAGGCTTATCGTACAAAATGACCATTTTAATTGCTCAACACTTAAGAACTTATATTCTTAAGAAATTGTAACGATTTAGCAAAACAGGAATCTTGACATCCTTGAGCTGCTTTGAATCGTTTCCTAGGTTTGTTTATTTTTCAAAAATTATATCAATTTACTTTACTGTTATTGTTATGGCAATTAATTATGGTAATCTGATTGTAATGTGATTATTTATTAAATTATGTAAGCTTTAAGTTTAATAATTATTGTTTCCTGAACAACATTAAACAATATTCTACAAGATTACAAAAAATCTAATGCAGAGCTGATCAGGCAGCTGAGTACTACCCCGAATAGAGAACGGTTTCTAATTTATGACTGTGGTTTTTAGTGACAAACTTTGTAAGGGATTAGTGCATTAAAATTTACTGCTGGTATATCTTAAACGAGTTTACAATACTGTCTAATTTATTCTAACACTTTGGTGGTTTTACAAAATATTGTATTATTCTTAATAAACTAAACTAAAAAGATTTTTAAGAGCGAATAATAGGTGTAATTGTGTAGAGTAGTCTATTCACAGTTTATAAATTTATTTATATATTTTTTTGTTTTTTTTATTATTTTTTATCTATATATTTTATATGAAGACTCATAGTGACAGTGTTTTATATCTTTGGTAGCTATCTGCTCGTTTTTTTATATTATGTATTTATTTTTCGGTTTCTTGTTGTTACTTTGTTGTTTTTGTTTCTTGTTGATACAAAATGCTATTTTGTTGTAGTTATAACTTTTACATCTTACCATGGTGTTTTCGATTTTAATTTGCTGCTATTTTTTTAAAGTAAGGTCTCTATTGTTGTTTTTTGGACGTTTTTTTTTTTAATAATATTTTGGCATTTTTCAAAACTATGTGCGTTTGTTTAATTTATTTGTTAAAGCGTCGATTTTTTATTGTCAAGACTGGTAATGTTTAGTTTTTCTTTAATGTTTGCTCGATTCGGTTTTAAATGTTTGGTTGTTATATTTATTTTACTTAATATAAGCCTATGGTCAGATAATATGGAAGCTAAGAATATTGTAAACACTTTTAATTGTAAGATTTTTTTGTGTTAAAACATTATTATGACATAGTAACTGGCGAGTCTTTTAGTAGTTTAAAATTAATAACATTTAATTTGTTTTTGGAGATAAAGTTGATTTTTTTTTATCTATTTCAGAAATGAAGATCAAGTGATGATAGAATGGCAGCTACGGATGGGCAGATTACAATTGCCGCAGCTAGATGGGCGGACGAAGGTAGCTATCTACGTGAATTTGTTACAAAACATCAGCTTCCGGCGGCAGTTAAAATAATTAAAGGCCAATATGGAGGTCTGGGGGTGCCTACGCTACCTAGTCCAGGTCTTCAACCAACAGCCTTGCTAGTGTCTGCTGGAAAACGTCAAAAAATTATAGCACAAGCTGTGAAAATTAAAGAAGGAAGGCGGTTAGTGTGTGTTGGACCAAGATTAGTGATTCCAAACACATACCCTGGGTATTTTGAACTATTGAGCGAAGAAGGAAGAGCTGTGCGATGTATTGAAGGAGTAGCGGAATTGTCAAGGCGGAGGCCAGAAGAAGGATGTTTAGTTCGAGAGACTATTAGAGGAGTGCAAGCTAAGACTGAACCAGAAGGAACCGTTGTTCCTGAAGGTGCTCGAACAATTTCTGCCGGTGAAATACTAGTCCCATCTGGAGAAATTATTTTGCCTGGATCTAAAAGCCGATACCTCAAGTGTATAGACAGCAAAGGCGATACTATACTTTTAGGTTTGGAACAAAGAGGAAAATTTTCTGCTTTAGCCAGAGAAGATAATATAAGTGGTGTTCATACTGCAAAAAATCTTTTAAGTAAACGACTGCCTTTAACTGTTAGATTAGTTCATGGTACCGCTCCTCGTGGTCTAAAAAGTCCAAGTCATTTTGTGCCAGAGCTTCGACTGTTATCTGTTTTCGAAGAGGAACATGTTTTTGCTCTACCTCTACAAAAAGAAACGCAAAGTATAACTGCCTTGCCTTTAGCTGCACCTTTGAAATTACTACGAACAAGGAATGATGATCAACTGAGAGCCATGATTGAATTTAATAGATTAGTAGATAAATGTGCTAAATTAGTTGCTGAAGTTGCAGATAGAATTCAAGTCCTTGATGGTAAATTAAGCGACACTAAGAAGCAAATCACTACTCAGCCTATATCGGAGATTAACAAGAATGGGGGTTTTTTATTACGTCGAAGTGCTTCATCAGATTCTGCAAATCATCGAACTAAACATTCTCATCATCACAAAGATGAAAACCGAGTTGCTGTGCACTCCGAAGATTATGATGAAATTGATCAAATTTATGATTACGTAAGAGGATTTGCTCCTTTGCCAAAAAACATAAGATCTGCAATTTTTGATCCTTTACCTTCTCTTACCTCCCATAGCTCTACAACACCTTCACATCCTGTGACCGATGCAACAAAGCCAGAACCACCTCCAATTGAAACAATACCATCAAAGAAACTCCAAGCGGAAAAAAGAAACCGGAAATGTGTTTCTTCTACAGTACGAGAAGTCAAAACTAAATCTAGCTCTCATGCAGACAAAACACCGCCTGGTCTTCCTAAACTATATGTTAAAAATGGTCAGTCGCAGCGCAGCCGCTTGCTTCGACAGAAAAGTGCCTCGCCTATGAAAGAAACACCACCCAGTCCCGTATCAAAGTCTGGTTCGCCTCTCTTTAATATAAGATATAAATCTTTAAATAATTTGCAAGCAATGGAACTCGATGGTACTTTGGATTCAAGTAATTCCGGCGGACGCGCATCAGGCGATTCAGTAGGTTATGTCAAACAACCGGAAAAAAGATCTAGAAAAATATCTCGACCGAGAAGTTTAACTAATTTAGTTTGGGAAATTAGAGAGCATCCTGATATTTTGATGCCAGTCATGGAGAAACCGAAAAAGAATGATATTGCAAATGTGGCAAATAGGAAACATTTGAAATATTTAGTCAACGACCCGGCTCAACGACGGGGAACACTTTATTTATAAAGATTTGCATTTAGTGTATACAAGATAAGTGAACGCAAGCAGGTTGAGCATTATCAGATGTTATGTTTGACTACATCACTCGCCATATATGTTTGTTATATTGATGTAATCTAGCCTCAACCTTTATGAGAAAACAATTGGTAATGTTATTCTAATGCACTTTCTTTACTTTTAGAGATAATGAAACCAGAGACTGCAAAAGTGACAGGCCTATACGTGTTTTTTATTATTTTCTTGGATCAATTTTTCTAAAAAAAACTACCAAAAAATTAAACATTTTTAGATATTTTTTCATTTAACGGTTATTGAATACATTTTTGAAAAGCTTTTATTGACATCAAATCTGTGATAAACCAAACCATTTAAATCAAAAAATCCAAAAACCGTAACAAATGTAAAAAAAAATTGAGTTTTTTTTTTGACCGAGATACAATACGGTGAATTAATTTATTATTATTAATAATTTTTATCATTAATTTGTGAATTAATGATAATTTCTAATTCAATGCTTGTAGACCTGTTTATCTTCCTCTAGTCTCTACTCTATCCCGTTGATAGATAACTAAATAAATTATTGTGTCTAGACTGTCTAACATTTTCTTTTGTTTTGTTACCAATCGAAAAGCAGTTTAAAATTCATTAAAATAATTTGTATTCAGGATCAGTCCTGATATTTCTTAGTTTTTTTATAATCTGTCAGACCCTTGTTAATCTCTATGCACCGCTTGCGTCACAGTTTGTTGTATATGTTAATTTTATTTTTAATTATTCAGCTTAGAAAGCTGTTGTGATGTGTGAATTGTAATTATTATATTTTCTAAATCTTGTGATTTTTAGTTGTAAAAATTTTTGTATAGTAAATAATTTCATATGGTAACGTTCCATTTGATTTCTATTAAATATTTTTTAATATTGCTGGTTTTTCTAAACGGTTACCTTTTCATGAAAAAACGAAGCAGATTTTCGATTTTTAGCAGTATCACGATGATCGATCAAGTAAGTTTTTGGCAATTGCGCAGCACATTTTATCTTATTTGTTTACCTTATGACCGCATTTTCCAAATCAGTTTTTATTATGTTTTAAAATAATTATAATTTACGTAATCATAGATTAGAGTGTTTTTTTTACAATTAGAAAAATTATATAACAAAACAAAATTTCTTACTACTACTACTAAAAAACGAACTAATTTCATGTGAGATATAAAGAAAGTCAATTTTCTAGAGTTTTGCTAAAAAAAAGTTATTAATCACATTTAATAACTGACCAAGGGCAACTATAAGACTTTATTGCTTAAGGTTAATGTAAAAAAATTAACGATTTTTAAATCTAAAAACTGTTTGGAAAAAAAGTTTAAAAATTTCTGATTTCTAAGTTTGAGAAAGATAAATTATTTCAACTTAAAACAACTGACAATACAAAAAATTGTACGTGTTGTCAGTAGTAGATTAGCTTATTCAAAAATTGTTTTTGTTTTATGAAAAAAATAATAAACTGAAGGGCGAAAGAACAAAATTGTTTTTAAGAATTTAAAACTATTTATAATGGTATGTACAACCAAAAGCAATGAAAAGATATAAAGAGAGATTAAGATCAGCTCTACAAGACAAAAAAATAAGATTGAAATAGCTGCTAAATTTGAAAAAGTTTTAAAAACCGTTTCAATGAGCTCAAACAAAATAGCTGCAAGTTGAGTGTTATGCGGATTGCAGATGATCTTTCAACATCTGTTTAAAAAACATATTCTAGCCAATTTTTTTGAATTGTAGTTAATCACACTTTTGATTACTTCAGCTTTTAAATTAAAATAGTTATATTGTTATATATAACCGTTTAGTGGCTACATGGCGACAGACAGACACACTACAAATGTATAACAAACACCCTTCTTTTAGACTGCTTTATCAAATAACCTTAAATGGCAAAAAAATTAGAATTACCTACAATATGCCGAGCACAATATATAGAAATCTATTAGAAGCTCTTAACATCAAGGTTGAGAAATCACATTTATATCACAATACTAAAAGTCGCTTCTTAAGGCAGATATTAAATTTATAAATAATAAAAACAAATTTGCAGACAAATTAAAATACTGCCGATTGTAAAAGCAAGTTATTACATTGTCGTCCCTTGCCTGAAACTCATTTAAAAGATATGCAATATTTTTTATATATTTTTATTTCTATTTACAAACAAAAAAAATTAAGTTAAACCAAATTTATTCAAACTAAGATTTGTTGACCCATACATGTTTTGTTCTTATTGACCCTCTTCAGTAAGTTGCAACAGTTTCTTGATTGAATAAATTCGCAATGACGTTGGGGTCTTATATATATATATTCAAGTGCCTATTACTTTATATCGCTAATCACTTCTTCTGCTGCTGCTGTTAAAGAAAATGAGTTGATGATCTAGAGTGTCAAACGTTGTATTAGAAATCAGGGAAAGAAGCAATGAGTGCTTGTAAGATCACTGCTGTACTTATACTATGGTTTTGGACCAGTAAACTGCTTTGCTGAAAATGAATGAAGATGTGACTTGATATAGTTTTGATCTGCGATAGCAAGTTTTGCCAGAGCATTTTTTTATAATTACTATAAAGCTATAGTAATTACATAGTTTAATGTAAAAGTTGTGTATTTATTTGTATTTACAGTTAGCACAAAAGTTCTAATGCACCAACAAACTTTATTCTAAATAAATTGATTATAGTTTAGAAATACCTTCATATTTGAAACTCTCTTCAAGAGAACAGCCCTGCAAGCACTTTTATTACTGAAGTGATCAGTTATCTTGTAAACGTAAGTGAGTCCATGTAGGTAGCAGCGTCTTAAGTACTCTACCATAAAAACTATTGAAAAACTTGAAATCCTTATATCTACTTCTAAAGATTACCTTAAACGGCATTATAAATCGTTTTCTGGAGAATCTTTTTAGGAAAACGGAAGATGATAAGAAGCGTTTATGGAAAATGATGTTAATAATTATATTTCTATAGAATATGTAATATTAAGCTGAATCAATAATATTTACCGTAATATTTTTGAAAAAAACTAGTTCGATAAGTATCAATGAACTTTCTAAAATCCGTCTGTAGGAGAAGTCTACTTTAAATAACTGGGTAACCCATCGCGTGAAAGAATTAAACTAAGCCATGTGTTAGAATGTCCCACCAACGTAGGTCGCTTAAAATGAAAAATAAATCTTGAAATATAATATGAAATCAATAAGAGATCTCATAATTATTTAATCATGCATAAATAAGTAATTAAAATTCAAGACGATGCCCGGAATGTATAGAGGCAGCAGTCAGCGAAAGGCAGTCAAAGACCCCAACTTCCTGCGAACGCATTTGGCAGCCAACAACGATCGGGAGGCCGTTGTATTGCTCGGTTCAATGTTCAGAAACCATGCCTAGAGAACCAGTGTATTCTGTTGCTAACTATATATTGTAGATACATACATAATTATATGCGAATGTTTACCTATGTACATTAAAAATTACAGGTACTTGCACAATACTAAACACCTGCATAATATGATAGTCCAACAACTCTCCTACAACACCAAAGCACACAAACTCACAATGCCTCCTAATCAAATATTTAAATTTAAACAATCTCAACGTAATTTACATAATATTCATTTAGAAATATAGCTTCTGTTGTATTATTAGTGTGCCAATCAACACCTATGTGTTACTAGAAATATTTCTTCTTCAGCAAGAAGCGAATTAGGTAGGTTTGTGTACACAGATGCAGTTGTTGCAAGTCTTTCAAATCAGTAAACATATTGCAAATGTCAACGTTTTTCTCAACTGTTAAATGTCTAGGAAGATTTAAAGTATGTGTTTCTACTCAATCGTGTGAAATAAAGAAAATTATTTTCATGCCGCAAATCTATTAAAAAAAATAAAATTGACATAGACATAGCACTTTCTGTCTGTAGAAAAAAACAACACAAACCTACATGTTTGTAATAAAAAAGGATCTGAGGCTTGAACATTTCATTTCTTACCGTATTGTATTGATCAAATAATCTTACAAATGATCAAGTATCTGAACATCTTTATACTAATTTGGAAACAAAATTTCGTAACTTACAACCGTAAAAGTCTTGTGTTTTAATGAAATTTCTTAGCAATTAATAAGTCGATATTGAATGTGTTATTCTAACAAATTAGAAAATTGTTATAGTTTTTTATACTTACTGTGTAACAATTTAAATCAAATCATTAATATTTGTATCTCGGTACTTCTACCTAACACGTTTTTTGCCGTTTGCATCGCTACCAAGTCGAAATCTGCTAAATCAAATAGACTCGTTTAAGTACTATTTGGAAATTATTCTATTCCAGGTTCAAAACGTTCAACTAGTCTGAAATAATATTATTTTATTCTTAAATCGCTTAAACACATTACATATTTTATGCTTATTTTAATAAATAACCTATTTGTAAAAGAGCTAGTTTTGTGTTTACCTCTTGTAAATAATCTGAGACAAATAGAAATAAATCTGTAAAAGTAAAAGCCGCTACAATTTTTTAATTGTATAGTGTTTTATAAAGAAACTACAAAAAAAAAATTCGCACAGGAAAACTCGAACCATCGATATTTTTGGTTTCAATTTCAAGTGTTAAAAAATAAAGGTAGGCGGATGATGATTCAATCCAGAAAGATCAGAACAAATGCAAATATCTTAAAAACGAACGATTAAAAACTGTTATGTGGTCTAATAGTAGTCTAATAAGACGTAAGAATTTAATGTAGTCGGCAATGTTTATGTCTAAAAAAAATGAGTATTAGTGATAAACAAAAACAACAAGCTCTAATTAGTTTTTATTAGTGGTAATAAGTTTTAATAATGTAAAAACTTTACCTTGGAGAATGAAATATTTTGATAGAAATAAGAAAATAAGAAAAAAACAAAAAAACAAAATCTCAGAAAAGAAAATACAACCACCATCGAAGGCACATAAAAATGTTACTCTCAGGTTCTAAAAATACTTGTTGGTTTACAGGATGCCACGCCTAATTATCGTAATGATATAAATTAAAAAATGTACCAAAACTAATTTAGTATAATGTATAACCCTATGGATGTTTAATTGTACTGAATAATGCAAGTTATCATTGAAGAGACTAAAATAACCAACAGTTTACCGATCTAGAAGTATTATTTTTCTACTTTCTTAGTAAAGATGTTGACAGTAAAAGATCTAAAATGAACCACATTTAAACCAAATGAGATAAATAAAACACATATTGTATATCAAAGTTTAACAAATATAATTTTTAAAAAATAAAACAAGACAATCAATCATTTGAACAGTAGAACATCTGTTTGTATTAACAATTAGTCTAAATGTAACGTTTTGAAAGCTTTTAAGTTATAGAAGTCTTTCAATAAAAGAAGATAAAAATCATTTAAAAAAACAAAAGATTGAATTTGGAATTGAATTATTCTACTGTTAATTAAAAACTTTGATATAACCTAATGATAGAAATATGTTTTTAAAAAATTTTTCTTTAACAAAAAATTCAAAAGAAGACAACTTGACGAAAAAAATAGTTCTACAAAGTATTAGTCAAATTTTCAGTTTGATGTTAATTGTGGGAGGATTTTGATATACATACTAAATTGTTTATGTAACCTTTCAGAAAAAAATTGTTTATAGGTATAATAATTGCCAAGTGGTTTGCTTATACATTTTTGAGCTGTCGTCAGAAAGTGCTAACTTCAGCTTGTTATTTTTTAGAAAAGCAAGTTTTAAAGAAAGCAAAATCACAGCTAGCTGCTTTTAAACTATAAACATAAAACCACGGACAAGAAACAATTTTAGCTAATGTGTTGCAAACAATATGGATAGTCTACCTAGTGCAATTATATAATATATATATATATATATATATATATATATGTATATACTATATAGTCTGGATAGAGAAGCAAAAACAATTACTAAAAAATTTAGTAATAAATAATTACTAAATATAGGCTTCAAAAGCTTTCTGAAGTCAAAGCCTTTTATTTGATTAATAAATTCAAAGACGGTATAAAGCATATGCTATTAGAAACGACATATTACACTTTGAATTAATTTTTAAATAATATGTAATTCGTTTGATATTAATGTTTTTATTTTATCTGCATTTTTAATACTTATGAATAAAGATGGTTATTATTCTCTTGAGATGTCTAATTGACGATTTTCAATTACTATGACGTTTTTGGGTAAAATAGTAAAAACGAAATGCGGAATTTTTGCCTATAATAATTTTCCGCATAATAGTTTTATAATATTTTATAGTAAAACACAAGGTTTTCGTTCCAATAATTTATTCCAATAATTTATTTTAATAGAAGTCTTATTATTCACAAAATGTTAAATATTGTTATTTAATTGGTTACAACTGACAATAGACATTTATAAAAAGTATATATTTTAATTTGAAATTAAAACAATAATTTCAGTCACAACACAACAGATAGGTAACTGTTAAACCTGTAGGCCCAAACTCATCAGCCATTAATTGACTTTTTTCATTAGATATACATTGTGGGCCATGTAAGAATACGACCTCACACCGCATTTGAAATGCATCGCAATGTTGAAATTTTATGAGAAATTTCAGTTAATAATAATTTGTACGCCTCCAGTTTTGACACTTCTGAAATTATTCAAATCAGTTGTAAATCATAAAATTGAATGTTGCGTTTCGAAATCGGCAGAGTCGAACTCTTACGCAGCCTACCCTGTATATACATTTTACAACAAATTAACTACCTTACAAGTACTATTTTGCTAATTTATTGCAGTTGGAATTATTTGGTGTCAAGATTGAAAAATATGTAGATATAATATATAATGTCTTTAAATAGTAATTATCTATTGAAAACAATTATTATTTTCTTTAAAGAGATCGAAGACTGAAAATGTGTTTTAGACAAGTAATAAAAGCAAATTTATTGTTTACACATAATTAAATAGGCACTTAGGAGCTTACAATGATGCTATAGCGTAAATGCTAGCGAGACTTTTTATTTTGAAAATGTCAGTAATCGACATTTCTATGAAAAGAATAAGGTTTTAAAATGTCAACTTCGTCATGGAACTGTGAAAAATAAAGAAAATTATATAAATTCTTATCATTTAATTTTTTAATTGATCAAAAATAATAAATTAACCGATCGATTAAATAATTTATTTCAGTCGTCAGGTTTCTAGGATCAGTTGCAGCTAGTGAATTAGTCAAAAAAATATTTTGACATTGTTGTTCAACAGTTCAACAGATTTTTTAATGTAAACAATAAAATATTATTTATACTTATAATGTTTAGCTTCTAATGTAAAAAAATTTAGTTGAAGTTTGAAGTTTTAAAACACATTTTGAGAGTCATCTATGAAAGCAAACTTCAAGTAAAATAAAGCTCGTTTCAGCTATGGGAAAAGTATCCTGTTATAAGCAGCTAAACATTTTGAATAGCGTAGCGCTTCCTATAGTGTGGCGCTCCCTACAATTTAATTTGATATAAAAAATTAATTATTAAAATAAATATTATTTCTACGAAACTTTCAGCTGTGAACCGATTCTACCACGCATAACTTTTTACAGACAAGATTATCTTTATCCTTATTATTATAAAAAAAATTGTTTTTAACTGTAAAAAAAATAGAAATGATTGATGGTTCACTTACAAGGCGTTTTGCTATAAATTGACACAATAATTTGTAAAATAAATCTAATAACGCTATAACATAATTAAAATCTTGCTTTCTTAAAAAAATTGATTCTCTAAAAAAAAAAAAACTAAAAAGCAAAAAATAAAATTGTTTTTAGTTCTGCACTAGTGTGAATAATTTTAAAACGACGTCAAATAAACACGTACTAAGTTTTTAAATATGATTAAAATAATTAAGAATGCTAAAAAATATAGATGCTTTGAAATATGCAGTATGTTTGAAAAAGTTGACAACATATAGAAAACTTTTTTATTGTAAGTTTTACAAAAAAAGTTATTTTTATTAAAATCTTAAAAATTAACATCTGATATTTGGGTTTTACTTTATGAGCCATGCAAAACTTTTCATAAAGAATATCTTTTTTTTGTAACATTACAAATAATAAAGTTTCCTATATGTTGCCAACTTTTCCAGACATACTGTAGATAAAAGAGTGCTTCATAGGTCTGACCACAGACAATCAAGTTATAATGATAATTATAACTTGTTTAATGGTCTATGGGTCTCATTATAGAGAAACCTAACTCAGAAGATAAACATGACATAGAGTTTGTTTATATGGCGCCGACTTTAAACTATGTATTTACATTAGTGTAAGACTAAAAAGTTTTTTAGTATTTTCTCTTTTCAGTCTCGCTTTTTTTTAAAGCTTATTTTTAATTTTCTTGTATCTATTGCAATAACTGAACATTGTCTATCCTTGCCATGCTACTGCCATATCATAATATACAAAAATTTAACTTTTGACACATTTTAACAAAAGATAAATTAATTTTTTTTTAAATAGCACATAGATGACTTTAATATTATGTAAATCAAATTTTAATAATTTTTAATCGCTAAAACTCTTGCTAATTCTAGATCAATAATTATATATAACATTGCAAATTATTTATTTGTTTATTTAGTAATTCCTAGCTCTAGTAGTTAAAACGCTCAAACGCTGTTATGCATAAAATGCTTTTGTTTTATTTTGTTTTTTCTTTAGTCATGAGTAATGCATGACTTAAAAAAAACTAAAACAAAATTTTAACTATACGCGTAGGTGATTCTAAACAGACACCTATATCAATAACAACCAAAATTTTAGAAATATAGCTATTTTATTTTTCTGATGATATGTTTCTGAAGGAAGGTTTTTCGGATTGCAGATGCAAGTGAAGTTTGTTACAAAAGAAATACACAAATATTTGTGTATAATGCGGTGATTTGGTCTTCAATTATTGTTGCCAAAAAATAAGATAGTTTATTAAGCAATAAATTATACCTAAAAAAAATTAAGGAAATTCAAAAGCTAATACTTACATTATTCCACTATTGTTTTAATGCGTTTTGCTATTCTTACCACATATGTTCAATTGGACCTCTATGCTTATCAATAAAGAGCGGATTTTAAGACAAATGCCTATTTGTTTAAACTTAAGACATTGAAACGAAAGTCATCGGTATGTGAAACTAAAGATTTTGACAAAAGTTTTTTAGATTCTATAATCCTAAAATAATTATAATTAGTATGTGTCCTAAAACAAATATACGTGTTCTAAAATATTGTTTTACGTTCTATTTTTTAAAACCTTTTCTAGTTCACAAAAAGAAAAAAGAAAGAAAAATTAAATTTGTTTTTTGTCTAATTTTAAATTTAATTGCGACTTAAAGAGGGCGCACAATTTGGTACGATCCTGCAATGTATATGGTATAATTACAATAGAAGATAGGCGGCAGATACTCACAACATACGATATAATTAACACTTTTTAAAAACTATACTACTCTTAGATAAAGTATTCTACCAACAAACTACATATATATAAATAAATAGATAATAAATTCTCATTTTTCATCTATTTTATGAATTGAGTCAAATTTTTGCAAAACTTTTATTTCAAGTTTGTTAAAGTTAATAGATTGAACAAAAACTTTTTACTATTTTTTTTAGAAAAATATTGTTTAATGATGTCTTGAATTAAAATAGACTTTATTATTAATTGATTTTTCTCAAACAAATTATTCCTTATCAAAAATAATAATTTAAAAATGTTGTCTTTCGACGGAAAAGGTTATTTAATTTAGTAGACAAAAGCTATCTATTAATAAAAAAAATTATTATCGATAAAAACTAAAATAAAATATTAATTCTATTTATTTAGAATATATTTGTTGTTAATAAATTAACGTTTTTAGTTTGTTTTTCAACAAAACTACAGTTTTGCTACTTGTCACAAAGTTTTTAATTTACTCTCTGAAATTAATTAAAATCCGAGAGGTGAAACTGTGTAACTGTTAAAACACTATTTTAATTGACAACAAATATATTCTAAATGCGTAAACTTAATATTTTATTTTAATTTTCATTTTTTATGAATTGTCGGCTTTTGTCGACTAAATTAAATATGATTTTTTGTCAAAAGACCACAAAAATTACAAAACAATTAAATCTATAACAGTTTGATTTACATTGTTTTTAACATAAAATATATGCAAATATTGCAAATAACTTTTAGTATTGCTGCCATCTGGCAGCAACAAAAATATTGTATCAAGCTCAAGCTGTTAATTTTTATTAGGTAGATTATTAGGTAGAAAATAAAACTTTCCCACACTTAGATGTAAACAGAGGTAAATTTTGTTTGCATAATTTAAGATACAATTTAGTTACAATATTATTTACTGCAGGAGTAGTTTACAGATTTTCCAAAAAAATTGTGCTTTTATTTTTGGCACGTTTTAATTATAAACTGTTTTAAATTTTATGATATGCTCTAAATTTGCTGAATTCAGATTCAGTCTTTAGTCTTCATCTTTTGGCAATTCTCACGGTCGGTTTTAACATTGTTTTTATCATAAAATATGAGAAAATAAAATTTAGTATTCGTGGTATCAGGCAGTAACAAAAATACAATATATCTTTGTTGTTATTTTTTATTATATAAATATCTTTTCCAATTAAATTTTTTCCACATCCCTCACTTAGATGTGAACAGATGTAAACTTTGTTTGCCGAATTTGAGAGACAATGTTGCTACAATATTATTTATTGCACGAGAAGTTGAGATATTTTGTAAAAGTTGTGCTTTTACTTAAAGCACATTTTAATCATAAACAGTTTTAAAGGTTATGATGTGCCACTTTCTTCAATTCTTCCCCTTTAGAATTCTAATGTTAATTCAAATTTTTCTACATTTAACTATGCTCTTATTACTAGTTGCAATGTGGAACGTTCATTTTCAACTTTAAAAAATGTATTATGTAAAAAACGAACTAATTTCACCGTTGATAATTTAGAAAAATCTCTTGTTTCTTATGCAAAGGCTCCACATCAATCAATACACTAATAAATGCTGCGGTATTCTTATCATAAAATAAAACCGAATTTTATGTTCGACTTCAGCATGTATAGGATATTCTAGTTTTTTGTTGTGAGTGCTTCTATCCAAAGCATGTAATGTAATAATAAATTATATTATGTTTTAAATAGATATATAGTTTATCTAAGTTTAGTGTTTAATAATAATAATATTGGATTGATATTACACCTACTATTTTATGTCATATTTAAGTTTTACCAAAAAATATGTGCCTTAGTTTTGAAAATACACTACGAATGTTTATTCTTCAATATGAATATAAAGTTTACAGTCATATTTTACACTTTTATTTATTAGTTTTTCAAGGCCTATTCTAGGATTGGTTCTATTTTATTAACCTACGACAGTATGATTTCGCACCCTTCGGGTGCTTATCCTACTCTCTTGAGTAGAGGGTTGCCTGCGGCAACGTGTATAAACTTAGAGGAGTTGCCTTCAGCAACTATAGAACAAACTCTTTTTTTTAATTAGATTACTGTTTAGTTATATTTTTATTTATTCCTTCTTGTGCTTATTCTACTCTCCCATTTTGATTATTACCTGCGGCAACATTTTGGTATTATTTACCTTTAAAATGAATATTATTATTTATTATTGTATTTAATAATTTTTTTTATATTGTGTTTTCTATTAGGTACCATATTTTTATTTAATCTTTCTTATGCTTACCTTATTCTCTTGCATGTAAAGCAAACATAAAACCACCATATTTTGTATGTATTAAAAACCTTTTATTAGATTTTATAAATTATACTTATTCTTTCTTTATTGATTTTCTATCTTTCTCATCTTTTTTTTTGTTGTAATAAAGCAAACATTTTATTAATTTATATTAATTTTTTTTTATTGTAATAGTTTCCTGCGGCAACATATATAAATCTATTATCATTTATTTTAAAAAATACTTTTAATATTCAGTATTATTTTATATTTTTTGTTTTTAATTTCTTTCTCATTATATTTTTTTATTTAATTCTCTTCTTACTTACCCTACTCTTTTATACGTAAACAGTCGCCTTCGGCAACCATATTTGGTTTTTATTAAAACACTCTATATCACATATTATTTATTATATTTTTTCCCCTTCTTATTTTTTTTATTTTCGTATTAAATATATTACTATAATTTTTAAAAACAATATACTATTTATTATTATTTATTTTTTAGAACTTATCATAGTTTTCTATTTTTTATGTTTTAAGACTCTAAATACCGCTCTTTACTAATCAATAACACGTACAATTTTCAAATTATTTTCTTATTTGTTGAAATGTAAATGCAATTTATTTTTACAGAAAGAAACATAGCGTTTTAAAGAATTCTAACTAAAATATTACTATTTAGTATATTTTCAACATGTAAATGCTTCCAGAACTGACACAAAAAGTTTATGCTCAGAGACTAATTGTAAATCGGCTACTTTCTTGCGTAGATTTAACATATTAATTGTTCATTATGACCAATATGTTATTATTTGCTGTCAGGTATTGTAAAGCAAATACTACTCTTGTTTCTTTATGCCGTGATGCCGGGAGAATAAGGTTTTTTTCTTAAACATAATTATTCAGTTTGCTTCTTTTAAGCAAATTAAACAAATCTAAAAATAAATCTGTCAAAGTAAATTCAACTGATTTTAAGTTAATTTAAGACAGTTTAATTGAATTTTTTTAAAGTGCCAGGAAAGTGTTTATCAAAATTCTGTGATTGCAAGGCTATCAGTAGTACAAACGTAGTTTGATACATAAAGATAATTTTTAATATAAAAATAACACAGCAATCAGTCTATTAAACTAGTGTATTATACTAAATCTTTCTGTGAAAACTTTTTCAGCGACATAATTATTTCTCTACCAAAATTTCTTTCAGTTACGGAATAGAATTTCTTGCTATTTCAATGACTTCAATTGATTTAATAACTTTACAAAACTCATATTTAATTTTTTCACTAATAAAAACTTTTCAAAAAAACTGTTTTGAACAAAAAAGAACGTAGTTACTTTGTCGCAAACATTTGAGAAAAGTATTAAACATTTAAAGTGTTTAAACCAATTACAATATATTAAAAATAACGTCTGACTGAACTTATTGAAAACGACTGAATAAAAAAAGATGTGTACTAGATATTTTTTATATTATAATTATATTGACAAATATCAACATTGATGGACAATTTTATGTATTTTTAGCTAAAATACATTGAGATAAAACATCAATATAATAGAAAAAAATTTGTTTATATTACAACGCTGTGTAGTAAAAAGAAGATAAATAAATTTATATATACACTTTTCCTATTATATAGCCTAATGTGCGATAAAATTCGTTTGTATTGAGTACGTAATAAATAGTTCGTTGCAATAAGTTAAAAAATTTTGTTAGTTTTTATACATGTCACACAGGACTTTTTCCATTGGTGTATTTCCAATCGTTTTCTGAAAAAACACAGCTTCAACTCTATTTGCAGGTACTATTCGTAGCAATGGCAACATGAGAAGTAATCTGCCAAATCGAGCAACTTGGCCAGGCAGTTGAGTTCTACAATGTTGCCATAACATAACTTGAGCTTGATCTTGCAAATTCTCTATCTGACTTGGATCCTTAAGACCACGCGTTTCTAAAAAGTAGATTACTCATTACTCAAAAATCGACATAAAAAAAAATAAATACATTACCTGCTCTGAATAATACTATTGCTTTTAAGCAAGCAAATTCAGCTGGGTCTACATGAATGGTTTTAAAACGTAATAAAACATCGGCTAAAATTCTAACGTCAGATGCAGAATGGCCATTTTTGACATGTTCGTTAACGTTAAATAGAGGACTTGCAGAAACGTCAATAGGCATACACCATTGAATCGCATTAAGCAGAAATAACTCACTCCATGCCTCTTCCAGTAAAATAACCTGTTTTAAGAAAATAGCATTTAGTATGTTTTATAGTAAATTATAAGTGCAACATTTAACTAACGTAGAAGATTTATCTCAAACGTCTTGTAATAGTTTTGCATAAAATGTTTACAAAACAATTTTTGATATAAAAAAATTGTTTGAACATATTTGTTCTAGTATAAAACATTTTTATTTGATACATCAATTATAGCGTTATAAAAACAGATAAAATAAATAAAAAAAATCATTTTGCAGATAATAATAAACGAAAATTGTTTCTAACAAAAATTTTCACTTGTGGAGACAAAAATGATTAGACTTTAGTTCAAAACTTGTTTTACGCTAATGAGTTACACCAGTGAAAACGTTTCACAGCTTTAATAATTCAAGCTCTGCGGTCTTTGAATTGCTGTAGGTTTTATCAAATCAATTGCATATTTGCATACTTTTTTTTAGAATACGCACGTTTAAGATAGTCAAAACCGAACAATTTCGCTACATTTTTAATTATCAAAAGAGACATTAAAAGTTTTATAGTTGTTGCAGAAACAGGTACCAAAAAAACTGCAATTACGGTTGCTAAATAATCATGTGTAGAGCAAATTTTTAATTATTTTTATCTCTACAACAAAAATATTTTTTTTAATTTTTTTTTGGTATATTACATGATTTAGTTATTGTCAACTAATAATAAATTATTTTTGCGGAATTATGTCGGAACTATGTACGGCTAATTTCAAAAAAAACTGATACGACTCTTAAAGCACGTTTTTTAAATATTTGAGCAGTGTATTCTAGGGCACCAGTCGCCGTCACTGTCAAATTAAAAAACTTGTCAGAATTGTCGATTAGAAACAAATAACCGCGCAAAAATAATAATCTTTAAATGGCTCCGCACACGAACAAAGAGCTAAAAGCAAGAATTGTATCAGTTTTTTTTGAAATTAGCCGTACTTCTATATATACGGTAAATATATAAAAAAAGTCCTACGAGCAAGAAAGATCTATTTTTACTTTTAAGCTATGAGTCCTCACATTTTCTTACTCTTTTTTACTTATATAAAAAATTAAAAATACTATGATAATAAACATTTTTATGTACTATACCAATAACAATTAATAGCGTTTAAGTCATAGTCAAAAGCGTATGTAATACTTACATTGCTTTGCGTAAAATAAAAAAAAAACTTTATAAAAATGTTATTTTTATTTGCTAAAATATGCATTAATAATACATTCTTTCTATATTACTTTATTTAAAATTTTATTTATTAAAATTCTATTATAATGTGAAATTATCATTTATTAAAACCACGTTTACCTGATCTCTAAAGGGTAAACTTGCAAAACTAGGTAGATTTTTTGCCCATTTAACCGCCATAAACAAAAGCCTTGCTGATGTTTCGTAAATGGTTTCATGAGATTGCGGATATAGTCCTGTTGATAATCCTGTCATTGAATGGGGTTCGGGACGTAATGGACCACTGCTAGATGAAACTCCACATCCTGTACTTGGGGTATCATCTTCTTCGTTTGTAACATCTATACTCTCTTCTAGAAACAATATTTAGTGTAAATTATGCTTTTAAATTGAAGTACGTCTGTTAGAGCAATATAATAAATATTAACCTTAAAAAGCCCCTACATAAAATTATTGTATCAGAAGTCCCAAAGTAAAAAATTCGCCTGCGGTCTGGAACAAGTGGGCTAATACTCCTTATTATACGTGTTCTTTAAGTTATTGGTGTAAATTTAAAGCTATTTTATAAATTTTATATAAAAAAAATTAAGTTCTAAGAACTGTTTTTGCTAACCGTTGGCAACAGCAACAAGTTATTTAATTTAAAAGCTTTTGATTGACATTATTTGCTTTATTTTCAACAAAAAATTAATATTATTAAAACAGCAAAATTTATGTGCTCTACTCAAAACTCAGAAACTAGCCGAGGCAAGGACTAAATATTTATTACTTGATAAATACGAAGTAACCTAACAATCCCGACTGTAGCGAAGTTTTCGTACCTAACAAATTTTTGCAGTTCTGCTTGAATCCACTGTGTGTCTAATTTGAAACACTAATTAAAGTCCTTAGATAACTAAAGACTTTACCACTAACCCCTTTTTAAAACATTCTTGGTTTAAAATAAATACGTGTTTTTTTTTCAAAGATATAACCGTAATAATCCATAAGTAAAAAAATTATGACATTGACGTAATTACTTTTTGACAACTATTTAATTATGTTATAGCTATTTTAGAAATAGAAAACATTTATAAGAAGCATGAGTGCTTTTATAGAGACTCTAAATTGAAAACAATGACAAGCTTATATTAAAAACTTTTTTTAACAAGATTTAATTTTATTTTGATTATTGCATAAATAAACAAAACTGGTAATTTCTGGTTCTTGCTTTACTTTATTAATAAAGATCAAAAAATTTTTTTGGATTTTGTTTGAAATGACGTTTTGACTTGTTTATTTGCAAAACTAGTCTATTTTTAAAACAAGCTGACAAATCGGTTAGATAAAGATTATTTTAAATTTTTACCAAAAATACTAAAAAAAAAATAAGCTTTTTCACAAACTTTCACAAATAAATAAAACTGACGATTAATCAAACTTTAACGTAAAAAATCCACTTTGTTATGTTTTACTCTAAAACAAAAGCAAAATGTTGTTACAGTAATAGGAAGAAAAGAGCAAAACAACATTTTTTATAGTTTTTGTAATACCATGGGTTTTGTCTTACCGTTTGTCTGTCAATTTAATGTTGAGAAGTTAAAGACCGACTAACTGTCTGAAAAAGTAAATCAAAACTAAACAAAAACTGCAATTATTTTTAAACTAAAATTAAAAAAAAACATTATAGAAACTATAGAAATAATAATACACAAGTCCTCAACGAGAAGCTAGTTTGAGATATGGCAAGAAACTGTAAAAATAAAGTCAATAAGTAGTAGAAAATATAATAAATAAAGATGAGATTTGAAAGAGAATATAAAATGAGACTAAATAAAAACACAAACACAAAACTATGAAACCCAGATCTAATCGCTCGAATGATTTGAAATTTGAATCAATTGGATTTGAATTTATAAGTAGCATATTAAGGTATTTTTAGTTATGTAAATAACAAACATTTTATTTATTTGCCGTAGATAAACTATATAAATTATGATAAGTACAGAGTACCTACCCTTTATTACTACTCGTTATTAAAAAAATACTGTACCTGTAACAAAACATGACATACCATCATTATCGCTATTTTCCTTGGTTGGTGTTGGTTCTCTGTTTGGTATAGCTGGCGGTGGAACTGGAGGAAGTAAACCATGAGAATATCGTGCAGAAGTCAAAGCCATGCTTAAAGGAACTGGAGGCCTGAAGAGGATATTTTTTGTTTCAATTCTAAAATAACAGATTAATGGCGACCTGTTTATTGTATAAAAAATTATTTCAAATTTTTTTTATATAAATAAAAAAGTTTCAAATTCAGCTTAGAAGTCTTTTTTGCTTTAATGTTAAATGTATGTATGCTGCTTTAATGATATGATAAAAGATCGCTCAACCTCATCACACCAGGTCGTTATATCAAAAGCTTGTGATCGTTAATGCTTAAAAAGGCGTAACATTTTCTAGTTCAATGGTGATGAATCCGTATTTAAAATTGTTAAAAGAGGTCAGACACGATATCAAACTTTATATATAAAAAAATCTAAGCGTGAACAAAAATTGATCAATATAATTTACAAAGTTGACGAATCATAAAAAATAAAGCAAGTGTCATCTGTAAAAAATGATTCGTTGTAATTCAAAGCTAAAAACTGCTTTAATTAACATTTTTTTAATAAAATATAATGTTTTTTAAAAAATTATTTGTCATACCCAAACACTCCTACAGCAACGGCAGCTTCTCTCAGAGCACGTTCTTGTTCCGCACTCATATCTCGTAAAGTCTCAGGTCGAATTGTAGCCGTATTCCTGGGTTGCCTTTCGTTTTGAACAGCTAAAATGATAACTTTTTGAGAAAATTATTTATCAAAACTTTTATTTATAATCCGTTTTAATAGCAAAAAGGGTTGAGGATGTTCATCAGACAAATGATTCTCCACATTCTACCTTTTAGGGTGATTACGAGCATACCAAATTGCTCAATTATAGGCCTCCCACAAATAGCACGTGTCTAACATATTAAACGTTTGGTGCATAATTGAGCATTAATTTTAAATGAGAGCAAAACATTTTTCTAAAAAATGCAAAATCTTTGATCTTCCTTCTATTAATTCTGTCTATTTGTGTGTATAATTTGTTGCAATTTTGTAAAAGAGTTACATAATCATTTCTAAACTCTTATTTTTAAAATAAGTTTTGCTTGAAATATTCCTTGTAACCAAAAACTTTCAAAATAAAGCTTTAAGTTCAGACTTATTTCAAAATAAGATCAATTAAAATAAAAAAATGTTTTTTTTTCAATAACGGTGATATGTAGGTACATAATTCAAATTATGTTTAAATTTATGTTGAAAAATATATTGAAAACTGAGATTCTTACAAATAAATTGGTACCGGCACTTGAAATTACCTAGAATACTAGAAAGTTTGCAATCGTAATCGTATACATTGATATCAAAATCTCAAATAACACATTTTAGTTCATTTGTTCAATATAGAATAAAAATATACTGCAGCTTCTTGATGGTATCGATAGTTTTGGTGTACTGTCACGGTACTGTCTTGTGGCTTTGTGGCTTTTTCAAGTGATATCGTATAAGGAGAAGCCAAAATGTTTTTAAATTTTAAAGTAAGGGAAGTATGAAAACATTGAGACTCTTGAACAATTGATAGCAAAATTTTTGTGATAGTGAAGTACAGTTGACGCTATGTGCAACTTTCATCATTTTTATCCGTTGTTGTCTTGTTTATTTATTTGGTCTCCCACTATGTTGGTTATAACGTCAGGCTTAGGTAGTCTATTGCAGATTTGATACACTGGATTAGGTAGTAGATTTTAGAACACTGCAACTAATGCAGAGTTTTGTATGTTCAACTTAGAAGACCTTTAAGAAACATGGTATACTTACGTGAAATTAATAAATAAAAAAAAGTGCATTATGCTGTTCAAAAATACTTTTTTTTTATAGGTAGTTATTTATTCGATTGAATAAATACAAAACTTCAAATGTTTGTTATATTTAAACAAAATATTCTGAAAAAAACTCAAGAGATTATTGTCATAAACTCAATCAAAATATGTCTGCTGCAAGCTGGCGAAGGACTTGAGTGCTTCACAAACTCCTTGTGACGTGCAAAGTAAATATGTTTTTCTAATGTCATTAAAATAAAGTAATACTAAATTTCGACTCATTCTGACATGTAAACTATATATCCGTCAAACAAAGTGATAAATTTTAAACGGTTAAACAAATTTTTGCAAATTATTGTTCTTGACTGGTAGTTACATATTTAAAACCTATAACAATACTTCGTTTATGACAAGGGGTAAATAGATAAAAACATAAATATTGGTTGAGTTAGCACAGAATAGCGTTGACGTACCTACTGCAGCGTAGTATACCGTTAAGTTACAAATTGCCTTAGTTTCTATTGCACAGTTAAAAAACATCTAGGTGTGAGAAAAGCAATCAAAAATAACTAGAAAAAAGTGTTTTAAAAGTAATGATAAAAGTTTTTTTATTGCTCTAGTAGCGTTAAAACCAAAAACAAACTAATATTAGTTGGGTTTGCTTCAAATATAAGACGTTTTTTTTTATTTATGCAAAAAGTTCAAGTTAAGAGATTCTGAAAAACATCTTTTAAATAAAATTTGCAGACTAGTTTAGTTAACGAAGGATTATGTAGAGTGATTCAGATGTTCGGTGTAAGCATATAGCTGTAATTTATATTATGTTTAGCAGTACATTACAGAATGACATGACAATAATATATCCTTTATCACATCATAATTTTCGAATAAACGAAGCTAATAACAGAATGTAAAGCAGGCCGTGGGCAAGCACACGTCTCATTCGATAGTAAGCGACGCCCAACGCCTCTAACGCTCCTAGATTTGCATTTCGTCCTTTGTCGTCGTCGTCGTAACTCTACCAATTAGGTTTCCACTGCGAAGACCTAAAAACATTTTGCTGCTTTTGTTTTTATTTCGCTTTGTTCACGTGAGCTAGAAAAGGAAGATGGAAGAAAATTCTGTACACAGAAAATTGGATGATCCCTCTGACTAAGAACGACCTGCTGTTAACTGTTTTATGTTGCTTCTTTGTGTCGACCACACCGTGTGGAAATTATTTTTAAGGGTTTTACTCCTCCTGTTCTTCTCGCCTCAAAGCTTTGTTAGCTATATTTGAATGAATAATAACCGCAGAAACTTTCAACGTGGTTATTAAAATCAGCTCAAGCCGTTTGCTTATTGATCGCTACAAAAAGCCAACAGCGTACTGCTTCTAAACTTTGCTTTTTTTGATAATCAAAACAAAGTTGTTCAGATACAGAACTAAACAAAAACAATACGAATAGCTTATGAAAACTAAATCTTGCTCACAAGATGTGTTTTGAGTGCTCTAAATATTTTGAACTAGATATCACTTTTACTATTAAAGCGTTGTTTAAAAATGTTTACATTACAATGCAATCATGTTTAAGAGAGCACTGAAACTGAGTGATTATTTAAAAAAATTGAAAATTTTCATTTGCCACAGGTGGACTACAAGACTATTTCCTATAAACAGCTAAGAAACAAGTACAAAGTGAATTATGTAAATTTAAAATCTAACAAGGCTTTATGAGCTTTTGTCATATAATAATAATAATAACATTTAATTTTATTTGACTTGTACAAAGCTTTGAAATATGTCAGTAATCCTAATCTTAATAATATATATTTAGCTGCATTAATGTTGGGTACAATATGCATAACAAAAGAAAAAAATATAAGAGCTAAGTACAATAAGACAAAAAGATCTAAATACAAACATGCATACATACTTATATAATTACACAAATTGGACTAGTTTAAAGATTTAAAGCTAAATTATCAGCACGTCTATAGAATAATAATAAGAGCGGTTTTACCTTTTGTACAAATGCACACAATTTTTCAGTTTTTCTGATAGACAGTAGCTACTTATTGTGCAATTTTATAAACAGTTGTTAATGTTCAGGATATTGCATGTAAGAATATTTTTTTAAGCACACACCTATATTTTTTATTATTTTAGTAAAAATTGTTTTTCTAGTTAACAATTTATGACAGCTTAATTTAATAAAAAATACATAAAAAGAAATAAATTTCTTATTTCTTCTGCTGAATAGAGCAAAAAATTTTAGTGTATCTTGCAAAACTATTGCAACGCCTAAAACCATCAATGTCATTTAAACGTCAGCAGTGTTTATAGTTTTTGATATTGTTGTTAAATCTTATATTTTGGTTATTTAGACAAACGTGGTATAAAACTTTTTTATTTCAAATAAAAATTTGAGTTTATTGAAAGTTTAATATAAGCTTTAATAGAATCGTTAACAATTCTGTTAAATTTAAAAAAAAAACCTTAATTTTTTGTTTTCTTTAAAATGTTTTCTTAAAATAGAAAATCAAAAAAATCTAGGTGTGTATTTGAAAAAAGAAAGTCAACATTTTTACATTAAATTTCTCTTTTTAGCGCTTTTTAATAATTTGAATGCATTTTTGATCTATTAAAATCGAACTATTGACATCCGAAGGTCAACAGTTCGATTAACTCGAAATAACTCGGAGTTTTTCCTGGCATATAATCCGTATATATTTGCTTAACTCATTAACAGAAAAAAAATATCATCAATTTAATATGTCTAAGTATAGGTACCTATAATTGATAATTACCAGTACCATATAAAACAATATAGATATAAAATGGTAAAGTTTTACAAACAAACGTATTTATCTAAATTTACATCTTAAACTGGATGATTATATGTTTTAAAATGTTTTTAAAATTTGTCAGTTTAAAACAACATTAGTATATTTATCAAAAAATCGGTACAGAAAGAATCAATATTTATTACCAACTATAATTGTAGCTGCTACGGTAACCCTATCTATAAAAAGAGTGATACAACTTGCTATAGCACTTATATTGCCGTTATCAAACATTTTGCGTATGCTACTTTAGAATTATGCTAAAGAGAAATACATCAATTAATAACGAAATATAATATTCAAAACATAGGTATTGCAAGAAAAAGTTTACATTTTTGTTTCTAGAAGCTTCCTATAACAAAAGTCATCTGGACCTAGAAAAAACTAAACGGAGATTGTTTTCTTGATCTCAGCAAGGCTTTTGACAGCGTATCGCATATACTAACTCCAAAGTGAGGTTTTGGAAAGAAATTGAAAAGGTGGCTAAGAAGTTATCTATTAGAGCCGAAACAATGCGAGTCAATATCAAACTATTGATTAATTTATTGCTAAATTTAGCTTTAATTTTCAGCTGTAAACATACAAAAAAATTTACTTTTTTTAGAACTAATTAAATTTATACATATTTGCCTGGAAAAAGATGTTGCTACTGTTCTCTACGCTAGTGACACATTTTTTGTGTTGATTTCTTATAGGAATTTTATTTGTTTGGCACATAAGTACAAATAAACTACATAAATGGTTGAATGATTTTTGACAAAGCTAAAACCAATTGTATGCAATTCCATACTAGGCAAGAGAGATTCCATTTGGAGAATTTAAAATAAAGATCTGAACTCTCTAAAAAAAAAGAATGAAATCTAAAACTTATGAGTGCTTTAATGTTTTGTGTCTCTCTAGCTGTACACTTAATTATTGTAATTGTTTCTAGAAGAATAAATAAAATTACTACAACACAGATTGCAAAATAAGTTACAAAAAAATTATTAGGATCTAAGTGTTGTGATCTAAGTAAGCATAAAATTGTGTTGAACATAGTAATAATACATTTTTATAGTAAGAATATCAATTAAATAGTTTAGTAAATAAACAATTATATTACACATACATTTTGCTCAATATTTTTGTCAGGATTTCAGTTGTATTTCTGTCATATTATAGGTTTTTTAAGTTTTTTTAGATATCTTGTTTTGACAGTGATAGAAAACATAAACTCCTATCTAAAATTTAGAGCTTATTTACGTTATTGATAATGTAATGTTATGCAGATATGTAAAGGTAGTATAGTAATCAGATGCTGTCTATCAATGTCATTATGTAAACAAGCTCGTCGTAAAGCAGTTAGTTGAGACTGCCGCTATTACCGAGGGTGGAAGAGCAAAGCAGGCGTTGGCTGTAACAAACAGCTATAGCTGGGATTTAGAAGACGCTGATTAATGGGATTCAAAGCTGGTTAATTCCCACCAAACGCTCTGCCAAAACTCCCGGGAAGCAACATTAGACGGTGATAGATCTTTTCGAATCCACAAAACACTGCACCCTCATCCGCCGCTATATCTACCGTCTGAACACGAAAGGGCAAAATCGCATGCGTATAACACTACCGTAATTTACAATCTTGAATAGATGGCAATGAAACGGCCATGGAGTTCTGCGATTTACCAGAATGAAATTGTTTTTGATACTCTTCTCAGTGTTGCTCGGATTAGCCACCATTTATTTCAACTTTAGTAGTGTTTTTTGAATTCAAAACATTATCTTTATCAACTTTTTCATTTTATTTTTAATAAGATATTTTGTTTTCAAGTTGAATTTGTTTTTCTATAATAGAATCTTTCCCGCTAAATTGTTTTTAATAATAATTTTGAGATAAAATTTATAGCAGCATATAGGTTGAACTTTTGCGATAAATTCCCTTCGCTGATCAGTATTCAGGAAACACGAGCGTTGAAGAACTTCGCAGTCTCTGTAATGTTTATCGAAAGCTTTCTCACTTCTCTCAGGACTCGCTTTCCTAACTTTTATCCTTTACCTCACACCAATTCTAGCACGCTTTCGAGACCTTAATAACTTAATGAAATACTTCGGCAATGAGTTCGTTTGCTCTAGATTTAATCTTATTATAGGAAATTTAAAGTTAACGACTTACCATCTTTGTTCATACCCATTGCAAGACATTTCTTCAATCGACATGCTTGACATTGATTTCGATGTGCTTTATCAACTATACATCTTCCAGTGCCGGCTTGACATCTATAACAACAACATAAATTATAAGTATAAGTTCTGAGAGTATTGGATCAAAGTATAACTATTGTCAAAAGGCAATTGTTCCATAATACCCAAAATTGCAAATTGGTGTTTATTCTAGAACAAATATTCCAGCAAATTCTGGATCCCGTTAAAGCCATTCTACAAAAATTTGTTAATGATATTGCACCTGAAAAGTGCAGCAAGTTACACATATTTTAATTTCTATTAGAAAAAATTTTTGCGCATGTCTTAAGCCGATTTAAATAATGGTTTTTTTGGCTCAAAAAAGTATATTTATCTCAAGGGTAGTATTTAAAAATTTGATAATAGCCTAACAAATATCTTTTAAATCATGAACAAAATCGCGTTCTGAAACTGAACGAATTGCTCAGTTTTCAATTTTTATAAGTAAAATTGTTTTATAAACATTATTCTAACAGAGATAGATCTCAATTTTGCTTCTCCGAGTTCTTTAAGAGTTTCAATAAATTGAAATCTTCAGATGCTTAAACTAGATGACTTTTTTATTTTACAAGAGGAAACACCAAGTAGGCCTTTACAAATAAGTAGTTTATTGCCAATTGTACATAAAAAAAAGTAAAAAAAAACTAAACGTTGTGTTTTTTACGTTAGAAAACATTTGACAGTTGGTAAATATTTGAAAAAGAGATGAGGCAACAGAAAAAGTTTGTTAGTAAATACTATCTAAGCAAATTTTTTTTCAAATGTTTTTTGTAACATGAAAAAAAATTTGAGCTTGAATTCATTGTCATTGTTTATTGCTTAGATGCCATAACTCATGATAAATGATAATGAATTCTACACAAATGACTGCAATCAAATTGTGCCGCCGCTAAGCTACAAGACACCCACTTCTATTTTAAAGTATAACAAGCTTGTCTCTTTCTTAGAGTATTCACACTCAGCTGATAGAAGCCACAAAACTTAAACGCAATATTTTTGTAAAATATGTTAGTTTAATGTTCTGAATGATTTCATACAGAGTGCAATTTTTGGAAGAATGCGAGCAACTCCGATAGCAAAAATAAAGCTGAGAAAGTGAAAAATTTGTCTTAGTACAGCAGACCAAACCGAAGTATCTGCAAAATAAATCTTTTTAAATTTTAAAAAATTGTTGATTTTAGCTGTTTTAATACATTTTTTGTGTAAATTTAGTTATAGATTAAAATTACTTATTCTACAAAAAAGCGTGTTTTAGATAATAAAGAATTTTTATTTGATTTTTGTAATAATAAATTACAATTCTCACGTTCACTCTATCTTTAAACAGCTAAAAAAGTCTCAATTAAGAATGTTATGAATTTAACAATTATTTTGTTACTTGTAGTTTGCAAACTATTTATAATTTTACGGAGATTTATAAGTAAAATTTAATAATAATAGTTTATACAAGCCGACTTTCCCTAAATTATTGACGTGGCTATACTATATTTTTTGTTATTTACCATACTGCACCAAAGCCTCGAACCAATCCAGCCAAATTTACAGTAGATTAGTAAAAAATATCTTAATTATATTTGTGATAAAATCGTTTAATTTTCTGTCAAATAATTTTCTCAAACATAAGTCGATCATTATTTTATTATCGAATAAAATTATAAATCAACATTTTTGTCCCAGAAACTTTTTTCTTTTTCTTGAGAAGAGATTAAAGCTTTCCAGCTGACGTTCTTCGGCTTTAATTAGAATATATTTATAAGTATTACAACTAAATAATTTTTTTGTAATATATTATTATGTATCTATATAAATAACTAAAGTAGGTTATATAATAATTATTCATGTCACGCGGCTAAATGTTGGACCCATGCTGCTTATCTTATTAATAGTGGTTTGAAGATTCTAATGGTTTTTCCTTCAGGTGATGTCTATAGTTACTAAAATTTCTGAAAATTATCAAACTGACTGTAGCAAAAAAGTCACATTCTCCTAATAAGAAATCAAAAAATCAAAGACAAGAATTGGTTTGTTTATAATCAATAAAAAATTTAAATAGAAGCTCAATTATATTATCTTTTTTGTGAGCTTGAAATCGTAGAGCTTTTGAAACATCTTATTCTACATCTGTCTTCAAAATCAACCCCAAACGCTTTTGAGTTAAAGATTTAAATCAAATTGTTTGAAATTTAATTGCATTTAGCCAAAAGGGCAGTGCTGTCTATTGTCGACTTAGATGGTAAATGTCGCCATATGAGTTTCGAAAAGCACCTGATGCCCGTTTAGTTTTATTACTTTCAGAGCAATCACCCTCACGACCGCGCCCCTATAGCACCCGCTAAATGCGCTATTGATCATATATTTTTTTTTAAATCACCGGTGAAGTATCAAACATACTAAACAGAAAACAAACATAATGAAAAATGTAATATCAAACCCAAAAATAGTCGCTTGCTTATTATATTCAGAAAAAATGCATTAATTTGATAAGTAAATGAGCATTTCAGCAAACGCGTTTCTAAATATAAGCTCTAGAAAATAAAAACATCTAGTGTAAGTTAAATTTACATAAATTGCTAAAAAATAAAGGTAGTATTTTAACAATGTATAGTAGAAACGTTTGAGATATACCGGGCAGTAAATTTTATTGCTCATAATGAGAGGAACAAGACAACAAACATAAGAAAGATTTACCTACAACAGAAAGTGTCGCGTGCCTTAGGTTTATGAATAGAACCAACCAGGTAGTGTAGTTTCTAACTTTTGGTATTTTCTGTATCAGGTAAGAATTTGATAAAAAAATGTAATTTGATTGGTTAATAGGCTAATATGATGGTTAAGATAAATTGATTAATTTAATTTGAATTGGTTCGTATAGCCGTAGACCTATTATTATTTCAACAAGACTGCATAAAAGGCGTACACAAAATAACAAAATAAGAACATAACATCTCTTAGAGATTAGATGATTCCTAACTCTGACATAGTTGTTGTGCTTAAAATCTGTTTATTGTTTTGAAAATTCCGGGATGGAATAAGGTTTCATTTAAAATTAAAAAATAAGAAAAATTGTTATCAATACAGTCACTTTTGTTGTGGTGATTTGCAGAAAGTAGTTTGTATTGGATGGTGCTTTGTATCGATTGGACAGTAGGCGAACGCGATTTCTGTAACCAGATTAGAGCACAAAGGCCGCAGCACGAGACCGATCCAGTGCATGGATTACAGGTTCCCTAATTGATTGTGGTTCACACTCGTTCACTCTAGGACTAAGTCCCCTCATCCTCATCCTCATCCTGATCCTGCTCAACTTCAATCATAATGAAATACGCGTTATGTTGCTCTGTAACGGATTGGAACATATGTACCTCAATCAATGACATTGTTAAATATCTTGACGTTTATTTTATACAATTATTATAAATTCTATCAGAGCTTTAACAATTATTCCTATTAATAGTATCATTGGCAGTTTGATCAGAATTGCTTATGAAGAACTTTTAGGTGCGGCTAGAAAAGGTTTACAAAGATACAAAAGAATAATTGCTGTTTCGTTTTGAGTTAAAACAAAATGCTTTAAATGTTTGAACCATCGCAATACAATAATTTCATAAAAGTTGAGTGGGTTCACAAATTTCAAGTTTTTCTAACAACCAACAGGTGAGTTTTATGTGGCATGAGAGAGCTCGATGTAAGTCTTCTTATTAACAAAATATTTTTTACATTTTGTTTATTGAGTTAATTATAAATATAATGTAAATAATATAAATTATTATTTTCGGTTTCTTAACCTCCAACTAACGAAAATATTGTTGTAGTATTTTTTTATTTTAAAGCTGCGGTAATCAAACATGATTTAGTCATAATTAAAAAAAAACAAACTATTAGATTTTAGTACTTGATAAATAAATATTAGAACAACATTGTAATGCTAAACCACTTCTTAAAATTAGCAAAACACTTTAATTTGCAATAGAAGTATTTTATTTAGCCACATTAGTCAAATGATCTGAATCAAAAGTTTTTAAATTTTATTAAATAAATTTAGCAATTATATGTATACATTTTTCTGTGTTTATGCTTTAATTTCTACTGCTTATTGTACGTACACTCAAGTTAATTTTTTTTTTGACGAGTATAGAGTTAATTTTCTGAAGCGTTAGTTCAAGCAAAATAATTTATATGTTACAAAACTATAGTGGTAAAATTTACATTAATTTTTTTTTTAAATAGAAAATTAGAATTTTATTAAATAAATATATATTGAGCGTGTCAAAAAAGTCGGATAAACTTTTAAGCATAGCTGAGGAATTGTTCAGAGACCACTAATTTGAAGAAATTTTTTTGTGCAGACATTGTGTAGGCAGTGATTCTTTAAAAAATAATTACCAAAACGGTAACATTACGCTATGTTACCTCAAGGTACAAACTTTTTGTATAAAACCAGAAATAGATATTTTTACATCAATTAAAAGAAATCAATTTAGGAAAAAAAGCAATTTAATAAATAGGATAACATTAAAAGCAAAAATGTAATTTATAATAAATATCAAAATGTTCTGCCATTTGCTAATAAGCAGGTTTCGTCACGTCTTTGAACAAAATTTGTAGTCTGTTTGCAAAGTGGCTAGATTTTCCGGCATTGGTAGAATAAAGACAATGTCTTTTATATAGGACCCCTTAAAACAATCTATAGGATCTAAGTCTGGGAATCTGACAGGATAAGGAGTAAAACTGACACGGCTTAACCACTTATTTCGTAATTTTCGTTAAGGCATCTTCAAAATGGTACAGCATAATGTGGACCCTAACCATCCATTTGCAAGTTTTCAACCTCATATCTCTTCTGACTGTCAGAGGCACATCTTCTAATAAATAATTATCTAAATCATAATGCAAATAATTTACAAATTAATTATCTTCTAGACGATCTGGTAAAATATGAAAATTGCAGTTTTCAATTATTGCAGCTCACACTTTAAAGAAAAATCTGTGCTGACGTTCTGACTTAAAATTTAAAAATGGGTTATTTATTGGGTAATGATAGTGATTGTGTCTGTTGAAGATTTTTTTTTTTTGATAAATAAAGATTGATCGGTTTGTAAGATTTTTCTTAAAAAGTCCACATCTTTATTAAGAATTCATTGAGCAAAAGCCATTGTTCGTTGGTAATCATCTGTAAATAAAAACTGGAACAGTCAAAGCCAACTTGACGACAACTGATGCTTGGCTTTTCGGCAACCGCACCAATAATTGCTTTCTCGCTGTCTCAACAGTTTTTCTTAGGTGAGGTTTTCCAAAAACTATTTTTTTATATTCTGGAATCGGAGACAATTTTTCTTAAGTCTTCGAAACCAGTGGTCGAAACACATTAAGACTTGGTTGCTGTCGCTGGAGAAATCGGATGCCATATTGTCTCACCAGATCTAAAGCATTTTCTTCAGTAGTACTGTTGTACCATAAACCAAGTACATGTTGCACTCTTTGCTGGCCAAAAAACATTTTTTTACAATAATTAATTTAAAATCATCAAAAAGTTTGACACAGTTGTTTAACACTTTGTCAAAAAATACCTTAAAAATTGTTTCCATAAGAATAGCACAATGTTGTCATATGCTGGATCAGTTTTAAAGCACGTTTATCTACTAACTTTAAGTTGATTAAAACCAAACTATTCTTTTAGATAGAACTCAAAATATTAATAAAATTTTTTTATTAATTTTTTTAAAATAATGTAAACTATATATGTACTTGAATGACCTAACAAAGATTTTTTTTCTTTTTTTTTGGTAACTGTTAAAGAGGCTGTATACCATTAAACAGAAGCAGTACCAACTTTTTAATTATTTTTTTTTGTATATATCAATAGTACCTAATATGGACTAAAAATTGTATACAACCTTTTTGACACGCCCAATATAATACAAATCAAGCTTTTTTAAAACGTGAGAATAGACTCGTTTTTCAAAAATGTGTTGTGATCAGTCATCACTTTCCCTACATTTAATGTAAACAAGTAAAGATAACTGTGTATAAATTAATTAATAATGTATTTTTTTGTTTTTTATAAAAATATTGTTAGTCATTTGTAAATAACAAAATAGTTTTAATTATCAAACTATTCAAAGTTATAAAAGTTTTATATTAAAAAAATTGTAGCAGCTTGTCAAATACATTTTAAAAACGCTCGTTACTTGTTTAAATGTTAACTATTTTATTTCATTTTTTAATTTTTTCTTATTAATGTGCTTTAAAAAACGTGATTTAGAAGCAGTTTTATTAGCGCATTTCAATAATTTAACAAAGAAAACGCGGATTTGTTATAGTACAAATGATTAAACGTTTTTTAAAATTTAGAAAAAACCTTAAAACTTTCAGATTTGTTTTCTTCATTAAGAATCAAGTTTTATTTTTATGATATTATAAGATGGTTGCGTTTTAGAAAAACCAAAATAAGCTATTTCAAGATAATAAAGCTTTTCAACACAAAACAAACAACAACGAAATAGTTACTTGAAAGATTATTAAAATTTTACTAAATAACTGTTGAAGAAAATCAAAATTTAACATATTCTTCTTCTATTGAGTTTTTTCAAAGAACTCAATATTATTAAACAATTAGCAGTTAACAATTCATACCCAATAAAACTAATTAACAAACTTTACCGTAAGAAATACACCAGACATCATTTAAATAAGTTTACCTCATTATCCGCATCACACACACAATCAAACAAATTAAATAAACCAATTAAATACTTTAGTCTACCATATATCGGACTAATTTCCAACTCTATAAGTAAAACTTTATCAAAATTTAACATTAAAATTTCATTTTCTAATTTTCAAAAATTAAAATCATTATTAGTTTCAAATAAAGACGTGATTGACAATGACCAAAAAAGCGGAATATATCAATTGTTCTGCAATTGCGGCCCGTCATATATTGGTAGAACTTTACGCCCTCTAAAAATTAGAATTTCTGAACATCTTAGATTGATAAAAAATAAATCTAAATATAAATTTAGTTTAGATGATCTCAAATACAAAAGTAGTTTTGCAGAACATGCGATTTCAATGAATCACGAATTCTCTCATTATGAATTACTGCACATATCAACCAAATTTAAAGAAAACGTCAATCTAAAAGTTTTAGAAATTCTGAAATTAAAAGAGAGATCACCTGACTCTATTTTGAACGATCAAACCAATTTTGCCACGCAAATTACAGAACCTTACATAAAGACTTTTAATACCCAAACAATCACTTAACTAGACACTTTTACTGTTTTTAAAAAAATTTTCAACAAGAAAACAACCATAATATTTCGACTTGTCTCTTCCTTAGTTATCTATCTAACTTATTATCTATCATTCTCTTATTATTCTCGATAGTATGTTTAGTTATTTTATTATGTTTATTGTTTATTTAATTTTTAAGATTATGTCTTAACTCGTCATATTTTCAAAAAATTGTTTAAACCGTTACAACCCTACCAATCGGCTTGCCCACCCTCAACATTTATAATTTTATTTTGTCTAGTGTTAGTTAAAGCTTTGGTGTTAATACACCACTCAAAACCTGACGATGGCTCTTGCATTCATATGCTAAGTCGAAAGCCAAAACATATGTCGTTTTTCAGTTTTTCATTTTATTGAAAAATAAATTTATATGGGGAGACTTTAAGTTTTTTATTTATTTGAAAAATTTTTAAACAATCTCATTTTGTGTTATAAGATGGAACAATTTTACAAATATAATAAAAATAAAAAATGTTATAGTCAGAGTACCCCGGTTTTATACAAAATTGCGAAGTTTGTATAAATATAAATGTGCAGCAGCATTGTAAGCATTGCTTTAAAAATTGGTGATATGCAAATTTTCCAAACCAGCAATCATAAAGTATTACCAAAGAGTCGTACATAAATCCCCTTTTAAGATTTAATTAAAGTTACTCTATGTTCTTTCACATCAATTTCGGGGGAAGAAAATCGATAATATTATCTTACATAAATCGCCAACATTTAATTTCTTTCTTTTCTTTCGTGCACATGATACGAAATTTATCAAAGGCTCTCAATATAAGTCGGAAGAAAGCCACGGCAGAATTATATCTTTCTGTTCAAATCCGATTCGTTAAAAGTTTTCAAATCTTGTCAACACTTAAATTTGACGATTACCACGCTAGAAAAGTTTTTATTGTGAGAAGCGTTACGTTATTAAAAGATATAAAAGTATTCAAAAATTAGAATATTTTATTAAAATAGTTAAGTACAAAAATTTTAAATAAAAAATACTATAAACTTTTGTTTTATTATTTTCTACTATATCTAAAGTAGTTTTTTTGAATTTGTATCAAAGCGGATTGTACATAAATGTTATTGAATTTTGTTTTAAATCTAGAAGATTCTTTAAAAATACTGCAGTAAAAAATACGTTTTGATCCTTTATGTCTTTTCTGAGCAAGGGGATTTAGTGGATATATCCGAAAGAATATTTCTTTATTTGTAACAAGATCTCCGAATTGTACGTGGACCCACACATTTTAATTAAAAGTTTTGAAAATATGTCAAATCAAGTGTATGCCAGTAGTAATAAAAATGTTATAAAATTGTACGACTTTCGTATAAAACGTTGTAGGATCTCATTAAAGACGATGGAAAACAGTAAAATCCAAATCCCGCACATGAAAATAGTAACGAGCGAAGTTCGAAATGTTTCGTCGTCCGTGTATAATACCTTCAAACATTCGGAAGCTGTTCCATTCTATCCAGAGGACGGGACATGTGTTCTAGTGGAATCATTTTATATACAACAGAGCTCATCCCACAAGCTGCATCATCCCTAGAGACAATACGCTCAGAATCATCTGGCGAACCGGGATTCGCCGTCAACTAAACTATTGGAAAGCTATTGGGAACAGAGATGGATTTAGACTTCTTAAGTGCCTTCGCTTTTGTATAAACCCAATACTTTTGAACTCAGAAACTCAAAAAACTTATAAATTGTAACATTTATCAACTAAAGAATGACAAATCAAATTTAAATCGTATGTATCAAATGCGAGTAATTTATATTACTTTATAAGTAATAAAACAGAGCCAATTTTTTATACCAAAAACTTGCAGGCTAAAATATGACATGTTTTGTGCTTATTATCACTCGTCAGTAAGATTTTACAATTAAGATTTAAATCAACTGTACAGTTGATCAAACCAAATACCCAATCGCCAATTACATACATAAAATGTAAATTGTAGTGTCACCTATACCTTCTGATAAGCTAACTTTGAAAAGAAACTAAATTTGTATATAATTTTCTCTCAATTTTTATAACATTTTTTTGGTACTGAAAAAACAAACAAAAATATATTATTCGTACTTTTATTATTTTGGTTGAAATTTTATTGTATTATCAACTATACGGTGTTTACACAATTTTGACTAATTGCAGCCAAATGATAGAAATTTACTAGACTTTTTCAATTATAGCAGTTTCTAAATGTTCCACACTATTGTAAATTTTTCCACTTGTTAAGTTGAGACAAAAAAAATACATTTAAAAGCTCAAAAACCACACGTAATATATTTACTTAGCAAGTTACAATACCCAAAAAAAATTTATATTTAATTTATTTAAAAAGCAGTAGCAATACTTTGGTAAATTACGGTCATTGCTACACATGCAAATAGAAATTAGAAAAACATTCTGTCGTCTTAATAAGTGTCAGAAGAAAAAAAATTTTAACGTTAACAAATTTTAAAAAAATTATTGCAAATTTATTCATTGGACATGTTTTGTTCTTATGGAACTCGGCGGCAAGATGTAGTTTAAATGAATTTCCATTCAATTTGTATGTCTTCTTTATTTTACCAGTAGCTGTGGCTGACCAAGGAAGATATATTACACTGTATATCTATTGATATACGTTTGAGACAAAAAGCGCTAACGTGACAACTTGGTTGTCTAATCAACATTATAAACTTTTGTTGCAATTTTTATCTATCAACTGACATTATTTAGATTATAAGCTATTTGCATTTATAAACATGTAGAATATTTTTTTTTATTCAAATGTTTGATGCTAGGTAGCTTCTAATAGTTGTCGTTAGTTAACTAAATCAACAAATCTAAAAAAAAATAAAAAACAATATTATTTTCTAAACGAAGGTATAGGTTGCAACTTTTGACTTGTAGCGTAAGACTACTTTCTTTTGTATAATGTTTAAAGCTGCTGGTTTTCTTAAACAAGCTGAATTTTTAAACATAAAAACAACAAAAGTTAAAGATAAAACTTCAATATTGATTTGAAAGTTACTTTTTTTAAAAACGCATTCAAAACAATTTTACCGGTTTTAATTAAGATAATATAAAATTAATTAGAAATTACCAAAGTCTATCACATGCGTCAAGTAAACGGTTTTCCATAAAAATTGAAAAAAAAGTTATGATCAAAATGTGGTTTTAAGCGTTGTAATAGTTTTAGAGCTATTAAAAAAATTAAAGCAAATCATTTGTAAATGTTGTGAAAATGTATATATATTATAAAACTCAAAAAAAAAATTATAATAATATGTGGTTTATTTTTCTTGTGTTTTCTGAGATCATGATGTACAAATCAAGCTAGAACTAGAAATCAACACTTTCTTTAGAATACCTTCTTAAAAAAAGTGCATAAAATTGGCGATTTTTAAAACATACACAGAAAAGATAACAAAGCTTTTTGACCACAAAGATTTTATTATCAGTGTTTTGGTGCAAAATTTTGGTGTGCTATGTATTATTCACAAGTTTTACCACTTGCCATAAAGTTTGTTTAATAAATCTCGAGAACTCTTTTGACAACCAAGTGGGCATCAGGAGATAAATCTCTTCTTAGCTTGTTTATGTTTTTTTTAAATTTGTTCAATTATGAGAAAAATTATTATTTAAAAAAATCTAGAAAAATGTTTACCTGTATATTAATTTCCTCCTAACAGATCTTTTGAAGAATCCTGAGCATCCATTGCACGCTAGAATTCCATAATGTTTTCCCGAACTTGTATCACCACAAACCACACAAATTAATCCAGGTGTCCCCTTCTTAGTTGGAATACTCCAAGGTGGCGGTGGTGTTCTAGAAGCTTGAACCAATGTTTGTGAATTAGGTAGACAAAGAGCTAATGGATGATCCCCTTCGGAATTATAACAATCTATATTTCCTGGAGATGTTCTTAAATCTGTCAATCAAAAAATCAATTTTTGTTTAGGATTAAATGCTAAACATTATAGATCGTTTATGTAAAGTAGTTGCAGTCTGAAGGGCATTTTCAAATTAAACAAGTATTCTTGATTAACATTTGAATAGGACAAGTTAGGACCCATATGTCAAACTTTGATCACCCTAATATTGAGAGATGCTCCCCTAAACTATTATAATATAATTAATTGGAGCCTAATCCCTGTACCTATTGCGATTTTAAAAGTGTTTTATCAAATACAATATTTTCCAATTTGTTATACAAACATTAGAAACATGCATTTAAAAATAAAGCTTGTTATCTGAGGTAACTAGACACAAAATTGCCAATTTTTTACAGTTTCTTAGTCTCATGATTGTTAAAATGGTTTTCAATCGTTTATTTAAAGAAGTAGGTTGTAGATAATGGTGTTATTAAAGCTGTCTATTCTAATACAACAGCAAAAACTATGTGAATAGATCTTCTACTAAAATAATTCAATTGTTAGCCATTAGATACCAATTCTTTAGAAAATTATCTGTAAGAGGGTAAACTCGCTGCAGCATGTAATAGATTTTTAATTTGTTTGACCAAATGCTACAATGTTTACGGCTGTAAGCCCTAAGCTTTCCAATATCACCAAAAAGCACCCTCCAGAATCATAATACCGTAGCTCTATCCTCGAATAATGCAAAGTTAATACACTAGTATTAAATAGATATAGTGATTTCGCACATGTTATATATGGGTGGTGGTGGGTATTTTATCAAACAATTAAGTTGACATAAAATATTATTTTATGCCAACTAGTAAACGCCGAATATGCCGAATAAACATAAAATAACATTTGATCACCTTTACCAATTTTTAGTACTTTTATCGTTTTTGTTTATTATTGAACATAAATATTTTGCTAACAAAATTAGTGCTAACAAAATTAGCCTTTTCATCTGAAGATTAAAACTTCATAGATTAAAATATTATTTGCAAAATCTTTAATTTTCCAAAGATGCTAGCTTGGTTATCAAAACGTGAAATTTAAAAAAATATATTTTTATGGATGTGGTATCTTAATTTGGTTAGAGATTTAGTTACAATGCTTGTTAAAACTAAAATATTCAATTTTTTGTTAAAAATAGAAGTTTTTCTATAATTTTAATAGATGTTTTGTTGTTTTGATAAATGTTTTCTATTTTAAGACATCTTTTAAATTTTTTGACACATTTTTATGTACATATATTGTTTGAATAAGACACTACAATCTGTTGAAATGGCATGAGGGGATATATTTATGTAACCAACCAATTTTTAACGTTAATTATGATAGAGAAAAACTGGTATCAAAATTTTTCTAACAAAATAAACTAACATAAATCCATAGCGGTAACAAGGTTGTCACATTTACGAAGTCTAAACACAAATTAATGTTTCCACATCTATGCTTTCGCTTCTGATATGTTCTCAATTTAGAACTTGTAGACTGATACCTGTTTTAAGTTTATTAGCTTTTATCATTAAATTTAAACATAAATCAGGTTTGCTATCACATTGCAAAAATTAATCGGTTTTGTTTTAAACGTGTATTAAGTTTAAAAATTAATTTTAATTTTATTTATATTTATTAAAGCTTATTGATTAAAACAAAAGAGCTTTAAAGATGTATGAATCTTGGTTAAAAAAAATGTTATGGTATTGTAACGTGAAAATTAATTTATTTCTTATTTACACACTATAATAACGTTACTTTTCTACACTAATTTATTTGTATATTTATATTACACTATTTGATAATTATTAATTATTCTTATTACACTTTGTACATTTATATTTATATCGATTCAAGACACTCGCTTGCTCTATTTCGTATGATGTGACGCTCTCGGTTGGTCCTAGATATACCGCTCGCCACGGAACAGTCTGAAACGGACTCAATAAGTTCTCGAGCTTTCAATTTCGTTACAGTTTTATTATGATTTTGTAATTGAGAACTATTCTGCATGTTGACTCTATAAAAGCGCAGATCTTAGTTAATTTTAGTGCTAGTTTATTTAGCAGTGCTAGTTAATTTTAAGCAATTAACACAATTTTTTTCATTAACAAAAATTATTTATAACAAATACTTCTGCTACAAGTTAGAAAAAAGTCGAGTGTTTTATAAATTCTGAGTAATGTTTTAGCACCAATTTAAGATTACATTGTTTATCCTAAATAAAAAAAACCATAATTCTAAATTTAAACTAGATCAGTTCAGTAAAAAAGGCTTACATCATTTTTTTCATCAAAAAAAAATTTCTAAACGATTAAATCAATTTTTTTTAATTATAGCTTAAACACTTTTGATTATTTTCACTTTCAAACAAAAAAAGTTAGATTAAAATTGGTTTGAGCCGTTTACTGGCTAGAAGGCAATAGTCAGACATAAAGGAGATTAAAAAATCAAAGACGTCTGACCTGCTACCTACCCTTAAAAAAAAATTTCATATGCAAGAAACTATTTTACACACAACCTTGAAAAGACAGGCACAAGAACTTACAATTTAAGTAAAATAGAAGAACTATAAAAATTGAAACAAATACTATACACTGTCTACATAAAAAACACTTTTAAACTGCGTTGATCTAATTTTATTATGCATTAGGCTTCTTAATTAAAGTTTTCAAGTTTAAAGTCTAAAAAAAAACAACACTAAAATATTCAAAATAGAATTTAATTCTTAATATAACCAATTTACTATTGTAAACGCTTTGGGATATAATAATGTTTTGTAAATCTTTTTTATATAAAAGTTTAACATTGGTAAAGAATGTAGTGTAGTCTACATAAAACCAAAGGTAATTGTAATATATATGAGTACTTTACCAACTCCTATTTATTGGTCTGTTTTATTTTTTAACCGCAGGACGCGGTCAAAATGTAAAATAATCAAATCAATTAAAAATAACAGTAAATAATAGTAAATTAACAAAATTTAAAATGTTATTTTTACAAACAGTGCAAAACTCATAAATTTAACTAAACTTAAACTAAACTGCTATGATTTTGTCTAAGTTATTGTAATTTTTTTTCCTATAAATAGTTTTGTGGGGCTATTTAAAAGTGTGACCAGAAGTACCTCTGTTAGACAAAATAATCTCCTCTTTATTGTCTCCCAAAAACATGTCATTTCCAAAAAAAAAAAAGTGTAAACTAGATACTCTTGAAAGAGTATAATAATTTAGTTTAAAAGCTAAAATGTGAAACTTTAATGTACAATATTTCTTACCGCACCATCCCAAACATTGTTAACATTGGCACTGAATTATATATTACATTTTTTTTAAACTTATTTTTTTTATTCATAAAAAACAAATTTTCTAATAAGAACAAAACAGCGCGGTCTTCAGGCTTTTCAGGAGGCCTCACCCTTCTACAAGATCATTAGAGACAAAACCATTCATGTCCTCTAAATTCAAAATATATAGATTCAGTCTATATTCCATAATTCCAATACAATTGTTTCAAATATTGTTCTTTCATCAATAAGCAGCAACTTGTTGCAGCAGCGATAAAGCAGCAGGCTTTTAAGTTTAAACCAATTAAAAGCAATTAAAAAATTGCATTTAGTTAAACGCTGAACTCGTGATCTATATATTTTTTATACATTAAACAAAAGTTTTAATCACATTTAAGAGATTTTTACAAGTCAAATCTTGACTATTTGTTTTAGCCAATTTCTTAAGTTTGCTATACTGCCTTTCGGTAATACATCGTCGTCTGTTTAAAAAAATTGAGTCAGAGATGTCTAAAACGTAACTATGTCTAAAACATTTTAAATATAACAATATGCTTTAGTTTGCAAAAAATGATTAACTTGGATTTAGAAATTGTTAAAACTTGTCAAAATTTCTACATCTCTTGGAACAAATTTGAAAAATTTATATTCGTTGTAAAACATGATAATTATTTGGCAGAAACTGAGCTTTTCTTTTTTGATGTACTGATGGTCAATTCTATTATCTAATAGTAAACGTCAGTTAATGGTTAAAAACAAAACAAACCAGTTTATAAATAAATGTACAGATTAAAAAGTGTCAAAGTTTTAAAATTTGACATGCTTTTTCTACAAGAGTTTAAAGGTTTTAAGTTTGACATAATGCAAATTGCATTATTCTGAAATACAGAAAAATATTGTAGTTTTTTCGATTGTTCCCAGTGATAAATTCCGTATCGAATTAAGCTATAAAAACCATTATTGTCTAATAATTGACACTCTTGCAAGTCTATATGAATTTTTTTATGTTCATGCAGCATAAATTGAAATGATGACATTATTGTAGCATGAAATTCTAATTCATCTCTAATATGTGATTACGACGTATTAAGAGTATTTAGATATTGAAATAGTACTATTAATGTACATATCATAATTAAAGTATGTTTAAAGAATGAACCGTAAATCTTGTAAAACACCTTAGTGTTTAATAGACCTCAAAATAAATGTTTTATCTTTAATTTCTATGTAGGTATTGGAAGCGCTCAGATAGATATTCTTATTCCAAAGTTTAAAAGTTGGTTTTATATTATATTCTAATTGACGCAGTCAAAGGCTTTTAAAAAATCTATTAAAAGCTGTACTGTTTACTGTTTTGAGTCTATTGCAAACACAATCTTTTGTATTATAAAATAACTTTTATTTTAGAAAAAAAATTGTATATTAAGAGTTTATAACAGCTTCACAAAAAAATTTAAATTGTATTTTTCAATCTGCTGTTGCATTTTCATTTATTTTTCTTAAAAAGTATAACTTTAGCAAATTTGTTAACTTGGACATACAGCTTAACTGTTAACGGCTCTGTAATGTAAGAGCTAATACTTTTAAGCAAATTATGTAATATTTCTTTTTTGTCAAAACAATTTAAAATCTTTATTTTTAATAATATATCGGTTAGAACTTAACTCACTCTTTAGAAAAACACGAATTTCTTACAGTGTGGTTATTAGTGCCAGTGTGTTTTAAAAATAAATTACAAATTGTCTCGGTGAAAAAATCATTGAACAAATTTGAGCAATATAAGTCGGTTAAAAATTTACAATTTTGCTGTGATTTAATAATATTAATAATTTTTCGGTATTGTTTGATAGCTCTTACTTTTTCTTTGAGTTTTAATATAGCCGTACAGTTATTTTTTAGTCTAGAAGCTCTTTTCTGTATTTGATATTAGCTTTTTTTAATATATTGTAAAACTCTGTACACCCACCTTCTACTAGATTGGTCAAAAGTTTAACTTAATACTTAATAACCGCCATTTTGTCATTTTAAAATTTTACATTGACTTTACTAGGCTGAACCTAATTGTGATAAAACTGTACGTATTATATTTATGTTTTTTTAATTTTTTTAAGTTTTGATGAAAAAAAGATGTTTTAATCATTAGTATGTTTCTGTCTGTCGCCATGTAGCCACCAAATGGAAAGTCAACACATTTCAATCTGTTTTTTTATTCTAAAGCTTAGGTAATCAAAGTGTTTTTAATTAAAACTTGAAAAAAATTGTTTAGCCGTCTGTAAACTGTAAATTTTTTTATAGTTGATTAATAGATGTAACTATCTTTTCAAGTCGAAATTTGGTGTTACGGTTTTTTAATAGTTTTAAAAAACCCTGCAACCTTAAAACCTTAAGATAATGCTGAAGTATTGCTCAAAATTGACAAATAACTCAACTCTTCACCAAATTTCAGCAGAAATATTGTATTTTGGGTTCATTAAACTGTCTCAATTGGAGATTTTTTAATTGTTGAATAAATTTAGCCGTTATTAAATAGCTTGATTGAGCATCATCTTGTTATTTGTTTTGATTGCATTTTTATTTCTTAAACTTTCTGTAGAAAAATGTGTTTCAATCTTTCATATAAAGTGTTCATTCTTTTTCATAAAAAAAGAACATTGCACTGACATTTTTTTACAATACAAACGCACTTAGCCAATATTATAATATGCTAATTAATCTTTAACATTATTTACAAATAATTAACCGGAAACAGTTGACACTTGAATCATTTGCTTTAAAAATTAAAACTTACATTAGCGTCGCAGAATTTTTTCGATTGATTCGCACAGCTGTAGGTACAATTAGAGAATTCACAAATTTTTTAATATTTAGCGAAAGATTTAATGAGCATATAATAAGTAAATAAAAACATGTTTAAATTAAAAAGTAAAAACTTTAAAATATGATAAATTTTAAACTTTAGATTAAGAAATGTTTTGGAAGCAGATTTAAGAGTTTTACACTTTTCTACTAATTAGCTCAGGTAATGTATGTATATAAAAATAAATGTTAGACCAGGTACTTACCATTTGGATGATGTGAATGATGTTCCGGTGAACAAGACTGATGTAAAGTTGGTAAAATTGACGTTGCTTGCGTCACAGAGCAATCCATTACTATTATTTATCAAATCAGTCACAGTTCAAATTTGCAAATGCAATTTTTCTCTTAATAAAGCTAAACTCAAATTCATGGAACATAACTTATAGAAAAGGTTTTAATTAAAAACTAATCATTGTAATAACAATCAAAATAAACTATTTTCTAAAGTTGCGCACTTTTGTTTGGAGTTTTTCACTAACAACAACAAGAAAATTTGTATTTGACAAAACACTAAACACTTATTTATAAAAAATTATAAAAGAAAATCTGTGGTCACTTGATGCTTATTTGTGAGGGTGGTTGATCGAAGTGAACGATGTTGAGATGTTAAGGGGTAACTTGTATTAGGTGGCGTATCATCCATGGGCGGGATCAGAGCTCGCTACCCTGTGTTTAACTTCTGTTGCAGCACGCGACTGCGCCTTAACCCTTATGATATCAATACGCATTGTTTTACCTTAGCACTGATATTCTCAAAATAAAAACTTTTCCATTAAATATGACAAAATGTTTGTATTTTTACATAAAATGTATTTTTTAACTGTATAAAGCTTGATAATTTAAAAAAATAACACTTTTAATACGTAATCTTGCTCAGAATTCTAAACAGAGTCAATATTCCTGTTTTATTTTTTTTTATATTTGATAGAAGATATTATTTATACACCTAAGCTGGACATGGTTTCGAGGGGTTGATTTGTGAACCGTGGTAGTTGGCATAGCAGCTACCCCATTGGAGGAGTCGCGTTAATCCCATTGGTCTGACGTGCTCTTTACTCGCATTGGCGCCCCTCCAAGCTTTGTCAAATGACCTCTGCCCTGAACTTCGAAAACCAGATTCTATCTCGCTCATCTTTTCCTGGGATAGAAAGTCAGTGGTCGATAATACAATTCTTTCTGATGACAAATAATCAAAATGCATGAGTTTTCGATCAAATTAAATGTAGGATCCAGGTTTAGAATAAGTGATGCAAAAAAACAATCTTTTCAAAATAAAAATTGTTTAAAATTTGTCTAAAACACAAAACGTTTTATGTTTTATTTATAAATTTATATTTATAAAAATTTATATTTGAGTTTTTATTTAAACATCATCTACGATCATTTAAATTTTACTTACCTATCAAAACCATACCCAAACACAGAATGTATACTTTTTTTTTGTAATTTCTGTAAAAATGTTTTTTTCAAAAACAACAATATAGACGCTTACACTGAAAATGTTTATCTTATTAAAAATTTCTTTATCGTATACCTGTATTAACGTTGCAGTATTCTACAAAATTATATGCAGCAACGTACCACTTGAGGTGACAAATTAATTTAAAGTTTATGGGTTTATAGGCTTATGGCGTAGGCTTGCTGGCTTTGACTTATACCTGAAAAATAATGTTTTGAATAAAATTAATGGAAGGAAAAAATATATTAAAAATGGGTGGATAATGTTGAATATTGAAATTTCCCATATTTTGCACGAATTGCCGTGAATGAGTTCTTCACAGTGCCAAATCTAATCTTATAAATTTCTTTACAATTCAGGACCAAAGCTAATTATTGCGTCAGCTCAGGAACTTATTCTATTCTTATCATCCGTCGCATTCAAGCTAATTAGATAAAAAAAATTCAAACTGCAATCTAGTAAATTTCTTGAATTTGAAAAGTGAAAAAGTTTGTAAGTTTTAACAATTTTCACAAATATAGTTCAAGACAAATTACTAATACATCGAATTTTAATTGCTTTGAGAGCATAAATCAACAGGTACTTACCTAGTAGACATATAAAAAATATAAATACCTACTTTTGAAACAGATGACAAACACGTAATTTTCAAATCGTAGGTAGTTAACGAAAAATTTACAAAATTAGACAATTTGCTGCGAAAATTTTTTTGGAAGTTTAAAAAAAGCACTTATTTTTTAGACGACTTAAATTGTGTTTATACCAAATTAAATGATGCGTATATACCGCAAGCTGTTGATTACAAGATATGTTAGAATAAAGGTCATTCTGTAAGAATGATAGCGAATGCCATAGAACAATTTACTAAGAATTTTGTAATTGGCGCATCCACCATTTTTCAACAAGTTCACCAAATGCTCTAAAATATACTCAGTGACATAGAAACTGCACCACCTAGAAAGGGTGGAAATTTTTGGATCAAAATTGGTAGGAACATTGGTCCAGTCTAAGGTAACAATTGATTAAAATTTGATAAAAAAAACTTTTTATTTTTTTGATTTTTTTTTAATAATGTGTTGGTTCACCCCTATTTCTGATACACTCATTAACCCGTTTTGGCATTGATTCTAACAGGTGATCAATGTTTTCTTGAGGTATGGCATCCCAAGCAGCCTGCATTTCATGCCGTAGAGCTTCTATTGTCAACGGTGGGTTTGGTAGATTCCTCAGTCTTCTACCCATCATGTCCAACACGTGCTTAATAGGCGACAAATCTAGAGATCTTGGCGGGAAAAGCAAAAGATTAACATTGGCCTCTTCAAAAAAGTTAAGAAAAACCCTTGCTACGTGAGGTCGCGCATTATCTTGCTGGAAAAGTGGGTCTTCCAGCCCTCGAAGATATGGAAGAACATGTGGTTCTATCAGTTCATCAATGTAGCGTCGGGCGGTCATACTGCCCCAAATAAAGAGCAAGGGTGACCTACTGCCGTAAGCAATAGCACCTCACACCATCAACCCTACAGTCCGGTGAACATGCCTCGAAATCGACAAATCAGGATTGCGCCTTTCTCCACGTCTTCGTCTAACCCTCATTCGACCATCATGCATTGCTAAACAAAATCGCGATTCGTCACTGGAAACAACTCGATGCCATTCCAAGTTCCATTGAAGTCTTTCCGTGCACCAGGCCAAACGTTCCTGGCGATGTTGAGCAGTGAGGGGTAGCACAATATGTGGGCGGTAAGACAGCAAGCCAAACGTTCTTATTCGACGATAAACGGTTCGCAAGCTTATCGGACGACCTTGTTCACCTAACCATTGATCAGCTATTGATCTGGTTGTAGAAAATCGGTCTCTTAAGGCCATTAGTCTTAACCGGCGATTTTGACGTTCATTGGTTCGTCTTTGAGCCCCAGTGCCTCTTCTTCGACGTTCAACCCCATGTTCAGACCACGCTTGATAAACACGCATTATTGTTGAGTGGTGGCGTCCCAAACGGTTGCCAATTTTTCTAAACGAAAAACCTGCTTCTCGTAAACCAAAAATCCGCCCGCGGTCAATTTCACTCAACTGCTGGTAAACTTGAGGTCTCCTGCCTCTAGGCATTTTTAAACACTTGAAACACTTTAAGCTAAAGAACGGAATCCAAAAAAGTGGAGCAAATTCGAAAAATGGCTCAATAATTGCTTGTCTATTACTACTTCTAAAAAACTACAGAAACGTCAAAAATTCCATGACTACTTGATGATTGGGTTTCAAATTTTAATCAATTGTTACCTTAGACTTGACCAATGTTCCTACCAATTTTGATCCAAAAATTCCCACCCATTCTAGGTGGTGCAGTTTCTATGTCACTGAGTATATTATAAATATTTATTTTTTACTGATCTACTGACTTTTGTTTAGTTAGAATAGCTTAGAATTAGCTTGAGAGATTGATACAACAGAACATTATCTAATAGAACAATTTATGAAACATTCTTCATTTGACGCCTCTACCATTTTACAACATTTTTATCAAAGTCTATGAAATGTTACAAAATAATGACTTATTTGAGCCAAACTTGAAAAAAAACATTTTTTTTTTGCAATTTGATCTGACATCAGCTATGTCACACTTACATAATAGCAGTTCTCTATGATATTCAACGCTTTGTTTGTTTTTTACATCCATTAAAAGCGCTATACTCTTTATTATCTGGCGGTTTTGTCATTGTAAACAATAGTATATTACACTACAAGATTCCTGCACTGCGCGCCATAATGCCCGAGGCGGAACCGAGGGCATCATGGCGCGCAGGTCAGGGCTTTCAACTTTCTGCCCTTGTAGTGTAATATACTATTTCTTGCTACTCCAGTCGAACATACGTGGTTTCAGCTGCGATTCCACGGCAGAAAGTGCAGCTCTACCAGTGCATGAAAGATACACTTTCTGCCGTAAAATCGCAGCTGAAACCACGTACTTTCGACTAGAGTAGCAAGAAAACAAATTTGTAATAACCTTTTCTGCACTCATCACTCCAAAATCTGTAGTTTTTAATCGTTTCCTATGCATGAAAAAACGATTTTTCCACACCCGAGTGTTTTTCACTTTGCAATCGAAACTAGAAAAAAATTTTGAAACAAAGTTTTTGTATTCCAATGAAACCATAGCAATCAAACAATAAAATAATTTTAAATTTAAAAAATTATTTATATTTAAAAAGTATGTAATAATTTAAATAAGCAAATAAAATCTTATTATATTTGTCTAATAATATCGCATTTTCGAGATAAATTACAAATGTAAGAGCATGCTTAATGCTTATGATGCTTATTTATTTTGTTTTTAGAAAAACAAGCTTTAGAAAAATTTCATAAAAAGTTTATAATCTTAATTGACAACATTTTTTTACAGTAATAGCGTTTGATGTTATAAGATACATACGGCAAAATTTTAGCTTAGTTTTTAGTATATTGGTAATTATTTTATTTGGTGAAGGAAATGGAAATAATTTTTTAAAACAAGAGCTCTATAAACTCGTCTTTTGTTAGAGATTTATTATAGTTAAATATTCTGTATAAACCTATACTAAATACTTTCATGTCTATATATACTTTCAGCCACTCTAATGTGCTGCCAACTTGTTTATCAATTTGTTTGGCAGGATACTAGCACATTTTTTTATTTAGTTTTTATTATTGTTGTATAATAATTTTATATTTGAATACATTAAATAAGTATAATAAAAACAAAATCCTTTAATCTATTTACTCTTTTGATGAAGAGGTAAGAAGAGCAATTAGACCTTAATTTTATTTAACCCACAAAAAAAACAAAAAACTTCAATTCATTTCGTTATTTTGTATAAAGTCAATGGTATAACGTATAACTTTATACAAAATAACGTAAATTTAACATTTTTCTTTATTATTACCTAAATAAGACATATTTTGAAATAAAAACCATTTAAATTTGAAAAGAAAATTCTGTTTCTGAGAAAATTGACAATGATTGATTGCTCACACAATGAGTTTTCAGCTGTAAATTAATTTTCATAAAAGTTAGCACACAAAATATCATGTAGTTTTTATAACACTTTAGCATAACATTTCAAAAAAAAAACGTTTTAACAGAAAATTAAACGTTTGAGAACAAAACGGAACTAAAAAGCAAAAATACACAAATGTCAACCCCCAATTATTTATGTATTTACATTAGTGGGTTTAGACTGAGAGGTTTTTTTATGTTTTTAGTTTCAGTACAATTTTTTGTTAAATTATCTGTTGTATTTTATTATAGTTTTTTATTTAGTTTTTACTTTATTGTAGTTGAAATTTACCTCAACTTTAGATTTCTGTTACCTACAAAACTCAGCAGATGAACAATCAATCATTTTTAATTTTTTTACACTTTGAATCACAATTTTTTGAGAAGTTTATAGAGTAGCAACTTCAAAGTAGCTGTTACCCAATCAGATAAGAGTTGTTAAAATCAGACTTTTCTGCAAGAAACTATCAGTCATACATACAAAATATATTATACTAGCAGCTCGTCCCGGCTTCGCACGGGGTAGACAATTATTTATTTTTGGAAATTTGCCCCCCCAGTGCCCCCTCTACCCCACCCGAGGCAATGCCCGGCGCGCTTTTCAGACTGCATCGCAAACAACGGCCACGGCGCTATGACGGTTTTGTTTACGGTTTGAATTTTTTAATTCGTAATATCTTTTGAATGAAAAGTCCAATTTAAATAATTTAAAAACTATTTTATAGGTAGTTAAATGGTCTTGACCATAAAATAATTTATTTGAATAAGGATTAATATAAACACATAAATAAAATGGTTTGAATTTGGTTAGCATTTTCATTAATGTTTAAAATGAAAAAAGTTGTTGTAGTGACATAACTACAATAGTTGGACATATGCTACCGCAAAGTTTTTTGTAGACATTATGATGTTCTTCAATATTGTTGTACATTATTTGGTTCTATCGCTAATAGTTTCGGCAGCACATTCGACGAAAGACATTTTAAGACTCATTTTTCTACACCTTCGGTTACATTGTTCAAATTTTACTAAGGATCCCTAATTTTTTTCAAAATAAAATGTAGCCTATGTCAAATAAGAAGAATGTAGCATTCTATTGGTGAAAGAATTTTTTAAATCGGCCCAGTACTTTTTGAGCCTATTCATTACAAACATACAAACATACAAAAATAGGTACAAATCTTTCCTCTTTATAATATTAGTATAGATAAGAGTCAAATTAGAAATCTTTTTTTTCTGGCATGCTGAAGATCTTTAATTCAGAAGATGAAGTAAGACATTGAGTTTGTTTGGCGCCAATTTAAAATTATTCAGATTGACCTCAGTTTAAGGTAAGACTTACTAAACATTTGTCTTTATTTTATTAGTACCGTTCTTTTACGTCTTTTCTAGAAATTTATTTTTTTATTTAAAGTTTTAATTACATTACTATTTGTTTATGTTTTGTTTTTTGAAATGGTTAATACAACAAAGGTTTGCATTTAGACATTTAAAAGTAATACTGCCCAATGATTCTAAATTGTAATAAGTCCACACTACGTAGACTTTGTACACAATTACTGCACAGTCGACGTAATATTAACAACCGATTTGGCAAATGTAATTAGAGATGTAAACGATAGCAGCAATAACGAATGATTCCCTTACCTGCCCTAACCAAGCTTTCATTACGAATGCGTTTTAGGGCAGCCCCAGAACCTTTGTTGAATTTTTAAATTTTCTGCTTTATGTGAATTTGCTCAAATGTATTAAACCGCATAATTATATTTGTTCGCTTGTTAAATTCTATTTATTTTATATGAGTTTTATGACATCAAACATTTGTGGTAAAAAATTTGTGAAATAAAATTATTTATTTAGGATTAAAATGTTTTTATTACATCAACCGAAATATTCAACAATTTTTTATTGATTGTGAATACAGTTTTTTTATAAAAAAAAAAAAATTTAGTTGTAATGTGTAAAAAATTATTATTATTATAGTAACAATAATTCAGTTGCTACCATAACTTTAATCTAGCTGTCTAAACCTAACATATTGTTAAACTTTTTGCAACCCTATAATATAAGACAAACTATTTCCTGACATTCAAGTAGTTTTATATGGTTTAGTCAAATTTTGAGTATTTTTATCGTCAAGTTGTATACAGTAGACTATTTCATGATTTTCATGATACTTTAGAAGATCGTAAATACAAAGCATTATATTTTCACTGCAACACAAATGTAAGATTAGAAAATTTTGTATAATCAAATTGTTGAGTTAATACAATGTAAATGTTGGAAAATATGATAACTGAAGAAAATTGTGTATCCTTATTGGTTCATAATAAAATGAAGAAAATACTATACTATAATCAATGCTACAATAGTTATTCTAAAACGATTACGAATGCAGAGACTTATGACATTATAATCTAACAACGTCGTTAATCTACCTTGATCTAAGAAGAAAAACAGTTTGTAATATATTACAAAAGCTGTTAGGCAGTTGGGAATGTATAAAACCTAATTGTCTAACTGCCTATTGGGTCTTATATTTTGGAATGACCCTCCTCTTACTGAAAAATTCTAATAAGAACAAAACATGTTTAAGTCTACGAATCTAGTTGAATGAATTGGCTTTGACTCTATTTAACTGTTTGTTGATGGAAATTAAAGTAGGTAGAAGCAATTGTATATTTTACATGCGTTTTAAACAAGAAGAGCTAATGTGATAATTTAAGCAGTATTTCGTTAAATAGTCTCAAAAACAATTTTTTATTAAAATAATATCCGTTATCAGAAAGTACTTAAAGCACCAGAATGTGAAAAAACGCTTTATTGACTTTGACGATAAAACATTCTACAAATTTAGTCTGTATAAGTTTACTTTGAGTTTTTATACTGTTTGCAAGTAGGAACCAATATAGATAAAAAAAAGCATATTTTAGATATGTGTTCTAGAGCAAAAGAGCTAATGTGATAACTTAGTTGTCCAATCAGCAATATCTCATTAAATTGTCTCAAACACTATCTTTTATTAAAATTGATAGCTGTCATTAAGAAATATCTGTCTATGTCATCATAATGTAGAAACGTGGTTGCTCATCCTTGTTGTAAAGAACTTCTAACAGACAGAATAAAATAATAAAAAATATATATTTTACTTTTGATTTTTATTGTTTTGGAGTATTTATTATTTCAAGTTTATTGCAAAGTAAAGATGGAAATTTGGTAATTTTAAAGCTTTGAATTATAACAATTATTATCAATGCGTTATTTGCATTTTTATTGATTTGAGTCTGTAGAATAAAATTTAACTAAATAAAATAAAATTAATATACTTGAAATTAAATAAAAATATGATATTAAAAAATATATAACAATGCATTTGTTAGCAGTTGTATTATTGGTTTCAATGTTTTTTTTAAGATACAATGGTTTTCTTCTGAGCTAAAAACAGTTGTAGAAAAGGCATATAAAATATAAAACAGTTCTACGTAACACTTAATAATAAAAAGCTTCGACTCTGAGTTATACAGGGTGAGCTCGATTTCAGCTTGCTATTATTTGAGCTGAGCTGCCTAATCGATTTTACCCGGCGATTTGTTGAGACACGGCTTATTTTAAACTTTAGTTTGTGTGATTCAAAAAAAAGTCTCAAGTTGAAAACTACTCTGTATATTGTTGGTATTAGATTCAATAATCTCAATATGTCTAAATTCTTTGTGTTTTGATTGGTTAATGAGTGTTCTTTGCAGCACAAACGTGAAAGTCTGAAATTCTATAAGGTTAACCAAAAATCTGATTAGAAGAAACGATTTGATTAACTTGTGAACATAAAATCTTTCCCTAGTGTTCTCTTAATAATAAGTCAATTGAAATCAAAATGAACAGCCTCGTTGGGGGTTCGGAAATATTTGAACAAAGGAGTACGAAGTGGCAGATTCTCGGCTTGTTGCTTTGATTTGATGTGAAGTTCCCCTAATTTACATTCTAGTCTTGTTTTGGCACTACTCAATAATTGTCAAAGAGGAGACAATGCTCCTCTTATTCATGCTTAAATCAAAATTTTCTTGTAATTACTAAATGCATTACCTACTCTCAATACGCTTAAACACTGTAAATTAGAATTAATAACTAACAATAAAACGAAGTCGATTACAGTTGACATAATAATTTGATTGCTTTTGACATGCATCAAAATAAAATAATCAAAGTTCTGTATATGAACTGTGTCAACAAGAACTGCCCCTATACAAATCATACTGTGCGTCTTTTCAAAAAGCGCTTCTATCATGTCTTCTCTTTCACCTTCGTTAATAGAGATAAAGAGAGAAATGGTTATTAAAATTCTGCGGTGCTCACAGGAGGTGGTAACATTTGGAAATGACGTGCCATTTATCTATGAACGACTATTGTTTGCTTCAGCATTCTTTACTTTAAATACGATCGGTCATATGCAGAGTTTTGTTTTCATTGTCTATGGGTCACTTTAGACCAAAAATTTTACTAAAACATTAAAATAATAAATTATCCTAGAACTAATTTTTTTTTAAATCGCAGAAATCAGTAAAATAAAAATAATAGAACTGCATAGAGAGCTTTAATCAGTGCAGCATAAAGCTTTTTTACATTAGGTTATTTTCGAATTTTTCTTTTCGATAAATTTTTTGAAAAAGTTGTTCACGAGCGATTGGACGAACCTGCTATTTTGTCGAAAAATGATATAATTTTTAACTTACACAGTTAACTCTCTTGTTATTAGACTATATTATTTATAATTCATCTTATTACAAAAATGTTGATAAAGCAATTATTTGTGTCGGCTAGTTTCGCTGTTTTAGTTCAGCATCATCAGAACTACAAAAAAAATAATTGCAGTACATACATAATAGTTATTTATTTTACGAGTTCCTGTGTAAATTCGCGTTTTATATCACTAGTGAGTCATTATTAATCGCCGAGTAAAACCGTCGATCTTAAAAGACTCATGGAGAGAAGTAAAACACAAGAATGACTAAAATACAACGTTTTATTGCACAACACGACACTTTCTAAGCTTTAAAATAGTCAAAATACTTTGACGTTTTATTTGACAAATTTTTTGAAAGTTTGTTAATCAGCTTACACAGGAAAATTATCTGAAATCTTGACCGTGTCTTGCAATAAATTTTACTAAATTCTAGATTATAAGTACATTGTAAACCTAGACCTAAAACCAACTGATGTTTTTAACGTCATCCTAAGTATTCAAGGAATTAATGCTTGTTTGAGATTAATCTCGAGGCTGCTGTACAGACCTCTAGCATTGTGCCAAAGGATTGTTAAGTTACTAGAAGATCTAATGAGCTGTTGGAGTTGAGATTGTTTTGAGTTAAATAAGAAAAACAGGAGTTGGAAAATGTTATTAATGTTAAATTTTCTAATTTAAGCAATAATAAGCGATTCATAAAAAAGTTGGAAAATAACTAAACTTTGACATAGTTTAAGCTTTTATTTGATATTTTGGGTGTAAAAAGTGATACCAGTGTCTATAATAAAATAGTAAAAAACTTTAAATCATTCCTTGAAAGACTGATTTGAGAGAAAGCATCGTCAATTTTTGATAATATCGATAGTTTTTCTCTTCTTGAAGACATGAAAACAAACTTACCTAAAGTTTTCTAATTATCTCAGTAAGCAGCAGTTTTTAAATTTTTTTAAAACCACCTTATTAAAACTCCAGTTGAAGTTTTGACTTCCTTAAATTTCTTTTTAAGCAAATGAATTAATAAGACTGGTTTAATATGACGAGTAATGTTGAGTGAACCAGGGCCCTTTAGGTTTACGCAAGATATCACACCACACATATATATTTTAAGCCAGAGATAAAACACACACTTGTTTCGAAAAATAAGTCATAATTCACTTTTTACCTCAAATAGGTACGTTAAGCAAATTGCGGACTTGAAATGAACGGTTAACTGTCAGATAGACCCAGATGTTTGAGCATGAATTTTTACCAGATTAGAAAGATTAAAAGTGACTACATTGATGCTCTTGTGATTTACACTTGATCTTTAGTAAATTGTAAATTACTTCAATTTTGTTTCAGAAAAAAATATTTGTTCTCAGCTAACAGTTTTTAGACAGATAGATATGTCTTTTTGTATAACACTAAGGTTCTAACAATTAGATTTAGTTTTTATAATCAGTTTGTTTTTGCTAACCACATTGTTGCTGAGCATAATAAAGCTTGCTGCTTAGAGAATTCGTTAATTTGTTAACTTCTAATATTGTATTAATTTGAGTTTAATAAATTGTTAACAGAATTGCTATTCTTAGAGTAGACTATTCTATTCTTTGTCTATGTTTATAAAAAGCTTCAAAATTTTTTAATTGTTATTTGTTTTGTAGTAGCGCTTCTCACAAACTTCACCAATTAATGTTGAAAAGCCAAGCTTCTACGTTTCGATGTCAAAATGACTTAACAAAAACTATTATGAGACAATAAGTGATATCACAGAACGTACAACCAAGCTCTCATAACACCGTTTTTTGTTTGACGCACAAATAAGAAATGAAAAGAGTTGTATTTTTCTTATTAATTTTTTACTTTAACTTATTTTTTTCAAAAAATAATAAAAAATTAAAACTAACATTTTTAGATTCTAGATGTTTTGTTATTATTAGCACTATTTGCTCATCTTGTACGATTGGAATGGGGAGGATGGTTGGTATTTGCTTGATGTTGTTTTTCATCCAGTCGCAGCTTACTATATTTTTATAATAATGTAATCTTTTACTATAATTATTGTTAGGTCATATTTTATCTTTTTTAATATACCTACTAAAGAACTTTTTCATCAAGAATTTTATTATTTTTATTCCAAATTGTGTCTATATCTTAAACGTTCTCTTCTTTCTTTTCTTCTTCCTGTTGAAATTTAATAGAATAAGAAAAAAAGATTTATATACTCTAAGTAGTCGTAGGATTTATAAAAAAAATAGCAATGCAAACATGTTTTAAAAAATTGTTTATCTTTATAAAAGCATAAATATAAATAGAATGAAAAGAAAACATTTGAAACAATTTTATCAGTTAAAAGTGTGCAGTGGTAGACGAAAGTTAGCCTCTACATCACATTATAAGAACTAATAAGCTGCTTTTTGCTTAATGGTTATATACCATTTTGTAAATTTTGCTATATGCAAATTCTAATCAAATATCTGTGAGTAGACACAACACAACTCAAAAAATGAGTGTTATTTAAATTAAGAAAAAACTAAATTTATCTAAAATGTAAAAGTTTTTGATTGAGATTATTTCAATTAGTTCAAGCAAAATACTTCTACTTCAACTTGGTGAAAGAGTTGAATGTTTTCCACATTTTACAGTGCCAAAGTTGCATTGTTTTTCTAATAGTATACCTAAAAGCATCGTGATACTAAATTTTGACTAAATCCGGCCTATAAAAAATTCCTACATCTATTTATCAAGCAAACAAAAACTCATAATTCTTTGAAGAGTCTGTTTTATTATGTTCAGTTTAAAAGTTTTAAGTACAGTCAAAAGTCTTCAGTTAAGAACACTTTTGACTATTTTAGCTTGCAAATAGAAAAAACTAGATAAAGATCGGTTGAACCGTTTGGTAGCTATAAGACGACAAACACACAGATATGGCTATCTACAGATACACAATACAAACTTTTAACATTCTTTTTTTTTTGGCGAGGGCTAAAAACTGTAGCATAATTACTAGACAACATGTTACAGTTTTGTCTACTGAATAAATGCGTCATTTTTTTTTAAATATATCTAAAAAGTTAAAACTTACACACTGTAGTAGTTGTAGTTTTTAATCGTTTGAAAAAAAAAGTTTAAACTTTTTATAAAGTTGTTTAAAAATAAATGACCTAAACCTAAAAGTGGTGCGTTGTAATGGGAAAACTATCTTCTCTAGTAAATTCCAACTCGAAATGACATCCATTTTGTAAAGTTTAATCGGTGAAGTCTGTTTTTGTAGCAATGAGGTGGTGTGGTGGCAGGGAAGTGGTGGTTCTCGGCAGGGGATTAAAACCGTTGGCGGGCGATGCGACATGGTTTCGACATTACTGTGATTGCTAGGGACGGAGACGCCTCTGACGTCGGTTGCCCACATATCTGTTGCAGGCATTTGGGCTTTCAAATTCAAGTTTAGCTTTTTCTTTTATTACAGGTATTCATAAACAATATACATATTACTATGAAAATATGTCTAAAAAATTGTTTTATTCAAAATATGATGTAATCATTTAAAAACTAACTGTATGGGGCTTTATAATATAGACTTGCATATTTTGATAAAATAGAAACAATTAAATGCTATTTTCATGTAGTTTATTGTAAATAATGTGTTATATCTTTAGAAGCAAAAAAATGTTTGTACCATAGTATTTGCATAATAATTCTTTTGTATTAGCACTCTATTTTTTTTTATAATTAATTTGGTTTTTTATTAAACAATATCTATTTCAAAAACTGTGTTTGTACAAAACAGGTAACTACTCACAAACTAAAATACGGTTTGGTATTTGGCGCCACTTACCCCAAATCGGTAATTATTAGCGATTTTGTCTGTCTGTTTGTATAAGCTTTCTGCAAAAACTACTACAACTACACCAATTTTGATAAAAAAAACATCTTTGTATTCTAATTTAAATTTAAGCTAATTTTACTCAAAATCAAAAAAAAAAAAAGGTTTTCAATTCGTCTGTATGTATTTTTTTATGTGTGTCACTTCAAAGCATTTTTTAAGTATGCCAATTTTAATAATTTTTTTTATTATTTGAAAGCTACTTCTTGTGTAGTCTCATATAAATTTAATCAAAATCAAAGTAGTAGTTTCTAAGTTATTCTTAATAATTCGTTTTGTGACTTCGTGTTGTGACACTGACATTTGATAAAATTTGACTTTAGCATAATTAACTGTACTATTAATTCACTTATTTAATTAATTTGAACATATTAAGCAAGAAAGCAATTTGTCTGATTAAATTAAATAAATCAGATAATAATTAATTACATCGAAAACGGTTGATTTCAAATTTTTAATATGTTATATTTGTTTGCATAAATTTAATTTATGAGAATATTAGAAACAATTCTCTTAGATAAATATTTGCTAGCGTGCTCAAATTTTTCGTATATTTGCTAACTAAAGAAAATCTGACACTGTCAAAGTCTTATCTGAGAAATTTTTGATCGCACGGTATGTTGTCAAAATATTTTTTTATGTGATTATTCAGGAAAAGTTTATAGCTTTTTTGCAAAAATACGCCACAAAATTTAATAAAATATTTGTCAATATTAGAGAAGAAAAAGTGCAAATTGATTGTTCAACTGCTTCTTCCACATCCACAACCTTATTAAAAATGTCAAAGTTAAAAAAAAAATTTTTCCATTCGAAATGAATTTTTATACTAATTTTGGTTTGTTTATCTATTGCGTTTCTAGATATGGTAAAACTAAAAGTCTAAAATAACTATTAAATTTTAAATTGTCTTTAGTCAATCGATAGTAATTATTTCGTAAAATTTGAATTACTTAATTAGTTTGTCAGCTTTACTTTGGGTTGATGTTACTCTTTTTACTCTTGTTCTAAATTATTAGCCATGTTTCAATACACAGATTTACCTAAATTTGTCTTTTTTGATATGAAAGTATTCTGTATCAACTGGCACTCAGTTTCTTATCACCGCTGATAAGTTTTTGTTACTTGTTTTTTCATAAATTTTAGTATTTTTTTAAATCTTTTTTCAGCTTTGTACGATTCAGTTAGAAGTACTTTATAAATAAACCAACAGAACACAATCATATGTAATGTATTTTTAACTGACAATATATGTTTTATGCCGCCAGACATTACCAACTGTTTTTGAACTAAAACCGCAATTTCCCAGCCTAGTACTAGTAGTACTTACAAAAGTGACGTTTGTTGAAAGTTGACTAGAATGTGAAAAAGCTTTGCCAAAGTTGCTTTGGCAACTTTGGCATAAAGAAAAATAGCCCGTGTTGTTACGCTTTGACTCAACGCTGCGGCTACGCAATACCATTCTCACTTGCAACGTATTATTTTCTGAGCTAAATAGTGATCTAAATATCTATTTTTTACTATTAAATGTATAAAAAACTAAAACCGCAAAACGTCAATTTTCAAAAAACGTTTAGTGTTTAACTGGTTACTAATGTTTAATATGTCAAATAAATCACTTAGTCTGTGGTGATTGGTCTATCTATTATTTGCCATAGAATAATAAAATTCAAAATGCAGACGTTTATATTTGACATTTTTACAGCATATAATAATAATTTACACTCTTAATTAAAAATAGAATAAAAAATTATTTGTCTAAGCGGAATACATTAGTTGCAACCTTTTTCTTTTTTCTTGTCAAACCCAATAAGTACAATAAATAGTAAAACCAAAATCAAAAATCAAACACTCATAAATATAGAATAATTAGAAAATTGTCTGTCGACAGAAAGAGCAACAACTTATAATCTTTTTTTTATCACTCATTTATAGTTGTAGCACGCGACACAATATTTGAAGAACCATAAAAGTGAGCTCATATTGCTTATAATGAGCTAGCTCTAATCGCCGCCATAAATGCGTAAGAAATTTGGGTTTTTGATGTAAAACATTTATAGCCGCTAGTAAAGATTCGCATTCTGTGGCGACGCATACTCGGTTCCACCTCGCTCGAGACACCAAGCTTGAAAATTGACTTGCATGCATAAATCGTTCAGTTATCATTGACCAATTGTCACAGTAATGCCGTCAGAGACAATATTGAATGAAATTATTACAGAGTCACTGATAAAAACAACTGAGCTGAAGTTTTAATTTTTGTTTTAATAAAAATAAATGATTATTGAATAATCAGTCATTATTTTTAGAAAAAAATTAATAATATTTTTATTTATTTATTAAGCCAGTTTTAGTTCCTGTTTTATTTGACCGGGACTTTCAGTGTCTAAATGCCTACTCAATTTTTATATTCTAGACTTAAGTAGCGGCAATTGTTAACTTTATGGCTCTTTAAATATTTTGTCACGTATTATAGCTTATATAGCTATAGTTTGATTGTCAGCCAAAAATCACATACTTTTTCGAATACATTTTTCAATATCGTGAAGTTTCTGATCGGTTCTAATCTAAACTGTAACCTATTTTTTAAAACATATCAATGCCTATTCTTATACGTAATTGACTAACAATTAAATTTATTAAAAGTTGTATTTAAGTTGAAAAAGTGTTGTTTTTCTTGCAGTACGATAGTTATAATAAGGAATATGATCTTTTTTATGAGTTGCAGTGAAATAATTCTAGAAAAGAAAAATAATAACGTTGGCGTCAAATGTCGGCTGCGTCGTTTTTACTCACTGATGAATGCTAATTAGTAAAAAACATGTCTGAGCTTTAGCGTGCTAGTAGTAGGTATTCAACTGTTTACAATTATCAACTGTATAGCAGCCAATAATAATAAATTAAAAAGTACAAAAACAAACAAAAAAGAAAAAAGTAGCAAAATGCATTTTGAGGCAAAAAAAGCTTGTCGCTAGAATATTGTTGATGAAAAAGAGAATTTTGACAAATGTACAAATTGGCAAATGAGTTACGGATAGAATAGTAAAATTGAATGTGATAGTAATGGGCGACAATCTCTTTACGCCTGATCCAATTTGTGCCTGATTTTATTTGACCCGGTAATTCAATCACGAACTCAGCAAGCATTCACTCCTGCACTTCTTTCAAAGTGGCACAGCATACCCCAACAAAACATACCGATTCTTGTTAAAATTCTAAATATGTTTAGGCGATTTTTTTTAAACTATCTACTACATAAAAATATATATTTATATATATATTCAAAACATTACTTATTTGCAAAATAACTTACATTTAACGTCATTATAACATGCAATGTCTACAAACAGAAAAACCAAATTTGTAGCGTTTTTATGCACTATTGGAGAAAACGTAATCAATTTCTATCCTTAAGTTGGCAATTAAGTTGGCTATGAAAATATTACCCTACTTCTGAACTACTATAGCACCTAACATCTGTTTCATGTGTTTAAAAATAATTAGACTTGTTTGTATTGCAAACCGTAAAATTTTCTACAAAAATGTTTAAAAACATTCATCAGTTTGACCAATCATAGAGCTAAAAAATTTCAAAATAACCAAAATACATGCAATTTTTACCGTGTTTTACCTATGAATACGAGCCTGACAAAATCTGACCACAACCCAAAACTTATTTGACAATATTTTTATACTTTATCAAACTTATAGTTTGATAAAGTTACAGCAGTTACAAACATCACTTATTGTTTTAGCATAATATGTGTAAACAATGTCATTAGCATTTTACTGTAAACCAAACTGGTGATATAAATTACGGCTCTCTAAAATCAGTTGGTCTACAACAAGCAAGGTTATTAATTTCAGCTAATGCCCACATCACAGCTGAATATTTGGAACATAAATGATTAAACGATAAGATCCTGAGAGGAAATCTCAATCATGTGTTTAATAATTTTTTATCTTTTGATGAAAAAGTCTAAAAAGTTTAATCTACAGATAAATGTGTGTTGTATTGCAGAGAAAAGAATTAGTTTAGAACAAAAATATTTTGAAACATCTGTTCTGGAATACGAATAATAAAAGAAAAACTTTTGTTTTTGGAGCAGTTTTTCATAAGACTCTTTAATAGCCACTACAAAAACAAACTAAAATATTGAAACGACTCCTACTAAATTAAAATGAAATCAATCATCATAGGTTATTTCTTACTGAGGAATTGTTTCATTGATTTCCAATCTTCTATGCCACTACTCCTATATTATGGTTCAATAACTAAAATGTAGACCCAAAAATTAGAAAAACTTAAATTATTATAATAAGAACCGAATCTTCTCGCTCAATTTAATTCGGCGGCTTAGAAATTTGAAAAATAAAAGATCTAAGATGTTGAATCTATTTGTCTATTGTAAACCGCGTTTTTGCACTAGGTCGCGTAATGTTAAAGAACTCTTCTTTGGACTTTACAAACACTGTCTTTTATAATAAAAGTTTAATTGTGGTGAATTAGTTATGACATTGTACCAACAAATCCATATATTCAAAGAAAGTAAAATGCAATCTTTTGTGCAAAAATTATGAATAGTCTTGAATAAGATTCTAAAATTGACAAAGCTTGACTGATACTTTACAAAAAAAACGAGTCAAAGTGCCTGGTTTTTTCTCTACTATTAAATTCAATTAAATCACTGTTAGGATAATAATTCATTTTAAATTGCGATGACTACTAGAGAGTTTAATTTGTCCTCACACTTGTTTTTTTGGCTAAACAGCGGTTTCAAAAGGTTCACAAAGATTATCAAATAAAGAAGATGCAAGCAGTTTCTCAAAACATTTTTCTTTAAATGAAACCTTTAGAAACACTTTGGTTGCGCAATGTTTGGACCAGTAGTGATGATAAGAGTCGACCAAATGGTATGACTCTTATTCTCTGGAACAATAATCGTTGTTTAATTTGAAATGCAATCCGGAAAGTAATGTTTGCATCGTTGTTTATAAAATATGCTAAGAAAGAAGCTATTTAAAAATATAAAAAAACATTATTTATTTCTGTTTGCAATTGAAGCCATAAGACCTTAGTGCAAAGATGCGATCAGAAGTTAGCCAAATATTATTTCTGGAGACAAGAGATCAAAATGTTCTCTCACTCAAGAGATATCAAAGCAGCGTAGTTCAAAGAGAAAACTTTGTCTGCACAATGAGCACTATACTGCATAATAAAATATCGTCTATAAAAAAAATTACTTGTTATATTATGTATTTTTTTTCAGTTATTTATGTTTTAACCTGTTTGTGTAAAATGTTTATTTGTATATGTTTATTTTATTCTACATCAGAAGTGCATGTTTTTGTAGTAAGTGGGTTTATTATTCATTTGTCGTTGTCCCATATAATAATTTGCTTGCAAATGACCATGGTGGTGGTAGAGTAGTGATGTGGATAAAAAAAGACATGAGAAAAATCAAGCACTATAGAACCTTCTTTGTAGTGTAGTTTTAAAAATCCCTTATCAACTATGAGTGCTATAAAAGAAGAAAGATAAAAAGTTCAAAAATTAAAGCTGTTTTTTTTTTAGTAATATAAGCTGTGTAGCGCTGAAAAAACCATTTTTCGACAACTGGTTGTCAAATATTGACATTTACATGGTAATCAATACAACTCAAGTAACTGTTTTTTGCTTGCAGAACGCAAAATATTTTTACATCCAGCATTTTGCATCCTGCAGTATTTTACAGAAAACCACAATTTAAACCATTTTAATTTGATTTATTGTTAATAAAAAATAAATTACCTTCATTAGTAAAAAACATTCATCAGGCGCCTCTTTAGTAAATTTCTCAACTTCAGTTTAAGCTAAAACTTTTGATTTTTTTCTGAGAATTAGACCATTGCATAAACTCTTTGTAGGCAGCTTTATATTGAACTAACTGACCCGGCGGTACAATTGACCATGAGAAAAACATGCATTTTCTAGATTGAGGCCACAAATAGTCAAGGATTGGCCCTGTGATTTGTTGATCGTCATGGCGAAGGCAAGACGAATCGGAAATTGAATTCGTTTAAACTCAAAGAGCATATCCGTTGGATCATCGGAATCCTTGGAATAAGAACTTTCTCATCTTTAAATTTTCCTTTAAGTATCAACGCGTGCAATTTCTTGCAGATAATTGACTCGCGATATTCCGTTGCCTAATTGCATTACGGCTTCGCTGGAAAAGATTAGATCTTCTAGGACGCGGCATTGTTATTAAAATGTGCACTCGCATAAAACCACCAAATATAATAACAGTGCCTGAACTTTCGAGACATAGACAATAGCTCAAAGAGTATATAACCACTACGTATGAATAGCTTATCAAGAAAAATCATAAACAACCTATAAAAAGACATTTACACTTTTGTTAACCTGTAGATTTTTTTTCCTTAATCTTATAACCTTTACCAACTGATTTTTTATTCCCTAAATTCCGTTCCTTTCCGATGATTTTATGTTTTTACTGTAGAATAAATCTTAGGTATTATTTTCGGGAATTAAAAACAAATATAAGAGTACCTGAACTTTGTAGACATTTTACAAAAAATAAATTTCTAAACGCACACATGATGTCTTCAGAAAAAAATAAAGTTGTGGCTTAAAGGTCATAACCAGGCCATAAGCTTCAAAAAAAAATAGTTGTTACACTATTTGACAGGATTGAGCAACAAATGTTTGACATGTAATAAACAAATCAGCATCTATTGAAATGATTAAGTATTCATTACACATATCGAGTTTTCATTATTTTTAAGATGTATTCTGCTATTCGGGACGGAAACAAATCCAACAAATCATAAACCATGGCAATCGGTCCAGCCGTTCTCGAGTTATAAGTGTTGTAACAAACACGACTTTCTTTTATATATATAGATAATTTTCTGAGAATATTTAAAATGAAATATTATATTTACTTAGCGTTGCCATAACATGGAAAAAACTTTTTTTAATAAAAAATTCTTTTTATTTTTTAAAATAAAAAATCGGCAGCGGCACAAAAAAACTTGTGAATCACACCTCCGAAAACGCTTTTGCAAGGGCTCGTAGTTTGGGAGCCTTGGCCCTCGCCTTGCAAAATGCCTGTTTCTATCTTTGTGATTCAAATAACTATTGTTTTTTTGACGTTTTGTTACTTGGTTGCTGTCATCATTATTAGACGGTCACAACATACTACATAATTTTGTTTTATTACTAAACGATGGCGATGGCTAACATTTAGCAAATTCTTAACATAGCTTATTATTATTATTTCAGTTTTCGAAAAAATGTTGTTTGATAAACGATTGCAAAATTTTTTTGCATTTTCAAATCGGTTTTTTTTATTCAAACTTCTATTCTCAACTGCAAAATGATACTTTCGCAATGTAGAATCAAAAATTTATTGATTGTACGTTTTCGGTGATTTGTTCTAAATTTTATTGTTTTTTTTTTAATAACTTAATTCAATTTTTAGGGAAAAAGTGAGTATAAGCGGCTCAGCTCATATCCTTTCAACTTTAACTATAAACGGTCTAATCTATGAGAAGTGGACAACTTTAACTATAAGCGGTTTTAGTTTATACGGAAACGGAATGGTTCATTATAGCGGTCTATAGGAAAAAATCAGCTTTGATTAATAAAAAAATAATAAATTTTGGTCTACTTTCGGAAAAACACCTTTGATATCAAGAAAAACCACTGCACATAGAAAGTATGGTACTTTTCACCGTAGCTAACGATCCCAAAATATACCAAGTAGTTCTGTATAAATATATATCAACATTATCAATTTCTAACGTTATTTCGTGTAATGAATAACTATTAATGTACTTAAATTAATTTTATTTCAACAATAGTTGTTAATCTATTAAAAAACTAGCTGACCCGGCGAACTTCGTACCGCCTAACAGTCAATGAATGTCGTGTTACTTTTTAGCTGAACTGATTTAGGCTTTGATGAACGTAAAACAATGATACAAAATAATATATTTATATAGATAGAAACAAAAAAGTATTTTATTATGATGAATAATGACGAAAACATACATACAGAATGAAAATAAAAATAAAAAAAAATTAAAAATAATAATTAAGTACTTCAAACTCATGTCAGAAAAAAATGATTAAAAACTATGTTGTGCAGATTGGGGAAAAAAAATAAAACTCGGATTAATTCATTAATAGGATTTTCATTCAAGCACTTTGTGGTAAACGGCATTCTTTGTTTTTTGGTCAGGCGCAAGAACAAATAAAGCGGATGGTTTGCCGACAAGTGAGCATGCCACATACAATTGACCATGAGAAAAACATGCATTTTCTAGATTGAAGTCACAAATAGTCAAGAATTAGCCCTGTGATTTGTTGATCGTCATGGCGAAGGCAAGACGAATCGGGAATTGAATATGTTTAAACTCAAAAGGCATATCCGTTGGGATTATCGGAATCCTTGGAATAAGAACTTCCTCAACTTTAAATTTTCCTTTAAGTATCGACGCGTGCAATTTCTCGCAGATAATTGACTCGCGATATTCCGTTGCCTAATTGCATTACGGCTTCGCTGGGAAATATTAGATCTTCTAGGACGCGGCATTGTTATTAAAATGTGCACTCGCATAAAACCACCAAATATAATAACAGTGCCTGAACTTTCGAAACATAGACAATAGCTCAAAGAGTATATAACCACTACGTATAAATAGCTTATCAAGAAAAATCATAAACAACCTATAAAAAGACATTTACACTTTTGTTAACCTGTAGATTTTTTTTCCTTAATCTTATAACCTTTACCAACTGATTTTTTATTCCCTAAATTCCGTTCCTTTCCGATGATTTTATGTTTTTACTGTAGAATAAATCTTAGGTATTATTTTCGGGAATTAAAAACAAATATAAGAGTACCTGAACTTTGTAGACATTTTACAAAAAATAAATTTCTAAACGCACACATGATGTCTTCAGAAAAAAATAAAGTTGTGGCTTAAAGGTCATAACCAGGCCATAAGCTTCAAAAAAAAATAGTTGTTCCACTATTTGACAGGATTGGACAACAAATGTTTGACATGTAATAAACAAATCAGCATCTATTGAAATGATTAAGTATTCATTACACATATCGAGTTTTCATTGTTTTTAAGATGTATTCTGCTATTCGGGACGGAAACAAATCCAACAAATCAAAAACCATGGCAATCGGTCCATCCGTTCTCGAGTTATAAGTGTTGTAACAAACACGACTTTCTTTTATATATATAGATAATCTTCTGAGAATATTCAAAATGAAATATTATATTCTACAGAAAAAGTCATCTTTTTTAAGCTTCTTTTTTGTACGTTGTTAAGTTTTTTTTATTTATTATTTAAACTTTTTTAATAAAACTTTTTACGCGTAATCTTTGTTAATGTTTAAATTTATTTTCCGAAAATCGTCTTAGAAACAACATTTTCCTACTGTAAAAACTCTACAAGACGCAAAATAAAAAAGATACTCTAGTAGCTATAGTTGCCAACAAAATTGACAAACTTGATTTTCGTGGAATTTGTAAAAAAAATTCTAAAATTTGTAAATTTCGTCTATTTTTACGATTTCCGGAAAAATTTAATACAAAACACGTCAGTAAAATCTCTTACTTGACTCGGAGCTTTAAAATACTCGGCACAAAGTGCCTCGTATTTCAATTTAGCTCCTCTTCAGTAATGTGAAACTTTCCTGACTTTTATGTAAATAACTATTCCTTCATTTCTAAAAAAAAAAACATATGTCTGTGGTAGAACCTAAAACTCTCTTCTTTTTTGAAGTCGTTTGAAAGTAGCAACATCAGTAACAACAAAATATTCTCTTTGACTGTTATCATTTATCTTTACTTCTTAGTGAAACAGTCAGAGTATAAAAAAAAATGATTTGTGCCCCAAAACCATCACTTTATTATATTAAAAAGTGTATTTAATTATTTATTAAAATACTGTCAAACATTACCTTAATGAAATCTAATTGAAAGTTTAATATTAGAAAAGATTGTTTAAATAATTGCTTTATGATAAGATCATGCGTAGAATATATTAAAATTACAATTGATGAAGGGTCACACAAGTGAGCCATTATTCCATGAATAATCGTTAAGATGCTCTCCCTATTTACAATCAAAATGTTGATTGCTTTTAGCAATTGGAGCAGCTTTAAAGCACTTTACATAAGGAAATCGATTCGGCAGAGCAATCTTTTAATATAACAACAAATTCGACAATTGATTCAGTAAGCCTTCATCAACCGTAAGGGTCAGTGGACACAGATTCGCACTATCTTTGATTAACATTACTGTTACATAATCGCGATGCATTGCGCCATCGAGGCTTGTTCCAGACTCATTTTTATGTGCATTTTGATAGGAAAGCCTTCGAATCTCCATTCCACCAGCCCTAAATAGTATCTATTATTCTTCACTACACGTGCCATTCGTGATGATTGTTTTCGATTTAGGATTACTTTATACATACTTTCATTTATCACCTTTTCTCTTAATCAAAGTAAAACCTCTTAATCCATAAGCCAAGTTATTTTTCGAAAATCTTTAAACTCTTGTAACAAATGTGGAGCTAATAAGAAACCAAATTTGCAAAAAAATAATTATCACTCTCCAAAATAAAATGTTTCAATTTTTTTTTCATAATTCAGTTTCAAAACAATAGTTAAGCTTACCTCCAATCATTCAAATTACCAAAAAAAAAATTTTTACACAAAAATTAAGAGTCAAAAAGTAAGTTGTAATAAAAAAATGTTAAAACAACATTGTGAACAAAAAATTGTTTGAACATTAGTTACCTGTCTTTTTTTATTATGGCAGTTGACTTCAAAATGTCTTACTAGTTACAAATAAAAAATAATATTCATAATTTAATTGAACGGATTTCAAAGCCTGATATACTTTGCATTTTTTCTGATTTAATTAGTCAATTTTTATCTACAAAAAGTTGTCTTCTATTGCAGAAATTAGCAAGAAATAGACAAACTTATCAAAAAAGTAAAAAGTGTTCTAAATATATCTCAAATCAATGAATGAAGGATGCATACAAAAATAACCAATTATAGAAGAAAAACGCTAATTGGCTTTAGCAAAATAATATAATTTTTGTACCGATGCCAAACAATCCTTCTAATTTACCTCAAGCTTGCTGATTCTAAAACTTTTCCAAACATTGCTCTCAGAAAGTATAAGACAAAAGATGCTAAGCTGAAAATAAGGATCAGATACGTCGTAGATTTTTGAAAAGGTACGGAAAATAAAGGTTAAAACCGCCCAGAATCTGATGAATAATGTTTGCAAAAATTTGAATGCGGTTGAAAAGCTCTTAAAATGTATTAGCAACGTTTTAGCTTCTACGGTGTGTCTTTTTCGTTTTTAATAACGGTTTTAACATTGGCAGGCTGAACAATTTTCTGATCTCAACAAATTTTAAAGTGTAGGAGTTTTTGAAGTCAGTAAAATTTTTACAAGTTTCCGTATTTGCTGTACTAAATGGCTGGTCTAAAAATTTATGGATATTTTGTCTGAAATTAACTCAATCGGTACAAGATCATCTCAAAATAAAATGTTTTTTTTTGTCTAATTACATAATATCCAAACAAGCAATGGAACTTTGAATATTCGGCTGCGCTATTGCATTGGTCGACTTAGTCATTATTTGAAGCCGATACGTGACTGAGTTAGCCAGTAAACAAATTGTAATGAGTATACTGTGGTCAATATAAGATAAACAAACTGGGTTGTTGTAAAGACGTGTATCTCTTAGATCCACTATACGTTTAATTCTAATGTATTGTTAAAGTTCTATCTTCTGGTAATCCTGGTCGCCTATTTCAAATATTTGCTTTATTTAGAATTTTAATGTACTTCCATACTTGGTTAGTATCCATCTGCTTTTCGTGCAAACTTTGGTTTTTTTTAGTGATTGTCTTATCAATTAAAATTTGTAACCGACTAAATAAATTTTGTAATAATAATAACAACAATCAATATCTTTCAAAATTCCAAAAAAGACTTATATGGATTCAGCTTATAAAAATATTTTAATTTGTTTAAGAATGATTTATACAGAGCAACATCAGTGGCTAAGAAAAGTAACGTATTTTATTGGATATAATTATTATTTAATAAACACCAAACGCATAGACCATCAGATTATATAGAAAGTTAGTCAAAAGTATATAATGGGCGGTTTATTTCCGTAAATATAAACTTTATAACTAAATGTCTTTAGCAAAAGTTTATTTTCTTGATGATCTCTTTTTTTTTGTTCTATTGATAACAAAGTAATTTTTATTCATCCTTTCTTTTCTTTTGAAATATTTTTTTTATATGCAGTTACCTAATTTATCACAAAAATTACGAATTTTTACAAAAACATCGAATTTAGCAGACGGTTAGGTGCTTTTTCTTCAACTGCATGCCTCGTTCTGGCTTTTAGTTATTGCAAATTTTGTGTAAAGTTTATTTTTTAAATGATCCCAGAAGCAAAAAAGGTAACCTGGCATGCAAGTTAATAGATTCAATATCAAGTCAAGTCAAGTTAATAGAAAGTCTGGTCTGACCTGACCTGACCTGACCTGACCTAACGTCCTATCCAACAACCTTAAGAAATGTTAAAAAAAATTCTTATTAAATTGACACTTTAACTTATTGAAAGGTACTTTGCAGTGACATGAAGAATGACATTAAAAAAACAGAGATCACTATAATTTTTCGTAAAAAAGAATATTAACAACTGGAAAATCTAATTTGATATCACTTTTTGCCGCTCACTGAAAATTATTAATTATTATTTTACACAGAAATTTTCTTCTTGAAACATTTAAAAAATATATCAAGATATATAAAGAAAAAAAGAAAGAATCAAAATCAGCAAAAATTCACGAGTAGGCTACGAAATGAAGAATAATTAGTAAAAAAACTTTTGTTAAAGACATTTGGTTATAAAGTTTATATTTACCGAAATAAACCGCCTATTCCATACTTTGGACTAATCCTGTATATCTAATAACAGGTGAATGATCAAAAGTAATCTATATATATAAAAGAAAGTCGTGTTTGTTACAACACTTATAACTCGAGAACGGCTGGACCGATTGCCATGGTTTTTGATTTGTTGGATTGGTTTCCGTCCCGAATAGCAGAATACATCTTAAAAACAATGAAAGCTCGATATGTGTAATGAATACTTAATCATTTCAATAGATGCTGATTTGTTTATCACATGTCAAACATTTGTTGTCCAATCCTGTCAAATAGTGTAACAACAATTTTTTTTTGGAGCTTATGGCCTGGTTGCTGAGACTTCTAAGCCACAACTTTATTTTTTTCTGAAGACATCATGTGTGCGTTCAGAAATTTAATTTTTGTAAAATCTCTACAAAGTTCAGGTACTGCTATATTTGTTTTTAATTCCCGAAAATAATACCTAAGATTTATTGTACAGTAAAAACATAAAATCATCGGAAAGGAACGGAATTTAGGGAATAAAAAATCAGTTGGTAAAGGTTATAAGATTAAGGAAAAAAAATCTACAGATTAAAAAAGTGTAAATGTCTTTTTATAAGTTGTCTATGATTTTTCTTAATAAGCTATTCATACGTAGTGGTTATATACTCTTTGAGCTATTGTCTATGTCTCGAAAGTTCAGGCACTGTTATTATATTTGGTGGTTTTATGCGAGTGCACATTTTAATAACAATGCCGCGTCCTAGAAGATCTAATCTTTCCCAGCGAAGCCGTAATGCAATTAGGCAACGGAATATTGCGAATCAATTATCTGCGAGAAATTGCACGCGTCGATACTTAAAGGAAAATTTAAAGATGAGGAAGTTCTTATTCCAAGGATTCCGATGATTCCAACGGATATGCCCTTTGAGTTTAAACGAATTCAATTCCCGATTCGTCTTGCCTTCGCCATGACGATCAACACATCACAGGGCCAATCCTTGACTATTTGTGGCCTCAATCTAGAAAATGCATGTTTTTCTCATGGTCAATTGTACGTGGCATGCTCACGTGTCGGCAAACTATCTGCTTTATTTGTTCTTGGGCCTGATCAAAAAACAAAGAATGTCGTTTACCACAAAGTGCTTGAATGAAAATCCTATTAATGAGTTAATCCAAGTTTTATTTTTTTTCCCCAATCTGCACAACATAGTTATCAATAATTTTTTTCTGACATGAATTTGAAGTACTTAATTATTATTTTTTATTTTTTTTTTTTAATTTTCATTCTCAGTCTGTATGTATGTTTTCATCATCATTCATCATAATAAAATACTTTTTTGTTTCTATCTATATAAATATATTATTTTGTATCATTGTTTTAGGTTCATCAAAGCCTAAATTAGTTCAGCTAAAAAGTAACACGACATTCATTGACTGTTAGGCGGTACGAAGTTCGCCGGGTCAGCTAGTTTATTTATAAAAATAAAAAATTATTCTACGATTGATAATAAATAGCTTTGAATAAGTTTTAAATAAGAATTTTATGGTACATTGATACTTTTTTTTGAAAAGTAAAGATTGGATTAGGCCTTGTTATAGTCATTGACAACATTGATTTATTTTTATTTTTAGTCCTTAAAAATTTTCATCATATAACATAGATGATATTTATCGTCAAATTGAAAAAGCCTAGAATGCTATACTTGAGAATATTAAAAATCATTTAATTTCAAATGCATAAGAAACGCATCTGTGGTAGAAATGGTATTATATCAAAGCGAAGACATTTTTTACAGCAATTCCAGTTTATATTCTAAAAAGCTACTAAAATAAGAAATCCAAAAAATTAAAGTGGGTTTTTCCTTCAAATTACACCAGATATTGTAATTAATTTTTGATTAATTTTATAGTTTTTCTAATAAAAATAATTTTTTTCTCTTGGTTATCAGTTCTCTTGACTTAAATAACAAGTTTTTTGAATAGTAAATTTTTTGTAGTTTTATGTAACACTTCAGTTGCGCTTTGAACTTCGTGTTAAAAAGACGTTATTTTTGTGTGTCAAAATAAAATATTTTCAAACAATTTTTAATGTGTGATTGTGCTCAATGGATGCTGTGGAACAAATTAAACTGCACTTCTTTCTACACCGTGGAGACAACGTGGGACAGGAGAAAAAGGTCAGTGGATATTTAAAAGTTATTATATAATTATTGTCAAAATTAAATTTTTAGCTTGATAAGCAATCAACCTTGTTTTATACAGACTGCTTTCAAAAAGATTTAATTTGATTTATACATTTTTATTTTGTAAATAATTTGGTTCAATTTATACAGGGTGTTTTTTAAAATATTTAGTTTTATTTATACTGGTGGTTTTAAGATATAAACATTTTTTATTTGCTTAATTATTTCTAGTTTGTAAACAGTAAACAAGCGAATTAATTAAATTGCTTCATTTCTTCTTTTTTAGTTAATTTATCAGAATTACCTTACAAGTATTTAAGAAACGTATTAATACCAATATCTACCATTTTTAATTTTATTTAATGAAAACATTCACAATGATTGGTGTTAAATGGATATTTGTTGCGTTAACTTTAACCTGGCTTTGCGCAAGTTCACGAAAGTACTCATTGAAGAAGGAATTAATTTTGACCCTTGCTAATGCGGGCCTATAACGTCCATGAGAGTCCATAGAAGAGTTGGTATAATATAGTGTTTATAATTACGATTGCTTCTTACTTTAGCGAAAAAAAAATCGGCAGGCTTTTTTCTGTGAATCATGTTTTATAGATACATATGTTGAGAGAGTCTGCATTGTTGTGAAACTAATATAAATTTGCTGCTTTTTACTGTTTTTGTTTTACGGAAAAAAACATCCTAACAGCAGCTTTTTTGCATAGATTGCCATCGCGTAATTTTTTGATTAGTCGTCTTAAACAAATATAGTGGGACGTTTGTGATAGATACACCCGATAGTAAATTTATTTCTCATAATGGGAGGAACAGGCAACAAAAGTGAAAAAGATTTAGAATCCAAAATGCCACGTGCCTTGGATTCATGAATAGAGCCAACCCGGTAGCTAAGTTGGTTCTATTACACTAAATAGAAAACAGACTTGTTTAATTTATGACTGTGGTTTCACCAGATGAATCTCCACCCAGATTTAATAAAAAAGATGCCACCAAATTGTTTCTTAACTAATTTCTTAACAATACCAGAAGAGTTATTCACAATGACACAAATAAAATATAGTTTATTAAATATACAAATCATACCAACATAATATAATTGTAATAAAAAGCAGTATAAAATTAAACTTTGTTACAACACATGAAACTTAAATCCAACATTATTTTCAAATTACCTAATATTCAAAAATGAAAACAATACATCATTGTAACTACCATATATCAGAGACAGATACTTTATTTATAAAACAGTCTTTGAAACCCTTGATAACAGTTTTAGCCTCCAACCACACGAAATTCGACTTATTTTCATCTTCACAAAAAACGCTAGTCTCGTTGACATCTTCAAATATTTTAAAATGTTCACAGCAATCAAAACTTTTTTCACTGTCACAGTCAATTTTCACAATAGTATGCTTCATTTTTTCCGAATATGAAAACGGTTTACTGGGAATAAAAATGGTTTCAGACCAATCGGAATTAGTGCTCATCACATTTCGAATATATAAAAATATATACGTATTTGTACATGGTATTGGATTACTTATCAAATTCATCCAAGCCTCCGAGAAAAAGAGGTTCCTACAAGAAAAAATAAATTTAGCAAAACACTACAAATCTATAATGCCTAAGCGGTCATTTAAACAATAAACCATTTGAATCAAATTTATAAAAAAAATCAACTAATTATTATAACGTGCGTTTATAAATCATTTAGATTTACTCTTGCTGTGAATTTAGCTTGACAGGTTTTCATTTTCTTTGCTAGTACAACTGCCGACAAATGTCAAACAAACGTCAAAGCCCGTCTAATAATATCGTACGTTTCTGCGTATAAACTAACGAAAAAAAAAACATACCTGCAAAATTCCATAGCAAGAATTGATCTAAATAATTTATGAACGCACAATAATTCTAAATAAGAACATTTACCGGCTCTAAATTTAGAATATTATAGAGTTTGAATTTAAATATCTCCACCCTAATGAATTTCACCCGTTAGTATAAAAAAATTAGTTTTGAACATTAGAGTATACCAACCTCAATGTTTTTCTTAATTTTTTCTTATTCTCTTGAAAATGATTCTTTTCGCTATGAAAATCTTCAATGTTTGATATGTCTATTGTAAAAACCTCTTTTGCTAAATATGGTGTACTCCCAAATACTACAACTATTTTCTTCATATTATTTCCAAATCGCATAAACAGATTTTTTACACTTTCCATAATTTCTTCTAGAGCCCTATTTGCTTCTGAGGCAGTGTTAAAATGATTGCTCAATACTATAAAATTTTTGTCTTTGAGGCCGCTTCTATTTTTTACAGCATCTTTTAAACGCGTATATGGATATGGGATTTGCGACTTTTGAAATAGCAGGTTTAACATAATTTCGTTTATAAGCGAAGCGCATGTTGAAGGAGTGAATGTGTATTCTGATATAGTTGAGGATATTATTGTGTCTTCAGTTGGTTTCTTGTTGAGATTGTAATTCATATTCGTCCTAAAACTACACTTCAATAAATTTTGATTCAGACGGAATTTTAAAAACTATCCCAAAATCTAAGCAAAAATTTTGATTTTTTTTTTAAATTGTAATTTCTATATTGCAGCGTTTAACTTCCTCTTTGAATGCCCAAAGCTGCCAAATTTTTCAATTAATTTCTTCACAGATAAGATAATTAAAGCAACTGAAGCAACGTTGCGATATCTTTTCTAAAAGTTATTTATTTTTAAATATGCGCTTACATCGCAATTTCCTGCAAAGTTATAAGCGGCAACGCTGTCTATTGTTATTTTAAATACTGCTTGAAAAAATACTTTGCTATGGTCAAAGCTGACAGGTATCGTTAATCTTACTCAATATTTACTTATACCTGAATGATGCTATAAACTAAATACAAGTGGGAAAAAAATGTAATAAAAACTGTATAAAAAAAAGTTTTGGTACAACCTTTATATGCTAGGAGACATTATAACACGGTTTATTTTAATTTGACCATTTCCGTACAAGAAAGTCACATGACAACAAGCCGTAGTAAATATAGTAAAGCTATAGCTACAAGATTATATGGCAACACTAATATTATTCACATACTGACAACCAATATTAGAGTTAAGACGATTGTGCCACCTGAGCTTGTGCCACACATAAGCCCCGGAAAATATGCGAACTGAATTAGCAAATTCAGGAGTAAATTGAAATAAACCAATCAGAAGCTCAAAGAAGATAAGATGCGGTGTGTACATGAAAGCTGAAGAGCCTTCAGGCCACACTCCTCCAAGTCTCATGTTTGCTTGGAAGCACTTGTATGCAATTTTACTCTTAGAAACCAAAATAATTATTTGGTAAACACACACCCCATTTTCATCTTGGTGACCATTGCAAAATAGTAGATTGTTATACGAGTTGCACAAGACATATGTTTGTGTCACGCATGGGTTTGGAGCACAAGTTGCGCAGCAACGAGTGCTTCAAATGAAGAAGTGCCACAAACATGTCTCGAAAACGAGTGTAACATACTATTTTTTCTATTTCGCTTCTATTAATATGTATAATTCAATATTAACTATTAAGATTATGAAAAATCCATCTAGTGAGTTTTTTTCTCAGGTTGGTATGACTAATAAAGTATTAAATTAATATTAATTATTATAATGCCAGTAATGTCAACGTCATTGGCATCTCAACTACCCTATACTAACTGTAACAACCCACGCCAAAAGTCCCTAAAAACGATTGCACAAAATTCAATTTTGTCTAACTACTTTTTTTAGAAATTGCGTCACAAAATGGTCATTGTGAACGTAGAATAGGAAAGTAAGATTCATGCATAGAAGCCTTTTTTTGAACCAAGAACCATTTCTATTTCGACCAAATTATTTTATTTACTTAATGACGTTTGTTCCGATTCAATTATTCTGTGACAAATACGTTGCCAAATGTTCTTTTTTCCAGCTTAAGTAAACAAAACTGATCTGACCCGAATTTTTTTGAAACATACGGTATAATACTAAAGAATTATCATACTACTATTACTACTTAAAAGATTTCAACACACTTTTTAGAAGTTAGTGTTAATGAATTGCTTTAGAATCTTTAATACCAAAAGACCTTAAAAAGATGTTACTTCTTTCCAAAAACGTTTAATATGTTCATCAGTCAACCTCTCGGACTACAGGCGTAAGTATTCCAGTCCATGAGATGAAAGTTGAACTAGATATTATAATAATGTTCGCAAAATTGAGTTCATGAGTGATTTAATCAATAACTCCTATTTGGGGCTTATAAAATTATTAGTGGGTATAACATAATAACATCATACTTACAGCCAATTAGCTAGGACTTAAAATCAAACAAAAAAAGGATAAAAATTTCAAACAAAAAATATGACTACAAGTAAAAATACTCACTTAGTCCAGTTTTCAGTTAAAAACACGTACTTTTCTTAATTTTTTTTATAAAATAGCTACTTATTTTTCTTTGTTTATCTAAGTCTTTCTAACCTAAAAATACCAAACTTTTGTTTAATTAAACCATAGATCTTAAAAAATTCCAACTCTGATAGGATGTAATTTGTAATGGTAACGGCCAGAACATTGTGGTAGCGCCGCTCTACGTTTTGAATCCGGTACTAATTATGCTCCGCGACTATTCGGACGTACTCGGTCTCAGTCGTTCGCCGCTTGTTTTTGAATATTCACAGAAAATCAAACATTCAATATCACATAAATATGTATATTGACAAAAGTACAATACAAAATAGTGTGTTAGCTAAATTTTAACACACTATTAACAATAATGCAAAACACAATACAATACTAAAATAGAGTTCACTTTTGTAAACAATTGCCCATGACAGCAATGCTAGAATTGTTTGAATCTTGCTTCATTACCCTAGCAGCTACGCCCTAGACATTTACTTATGTTGTCAACATCAAAAGCGGTAAAAAAGTGTTTACAAAAACAAACAAAATATAATATAGTGATACAGATGATAAAGTTATAGAAATTTTAAGTGAAAAATTCATAAAAATACAGTAGCTATCAGGCACAAATGTAAATGTTAAAAGTACAAAATAGAAATTTTAAATAAAAAACTATAAAGATGTAAATGCTAAAAGTAAATAATAAAAACATAAGTATAAAACTATAAAAATACAATTTACACGTAGTATTAATGGTAAAGATTTAAATGCTACAACTTCATAATAAAACAAATTTTTCCAAAAAAAGTTCAAAGGTAGCTTGATTAAAACTGCGAGGCTTGAGATAAGTAAATCCATTGTTCTTCAGTTGCGCACTTAAAAGCTTGAAACCTTTAAGAGTGAGTTTCCAATTCTTAACGACTGGCATGCTTCTTTTATTTTATTTATCATAAACAAACATGCTCAATGTAGAACTTTACAGTTGCAAGTGTTCATCGTCTGCACTTCCAATTGACACTGACGTCCGAAACGTTTACTCACTGACGTTGGGCCTAGCAAATCCATTAACACTTTATTCATTAATTGTATAAATCCTACAGTGCCTCAAGCTTGTTGTGCAACGACGTCTAAAAAAGTAAATCAATAACACAAGTGTACAACATGATTAGCTATCCTTAAAGATCTTTCTTGTGGAAGGTCAACAAAACCCGCAATGTGCAGATTATACAATCTATGGTCTCACCTGTCAACAACAGGAAGTGATTGCAGTTCTACCATTTTAAAACGAAATGTAGGATTACCAACTCACACAGTCCTATTTGATCACGCTGTATATTGGACTTTCTCTATGTCACAATGTTCTGTTTTACATTTCTCAATACAATAGTTCATAGACACTAAATTAAGAATATTTAGATGCGCTGAAAATTTGAAATGCTACGACAAAAAATCCGATGCAAAACGTAATAACTTGCTGCTTATAACTTCTATCAAAGCTTTAAATTTTTATCTTAACTTTTGTACAACTGTTGAGTAGCATTTAACTGTTTCTTGACACTTCAGGTCTTGCTGGAAAAGATCCAGTAAACGCCAAACATAATTTACTGCTATGATGTGCAGTTGCTTAGGGACAAAGGAATACAAAAAATATTATATAAAAAAACAGAATATATAACATTTATTATGTACGAAATATAAGCAAAATTTATATTATTATTATACATCATATAAAACCGACTCTTATTCTTTAGTACATGATAGGCATATCTTTTGTTTGGCCTTTTACATATGCAGTAAATCTCTTCAAAAATTTTGGGTATTCACGCTTATAAACAGCCCGAAGTACAGATGCTGGCGCCCAACCACCTGGATTCACTATTAAAACAAACATATTATTTTTCTACTTATGTTAAAACCATCTACATTACCAATGGAACAATATGTAATTTTACAAGAAATATCGTCTCTTGAAACAGGTCCTCCATTTTTGGGTGGATCAACCCGTGTTTGACATAAAAGGCAAACCGTAAGAAATATTCTCACACATTTACCTGCGTTGGCCTGTAAAAAAATACATGGGTCACTACGACAATTTTACGTAACATAAAAAACTTAGAATAAATCTGTACTTTGTACTTAAATTTTTAATAATATTTAATTAAAATTAATGTAATGTAAATGAGTAATTTTTCTATATATGTAATCTCATAAACATATCTAATCTATCACATATGACAACTATCTACATCCAAAAAAAAAAAATTATTAAAATTTAATAGAAAAGATTACCGGATGATTTGGATGATCTGTCGAATTATTAACTACAGTCCATATATCTGGACCGTCTCTATCTTGATCATTTGGAAACCGCCGCAAATGCGACCAAAAAATCACATCTCTTTGACTTGCAGGCCATATTCGTTTGTGCACTTGATGGAAAAGAAGTGTATCATCTGAAATGTTTTCTAAAACCGTCATGTGCTCTAACGTAGCTGGAAAAAAAACATATTAAAACCTTCTAAACTTCAAGCAAATTGTACTTACTTTCCCAGTCATACCGAAACTGAGGACTAAAAAAATAGTGACATACTTCATGACCCGTAATACCCTTAACTACATGCACGGCCTTAAGTGGATCTACAACCATACCATCTATTTCTTCTTCCCTTCGGAACATACGCATTTCACCATCTTCAGCAAATAATTGCCAACCACTGCCACATTCTCCTACACCCAGCTTTGCCATATTCACTTCTTGATGTACAACCTTGTCAATCTAAAAAATAGAACTTTTTTTAGACGAACTTGTTCGGAAAAATTTTAAAAAGCATAATGTCTAGCAATTGATAAAAAGATCTCTACTACATCTACCAAAATTAGAGACATGTTATTGAAAAAGATTTAGCAAAAGACTGAGAAGAATCAAGTCAGGACATTGAAGTCAAGATCCTGAAATTTATAATTATGCGGAACCACTACATACTAAACATGTCTCAAATGTAGTAATATATTTCGAGAAAAAAAATTTTCATTTTACGTTTAATAAACGACAAGCTTCAATTACTATTCTTTTTAGATGTAAAACTTAATACGATTTATAATGAATTGCTTATAATAGAAATACATATAGAGAATTTTCGAATTTAAAAAAAAAAGATAAACCTTCATTGTGAATAGTTTGGTTGTACCTCGAGTGTCCACTATAGAAAGGTTTTACTGTATATATTTTACAGCACATTCTATTTTTATGATTCATCACCTTGTAAAACCTATTAACACCGCAATTGTGTAAAACATTAAAAAGCTATAATATTTACTTCAGGCCACAAACGGTGCTTGACTGCTAAAGATGGAGGAGTATTTGAAGTAGGGACAATTTGATTGCTCTTAATTTTTTCTCGTAACTCTTGCTCTTCCTCCATTTTATCTAAACCTGTTTCTACGGCATCGTAAAACTCATCATCAGCAAGGACACTGTGAGGACCTTCCTAAAACAAGAAAAAATATATCTGTAAGTATTTCTTTTAGAAAACTTGAAACTGCTACATTCAAATCGGCCGGACAAAATTCTAATATATAAGTTGCCATTCTTAATTCTGTTCTAGTATCCAAATATAAAAAATAGTTTATAACACTTTTTGTCTTTTAAAACACGACACAATATCACGTTCGTCTGCGTTTAAGAAAAAAAGTATTATGCAGTAAAATAATTAACTATCGATTGTACAATATTAACAAAACTAAAGTGTGAACATCTTTCCACACACATAAATTTGAAATTTACAGTAAAGAAATATTCCATGATAATCTTTGTTTATGTTTACGTTATCAAAATATTGGTTGATGATAAACGAATTCATTAAATTTATATAGCTTGCGTGTAGTTTCCAACAATTTGTAAAATTATCTCTTAATTTCTGATAGTTCATGAAATTAATCTTTTACTCTATTTTTTGTCATTTACATTCACACATCAATGATATGTTTACCTCAATAATAAAGCGAAAAAAGAATCCAAAAGAGATAAAAACCACGAAAAGTTATCATGTCATGTTCATTTTATTGACCTTCATTTCACTAATCAATTAATACTCTATTGATATTAGAAATTTAAATATTTATTATCATAATAATAAAAGGTTTAGTCTTTGGCATATTTTAAAGTCCGCCATTAGTCTCACCCGAAAAATATGTACATTCTTAAATCTTAAAATATATTCACTGCAGGTAATAAAACCGTACACAAAAAAAACTCAAAAATAACCATGTATAAAAATAATTTTTACATACAACAAAAAGAACTTAGTTTGGATTATAAAAAAACCTTAAATTAGCTTTCTGAGTATTGACATTCATAAAAAAAGAAAAACAAATCGGTGAAACTCCAAAGTTAAGCAATTATTTTCTTAAAGTAAAAACTTAAGAATAATTATTTTACTACTACTGAATTATTTTTAGCTAATACTTGTTAATTTAAGCAAATATTTGTTTTTATCCTGTTGTTTGAATCTCGTGATTTAAAAGAAGCAACCCTACCCAGTCAAAGGGTAGGTTTTATTCATCTTTTTTGATTGACATGAGTTAAAAGCCGATACTGGCCAACCCATGATCTCTTGCGTTTGATACCTTACGGACATTGAGCGCGATAAAATTTTATAACATTGTAGAATTTTTAAAATATAATACCAGTAGGTGGAATAAATATATGGTTTAATATTTCAATTTTTTATACAATGACTATCCGACAACAATTTAATTTATCGACTATATGTTATCCGGATTATTAAATTACCAATAAAAACTACATAAACGCTTCGTAAATCAGAAAAGTTCCACCCATTTTATAATACATTTCGACGATATGATTTATCCGAATACGTATTGTTACACTTATTTTATTTTTTAGTCATGCAATGTTAAGGTGTAGCTCTGATAAATCAAATACCACCTAATAAACTTCTCAATCATTCTCCGAATTCTAACATTAAAAAAAATCTTTATAAAAATATATATTGGCTTATTAGCAGTGCTAAATAATATATTGTCGATTAACAGAGAGAGAGACTTGTCTTCCGACAAAAAAGCGAACCCCTCTCTCCAACTCGACAATAAATTTTAAGCTTGCATCACACATTTTTTCAGGTTTCAATAGTTCATGTTACGTCGTGCTACTATCGACTTTCAGAATAAAAACCACAACTATACTGATTTATTTCCGTTATAAACGCAAACAAACAGCTGTAAAAACTAGGCAAAATTCAATTATGAGCAAACTTACTCTCACGTCCAACTAGATATTACAGAAATGCACAAATATAATAAAAACATCACCACAGATTAAAAAACCAACCAAAAAACATAATATTTTTTACGTCTCCAGAGTTTTACAAGCTGCAGAAGTCACCGAAAACATATTTTTCAAAAAGTATTTACAAAAGTAATATTTGTTTATTAGTCAGTAGAATGGAAAATTTATTTTCTTTACTTTTCAAAAACTCAGGAAAATATATCCTAAAAAATAGAGCAAATTGATTATCCTAAAAGTATTCAAGATAAATTAATTAATTAGATATAATTTACAATTACTAACTACCCTAAATAACTAGTACAAGAGACTGCAATATGTCAAATCAAATTGTAAAATGCGAAGTGAAAAAGTCAAGGCACTTTATTTCTTTGAACAACATTTATGATGTGGATATTCGTACCATTTCGGTGATCTACCGAAAAATATAAATCAAAACATAATTTACTCAAAATGGAACACCCATAAACTCTGCTATTACAGCCGGTTAATTCTGATAAAATCTAATAAGCTCAAAACATGACTGATGGTGGCAGAAACATCTTCTGACATTGCCTCTTAAATTTTTACTTCGAAATGAAAATTGTGAGAGCAATTGCACCAAAATAAGATTTGTTTAACTTCTAACGTAATACACTTTTAAAAGCTGCTGAATTTTTCTAAAAAATACGTGTTAGTCTCCAACAGATCACTAATAATTTATTTGCTAAAGACCGTCTATTGTGAATAAATTTGATTTGGCTTATAGTTTCTGATTATAAATATTTATTGTTTTAATTCTATTTAACTAACCCCTTTTAGCAGAAAATTGTCATTTTTCCAAACAATTTCAAAAAACTATTGCACACAAAATGTTTTTGAAAACACATGTCAGTTAAACGTCATAATAATTGTACAAACCTCTAGATCTGGTCCAGGATAAGCAACTCTTGTTTTCTGAATTTGTGAAAAATAGTTTCTAGCAAGATGTTCGCTTCTTTTTCTTCGATCAGATTCTTTATCCAATCGGTTCCGCCATGACTCTTCTCTTTGGGCTACTAGATCAACACAATGTTCCAACGTATCCAGAACTGCAGAAGTTGTAGTTTTAAATGTTATAGCTTCACCTTTAAAATCAACAAGTGGCAGTTTATCTGTAACATTAAAGATTAACGATTAGCATCATTTACAATTTAAATATCAACAGAAAATAAATAGAAATATACTAGATTTTAAATTAAAATCAAAAGTGCATAAAATAGCTAACAGCTTTATTGTTGCTTGCAGACAGATATACCCATTTATGTCGTTTACATTATTTTATCAAAAAGATGATACAAAATATGATTATCAATAATATGTTTATTTATACTTTTTTATTCAACATATATACATAATTATCAAGCACAACTTCATAATGCACATGCTCAAGTTCAAATCATGACCTCCTAGATCCGATAATTATTATACACATTCATCAACCTTAAAATACATTAAAAAAGATTGAGCATTTGAGAGCGCTGCTAGGTGGCCTTTTTGATTATTCTAAATTGTAACCATTATGACAACGTCAAACATTAGTCTACTGGAATCAGTGGACTATGTACTTTCACATTTTGCTGATATAATAATAATTGTTGCAATGTTTTAATAGATTCCAAACGCAAGCGTCAGCAACCACGAGTAACAAAATTTTCTCCAAAAAAAAAAAACATTTTTTTTCCAAACTATTTTTCATCAAAAATTTTTTTTTATTTTGTAACTTTTAATTTTTGTAATTTAAAATATCAATAAATCCATGACAATCTCTGTATTTCGTTAAAGTATAATAATAATATCTAACAGTGAGAGTTCTAGAATCCATGGCAATTTATTTATTTCCTTCAGCACTATTAATTTACAGAATATTCATTCCATCACTTGTTTGGAATGAAAACACATGCAAAACACATAAGACCCAAGTGTTACGAGTGAGAATGTTTATTTTCTATTATTAAAAAAGAATTTAGAATGACTGCATTCGAATAACGGTCGTGGAGAAATCATTTACCTCCTAGAATATAACATTCATTATCATCATTGTTAAAAAATAGCTTTTATTAAAAAATAACTATTATTATTTTTATACTTAAATAATGCAATTATTATAAATTTATATTGGCAAAACAGACAGAGCCCTGCACTCACGTGCCTGTCCGCGTTCACGTAGCGCACACAGCGATAGAAAACTTTCGTTTTTCGTAGAACCCCTCCGTCAACACCGATCAAAAAAGAAGGTATTAAAATAATCGGTCTAAAGAGAGGTCATGTCAATTGGCTAAAAAAGACCTGACCTGTTTTGGCTGCTACTCAATTATCTCCAGAAACTTCAAATATAATGATAATGACTCTTATTTTTTGAGGATAAAAATGAGTTCACCTGTCAACCTTTTGAATGAATGTAAAGATCGTGTTGTAAAGAAATTATTCTAACAACAAACGAACCGGGAACGCTCCAGCATAGCAATGCTTTTAACAAATAGCCACGCCATCTCGAAAACCATCAAACATGGAAGTAAACAAGGTGATTGATATACGCTTTATGTCTAACAGGTTGTGCTAGATATACTATAACACTGCACTATTTTTAATTTCAATATTTGAAATAATTATTGTAGATTCTCAGCAAATACCTAATAGAGCCCTTTTAATAGGTTTTGGCTACAAATATACGAGCTCAAATTCATCAAATACATACCGAACAAAATAGGTATAGTAAAACGTTCAATAATTAGACAATCCTTACCGGGTATGTGCTTGTCCAATAACATTCCCAATATTAATCCTAAAGCTTCAAATTTGAGTCTTAAATATCAACCTCGTACATGAAAGGCAACGCTTCAACTTAATTTAGACAGCTACACATAATATAATTATAATTAATAACGTATATTTTCAATACATCACTATATAAAAATTTTAATCTTCAAAAAAGTGTTTTCACTTTAATTTTATTTTCAAAAACATTGAAGTTAATGCACTGACATCATTAATCATCGACTTGTTTTATTACGAAGTATACCACACGCTCAAATGTAGTAAAATGAGTGACTCGTCATGAATAACAATAATAGTATTTATATCATAAAAAAATATGTGTCACAATTTAGATTTGATACAATCACGTTCAAAATATGTGGCTTGAAAAAAAATTGCTATGAAACGCTGCGATCGATGATATTAAAAACAATGCCCCCACTAATATTGATTGGTTATTCTTACCATTGGATGAATTATTTGACAATTTGCTTTCGACACACAAATCAAAATATTGCTGCAAAGACTCAATCTGTCTAAACAATATGTCCTTGAAAGTTTCCAATTCGGCAAGCTTCTCACGCAGATTACGCGATGATTTCTTGAAGCTGCTTCCAGATGCTGTACTGAATGTATTTGATTGAAGACTAATGGTAGATCCATGACGTTTCAGACTATTTTCCGAACCAGTACCATAGCCCGATTCTATCTAAAATAAAAATGTTGCATTTGAAAAATACTACATTTATTGCAATTTAGAAATATTCCACAATATTTTTTTCTTTACATAATCGTTTCTGTAAGACTAAAAATATTTTAAACATTGTGCAATTTTTAAACAATAACACAATGTACGTTATTGTTTTTGCTAATTTTGACAATTCACAACTTGCAGAAAAGTAATTACTTTTGTAAACTTATGAATCAAATATTAAATAATCGACAAAAGCCACAAAATTTTATTTTCCGCCAACTAATGTAAATTTCAAAACTTTAATTAAAAACTGAATATGTTGCATACATTCTATTGTTTAAATATCATTGTGGTCTGATTATACATTAAAATTAAAACAATAATCCGGAGGTCCCAAAACCACAGTCCGTCAGTGTAATCTTGAAAGTAGCGAGAATGAGAACCTGACCCTGAATCTCTAGGTTGTATTGAAGGCCCGAAACTTTTTGCACATTTGTTTATATAGCAGCACTAAAATAGTATTTTATGATTTAAAGACGTAAAACGAAAGATTTCGGGTTTGGTAAAACTTGATGGAAGAGGTAACGCCGAGATCAGCCACAGCAATGAGTCCCAAATATGTTTTTCTTATTTTTTTATTTGATTGCAAAAACATTACAAACTATAAAATTTAAGAAAACTTTAATTACTCTAATTGAAAACTGCACATGATGAGGCTGAGATTAAAATGATTAGAAAACAATTTTCGTCACTGCCTTCGTTGTATCCTATTCCGTTTCTCTGATTTTGTGCATCTTTTAACGACGCCCTCTATCAAAACAATTTACTCCTAAAACCTGAAGTGCAGAGTATCGCAAAATTAGTTTTAGTAGGGATGCTTCGGCAAAAATCAAAAAAAGTTTTAAAACATATAAAAGATTTAAACTATATCGCCAAGAAAATAATATTCCAGCTCTTTGAGAATGTGTTACCAAGAGTCTCACTAACATGTTGAGTTTACGACATGCCGTAGATTTTTTAAAGATATGACACTTTACACTTTTTTGAAAAGTAAACAATGGCTATTTAGCCCAAGAACCAGGATCTTATCTCAGCCAGATGTATTTACATAAAATCATCAACAATGCAATTAATCATCAACATTAACAAAATTAATAAATTAATAGACCGTTAACTTTATTTTCGACTTAAGAAGAAAACACATTGTCCCTGCTGGTCTTTAACAAAATGATGAGATTTTCGCCCAGATTTTTATACCAATTATTTCCATCACTAAATTCGCTTCTTGTAGTTAAGGATTAGAATTTTTCATTCTTCTTGCCACATTTGACAAATCAGTTTATAAAATTTTTATGTAATATTAATAACATTTATCTACTTTGCGTAATAAATAAACTTATTATTTTATCAAAAGTAGTTTCATATTTAAAGCAGTTCAAGATTTTGGTAACATTTAGCTTGGTTTGATATCTTAATTAATTGATTGGTTTGAAATCTTTGACAGAATAAACTATTCACACAGTTTTACCATTTGCCAATAAATTGGTTTAATGGTAAGTGGTCATCAAATAAAACTTCATTCTTCACTTGGAGGTCGAAACAGTTCTCGAGACCGATTAAACAATCTTTTTGGAAAATGGTAAAACTGTGTGAATATTGTTATATTAATGGCAGCTGACATCAGATGTCGCACTTGCAAGAACGATGTTATATTCAACGGGTCATACAGGATTTTTCCTCAAATTTTGTTTTGCTTGCAACACAAACCTTGGTTTCCATGGCAACTGACGCCACACAGTCTAAAAAACCAAGTTTTGCAACTGACAGATGCAAATACCATGTTTTGAAACTAAAACATTCCAATGTAGGTAAATACAATACTTCTACATAATATAAAAATATTTTTCAAAATTAGTAAATATGCACTCTTTCGCTTTTATTAATCGCTTGTAAACTGGTTCAACTAAGTTATCAGAGTTAATGCTCAAAAGTTTTTCCCTGAATTATGTTCTTAATTAGTGCACGTTATTTTAGATTTTCAAGCATTCATAACTTTTTTTTTATAAAGAGTAATTTTATTCGTAAAAATAATAATAAAAAACTTTTCCAAATAGTTCCAACCTTGTGAGACATACTGTATATTACTTTTTTTTATTACTATACTATATTCTTCGGCTGTTGACAAGACGAATCAGGCATTTTCAGAATCGCATTTAAAATACTCTCTTTCTATTGGTTAACGCAATGTCCCGTTTACACAGCCCAATTTTATGAAAAAGCTGCGCCTATCTAAATATTTAAGTATATTGTTACTGCCTACCAATGTCCTCAGTATCTATGGTTTAAAAATGTCTAATGCTTGACTATTCAATTATTATTGTTTATGGTTTAAAAACATAACCTTCAAATCTATAATCTGTCATTTTGCAATTTAAATTTAATTTAACACACCTAATGCTAAACGAAACTACTTAGCTACTGCTTTTTTTAACTATTTTATTGAACCGGAAGGTCAATGTTGATATTTCTTCATAAAAAATTTAAATGAATTGATAAATAAAAAAGTTTAAAGTTGTCAAATGTCAAGTTCAGCTGTTTTCATTATTTATTTGAAGGAGAGAAAAAATTATTGACCAAGTAAAGAAAACCAAATTCTCTCTAGTAAAAAAACAAATTTAATATTGACAGAGATTTTCACCAAATGTGGTGAATGGCAGGATATAATAATATTATTGTGTCTCATTTAAACAAAATAAATTACAAGCTGTTAATCAAAGGTCAGTTGTTAATTTACAATAATAACCAGCAGTAATTGCGACTAATTTCGTATTTGCAGGAATTATGTTTGTGTAGGTATGTTATGAGGTACCATAACATACCACTAAAAAGTCAATTAAAAAAAAAATTAAATATTAATAATAAAACAAACCTTATAAGACTCCAATGCATCAGACCAAATCTGTTTACTTTCAACTGAATCCGCCCTCAAATACCATACACAATCGTTTACAGAAACGTCAAATCTACATTCGTCAAATTCATGTGGCTGAAACAAATATAGAATTAGAATTACCTATCATAAATTCTTTTTAAGACTAAAATCGACCTTTTTTTTCTTCTAGACACTACATAAATAGCCTAATATGCAATTTAAAAAATAACAATCCAAAATCAAAACATACTTTGATGATAGCCTTCGCAAGCGATAAAGCTCCTCTACAACCATACCCACTTTCCTGTTCACTTTTATAATACGACAAAGTCCCATTTTTCAAAACAATATAGCGGTCCTGCCATCCATGAATATAATTAGTCCATTTACTTAACACACCTGCTAATTCCTCTTGGTTGTCATTCTCTGAATCATCGCTACTATGATCGTCAGCCATAATAAATTCACCAATAAACCGACGATTTTTAGTTTCAACGCAAAATCGTAATTAAACTGTTCTAATTACCGGAAAATATTTATTCAAAACGATATAAAACATTATTTTAATGTAGATTTAACACTTCCAACTATTAATTAAAGTATTTAATAATGTACACGAGAAAAGAAAAATTTACTACAATCATAACACAGGCGGCGCATGCGCGTTACGCGTTGGAAAATGAATTTTTTATCGCGGCTAAATTTGAATTGTTTACAATACTAAATTTTAAATACAACATAGTAATAATATAGTTATATCTTAATATAAATAGCATAATTATTATTGTATTAAAATATGCTTTATCCAATTACAAAAATGTTAATAAAACAATAATGCCTGTCGACTAGTTTCGCTGATTTATTTAAACATCATCAGGACTAAAAAGTTTTTGATTGCAATGAAGTTATACGAGTTTAATAAGACGTAGTAATGTCACACAAGTGTATTTAACACGACGAGTGCAACAAAAGTGTTTTAATAGAACGACTGAACGAGTGTGACAAATGATTTTGTTGAACTTAATGAACCAGTTTGAGAACCAGAGAAAAGATTCAAGAAGTTACCAAAGGTTCTAGATCTTTTCCAGTCGGTTCCAGACTGTATACACCGTATGTGATATAAGCGAGCAGCAAGCAAGAGTGGAGTCACTTAAAGTTCAAAGTGGAGATCCAATGGAGTAAGCGAGCGACTTGAGTGTATCGACATAAATATAAATTAAATGTAGGTACAAAGTGTTTTAACAAAGTTTATCTAAAATAGTGTAATATTGATAATTCAAATAAATTAGTGTAAAATTAATAGTGTAATATTAGTATAATAAAGTGTGTAAATAACAAATAAATTATATAGATAAACTGTCTCTCTACCCAAATTCTCGTCAAGTTTTCTTTCTATACTAGTAACTTTAGCGTGAGTGCATTGGTAATGACACTCATCCTTTGCCTTTAAATTTGAAAATAATTAAGTAGCCGTATTAATTAAGTATTTTTAAAATCTATAGGTCTTATTTAGTGCGGTAAATTGTGCTGATGTAAACGAACTATATTTATGACTGAACAACACTTTTTCTAGAAGTCTTTAAAAGCCGATAATTATTATGGTATTTTACAACACGCCAGTGAATCAAAGTGACAGAGGAAAGCTTTGCATGTGAAAACATTTAGATACAATGACAGCTGACAATACGTTTACAATCCACAAGGCTAAATATGTTATTTTTGGCCTCCTGTATTTTAAAGTGATTGTTTTACTTTTGTTTGCGTCTACTGTAACTTCATGTTTACGCATGATGCTGTAAAATAACAAGCGGATTTGGTAAAATATCAGAAAACACTGGGCATTTAGAGATATTTGAGAAACCTACTATTTTTATAATAATTAAATTTATGTGATCAAATACTTGTTACCTAAGTTGTTATAGTAAATACTTCAGGCTTTAATAGATAAAATTAAAATTTATAAAAGTAAATTTTCACTTTGACAACCTAGCGTTTATTTAGAGAAGTTAAAAAATAAATGTCAAATGTCAAAATTCTAAACATGGCGGCTAGGGCGCTCTATTATTATTATATGTATAACTTGATATAATAATGATTATATGTATGTTTTGATTTTTTATTTTTTACTATTATTATTTTCTAACAAATTTATCGGCCAAAAAATTGTATACAAATTTTATGCGTTAAGCCACTTTACAGGACTCCAACTAATAAGCTCGTGCCTTAAACAAAGTTGTCGTCTTGTAAAGTGTGTCTTACCACATTTGAATGCTATTACAGTTGACCGTCGTAAAGTAACACATTTCAATTCAAACTGAAAACAAATTTCTACGATTACTATAAATCAAACATGTACTGTTTGTTGCAGTCAACTCATAGTATTTGTATTATGTTTTAATAATTGTTATAAAAAAATGTATAAATTATTGATCTGCTTTTGCTTTATTTTTTTTTAAACATGTTGAATTTAATTATTTAATTGATGTGGATTGTATAAGAGACAGTACTTGCAGTAATATTTTTGATAAACTTATGGTTTAAATATTTAGCTTGAATTATCAGAGAAAAATCATATAAATATTACACTTTTATAATATAACCAAATAACAGTGAGCAAACAGTTGTTGTTTTCTTATTTGTACTTGTCTATATCAAAAATAAAAACGTTAATCACAAGTTTTGTTTTTTTTTTTCAATAAATTATTACAATAATTTTTTACATTAAAAAAAATGTTTTATAGCTTAAACGTATTTTCGTAATGCACGAAAAATAAACAGCAAATGAGCCGATTATATTTTTAATTGCTTAGCAAAATTTTTTACGTTTTTTCTCAGAATATTTCATTGAGTGTTGAGCTTTTAAAAATTCTCGTGTAATGCAAACAAATAATTAAAATAAGTTTTGCTTTGGATTTTGACAATTATGAATTTTGTGACATTTGAATGTCGATTGTTTCATTTTTTTAATAAAAACGTGTAAAATATTTTCAACGCCTTCTTTGATCTGAAAATTATTACCTCACTCGTAATTTGTGCCAAAAAAGCGTTATCGGATCATGCGCATTAATTACCTCAAAGGACTGCGACTGCTCTCTCCATCTCTATTCTTGTTTTCGGTATACATCTATGGTTAACATTTAAGACATTTAACAAACACATTATTCAGCTGGCTGACAGAGACAGAATCAACTCCATTGAACTGAAATAGGTATGTTGTAAAAGAGTGTCTTCAGGTGAATGTTATTTTGGTATAGTTTGGTGATTAGAAGTAAATTAGATAAAAATTAATTAAGAGTGCAGTGCTGTGCTCGTTCTTATTCGAAAAAGTGTGATGTTTATTAAAGTTTTTCAAAGGTATATTGACTCTTTCACAATTACCAACGCCGGAATAACAACAATCCAGGTGAGATTTCTCGTTGGGCGTTAGCTATTCAAAATAGCGCTAAAATTATTTTTTACTTTTGGAATTTGAATTCATCTAATTTTTTTTAAATCGACTTGTTCCATGAAGTTTTTTTTTAATTTTAAATAAATTATTTAATTACCGTTTCGTGTAATGGGTGTGTACCATTAATGATTTGACATGACTCAGACAAACACAATCATTTATTTAACTCCCATGGTCTCATCATCAGCAGATTTCTTTTTTATTTTGCTTTTATTTCTAATTTCAATTAATATTGGATCCTGAACTTATTGTTTGCTGGTAACTAGGGAATACATAAATAGTAAGAGATGCATGACCCATATAGATCATAATGAGCACAAAAGGGAGACTATTTCAAAATAATTATTTTATGGTATACCTAATATATGCTATATTATCTGAACAATTATTTGTTTATTTTTATTTAATCTAAAGAATTGCTTGTGTTTTGAATTTTAATTGTTGCTGCATATTTTTGATTATTACATTTCAATAACTGTCAATAATGTCACATTATTGTAACTATATACCGAGCGATCTGTCACATTATTGTAACTATATTTTGATCGGACGTATGGGTGCAAGAGGGTATTTAACTGCTGGTTGAACCCAAACCCTATGACGGTGACTCATTCATAATAATTCCTACAATAACTATTAAGCCTGATAAAAAAAATAAATGTGAAAAAGGAGTTTTAAACTTATATCAATTTTTTCGTTTTAGCGCATACCTATGTTTAGTGCGATAAACCATCAAAGAGTTGGTAACATTTTTACCCTTGCATAAATTGTCAACGTTTCAAGTAATTTATGGCGGTCATTTTCCGTACACCACTCAACATTGCAGCTGTCCGAGCAAGCCATGCTTATTCATTCGTGCGACCTGGCTTAGACAGCTTTGATATTCGGTGAGGTACCGAAAAATACAGCCATAAACCACTATCAACTACTTCAAAAAGTTAACAGTTTCATAGCGTATTAGACTCGTAAAAATTTCACTAGCTTTTATTTGGTTTGTCGCACTAAAACTGAAATAATTTTTATAGCTATTGTTACTCAATAAGGCCTAAAGAGTGTTTGTCTAAAATAAAGCAAAAATCTCAAAGATTGTGTGGTCTGGATTGTTTAAAATAAACTTTTAACTATTTTAACAAAGTCGGTTTTTTAACATCGGTAACTGTTAGGAATATTTTATTTTTGCTATTGCTTTTAATTCACATTGACTAGTTTATTTTGCTTTGATATTTTTGGGAAGTTGGTACTAGAAATTTAAATTGACGTTTGTTGGCAGCAAACTTTCAATATTATTCAAGCCTGGAAAGTTTCCCCAGTGTTTCCCCTTTCTGTTCTTTTCTAGTTGGATTTTATTCAACTTTGCTGGAAAAATTAAAATAAACAGGTACACAACTATTAGATTTGATCCAAAGGAACATAATTATTCCCAAGACGTTTTAATAATTTGGTGCGTTTTCAACATGATATTGATAAGAATTGCTATTAATTTTTGGCAAGAGATGTTTTGTGGCACTTTAAGTAATGGTAATATAACCTTAAATAATATTCTTTCTACAATTCAATTTAACACAGTATAAAAATCACTAAACTTTATTAATTATGTTAAAAAAACGAATTTTATAGATTGATCTTTATAGAATCATGAAATTGTTCTTGTAAGTAAACTATAGTAAAAACGTTTGCGAAATACCCGGCAGAAAATTTTATTGCACTAATTCATCGGAAAGTTGGACACTTGACAGCACACTCATAAATTAAAGAAGTTATCTATTCAGGGTAGTACTCAGCTACTTGATTCTATTCATAAACGTAAGGCACGACATACTTTGGATTGTAATTTTTTCTTACTTTTGTTACTCATTATGAGCAATAAAATGTAATAGCATGCAGTTAAAGAAATTATTCTATTACAGAAATGCACATTTCAAACAGCTCAAAGTATTACTGTGTTATATATATCTTAAACGTAAAATTTTAATTCATGAGAGGCAGTATCTGTGGTCTTTAAGCATGGTTGCTTTACTTAGTTTTTATGAATGCAGCTTGTCATTGCACAATACAGATTAATTGAAATGCATATCTTCCTGACATGTTCAATCATTAGTAATCAGGTAAATACTTTACAACTTTTGAAAAGTTGACGAAAGTATGACGTTCTGTTGTAGGTATTAGTTTTTTTATGAATTTAATAGTACATTCCAGTTTTACACATGTAGAACGGTTGACTGAATCTTCAGTTTCATGCGCGTTTTTCAATAGACGTCGTAAACTGGAACTCTGCAATATTACTTCAAGTCGAATTTTAATATAAAATTTAGCTTGCCAATTAAATATTAACCAAGGCTTTCTAAATATAAAACTTTTTAAAACACTAAAAAAAATAACTAGAAATTATCGCTAATTGTTTTCCACTCGGTTGACGTTTGACTGAATTTGACTGAAAAGTGACAATTTCTACATGTTGAAAATTCTTTCGCAATTTTAGCTCAAAATGTTTTCAATTTTTATTGACCGGTTTAACCCTGCAGCTAGACGCCTGTAAACTTTTCAAATCATGTGTAGCGGGTAAGATAAGTAACGCCATTGCAAATAAAAATATTATATTGTTTTGCGGCGCTAATTTTCTTTCAATCGACGTACATGAATTAACTTTTGGAGAGTCGTTAACATCAATATAAATCATACATTAATGTAAAATCGTGCATTGCTGATCGTACATTATTAATCGCCAATCAACATACGAGTTGGTAACTTGTTTGTTGAAACTTTCTAATATAGAGTTAAGAATTCTGAAATTTCAATTTGTGATAGAATTGTCATTTATGTCAATAAACACAGTTGTCTCTACAAACAATTGAGCTTGCCAATTATAAGCAACAACTTGAAATTGTGAAAGTGCGGTTAACTTTTGTAATTTGATAAATATGCATTTGTGTAATTTCATAAAAATCGTGCATTAATGAGGTATCTTAATGAACGATTTGCTAGTCAAAATGAAGCGTTAAAAACAAACTGTCAACGGAAAACGTTTCTCTACAAATTTAGTAGCTCAATGTTCTTTTGTTGCAAATACACACCTTTTTGATTGATCAGTTAAGTACTTTTGTATTTTGATGTAGTCTGTACTGCTGATATTGTATGTTTATAGCTACTATTTATTACACCTATAAACATGAAATAAATTTATTGACCTTGCCAATGGTAATCAATACGCGTTTTGTTATCTTACACAATGAAATAGGGGAATGGTCAAATACCTATTTCAACTTTTATAATAATTGTGATTTTTTAAATGAATTTAGCGCAGAACTCTACAGAAAACACGAACTAGTCAGGTACACGTGCGTCAAATATCTTGTAGAAGTTTATCATCTAATTATATTTTGAACCCATTATTTGCGATACATTTTTATACAGTACACGATTTTGTATTTTACCAAAGCATTGTTTTTTTTCTATAAATTTTATGAGGAACTAATGATAATATTGCGATAAATTTAGAAATATCTTAATGCTCAATGAGCGTTTCTAGTTTCGACACCTGTAATTGGCGAAATTCTGATACAGTGCTTCTGATACTATTTAATTTTTTAATTTAAAAATTATCTAAATGTTTAGGTCTCTAATAACATGTGTTTGGAAAAGATTAGTTTGAGCAGTGTTTAGACATTTATTAGACCTAACACATTTTCATAATTTCACAGTGCTGCAAATATTTTCTAAAGAGAGGAGCGATATCATCATTTATTAGGTACATCACCAAAAAAAAATTTTATATGGTTTGCTATTTCATGTGAGAGTGCGACAAACAGTCGCTGACACGCATTATAACACGTACACACTTCAAGTCTTGTTCCAGGATCAGGTAGATAATACATAAACAATGATAATACCAATTCATTGCAGCGTTACCCATCCTGGGCAAATTTTAATGAGAAATTCAATGTTTTTATGAGTTCTTAGGTGCCTATTTTAGGAATAATATTAATAATTGTAGCACTGATTATATTTTGACATCTTTGCTGAAATTATCAGAAAGACTTTCACTTATGCTTTTGTTTTTTTTTTGAACTGTTACACATTTTTGAAAAAATTTGCTTAATATGAACTTTTTTTTTTATGAAATGCTCAAAATAAATGTTTTATTTTTAGAAATATTTTTAATCGTGAAGCTAAAAGCTTTTTAGTTCTTAATTATCCATTAGCTAATGTATTGCTTGTTGAAACATTTTGCTCTTCAACACCACGAAAAAATGGCTTTAGAAACGTGGACTAATGATGCACTAAAATATGCTATTTATTCTATTATCTGTTCCACAATCTAAAAAGCGACTTTTTTATATTTATTTAATTGGAAATCTTTCACGGATAGATGCCTATGATGCTTGCACTTCCAAAAAAAAACAGATTACATACAAAGTCTAATGAGTTTTTATAAATTTCTAATTTTGTGTAAATGTAACAATTAATTAGTATTGTGTCAGCTCTAGATTGACACAGCATAGAAAGAAGAAATTCTTGTTTGTAGCAAGCAGTATTCATATGGAAGTACTCAACATTGTTAAAAGCGGAGTTGTCCAAAAATAGTTTATTGACAAAATAATTTGAGAGTCACAAAAAGACGGAGCACATGGACAATTTTTTGGTTCAGAATTTCGGTCAGGTTTCAAAAACAACGTTTTCAGGCAACCTAAAATAGAAACTGATCTGAAGAATCTGTGATATTTAGTCTGTACCAATATTTTTGTTCACGTTTCCCAATCTGAATACATACCAATCTCAGGTGTCCATAACGACGTCAATATATTATTTTTACGTATACAAGTCAATAGACGTCAAATTTTGATTATGTTTCACTGTTTTTTCGGGTCTTTAACTGCAAATTCTTGGAACGCAATGCGATACCCCTGCTTAAAGTTTTCGACGTTTTTGGGCAAGTAATTTACCTACAGCGGTTACTAGGGAATATGTAATAAGTTTGAATTCATATAATACAACGTGGTCAACAATGACTTTTGAGTTGGCAACGTTTTTTACAGACTTTTTTATTTGCCTAATTGCAACACTGACCAGATACGCTTGTTTGACAAATATTGGACATACACCCATAAATAAAACTTGGCTATGTCATAGCGACTAACTTTTTAATTGGTATCTGTCAATGATGTTGTCAGTATCAAGGGTGTCACCAACACGAAGTGGTTGCAGTTGTACCATTTTAAACTAAAATGTCGGATTGTCAACTCAAACAGTCATTGTTGACCACACTGTATGTCAAGTAGAAATAATTATAATTTAGCCTAAAATTCGCGATAAATTTAATGTATTCTGTATTATGATAAATTGCTTAACATAAACGTCACTAAAATAAACTTTAAAAAAATGTTAAGTTGAGTATTTTTACTATACCGCCATTTAAGTTTTACAAAGAAAAAGTGGATTTTTGTGTTGTTTTTTTGTGAGGTTGTAGAATGTAGTACAATATACATATAATATAACCTATGATTAATTGTATCCCAGTAGGACTTTTTTGATGTTTCTAAACTTTTAGAGAATATTCGAAAATAATTTAAACTATTTTCATTGCGTTTTCACTTTTTAAATTTGGGTGCAAAAATTAGAGTTTATTTTCTTATAGTGTTAAGTATCCATGCACTTTTCCTCTAAGTCTTCAATTATCAATAAATTAATTTTCTTGCGGTATTGTCTGCTTACATTATCAAATGACATGTTACCACTGGATATTGACATTTTTTGCATTGAATTATGGCATATATTCTCTTGTTAATCGAGTACTTCAAAGGAGAATTATTTATAATTTTAATAGTAATATTAACACTGTTTATTGTTACAAAATATTCAAATTATTCATTACCACAGCACAGATTACCTCACATGATTTTTATTGATCTGTTTATATAATTTAGATGGATCTAATAAATAAAGTATAGTTATTCAAATCTATATGTTTTTTGTGTAGTTAATTTAGTAAACACATTTTTGGCAAATTATTATTATTATGATTTTTTTCCCAGATATAAGCGATGTGACTGGACTAATAATAGTGTTTCTTCTCAACATTGAATTAAGTAAGTCAATATCTTATATAAAAATCATTATTTTGTGGTGAATATTAGGTTTGGCTTATTTGTGTTTTTTAAGTTTGAGCCACGGTTTATTTAAGCTTCTTTTAAGAATCTTGAATTTATATAGGGGTGTTTTTACTAGATTTTGATACTTAATCATATCTGTCAAAATAACTAATAATTAAAACCAGTGTTATTAAGGGTGAGCGAGAAATTGCAATTTTGTAAATAGAAGTAAGTTCATTCATCTTTTGGACGTTTAACAAAATATTCAGACACCCAGACATCAGTAATTTATATACACCGTAGTCTCACAGTTACGTAGTTTTGAAAGAAAACAATACTAAAATAGTTTCAGTTAAAATAAACTTACAGTAAATTATTAATACAAACATGTCTTTTGTAGTCGGAGTATTTTTATCTATAGATATTAAACCTCTTTGAACGGTCGATTTAAGTATCTTATTTGAAAAAGCGACTCTCAAATTAACTGTTTTTGAAGTTTGTTTTGAAGAAATAAACTTTGTTATGATTTTAAAATTTTTATTTCTTTCAAAATTGATATTAACTACAGCTGAACTCGCAAATAAACTATTTTAAAACCGGGGACAACGACACGGCGTCTATATTTAGAAAATTGGTCAGGTAATTGGTTTCTGATCGTACTTTTATTATCTTAAGATTTCTTTTATTGGAAAATAAAATTATTATATTCATTTTCAATCGCTAAACCGGTCATAAATTTAAATTAGCAGATATTAAAATTGATTGTCAGATGAGCCAGATTATTATATATTGTAAAAGCCATAAAGGAAGGGAAGTTTAAATTGCGAGGGTAACATCTAATTGAAGTTATACACCAGGAAATCAGCTTCCGGTACATTAGGAAGAATCTGGATTGTCTGGGAAACATTTTTCTACATTTGGGTACATTTTGGTGAATATAAAAACAAAACTTTGAATTCTAGTTTGTTTACTTTTTTTTATAGAGCACTAATAAATAAGCAGGGGTGTATAAGAATAATATACCTAAATGTCACAAATATACCTAACTTTTTTTACAATATGTATTGTTCTATAACCAAGAAATATAATAAATGTTTCTATTTTCAGCAAACATTTTTGTGATGAGGTGCAACTTAGAGATATGGACTTTATTTATATTTATTATCTCCTGCTTAAATGCTCAAGACATAAACATAAATAATCAAGAGAGCAGGCCAGTTGATATAAATAATCCGCTTGTTTCGAGCACTCCTCGATATGATGCAAGTAATGATAATAATCCCTTCAACCCAACCTTCAATGGGCAGCTAGGACCTAACAACCCGTACAATCCTATAACAAATAACATTCCTTTTTCGCCTAATCCGAATGATCCAAATAGTATTAACCAACCATATGATCCTTATGGGAAAACTGATCAATACGGTAACACTGGAGGTATGCCACCTTGGCAGCAAAACGGATTTGGTTTTGATGTTAGAAATCATTATGAAATACGGGAGGCGTAAGTTCAACTATACAGAATGTTCGAAAAATATTCGGTCTAATATTAATATTAACAATGCAACCAACTTTTTCTTTAAGCCCTATCTTAAGACCAGTTATTTTTTGAACATCTTATGGTTTGGAATCAATAATTAATAATTTTCTTTCAGGACCTACTTTGTCGTTGCGTCGAAAACAGTTCGGCCAGGTCATCTTTTTAGAGTTTATGTATCCATTTTAAAAGAAAAAGAACCACTTACTGTTCGTGCTTCTATATCGAGAGATGGTGTTGAATTGTCCGAGGATCATAAAGTTGTTAAAGAAGGAGTTCCAGAAACGTTATTGATGAGAGTGCCTCCAACTAGTGTGGATGGTGAATATAAATTGAAAGTAGATGGATTATATAATAATGTATTGGGCGGTGTGTCTTTTACGAATGAAACAAAATTAATATTTTCACAGAGATCAATGACTATTTTTGTACAGTTAGATAAACCAGTATATAAACAAGGCGAGACAGGTAAGGGAGGCAATTTATAAACAGATCTATTCTGGTATCATTTGGTTAAAGATAAATATTTAGGTTTAGATTTTTAGCTAACAAACCAATGTCGTTTATATTATGGGGTGCGGAGTGCATTAATTATTTACGACAGAAATGTTTACGTATTTTTACACTTAAAGACTGCCTAGACGGTTCCAGAATAGGTCTCACAGGTGGCCAAATTTTAATACTGGTTTTTAAACAGTTCATTTTCGAACAATCCCTATTAACACTGAATTGAAAGCATTTAGTGGAGCTATTGATGTTTTCATGCTTGATCCAAACGGTATTATTATGAAGCGATGGTTGTCAAGACAATCAAATCTTGGTACAGTAAGTTTGGATTATCAGCTGTCGGACCAACCTATTTTTGGCGTTTGGAAAGTGAAAGTTAGAGCACAAAATCAAGTTGAAGAAGCTACATTTTCGGTAGAAGAATATTATCAGACAAGATTTGAAGTCAACGTAACAATGCCGGCGTTTTTTTTCAATTCAGATCCATATATTCATGGTATTGTTATGGCAAATTATACAAGCGGTGCTCCTGTTAGGGGTAATTTGACTTTGAAGGCTATTATTCGTCCGATAAAACCTATTGATTTGAGAAAACAGCCTCATAGGGAGACAAATCAGCTTCGGGATCAGTACGTCACAAATCGACTATATGCAGGATATAACGAGAGACGGTTTGGACCACCAAATTATAACGAATATGATAATCGCTATCAATATTCTGAATATGATACTTCTTCCTATAACAAACCTATTGTCGAAAAATATTTTAATTTTGTAAGTATTATTTTCTCAACATTCAATCTATAAACGTCATCGACTCCTTTGCATTAAGATATGCGAAAGCAGTTGCTTTTTTAAAAAAATGCTGTATTGTGTATATAGCTTAATTATGAAGTCTTCAAGTATTCTAAGAAATCTAATAATTTGTGGTAAAAATGTAGAAACTTTTTCTTTCTGATTCATTGGAGACTTGGGTAAGTGCAAACTCGCCCCAACCATAGCAAATTTATTCAAAATCAGATTGATTCATTCAAATGTGTTATTAATGCCACTTAACAAATAGCGTTAGTACGGTTCAAATACTCGAAGATAGGACAAGGTTGTTACCCTTATTTAAATGGGCAGTGGTACGACGGGACCTGGCAGTGTCTGTGTGGTTTAGTGACGACACAGTTTGGTTGCACCTATTTAGCGTATCTCTGAATGATTTAGGCATCCTCTTTTTAGAGTATTCGAGCTCTAACATGGTTAATAAATCTGCATTATTTAAGTTCATCAAGTAGCAATATTTACATGACTACGTAAAAAATATATTTGTATTTTTAGGATGAAAAACTTCCGTTTTGGTTTGATATACCCGAGAACTATTATGAACCGATTCCTTCATTAAAATTCGTAAGCTTCAATTATAAGTCTACTAAATGTGTTTCTATTTTATTTAAACTTATAGTTTTATGGTGTCTACGCCTTTAAGTATCCAATTAGTGAATTACTTCACTATGTTCCAACACTCGATGGAATGGAAGTTGTAGTTGTTGCAACAGTTGGTGAACGCTTTTTAGATGAAATTCTTGAGGGTTATTCAGTTGCTCGAGTTTTTAATTCATCGATAAAAATTTCATTTCTTGGAGGATCTCCACAAGTTTATAAGCCTGGCATGCCTGTAAAAGCCTATGTACGAAGTTGTATACGTCTTTATAATTTCTATATAATGTAAAAAAATTTTAGATTTCTGCATCTTTTCATGATGGTTCTTCTTTACCAATTGAAAGACTTGCCAGCGGAACAATGGAAGTATCTGCTTATGTTGAACAAGGAACTGGCCGTCGAGATTTACCCGTTCGACAGTTGCATATGCTGGATGGATCTCCAGGTATATGGGAATACAAGTTTGATGTGAAAACAGATCTTGGATTAGAAGAATCTCAAGCTTTCCAAGCCAGTCAAAGTGGTGAGTTTGCTAAATGTATAATAAAAGGCTATATAATTAGTAAAACCGGAACGCATACAATAAATAGCTTAATAAAATTTTTATCAGTATTTAAAAAAATCTATATAAATCTATAATATATTTTGAAATGAAACTTACAAGTGTAGTGATATGTATAAAAGAAGATTCAATCAAATGTCAAACAATCACAAAGAACTAATTTTTGTTTTTAGAGTGGTTTGTGCTTTTGATTGGACAGTTGTACTACTTTGTTAGATATTCTTAATTTAATTTTTATATTTTTTGAAGATACTGAGTATAGTCAACAATATTTTTTGCAGGTGTCATAGTAATTCAGGCGAGATTTAGTGATACTTTGGGTCAACATGTGGAAACTAAATTGTTAATGCATTCACATTATAGTCCGAATAACAAACATGTAAAAGTTTTTACAAGTACAAATAACCCACGTGTATGTTTTTGTTGTCACGATATTTGCAGGATTTTAGTAATATTATGTAATTATAGGTGGGTGCTGATATGATTTTCCACATTAAAAGTAACTTTTTTATACGGAAATTTAATTATATGATTGTTTCAAAAGGAATTGTATTGGTTAGTAGTGACCAAGATATGAGTGACTATATAAGTACTATGGCAGTACCTCTTAGTGCTGAAATGGCACCTGTTGCAACTATAGTGGTATGGCATTTAGGAAAATATGGGGAGGTTACTGTTGACAGTTTAACATTCCCAGTAAATGGAATAAGCAGAAATAAGGTATTAGGCTTTATTGTAAAATTGCTAGCTTACAATCATTTTTTTATAGTTTAAAGTATTTATCAACAACAAAAAAGCAAGAACTGGCCATCAAGTAGAAGTAGCAATTTATGGTGAACCTGGTTCATTTGTCGGACTTTCAGGCATTGATCGTGCTTTCTATACTATGCAAGCAGGAAATGAGTTGTCTTATGCAAAGGTGTTGTCAAAAATGTCAACTTTTGACGAAAGCGCAAATGGTACTCATCAACAATCATGGATTTCGCATGAAGGAAATCCAGACGAATTAGTTTTCTTCCCTTCGTCAACATTTGGAATTGATGCAAATAGAACGTTTGCTTTTGCAGGTTTAGTTGTGTTTAGCGATTTTCAATTGCCGGAAAGATATACTCAATGTAATATGACATTGGGATGGGGCGAATGCTTGAATGGAGCTTGTTACAGATTGGATAAACGTTGTGATATGTTCAATGATTGCGACGATGGCACCGATGAACTTGGATGTAAGTACTCTCTTATTATTAGTTTTAAGCAATAACATTTTTTATTTATCTAAGATAAAATAACTAAATACTTAATACTTAATTTGTCAAACTTATATTTAAGGAAACTGTCTTCTATTGGGTCTATTTTTTTTATTATTGGAATAAAAAATATTGGAAATAAATACTCTACATTTTAGAGATGCTAGAGTTTTTATTATATAGAAAATTCAGTAAAAAATAATTCTGATTTCTTAACAAGACTTTATAAAATGTAATAAGTATTAACTGTTGGTTTGCTATTTTGATTTTGTGAGAATAAAATGTTTATAATTTAAATACATATTTGTAAAATTTTTAGGTAAATACGATAATGGTACCGACTTACTGCTGTTTAGGAAATATCGCTTTAGTCGTATACAGCGGCAATATGAAAATGTTTGGGTCTGGAAAGACGTCAATATAGGTCCTCATGGTCGTTACATCTTTAACGTTCCTGTACCAGCAAGACCGGTACATTGGATGGTTTCTGCGTTTTCTATGAGTCCTTCGCTTGGATTTGGAATGCTTCATAAAGCAATAGAAGTGAAATATTTGACTTCTTGTCTCTTGTTTTTTTCTTATTTTTTATTTCTTTTAGTACATTGGAGTATTACCATTCTTTATCAATGTAGAAATGCCAAACCTATGCATGCAAGGTGAACAAGTGGGAATTCGTGTAACTGTTTTCAATTATATGGAAGATGCAATGGAAGCAACTGTAGTTTTGCATGGTTCTCCAGATTATAAATTTGTTCATGTAGAGGAAAATGGTATTGTAAGGTCTTATAACCCACGGACTTCTTTTGGAGAGCATCAGTTTTTCATCTATATAAAGGTAGATTTATGTAGCAGATATTAAACATTTTTTTGTTTTTTTTTATTATGTTTTTAATAACATGTTCAAATCTTCTGCTTCATTTGTTTGTCACTTTTTTAATTAGCTATGCAATTATTAATTTTTTGATTTGTTTTTTTTTCTGATTTTTTCCGCAATAGGCTTAAATTTGTTGTTTTTTTTTATACAATGATTTTATTATGCATTTACTTTATTTTTTTTTATATTTGATTTAGGTATTATGCTTTATTTACTTTCATGTCGGTTTTTTGCGAAAGACGATTATATATTATAACATATATTTTTAGCCTCAAGATGCCGCAGTTGTCTACATACCGATTGTGCCAACGAGATTAGGAGATATGGAGGTTACTGTACACGCTTCAACACTAATCGGTAAAGACACGATTACAAGGAAATTACGTGTAGAGGTACGTAAAACTTATTTGTTGAATGTTGTTATAAACAAATACATCTTCATAGTTTAGTACAGCGCATTATTCAAGTTTTGAAGACGTGAATGAATTAAACAGCAATGTTAGTTCCGAGACGGGTTTTATCTTTTATTTTTTTACCACTTAAACTGTGACATAACAGTTTTAGTTTTTTTTTTTTGTTATACAGTGTATGATTAAAACGAATAACAAGAAACGTACAAACTTGGATTATTTGTTGTATTTTATAAAATGTTATTATAATATTGTGCATTTTAATAGGCTGATGGTTTACCACAATACAGACATCAATCAATGTTGCTCGACCTGAGTAATCGTGCTTATGCATTCCAATATATGCATGTAAATGTGACTGAAACACCAATTATTCCATACGAATATGATCGATATTATGTTTACGGTTCAAACCGTGCCAAAATTTCTGTTGTGGGTGATGTTGTTGGTCCTATTTTCCCTACAATGCCTGTTAATGCAACTTCTATTCTACATTTACCTATGGACTCAGCAGAACAAAATATGTTTTCATTTGCAGCTAACATGTATACTACTTTATACATGAGATATACACAACAAAGAAATAAGACTTTAGAGAAACTATCTTTTTATTATATGAATATTGGTTATCAGCGACAACTTTCTTTTATGCAACCTGATGGTTCATTCAGCACGTTTAGGAGCGATTGGTAATATATTTCTTCAAAAAAATGGTAGAATTGATGAAAAATACTATTAAAGACAAACCAGATCCCATAGCAAATTTGTACAATGTATTGTTACTTGAAACACTGTCTTTGTAGTATTAACCACTTCATTTTGGACTAATTTACAAATTCTGATTGTCTTTAAGTATTTGATATTGGTTATAATATTTTAAAGATTTTTTTTTATGCAATTTTATTAAATATTATTTTAGGAATCAATCAGCATCTTCTGTCTGGTTGACAGCATATTGTGCTCGAGTATTCCAAGAAGCAAGCTTTTACGAGTGGGAAAATTTTATTTATATAGATCCTCAAGTAATTGCTAAATCAGTAGAGTGGGTGTTACAACACCAGAATGAATATGGTGCTTTTTATGAAACAACTTGGTTGTCCGATAGAAAATATAATTCATCATTGAATTTTGATAATGATGATATACGTCATCGTAATATAACACTTACTGCTCATGTGATAATTACATTAGATTCGGTAAAAGGATTAGCAAGTGGCTTGAGTTCAAAAGTGGCAATAGCTCAAAAGAGAGCTGTTCAATGGTTGGAACGTAATATGGATTTGATACGTGAAAGAGGTCGTGCTTTTGATATAGCAATTGTGGCTTATGCTTTAATGAAAAGTAAAGCAGCTTGGGCAGAAACTGCTTATTTGGAACTATCGAGAATACGAAGGCAAGAAGGTGGTTTAATGTATTGGGGAAGAGAAGCAGTTCCACAACCACCAAGTAAAATTGAAAATCAAAAACCGTTCTTGTTGCCTAGATTGCCTTATGAATATGACTCAGAAAATATAGAAGCTACAGCATATGCTTTAATGGTGCATGTAGCTAGGCAAGAAATATTTGTTAATGATATTGTAAGATGGTTAAATACTCAACGTTTGACTGATAGTGGATGGGCATCTACTTCTGATACGGCAGCTGCCTTGAAAGCTTTAATTGAATATACTTCAGCGCAACGAATTCGTGATGTTTCTAGTCTATCCGTAATTGTAGAAGCAACTGCTTTACCAGGAAAAACTTCTATTCTTCATGTTAATGATCAAAATAGAGCGAAATTACAATTTATAGATATTCCTAATGCTTGGGGTACTGTTAAAGTACAAGCGAAAGGAGTTGGATATGCCATTTTACAAATGCATGTTCAATACAATGTAGATATTGCAAGATTTCAAACTAAGCCTCCTGTTCCTGCTTTTGAATTATGGACAAGGCCTCATTTCTCGGGGAGAAATATGTCTCACATCACATTTTTCAGTTGTCAAAAGTAATATTGAATTAATTACGTTTCATTTTGATGTAGCAAAAATTTACAGGTGGACACACTTAATCGAATCTCCAAGATCTGGAATGGCTGTTCTTGATGTGACTATTCCAACAGGGTATATTATTCAGCAACAAGATCTGGATGCTTATATTTTGTCTAGAAGAGTGCGAAATTTACAAAGAGCACGATTTAATGAACGGAAAGTAATATTTTATTTTGATTATGTAAGTATAAATTTTATCAAAGTATTGGTTTTTTTTTACAGACTCATGATCAAAAAATTAGTATTAATAAATTTTTTTAACATAATGTTCTTATTTCAGTTGGACAGTGAGGAAACATGTGTGGAATTTACAATAGAGCGCTGGTATCCAGTGGCGAATATGTCTCGATATTTACCCATTAGAGTATATGATTATTATGCTCCTGAACGATTTAATGAAACGATATTTGATGCATTATCTACGTATGTTCTGGATATTTGCCATGTTTGTGGAAGTAGTCAATGCCCTTACTGTTGGATTTATAACGCTTCATCTAGAATTTCTATACCGTTAAGTACAATAATGTTCTCAAGCATAATTTTGATATTAAAGTACTTCCAAAACTCATAACTTTTGAGAATCTCTCTGTCAGCCATGACAAACCCTGAAAATTGAACGTGACACATTTTTGTACCATATTTATATTAGTAAAATACACATTTTTATTAGATACACTAAACAAAAATCAATTTATTGTACAAATACTGATTTTTTTTTTGTTGAAAAAATAGTATTTTAAATTTGTAGGAAAAAGTCACTGCATTGAGTGTTACGCTCATTAGTCTCATGTTGAACCGTCCAATGTACCAACATAGTTGGTAACTTAGTTTGTAATAAGGTAAATAATAATATATTTTTAAGATTTTAAGTTTTTTATACATATCTTGTTATATTTTTTTTGTATTTTTTTTTCCATTTATGAATTATTTTAACAAAATAATATTTTATATTCAAATAAAAATACTTAAATTGTTAAAATAGTTTGATGGTGAAACTTAACATTTATTTAAAAAGTAGCAGCTGTAATTTATTAACTCTTATTTTTTTCAAATTTTGTAAAAATATTGATTTTGTAACGGATTTATCTGAGGTTTGTACAAATGTTGTTCTTAATAGATTACCTTTTGATAATTTCTTTTTTTTTATCTTCTGTATGATCTGCCAATAATCTCCTGTATAAAGTTATTCCACAATTTTTTTCCGAACTTCAATATCTTAGAAAAGAAAATTCAAGTCCAATGATTCACTGGACTTTAGTTTTTAAGTGAAAAATGATTTATTTAGTTGTTTATACAGTCAAATTGCGAAAAAATACACTTAAAAAAACATTGAGAACGCTTTGTAACATTTTCGAAGATGTAAATGTTATAATAAATAGCCGACTAAATAAACTTAGTTTAAAATTAAAATATCAAAATATAAATTTAGAAACCGACAGCTTTTAACAGAACTAAGCAAGCTTAAGCCTAATTTCCATTAAGTTTGTCTTTTTAAGTGTTCTTCAAGAAAAGCACTAGACAGTGTTGCCATTTAAAATTCTGTATTAAATTGCGACGTTAGTAAATATTTAAAATAATAGAAATGTTAGTTTGGTTTGTTCAGCATTGAAGTGGTGAGCTACACTGTAAATGAATTAACGATTTAAGCTAGACGTTACAGCCTACGAAGTGGAGAAATGTAGTACTTGTTTTTGGTAAACTGGACTGACTACTTATACTATCACAAAAATCTGAAAATTAACAGTTGTAATGTTTGTTTAACATAACCTAACTTTTGTTTTTAGAATCATTTTTGATTATATTAATACTTTCAAATGAAAAAATTTCAAAAATGTGATAACTAATCTCTGAACTTATGACTATAATTTTGGCACTTATCAAATAGGTGTACAGCTCGGTTTTCACATATAATAATAGAGAGTTATTGCAAGCATGCTAGGAGTCTGTCCTTTATTACAGGCTCCTTTAATAAAGTATCCTGTAAGTGTGTGTCATAAAGAGACTTATTGCTCGTGGCATATTATTAGGGACTGTTTGTCTTTATTTTGACGTTTCTGACACTTGACCTAATCTAACAAATAACTTTGTTTTTTGTGTGCTGTGGGTCTTAATCCTAAATCAATTAGTTATTATGGAAGAACAATTACAAGTTGCTATACTGTTAGGTGCAAATGAGGAAGAAATTGAACAATTACTTCTGCACGCTTTCTTTTCAAATCACTAGCCATTTCAACAACACAGATGAACACAATAAATGAGCATACAATCCTTATACAATCAAAGAATTGCACGCTAACCTCACTCTTATCTGATTTGCAAAGTTAAATGTCAAAATAAGGGCGCCTTAAATAAAAACCTCCTTTCCTGTATTTACATTAAATACAGGCGGCCTGTATTTTAATAAAGGTCGACTTTTAACGGCGTGCATTATGCGCTTGCGTACATGTCAAAATAAAGGAATCCTTTAATAAAGGAACTTAAAATCTGCTTTGCAATAACTCTCTATAATCTTTGTCAATTTACGTGAGTGACTTGGACTTTTGTTAGAGAAAAGATGTTAATTTGTCGCATTCAGAATATTTTTTAATTCATCAATTAATCTCGTCGATACGATATGGTATCTTCGGAAATTAACGGAATATTTTTATTTCCTTTGTTTTATTATTAGCTACGTCATTACAAAAGTGGTCTATTCAAAACAACAGAAATATGACAGATTGTAAAAAACCAGCTTTACAGACAGTAAAGCCCTAAAATTGTTGACATTATTGACAGTTGGTTGACATTTGTCATTTTAGTCGCTTGTCAATTCTTTCTTGCAATAGAGTCTAAAAATGGCGGATCAGGTAAAATTCTCTATTTATTTTTTAAAACTAAACTAACAATTGTTTGTTAAAAAATTACTTTAATTACAATGTATTATTCTAAATTTTGTTTTTTTTCGTCTTCTATTAGAGTTAGAGATTTATCAATGATCTTAGAGCAAGGCAGTGGCCACGTGGTTTTTTTGTAGATGAAGCCTTCCAAACGCTTCTTGTGTACATTAAGCGGTCCATTATGCTTATAATCTAACTGTTTCAGAATGAAAGATCGTTTCAGCGACAACCTACGGTCTTTTTGAACCGTAAGAAGGGTATGGGTAGCAAGAGACGGCAGTCTCTTCGTTACCACCGAGAAGTTGGGCTTGGATTTAAAACTCCTCGCGAGGTACGCTGTGTTTTCAGACTTAACTAATTGTGTTTTCATTTCTTAGACGGAAAAAGCGTTCCAGAGGCAACACTCTATCAACATCAACCGTAAAGCCGGTCTTAAGAAAAAAGTGACTAGGTTATCCAGAAGTGTAGGGTTGGGTTTTAAAACTCCAAGAGAGGTTTGTTACCAAGACTATTTTATATTTTCAGAGCCAAAGGGGCAAGTGGATGGTGGCAGTTTTAACAGCATGTGGTGGCGGGCTTTAATGCTTTAATTAGTTTATCCCTTTAATGTGCTTTAACAATTACATATACTTTCTTACATGGCTCATTCATACATACTAACTTACTAATGTGTATTGTAAAAAATTGGGCAAACGTAATGTTTGTTTATTACTTTATATATTATAAAACCGCTATTTTTTTACCAATAAGCAATGATTAATTTTCACACACTAATAGGTATCTTGTATTTAACACAAGTAGGAGCTGCATACTTATCGCAGTAACAATTCGGGATTATGGTTTGCAACTCTGTCTTTTGGATTTAACAACTAATCTCACCCCTGCTTTAATTTATTGCACACATTTAAATCTTGTGAAAAAATGACGATGAGAAAAACCACAAGATTTGGCTGTTCGAAGATATATCAAATTTGTGCATTTCTACAAGGTTTAAGTAGTAGATATCGTTATAAAACATCTGCTTTAAAAATAGCGAGCAATCATAAAGAGAGTGTTGTAAACTTTTATAATAATCTGATTCATATTCTTCTTAAAATTTTTACTAAAAACTTCACTTTTCAACTTGAAAGTTAGAGTTAGTGGTTTGGAAAAAAGCGGTTTTATGTTTATATCATGTCAAGCATATCACTTCATTCTGCAAAATTTAAAAGAGGTTTTTGAAAAAAAAGCTAAATTGATTAATATCTTTAGGCAATTGAAGGATCCTACATCGATAAAAAATGTCCTTTTACTGGCAATGTGTCTATTCGAGGACGTATTCTGACCGGCGTTGTCCAAAAGATGAAAATGCAGCGTACTATAGTCATTCGTCGTGACTATCTTCACTACATTAGAAAATACAACAGATTTGAGAAAAGACATAGAAATATGTCTGTTCATCTTTCACCGTGTTTCAGGTAATTATAAATCTTAAATTGTCAAAATAACTGTAAATATGTTATTATGATTTAGAGCACAAGATAGAACTCGTAACGTTACTTTATTAATTAATTTTTTTTATTTTCTGATTTGTACTTATAAAAAATCCCACACACGGCCCAGCCAAAGATTTCTGACCTTAAATCAAAATAGAGAGATTTTCTTAAATAAATGCCATTTTTGTTTCTCAAACGGGAACATTCTGTTTTATTCTACATTTAGAATCTACACTAAATTGTCAGAAAGCCCAGTTGTTGAAAGTTGTCTGTCATAGTTTAAGACATAACACATTTTACGCTGCAAAAGTTCATAACTTCGGAACCACTGGCGATAATAAAAAATGATCTTTGATTACTTCAATTCCTAGAAGTTTGACCAATATTTTTGCATTACATATTAATACTTCTTAAATCAGATTCACAAATTTTTCACTGTTGAAATTCAAAAATGGTCCAAACTTGATTTTTTCAAGGTAACTTTTTTATTATTGTCTATCCCTATCTTGAGTCGTTTTTCAGTTATTAAATTTTTTATATAAATGTGATTAGTTGTGTACCTAGGCAAATGTCAAACCTGCTACTATTCAGTCATAATAGTCTTATTGTTATCGTTCTTGAAGTTCAAGTCCATTATAAATACCAGTAATATTTATCTAAAAAAAAGTTAACTCAAAATAGGCATACAATGATGAAAAAAGTCATTTTTACCTTGGTTTCTGGCATCAGAAATGGTATATAAGACAACACAAATATCAATAAAAATTTTATCTGTATACATACAGGCAACATTTTATATTTGTAAAATACAGTACCTCTAAACATCTATACTCGTACATGTGTTAACGTAGCGAAATTTTATTTAAGAAAGAGGCTTATAAAAATCTGTGATGACTTAGCAACTCAATTTCAAATAGTTTTTTGCCACGTTCTTAGATTTTCGACAAAAAATTTGTCTCTTCCTGGGATGAAAAGACTCCAACTCCAATTTTTTCCAATCGTTAAGGCTTCACAAATAATATATTATTAATTTACTAGGTCTGTAAATATGGTTTAGTTTCAGTACATTTGCATAATATATTTGATTGATTTCGACAAGAATATTTCTTAGGATTTGATTTTTGCCACATGAAAATTCATATCTGTATTTCTGTCTTTTTCAGAGATGTGGAAATTGGAGACGTGGTTACAATTGGAGAATGTCGTCCTCTTTCTAAAACCGTCAGATTCAATGTGCTAAAAGTTACAAAAGGATCTAGTTCCAAAAAGAACTTTAAGAAATTTTAATGTAACATTTCAATAAACAATTTTTGACTATTAATATATTCAATGTTCTTTTTTACTACTGCAACTCTTCGTACTTAGGCTTAATGTTTTTATAAAGTTTTAAACCCTGTTTAACACACGATTTGAGAGAAGTGTGGTCTATATTATATTTTGAACTTTTCGATTTCTGCACTTTTTGGAAAGCAATTCAGTTCTGTGAAGAAATCAGTTTTTTTTACATAAACAGAGGAACTAAATATGACTTAATGATGAAATAAAATAGTGGTAAAAAAAAAGTTTATTATAAATACAGCATCTGTTCCATATCCATGGTTGTTCCATTCTTCTACCAGATATATCTGTTCCATATCTGGTAGTAGAATCTCTTGGATTGTTAATTTGCAATTGAAACAGATTTCAGAGTTCTTTCGCACCGATAAAATCAACACCACCTACTTTGATGTGCTTTCGGTAAAGTTAATGTCTTATCACTCTAGCTAAACAACTTTAGTGCCTTTATCTACCAATAACTAACTATTTTAAATGATAAAACTAGGTTCATTGTCAAACTAATGTTTATGAGACGAAAATACGAGCTCTGGCAAGAAAAGACTTGTTTTTGTTTAGTCAGAAAAAGTTAATTAGGAAACTAGCGCCCAAATTTAATTGTTGCAATTTAGACCGAAAATTTTCATGTTTTGAATATAAGTAAAACCGCCAATATGTACACACATTTTGATTTGGTTGAAAGGAAATCGTTGGTGACTCTTTTGCTGCCTCCAAGCCGATATCGTAACCCGAAAAACACTTTTGTTATTACTTGTCCTTTTCAACCTTGAGCAATAGACAGCAAAGTATATACTTTTGATACGTTTAGCAGTTAAAAAGTTTTTAGCGAAATAGGCTTTTTGAGAATGAAGCTATCTTCCCTCCTGATAAATTATTAAACTGACGTCATTTTCATGACAAAGTGAGTACAAAACTAGGATGGACTTAATTTTTTGCAGAAGCTCTTAAAAGTTTTACGACAATTAATTATATATTTGTATGGCTTGCTTACTTAAAGTATCTTATTAATGCATAGAATCAGAAATACTGTCAATACCAAAAAAAATATTTTTGAGAAAATAGTAACGTGCTTTTATTATCACAAATCTCGATCAAGACTAAACAATATAAAATAAATAAGTATATAAAAACCATGAATACGCAATATTCGCATTATTAGATACCCTCGTTTAATAAGATAAAGTTTAGATTTTCCAAAACTTCCTTCCATACTTCATTAACATCTCTATCCTGTTCACCACCTTCAGTCATTTGAAAAATGAAATAATCGTAAGCTGATTTTAATCCTTCTTTACAACTTTGAATAAGGCGTGCTTCTCTGTAAGATTTATTATTATGATTTAAGTGAAAAAAAAAAGAAATACTTACTCTTCTGTACAATAATATCCAACTTTAGTATTTTCTAAGCCCAGATACATCTTGCCATCAACCTAGAATTTTATTGTTAAATACTATAAAATAATATTGTTTGTTAAATAACTTACAGTTTTATTTATAAATTTTTTATCAGAAAACAGTAACGCAGTTAATGGAGATATAGCACTGGATTCTCTGATAACCGTTGTTCTTCTAATGTTAGACTTCATTTTATTTAAATACACAAATATATCTGTAGGAAGCAATGTCTTTCCGCAATTTACACTATCAGTAGTCAAAGTAGCGTTTTGATTATCATTTGTAAAATATACATTTGACTTTTTATAACGTCCCTTTGCTACAGTCCAATCTTGCTTCCTTAACAGTGTTCCAACACCAGATAATAGGACGGCTTTTACCAACTCGTCGTTTTCTGAATAAGTATCAGCTATTGGTAGACATTTATGTAATCCTTTGAACAAGTATTCAAAATGTAACTGGCGAAGTTCTGAAAAATTAATGATTTACAATAGATCTAAACATGACCGATAATATCGAGTATAGCTACACATTTAGACTATATATTATCAGTCTCAGACTTGAACTAAGTCAAGCAATAATACTTACTACTCATCGTAACTAACTTATGTTGAATCAAATTGGTTTTTTCACAGTACTCTTCTGCCGGTCCTAAACCTTCTTCCTCAACTATTTCAAGCCATGTTTCAAAAATTCGCATAATCGCCAAGTGGTCACTAGAATTGCACCCTCGCATTTTAAGCCGCCTAATTTTATCTTTATCTATAAGACTATGTGAAAAAGTTTCCGTATCCGAGGAAAAAAGTGTTATAATATCGATAATCGGTGTCACACATTTATATACAACTGAATTGACCAAAACTTTCGCAAATTTTGGTTCCAATTGAAAACTAGCTAAAGCCTTCCCTAAAGGAGTTAGAATTTCATTTTCATCCAGCAGCTGCAATTCTTTCAACTCTTGGACTGCTCGTTGTGTAGCAATTTCTTTAGGGGGTGTTGGCAATTGACTAATGAATTCTAATGCATTCATATCGTTACTCCATACTTTAGAATCTAAAATAATTTTCGTAAGAGATGTTCTTAATATTTCTGGATCTCTATATTTCGTAAATTCTTCAGATTTTTTCTTTGTATACAAATGAAAACTTTCACCAGACTGCACACGACCAGCGCGTCCTTTCCTTTGTATCATACTAGACTGAGAAATCCAGGAATAATCAATACAACCCACACCTGAAATTATTGCAGAGCAATTCAAAAACGTACATGTTCCAATAAGTAACAACAATAAATATGACAATTTTTTTAAAAAACTGGAGAAATTAAGACGAACGACCCATTTTAACACACTAATTGATCAAAAACTATTTTAACGCATTGAGCTATGGTATGTAAGATATTTTGTAAAAACTTTCTATCAATTAGCTGTAAGAAAACTCTATTTTTTCGGCAAAGACAGACGCGCGCGCATCGTAAAACTCTACATACAATAAACATAGCAACTTTGCCAAATCTCGCATGATTTTCGAATAACATTGAAGAATTTTTGAATTATAAAAACTGACCTAAAAAAGGCTTACCTTGTTCGTTATCAAAACGATTTTCTTTGTGAATTCCTGTATCAATTACATACATTACATCATCTATTGTCACAGATGTTTCTGCAATGTTAGTTGATAATATCACTTTTCTAATTCCTGGTGGCATTTTAGAAAATATATTGTACTGTTCATTATCCTGTAGTCTGGAATGTAACCGCAGTACAACCATGTCATTTGAAGTTGGAATTAATTTAGTAATTCTTGTTATATCTTCCCATCCAGGTAAGAAACATAATATTGCACCTTCTGGTTTTGTTTTATGAATATATTTGATTACGTTACATACCTCTTCATGGATGACAATCGGTGTCCCGCTGGTTTCAGCCATTTTAGCCGTTTTGTGTAGTTGAAGCGATTTTAAATCGTCTAGGAAATATGATTGAACTGGATAAGTAAATCCAGGAATATGTATAATTCCTACATCTTTAAAGTAATTTGTAAATATACTTGTATTCATTGTAGCACTCATAATAATAAGCTTTAATTTTGGATTTGTTTCCAATGTGGTGCGAAGTAAATTCAATAATAAATCGGTATTGACATCTCTTTCATGAACCTCGTCCAGAACTACATGAGTAAGATTTGATAGAGATAAATCAGATTGTAGATATCTCAGAAGTATGCCAGTTGTACAATATAATACTCGTCCAGTTTTAGAATTGAAATTAGTCTTTAATCGAACTTGATACCCTACGACCTCGCCAGACTAAAAATTATAATTACAAAATGTTAATAATTATAATTAATTGATGTTGCAAAAAAAATTAAACGTTATTGTTTACAAAAAATCTAAAAACTACTGCACTAAGCTTTTATATAAACTTACACTTTCGTTTCTTTCATTGCACACTCGTTCTGCTAAAGAAATGGCGGCAATTCGTCTAGGTTGCGTAACTGCTATGCAAAATGGTTTTTTTCTGTCTAAATCATGTTTTGCCCAATCTTCTAATAAATACTGTGGGACTCTAGTACTCTTCCCACATCCTGGCTCACCCTTAACGAGCACCACTCTATTTTCGCGAACTAATTTAAGAATTTCTTCTCTGAAACAAAACAATTATATTAGATAATCATCATCTTAGATGTCCACCTCAACTAAGAGAGTTAGTTACATAGTTTGCTAGCAACTATGCTAGTAGCGAATCTAGTAGTCATGTAGTATACCTAAATCACTTGAAAATGATTCCTACCAACTCAGATATCGCTATTACCAATATTTTTTTTGCATTGTTTTACAATTTGTTTCCAAGTAAATAAATTTAAATAAACCTTTACAACCTTGTCCAGTAAAAAACTCACACCATTTTTTTTGGCGTTCATTTAAAAAAACATGCGGTTTAGAGTTTTATATATAGCAATGATAGATTTTGGAAAACAAGCACTTTAAGACACTAATGACTCAAATCATTGCTTCCATTAAAAAGCAAATTTAAGTAACTAGAAAATAGATTCCTTAAATCTCCTCTAAGTCAAGAAAGGTTAAAAAAAATCTAAAGTAGCTACTGCTGGAGAATTTTTTGCTCAACATAGGAACACCGCTCAGTTCCGCCCTAACAATGGTTCGAAATACGCACAATTCATACATTCTTTAAATTGCACGAGAAAGAAAAAGCTGACGCCAGAAACATCCGTGACTTAGATTTCGTGCATGTTTTCGGTTTATGCTTAAATTGCTTAAGATAGGGCGGTAAGCCGACTAGCTTACTCGTAATCAAACTTATCAAAAATGGTATTTACCTAAATGCAGAAATTGGAAGCTCTTTTCGGTTTGGGCCAACGTATCTCATTTTAGGAAAAACCTTTTTTTCTATATTGAAATGTATATCATCACGCTCCAAATTATCTAACGTTCTAGTAGTTTGAGAAGTATGTTCATTAAGATTTTCTCTTAAAAGTGGTACAAATTTTTTATTCAAAACATCTTTAATGTCATTCATTTTGGCAATTGTCTCTTTTTTTAAGTTTAGAGTTAGAGTTGATTTATTGATCAACTGTTCACCTTCTTTCCTATCAATAAGAACTGGAGACCCATCTTTCGTGACTTTTTTCATCGTTTTCAGCCAATGTAAAGCCGATAACGCTGCTTTGTGAGAAGCTTGTTGTTTTGTTTGAGCTGTCGCCGTAAACTTCATAGACTCAGGCCACTTAATATTGTAAGTACACGTCCAAGAATTGGTGTTATTTTTTCCTTTGGTAGAAATAAACGACGGCTGAAGTTTAATTCCGTGAACATCCGTTTCTTTAGCAATAATATCAAACATATTATGCAATACATTCTTTGGCGACTTTTGAACGCTATCATTAAAATCAAACGAAATGGATTTTGATTCTTGAGATCGACAAAGATTTGAATTTGAAATAGTAGAACATCTTTTTATTGCACTTTGACTACCTAAAACGACTCTCAGAAAGCGATTCCATAACATTTCGCTGCTATGAAGTTTTTTGCTACCAATCGGCAATTGTTTGAGAGAAAATGTAGAAAAATAAAGCGGTCCATTCTCAAAAACAGCTGTTTTATTGCAATTTCCAAATAAATTCAATGCTAAAAGTCCTTTTCGATGATCAAAACTGCAAGTTAGAATTTCTCTATTAAATTTTTTTGAAATTGTATGGAAGTTGTAGGAATTAGTTTTAACGTAAATAAGCTTTTGCAAAATGTTATTTCTATGTATTATCAACATCTTCTGCGTATAAAACACTATAAAATTTTAAAAATATTTAAACATGGCACATAACATAACCTGCAAAATTATCAGAAGTCAATTTTGAAAAGTGACAGCTTGACAACCATAGACCTACAACCATTGAGCTGAAAACCACTGAAAACTAAAAAAGAGTTTGAACAGAAAATAATTAGTTACAACATAAAAACAAAAACAGCGTTTTTCTACCAGTAAAAACATGAAAAAATAAGTTTGAATAAAATTAAAAGTTAAACGGCATAATTTAATTAATTTATTTTAAACAAAAATATTATTTTAGATCGATTTTGTTGTTTTGCAAGTCTAATGCCTACCAGCATACGGCTTCTTCACTACAGCAGTAAAGCTTGACTCACTCACTTTTATGTTGCCTGCCACTGTAAACTACGTCGTATGCAATGGCCAAGACCCTTTAAGCTAAATATTCAAATAGGAATTTTTAGTTATAAATGCATGTCAACAAAAAATTCCTATCTAAAACTTTAACTTTTAGGAAAATTGTTTTTTTTAATGTTGCATCATTTACCAGAGATTATCAAAAGTAATTTTGGATGCTTAAAGTTGGTTAAACTTGATGTTAGTAGTATCTTTCAACAACTAATTAAAAAATTTTTGTTTAATTAAATACACCTATCTCTAGCTTTAAGAAACCAAAATTGTTTGTAAAATCAAAAACATCTACCAGCTAGCAAAAAAATTTCAATTTGCAAATGTTATAAAGAATTTTATCGAAAGACCAACACCAATATTTTCCGTAAGTTGACATGGCTTATTTGAAACTTCAATATACTTTTAATTTTACGTCTTTATAAAAAAAATGATGTTTAGGGTTCCTACAAGGCTAATCTAGTAAAAATTAAAAACTAATTTATAAAAATAACAAACCTTAATATAATCAAATTTTGCAAAAAAAAAATATTTTTTAATTTATATATCATTCCGTGACACAACAACTTTATTTTAGAATGACGAACCCTTTATGACTGGGTAATTATGAGTAAAATTTAATAAAATTTTTGACATGATTACGATATTTTTTGTTTTCCACTAAAAACTCCATAGTCTCTACCTAATCCAATTTATAGCAACGTTCAACAAGTCTTCCTAAACTTAAAAAGTACATAGTTTATAGTATAATCACCGGTTCGTACCTTCCAATTATATAATGTAAGATATTTGATTTAAATCAGAGTCTAGTAAAATATGTAACCAACTCATAGTTTGACAAGTGTGCATCAAAAAATTAAAACTCCTAAAAAGAGCTGTAAAAATTATATTATACATAATAATATATCAAGACTTATCACAATTACATTCCGCTACGATTAGACTAAGTACCAGAAGTTAATTAAGATGTCAAGTTTATATTTAACAAAAATGTCAGTTACACTACTTTTGTAGTTTTATTTCTTTTATATTTTATCTTTTTCTGACGATGTTCTGGTCTGAATACCTAAACCATCTTCATCAAGTGATAATTTTCTGAATCTAGCTTTTTCTTTTGATTTTACAATACTCCACTGTAGCCAATATAAGTAGTAATCTTTCTTCTAAGGCATCTAAATTGGCTTGTGAAATAACATTATAAATTTGAGGCGCATCTTCAAGATGTTTTCTCAAAACACCTCCTTGTAAACTTTGCAATCTATTTAACGTGTCGCTTCTTAACCTAAAATACAGAATAATATATTCTTATCATAACAAAATTGCTATAACGTACATACAACACTGGTAAAGAGGAGCTAAAATATCTAAATGTATCACATTAGGATTACCCAATCCTTTGCCATTATCAATTAACAATACATTGCCATCTAAAGTCTCATAATGATGTCGATCCCCATTTTGAATTAAAAAATCAAATATTGAAACATCTATTAAATCTAATAGTCGACGTTTAGTTAACTTTTCTTTAATAGTTCTAAAAAACATTTAAAAAAATTAACATAAAACTGTTAAAAGAAATGTTATTTTTAAAACAATGTGGTCGGTCAATTTGAAACACCTTTTTTTGATTTGAATGTTATAATATAAAGAAAAGTCAAATAGCTTTAAGACACAACTAGGAAAACTTTCATTAATATATCAAAATGAAAGTAAAAACGATCAGTATTATTCAATAAATACCAGATATAACAATATTAAACAATACAAACTTGCAATAATTTATCGTATTCTCCCAAAGAGCTCTTTTATTATCTTTATACGTTCTCTGCCAAGGTGATCTATAACTCTTGAAAGAAGAATTTATATTAAATATCACAGCTCCAACTAATAAATAATTGTCATCTTCGCAAATTGGATCTTCTATCTTACAATAAAAACATTGTCCATAAATACAAATCTTGTTACGTAATTTAAAACTAGTTTCATTCAAACGTTTTGTAGCTACTGGAAATACTTCTTCTGATAATGATATATTTCTTTCAACACTGCACGGTGTTTGAGGAATATTCAAAATAGCAGACAAATAAAATCCTATGATTTCAGAGCCATATCTGTCTTTTCCTGCGTATACAGGGCCTTCAATAATATGGTTTTTATCATACCACTTTGGTTTAAAGACCACATTTTGATTACCCTGTAAAAATACAAATATAAATTTAATCTTGCGACTGCACCATTACTAAGCACATAATAAACCGATAAATCATGAAAAAATGCTTATTTAAATCACAAAAGACCAAGAATTAGTCACAAGCTATTCTTAAACGGTGATCTTCACAGCATCACCTTTAATTTACATCCTTATCATAGCACTGTTAATTAAATACGAACCTCAAGAGTTAGCAATAGCTTCAATTGCGTACCTCGGGTATCTAAATCAGCTTTCACAATTTTGGCTGTTTTTAGAGCATGAAGTACATTGCCCAAATGTGAACTGTGGAAGTCTACAATACCAGACTTTGACACCCATGAATTGGCTATTTTCCATAGTTCATTGAAATTATTGTCTTCCAAGGTTTTTGTATTTAAATTATTAATTACAATATCAAGCTCACTGTCTTCCACTGGTATTGTATTGCTGTGTTTTTCTTTCAGTTTAACTAATTCCTTGTAAATTAATTCTTCTGTAGTTTTAATTTTTAAATTTTCTGTAGTTTGACTTAAACTTGCGAATAGATAGGTTACACTTATTATAAATGTGATAATGCTAATCAAGCCTATTGTTATTAATTTTCGCTTACGAATCATTAAAATTAATTGTTACATTTAATAAAATCCTAAAATAACCAAATTAAATAAACATATAATTTGCAAAAATGTAGGTTAGAAAAAATGACATTAATGACATTTGTGACATGCACATGACAATGGCAAATGACGAACCAAACCAGTGGCAACCATAGAATGTGGCAACATAACATAATAGACCAAAGGTTACAGAGACTCTAGATAGAGCACAAAACATAACAAGTAAATATCTAATTACAATAATTATAGATACTATAAAAACCATAACAAACTAACACAAAAATTTTGTTATATAACGTCTGTCGATATAACATATTGATGATAAATTTATTAAGACTTTCTAAATCAACCAGTTAACAAATGGTTCTGACAGCAAATGTGCAAAAAGATGTCCAATTTTAAACTTGATAATACTTTATTTCTCAATAATAAATTTTTAAGTATAAGTTTTTCACAAATTAGCAGTTTTTCTTTGTACAATTTTTTGGCGTTGTGTGGAAATAATAAAATGTTTTTTAATTTATAATGTGCATCAACAATAGTAATTCAAATAGTAAGAATTAGCAACTCAATGTTTTTAAGAATTAAAACTATAAGCAAAACAAACATGTACAGCAAGCGCCAAAGGTGGTAGCGTTTGCGTGTATCATTTTAATTTTTTCTTCATTTCTATAATAATAAACTTTAAAATAATTGAAAATAAGTCGTAATAAACAAATTAAATTTGACAGACACGTGTAATTATTTCGCAGGTAATGATTTTTTTTAGTGCATCAAACGTCTGCGGGGGCCGATTCTAACCACTATCGAAAATATTCGAGTCGAAAAGAATGCGATGTCGCATGTGACGTCACTCTTTTTCGATAGTGGAAAAAATGTCAAAAAATGCCAGTGACAAATAAATGTTGTGTTGGTAGTTTTGCACCCTAAAGGTTGGTAAACATGGGTAAACAGCAGTATATACATAGTATATATGTGCACATGTGCAGTATGTGTGCAGTTGTACTGTTTGCCTCTTCATTCCTATCATAGCCTCTTCATTCCTATCATAGATTTCCTATTCTAATTTCTAGTTTCTACCATCTACCGGCGTTTGTAGTGCAAAAATCAGCTGCTTCCACAATAATGGAAAAGTACGACTCGCGAATTTCTCTGGAACAAAAAGAAGTTATGGTCTCCTTTATGGAGGAGCATCCCGAATTTGCCACCGGCAAATTGCTCGGCGTAGAAGGGCGCAAACGAAAGCAAGCCCTTTGGGGAAACGACACCTACCAGTAAGTGTGCAAATAAAAAATAATTTGCATAATATAATGATACCCTTGCAGGAAAGAAACGTAAGCGTAGTACAGGTAACCAAGCAGTTGAACCTGTAAAGCAATTTTCCGTCATAGGGACGACTTTAAACACACAAATACAGAAGATGGGTGCAACGATGCAGGAAATGAGTGCAAAAATGGATGTTTTAATTACAGAAAAGATTAGAACCAATGATTTATTTCAAAAATTGATCGATAAGATGTAACTTTATATTACAAATATTGATTAATATAGTCTTCTCTATATTGTTGTCCCCTTCTCCTCTCTTGAAGATCATTTCTACCCTCTTGTATCTGGGGTACTGGCAGGGGCTCTAAATCTATTTCATCCCACATGAGTTGGGGGTCCCTGTTAGATGCCCTGAAGGGGTTTGTGCATCCCGCACCGTCGAAACAATCTTGTGCAATTCCGTTCTTCTCGTTCTAATTCTTCAATAAGAAGAAACTGCGCGTACAATAAAGCCATTCTTCTACTAATTACTTTGTTTTTGTTTACATCAAATGAAACTAACCTTAAACAAACCGCTTGAACGTCACTTTTCTGCCTGTCATACAGTGCTACTGTCAAACTATTCGACTCGAATTCTTGAATTCAACACGTTTTTAATATTGAAAAGTACTTTTCGATATCGAAAATCCATGACGTCATTTGCTACCTTTCTGTGAAAGCCGTCAGGTGGCTACGTGTTGTTTTTCTATCCAAAATGGTTGAATTTGACAGATTTCGAGTCGAAAAGCTTTTCGATAGTGGTTAGAATCGGGCCCCAGGTGACGTATTCAAGCGCAAAAGTTATCAATAGGTAGTTAGATGGTCTACATAAGTGTATCTATGTTAATAGACTATATTTTTAAACGTCAATTGTCATATGTTTTTTTGCAGCAAATGTACAAGATGCTGCCAAGTTTCAAACATTTTCGTCAAAACAAAACTTGCACGTAAAATACAATAAAAATTGTAATTAATATCTGACTTTTTATAAAAAACAAAAAAACGTACTTACAATAAACAAACTGTAAAGCAATTGTTGAAACCAATTTTTTTTTAATTATTAAATATTAAATGTTAGTCACGTTTTAAAAACAATTTATTTTTTTTGGAACGTAGCGCATTTCTACCCATGGAGGCATGAAGCTACAATAACCTACCGCAACCTGCTGAGACACTACTTTCTCAACAATTTATTGACTGAAATATTTAAAGCTTGGCAACATTTTGTGCATTTGCTGTCAAAGTCAAATAATATGACAATTGGTTGACGTAAAAAATCTTAAGAATATTTAATAACAAGTTTATACTTTATAGGTTATTTTTCGAAATTTCAAAAATATAAACTCAACTGATTGTATTTAAGATGTCTGTTCGTAGAAAATTTATTGGTAACTCTAGAAGTTACATATAGACAGATTAACATTTGCTTTGATTATACAGATATTGGAGCTAATCTAACAGATTTAATGTATGCCGGAATCTACAATGGCACTTCTAAGCATCTACCTGATCTGGAAAATGTTTTAGAACGAAGTTGGGATGCAGGTTTACAAAAAATTATAATTACGGGTGGAAGTTTGGACGATAGCAAAAAAGCTATTGAAATGGCCAAGACAAACGGTAATGCCAAAGAATAAATAACGCTGTTATATTGTTACTGTGGTATTTTAGATAGATTGTTTGCTACAGTGGGCTGCCACCCTACTCGGTGTTCTGAATTTGAAACCGACCCTCAAAAATATTTAGAAGATTTAAAATCTTTAATAAAAAGTGGAGGCGAAAACGTTGTTGCAATTGGCGAATGTGGCTTGGATTATGATCGGCTGCAATTCTGTTCTAAAGATATTCAGAAAAAGTATGTTTTATAGGTCAAAATCAACAATTCTCAATTAATGTTTTATGCGAGAGACCTTTTTATTGCAAATTAGTCTTCTTCGGGAGAAAAATTGAATTTTTTCCGGCAAGTTGGAGATTGGCACCTTAAAACAAGAACAATTGTGATGCATCCTAAAAACTAACTTGTTACTTGAGTATTAAACAAATCAAAATTGTTTCTTTTTAGTTTTTCAATAAAATTCACTAAGTTGATATGAGCTGCTGTACAAAAGTAAAGTGATTAAAATCATTTTAGATTCTTCGAAGTGCAATTACAATTAAGTGCCTCAAGCAACCATCCGCTTTTTCTTCACTGCAGAAATGCTGCCAATGATCTCGCTGACATTTTGTCAAGATATCCAAATTTGAAAGGTGTTGTACATTCATTTGATGGAACAATTGACGAAGCCAAAAGATTCGTCGATATGAATTTCTATATTGGATTAAATGGATGGTAAAACTAATCTTGTTTTATTAAAATGTTTAAAAATCAAGGTTGTAGCTCATTAAAAACGCAAGATAATTTAAAAACTGCAGCACTTTTGCCAAATGATAAAATCCTAATAGAAACTGACGCTCCGTGGTGTGAAATAAGACCCAGTCATGCGGGGTATGCATTTATTTCTAAAGAGAACCAATGCTTAAGCACTAAAAAGGAGAAATGGAAACCTGACCAATTGGTTAAAAGCAGAAATGAGCCATGTAATATAAGGTACTCTACACAAACTAATAAATGAAAATTACAGCATTGTAAAGCCATGCATTTTTAAACATCATACTTGTTCCAGACACGTTTTGGATGTAATCGCTCATGTGAAAAATGAAGATCCCGATGTTTTATCACAACAAATTTACGACAGTACAATCAATTTATTTTTTTCAGATTCAAACAAACAATTATAAAAGTACCAAAGTTGGAATGTTTTAAAAATAATATCATAAATAGCCACAACCCCAACAAATATTCTCAAATTTCAACAGTTGTTAAATAAAAAACTAACAAAATTATTTAATTGAAGTTTGAACTTTTTCATACAGCCAATTATAGTACTCTGAAGCCTTAATTTGTGTTGTATTCAGAGCTTCTAGTACGACTTTCTGCATATTTTCTGGTGACAATTGACCACTGAAATTTTAAAGTTTAGATATGTTTTCAATAAATATATAACAACTTACACAAAAACTTCGGTTTTTAAGTAGTCGACACTTTTGTTGAAGTGTACTACGGAAAATGTCCAAGCGTTATATACAGCATTTTGAGATTGCTCTACCAATCCTGGTGCATAACTTTCCACCTAGAATAATCACGGATGAGGAAACCAACTTGCAATTGTAACAAAACCGCTTATGAACAATGAAATAGACTTACTAGACTTAATTCTTCTTCAAAAATATTAGCAAATTCAAGTTAACGATTTTTTTTTGAGAGATGCACTAAAGCTGCTAAAGGAAGCGAAAAAACGCTCGAGACATTTTTTGTATTTTAAACACTATAAATACGATTATAAAGTTGTTAAAATGCGACTGTAAAAAAGCCACGCAAAAAATATATTGGCTCAAAATTAAATGAAGAGCAGAGAAAAAGTGTCCATAAAGAGTTATTTAGAACCGTTGAATAAATTCACAATTGAAACTTACAGATTGCCGCACAATCGGGTACTTTTCTATAACAAATTCTTTTATATTTCCACACATGTTCCATCCAATTTTACTCAAGTCTCTTCCCAAATTCCAGTAAGGTTCAGCAAATAAAGCAACAGCTTTATGTTGTTCCGGAAATCTTTCCTTAATTGCATCATTAGTAAAAGTAAGTCCCTCATTTACTTTTTTCACAGCAAGTGAACAATATTCACAAACTCGTAGCTGTATTAATGTTTTTCTAGTGAAAGACTCTGTAATACAAAGGTAATTAATTAGGCAATAATTTAAGTAGGTACATACCTTTCCAGCCACCATGTTGATTAATATCTACGTATAGCCCCGCTGCCCCCACAAGAAGCAACAAAAAGAAGATAAACTTTCCCGATGAAGATGATTTATTTTTGGTGGTCATTGCTTTCTGTAGTTTCTAGAAAACAAATGAAAGACAGAGGTATAAAATAGCTTCTAGAAAAGTTTAATTTTATGATAATATAATACTAAATGTAATCGACGTTATTGATTTTATAAGTCTTTGATTTATCAAAAAACATAACTCGTACCTTTCCAGATTTTTTATTTTTCTTAGAATTTTCACCCATTTTTAATAATTGAAATTAACAGATGAACTAATAAGCCACATTTAGCTGTTTTTACACTTTTACATCACGGTGTGATATAAAGAAGATATGGTAAGATTAATTATATCGTCTTTTATCTTATTGGAAGGTTAAGGTTACTCACCTTTGTTATGAACAGTTAAGCGACTAGTAAATTGAGAGATTAAAAAGATTCCCACATAAATTTTTTTAGACTAAAATCAAATTTATCGAATCCCTGCCAAAAGTGACGTTCACAAAAGCCGAATGATGTTTCTTCTTGTTTCCCCTTTTCCCAACCCCAACGTTCCCAAGCTGCCACTTCCTAACCTCTAATGTCAAAAAATTTTGTCAGCGTCTTCGCCAAAGACATTTAATAGAGGTGGTTAATTAACAAATATATAGGTGTTTTTAAACTTTTCACCTTTAAACATTTTTTTAGACGTGGTTTAACGGTTGTTTACGAGTAAAACAAAAACCTCCTGGAATATAATGGTTAACGATGCATAAGTCGGACCAGACAGTGAACAGGAGTGCTGGTTGGGTAAAGCACAATATAAATAGCTAGTTACATTCAAATGTGGTAAGACACACTTTACAGGACGACAGACTTGTTTAGTCCTGTTAGACTCCTGTAAAGTGGCTTAACGCATGAGATTTGTATAAAAATATCTGGCCGATAAATTTGTTAGAAAATAATATTAAAAAATAAAAAAACAAAACATACATATAATAGAGTGCCCTCACCGCCATGTTTGGGATTTTGACATTTGACATTTATTTTTTAACTTTTCTATATGGACGCTAGGTGGCAATTTACATTCATAAATTTTAATTTTATCTATTAAAGCCCGAAGTATTTGCTATAACAACTTATTTTATTACATAAACTTAATTATCATAAAAATAGTTGGTTTCTCAAATATCTCTAAATGCCCAGTGTTTTCTGATATTTTACCGCATCCGCTTGTCATTTTACAGCATTATGCGTAAACATGAAGTTACAGTAGACGCAAACAGAAGTGAAACAATCACTTTAAAATGCAGGAGGCCAAAAAGAAAATTTACAATGTTTTGCCGTTTTCAAATACATTTGTTGTTTCTTAACAGACTTAATAAGTTTTGACAAAATTCTAATTAATTTAATATTTCTAAGCGAATAACTTTCAATATTAAAGCAGCAGTCCGCAATCTCACAGAGATGACTCGTCTTTTGTTTAATTTGCAAGATCGTTTATAGCAGGAAATCCTAAAAAGGAATTTTTGGAGTAACTCGAGCGCGTCAGTTTAAGAATTAAAGATGCTACTGAGACCTTCACTAAATATTATATAAATTTGTGCGCGTACACAGACGATAAGATTAATAAAAAAAACTATAAGTAAATTAAGTCAAATTTGTCTTAGATTGATATGGTCGGTTAACTGCATACTGAAAAGTATCCATTATAAAAATGAGTCAATTTAAACGTGACGAAACAAAATAGGAAACTTGCTTAATTACAAAAGAAACGTTACCTGCAGTAAACCAAGCGCTGTCAGTTTTTTTTTTCATTTTAAAGAAAAAAATTCACAGATTACGAAAAACATTTAATCTGACTTATTTTCGACTCTAATCGCTAAAATGGCCAGATTAACATCAGAGAAATGTGAGAGTAGACTTTCAATATCTGACGCGCTCGAATTACTCCATAGGGCTGTTCCATAAACTTGTTTTTTTTACATGGCAAATTAAATTTTTTTTATAGAGATCTTTTTTCTTAAAAACATCAAAGCTACAAAATCCAATAGGTCTCAACGACGCTCAAGTTGCTGCAGATTTAGCAACGTAGGCTCCCGTATCATTAGGAGTAAAAGAAGGGATGTAAAATTAAAAAAAAAAAGTGAACTCAATAAATAAATAAATAAGTCAACAAACGTCAATTTTAAATGTTTGGTTCTAACTTTTAAAAAATATTAAAGCAAAATAAACTAATAAATATGTAACGATAGCAATGGAAATTATGTAATATTCGTAAATGTTTCTTATGCTAAAAAAACAGACTTTATTTTACTATCGTAAAAAATATAACATGTAACTAGTTTATTAAAATATCAAAGGTTTGTGTATTAAACAAGATTGTAATAATATAAAAAAAAGTAAATACCTCAATACTGTCCATAGCTTCATTTAAACCTTCTTCTTTCCTTCTTTTTTGTAGAAGTTCTAAATTTACTTCTTGAATCGTTATCAAAGCACTCTTGAAATCTTTTGTATTCAAACTATTTTTGAATAAATTCCAATTTTTTGCTGAAATCAAGAAAAACGTTTTTTTCTTTTTTATTACACATTCAGGCATAATGCACTACAAGTCTGTACTATTTCTTCTACCAGTCAAACACTTGATTAACTGAGAGCAAAAATAATACGAAATATCATTAGTACCAACCTAAATATATAAGTAGTTTACTGCTGGATTTAACATTTTTGGCATATAGCTGTTTCCAAACAGTTTGGCTATTGGGTGAGGCAATAAAAATTTTAACAATAACTTCAAATATAGCACTTTGATATCCATTGTTAACGTATAAATTACTTTTGTTCAAAAAGTATTCAACATATGCATCTAAATCAGTATGTTTCTGCCTAAGTAATCCAAATTTTACATTTGACAAAGCACTTAGCAATTCCTGTTTAAGATCATTAGGAAAGTTTTTCTTATCAGCAAATATAGTGTCCAATATAAGCAAATATTGTTCGTTTGTTACCAATGCAATGTTTTCCATTTTAATCAAATCCAACAAATACTGTACAACAAATCTTGAATAATTTTTAAGTTCAATTAATGGCAACATGAGCTCCTGAAATACTATAAGCATTACTTTTAGAAAATTCTTATTTCAAATTATATCAAGCATACTCGATAATCCGATATCGAAATCTTTTTGACCGCACTGTCCAACGGCCCATAAAATTGACAGACCAATATTTGATCTATTTTGATATGAATTTCTTAGACCAATATGTTTATTTAAATTCTCCATTATCAGTTTTGGTTCGGATAAAGCAATATACTGCAAAAATAGTTTATGACCCAATCCAGGTAAATTTTTGCTCATATCAGTTGCCATTGAGGTTAAAGTAATATCAAAAAACAACTGAACATTATTACGATTGGCGGTTTGTAAGGCATCTTCCATCACTTTTAATATTGCTGCTGGTATCTACAATTATCAACATGAAAAGTTTACGAAAAATATTAAACTGTCCAGCCAAAAAATCTATTTACTTTATGACTTACATATCATTACTTCTACGCTTAAAGATAACTAAATATTTTTTGATAGAACCAAACATTAATTATCTATTATTATTGGATAATTTTCCATTGTATGAAGCCTTACGGCCCCATTTACAATAACGCTTCACTCGGTTAATTGCAAAAAAAAGTGAACAAAATAAACGCAGAAACATTGAACTTACTCGATCAACAACAAAATTACTGATTAAGTAAATTTAAAGATATATTTTCAGAGTATAAAATTAGTAATTAATTAAACACAAATGATTTAATTTGAACTCATTGTTATTGAGACCTATTTTCTACTGTGACTATATTTTGTCTATCTATAAAATTAAAACGCTCTTACTGATTGACCTTTCTTTATTTTTCACCCAATATTATTGCTAATAATCTCACAACCTACATCTTTCCCTGATCTAACCTGACCTAGGTTACACCTTTCTCAAAGTAATTCCAAAAACAATGTAAATATAAAAATTGTCTAATGTTATATAAAAAGTACAAAATAGCAATAAAGACAACGTAAAAAATAGCAAAAAATGAAGATATAATAAGAGAAAGAAAAGAAAAAGTATAAGATATTATAAAAATGCTGAAAAAAATTAGATTAAAGAAAATTGACACCATGGGAAAATTAGAGACGGCAGAGTTAGTAGAATTACAACAAAAGAACGGCTAGAGTAAATAACAAAAAAAAAAACGAGAACAGATTTTAGCTAAATGACAAAAATAATTTGACACGATGAGTATGACAGATGAATCCGAAAAGTTCTACTTTTAAGATTCAAAAATCATTTTTAAGTGCATTAATTTTTATCTATCTCTCACAATTTAAGCATAACGGAAAATGTATTATCATAATCACCCACTTTTGATTTTTCTTATTTCAAATTGAATATAAGATCAAGAAAAACGATTTTTTGCTTTTTCCAAGCGAAATTTGTTCTCCCTTTTATTGCCTCACCTGTAGTTTATTTATAAATCTCGTGTTTATTTTGCCGATTTTAATAGAACTGCTTAATTTTCCAAACGCAAGCTATTAGCTTTTCTATAATTCTTATAAATTTATTGTTGTCTCTGCATTTTTTATTTAAAAAATTTAATAGATTCTCATTTTTTCTTCATAAACATGAAGGTTTTATACACATTAAACATAACTTTAAGAGTTTGGATATTTACAAATGTTCGCCTGACCTGACGCCTTTCTCAAATTCTTGCAATAAACTGCAGATTGCAGCCCTACCACAGCGCTACTGCCATCGATCACGACGTTTCAATACCTTCCAGCATGCACGTTCTTCGCCTTCTCTGGTGATTCGTAAAATATTTTCAATTAAATAACTACCTAAATAATAATTCTAATAAATTATTTAGCCATTTCTTAGAGAAAAGAAAACATTAGATAATGATTTGTGCCTCTACATAATATACCCGTCACGAGCAATTTATTTTACCTTGAAATTAAGATTTATCTTCAATCTTAAAGTGCCTGTGGCAGACAATTTGTAAAATCTGATTTTCTAGTTGAAGAAAGATTCTGATTGTTAGACGGATCCATTGCAACCGAGATCAATAATTCAAAGAGGTTTTTGAATGTCTGGAGATTTGTAAGAAATGTCTCTAGAAAACGCTTGATTATCAAATTTAAAATGCAGAGTTTCGCTACATTACCATAGATATAATTTTATGTATGTAGATCCATCAATCACTAATTTTAACAGTGAATTTCATTATCTTAAAAATAGCAAAAACTGTTAATTTGACATTGAAATGAAATTAAAGGAATTATTCCAATTGAAAGCTCATACCTCTTGCTTTACATTTTTTGAAATGACAAATAATTTGATGTTTAATATTCCGTCTCCGCAACAAAAAACTAATAATAATGCATATCTACAAAAAAACTAATGACGCAAATCTGCTCGATTAAAGTCGGTAACTAAAAAATATCATGCCTTCATAAAAAAAACCACATAATTTAGCAAGCCATGAAATTCGCTTGTTTCCAAACATCGAAAACGTCAAGTTAAAAACTAAAAGCATGATAAAGTGTCGGAGTTTTTCACTTAAAATGTATTTTACTTCAGGACAAAAGATAAAATATAAATGAGAATAAGAATTAAAATAATTATTATTCTTGTATCAGTCACTGTCTAACCAGCACCAGTCAACTCCCCTGATAATTTATGTCTATCTACCACAATTCCCATGGCTTGCCTAAATTACGTTTTAATATGAAAACAGCGCATTACATATTGAAAGAATTACATTAGAAATCTAATGAATTTCTGATATTATTCATAAGCTTAGTATGAATTGCTGCTTTTACAGCAATTAATAAATGTTAAATTTATATTTGCAAAATTATTAAATAAGTTTGATCCTAACACATCTACGGCACTGCAAATATTCAGTCCAAGCAATAAATTTTTGGCTAAATCTCTTTAGATAAGCTAATGCAATCTTACAACACTTTTCGGATAATTTCTGGCTTTTGAAGTAAAAACAGGATCATGTAAATCTATTGAAACTCGTTGATTCAAAAATTGGGATAATTCTTTCAACCATACAATAGGTGCGTCGGGAAATTGGATTTTGCTCTTAGCAAATAAATTTTCAAACTCGCTGACATCTATCTGAAAGACAATAATTTGTTAAAATTTACCAGTCGATTTTAAACTCCACTCACTAAATTAAGGGCACTTTCAATTGTTTTCGGAGGTTTTACTTTTGGCGCTTCCTGAACTTTAGGTTGACTTTTCTGTTTAGTTTTATTTGCAACTTCCTTTGTTATCTTAGGCTTTTCAACTATTTTGTTTTCTTTTTTCTTGGTGTCCTGGTACAAATGAGAGACGTATGACTTGGCCACTAAAAATATTTATTAAAGATGAAATAAAGTAGCTATATCTTTTCAATGTAACGACAACTTACAAACATCTTCAACTTTTACATTTAAGTTAACTTCCTTCTTTTTGTGAGTTTCTTTATTGTTGGAAACAGTTGGGTTGCCAAGTTTTCGCTCCTTTTTTTTACCTACTACTTCCCAATGACCCGACATTATTGTAAATTAAAAAACAAAAAATGTAAACGGTAAATAGTTTTAACATAAAATTAAAATAGCTAGAAAAAGATATGAAAACTGTACACGACACAGATTTAAAGAAAAAATTGAGGGTTATGAATTATGTTAGTTTAGCTGACATGTCACATAAACGTCAATGAGTTGTTCATCAACAAATTGATGATGTCACCGAAATGTCACAAAATAGTCTTTTCCATAGAAGATGTGTCATATCAAAGATGTATATTGTAGATATTTAAAAACCTTTTTACACAACCCCAACGTGTTGTAGCACAATTGGTTCGCCAATATCGAACTAAATTTTTGAAACCGTTTAATAATCACTTTTAAAAAATGTATATTTTGTAAAAAATTTAAGTTTAAATCAAACTAATGTTATTATATAGGCATACGCAGTATGTACAGTTAATGTTTCTTGTTCTCATAACAAAAAAAAACATTGTGTTAGTAATTTGTGTTAAACATATGTCATAGGTTTCAGTGCGGTTATAAAACACTAGAGCACCGATCTTTTTTTTATAAAAAATTTTTAGGTTGGCAAAACATAGCTTGACTTTTTACCTGTCTGTCAATAATATCAAATTTTTTAACAGCAAAGTGAAATGAACAATTAATGCAAAGTACATTTATGTGAAATATGGCATATAATAGTGTAAATAATAACTTTACTGGTCTGGGAAGAACAACATACTCCAATAAAGCAAAAGTCACAGTTTATCTGTCACTTAACCTAAAAAGGTAGATATATATCTTATAATTCTTCCATTTTCGTATTTTGGGGCTGACAGGATTAGAATTTTTGGATAAAACAAAAGAAAAGACAAATAGATAAAATTGTCACTTTTAAAATCAAGATATTGCCAACCCACACCAAAAATCCTTAAATTGATCAAATTAAATAAATGCTTTAAAACAGCATGAAAAGCGCAAACTACAAAAAATATTATAAAAAACTCGTTTTATAAGATCTTAAAGCACTTATTCTTTAAAAAAACTCGTAGCTTTGCCACTTTTTTAAACTGAAATGCGTGCTTTAAGACATGTCTTATGAAACTTGTTTTTTACATGGCTCAATGTTTTTTAACATACTTTGGTGCCATCCATCGCAAGTCTTTTAAAGAAAACTTTTTATTGTAAAAAAAAATAATTATGTTTTTCGTTGCGGCACTTCTTGCATGGAAACGCAGCTAAAACCCAAAAATATCCAATAAAAGCATAGACAAACTGTAATGACTTATGCCTGAAGAATGAAGTAACTGTATTCGGCAAACATACAAGCAATTTTTATTTAAAAAAATTTTACAGAAAGAATTAATGTTTTCTTTTCACTTATTTACCTTCAACCAAGCATTGCGATAGCTATAACTATATGGTTTAATTTAATTGGTCCAACAATTTAGGGCTCAGGAATAGTTGTTGAAACTTATGTTAAAATTTTTCCTTAGATAAATATATTACGATGTCAATGTTGAATTTAATTTTATTGGAAATTGTAAAGCAGTAATAAAAACATATAACACAAATTTTAACTCTTAAATCGAATTGAAGTTCATCTATCATTTACTTTTCGGCATTTTTAGTTTCTTTTATAGCATCTTTTAGTGATTCGTTTTGCTTGATGATGTCTTCATTTACTTGGCGTACCGCAATTTCTAGAAAATAAGGCATCGTTACGAGACGAGATGTTGCTTCACTTGCTAAGACACCTTCGATAAATTCAATATTTTTAATTCTAAAACACAAAGTAAGTGAAATATAAATATCTTAAGAAAAACTAGCACACAAAACATATAACTTCATCAATTTTCGATACACATTACTGCTAAGAAATTTTCTTTTTTTTTCTATTGCAATGAAAGTTTGCAATTTTTTTTAAATTAATTATATGTATTAAAATAATTTAATAAAAATCAATAGCTAAGGAATTTATTAGACTGACAATCATTATTCTAAAAAGTACCTACATTAAAATCTCTCAAAACAGAACTATAGATAACCAAAATAGATATAATCTTATTCTGAAATATTGTAAAAATTGTATTCTATTACACCACAAGAGTTACTAAAATCACTAGATTCAGCAAATTCCGACTGAAAATCTGTTCGGTAAACAAACTAAAACTATAGTTGTGTATATTGAAAATGCATGTAGTATAGGTTTAAAATAAGGATTATCTAATAAATCTAATTATAATAAAATTGATGAAAATAAAGTATACTTACAGACCAACTGAGTTGCAGTGATTATTATCAATTTTTTCCAAATGATTCTTTCGCAACTTTTCAATGATGTGCTTCACATAAAATACTCTCTTACTAATTTCGGTTGCGGATTGATCGTGTGCTGATAATATTTGACCAACCGCATTTATTATTCCCAACGTTTGTTGAAGATCTTTTGCGGTAAATTTATTACACTGATCAACAATACTTGACATTGACATCTAAAATTTAGTCAGATTTAATGCATTATTCCAATAATAAGTGTATTTTTTGCAGCTAACCGACGCCCGGTTATTGTAACCACTATTTTGCAAGTATTTGGTATTAAATAAAAGTGATTATGACGTGATTAATCTCTAATAGTGACTTATTCCAAGAAGTCAGAAGCTGTGTAGGTGAATCAGCTGACTGATCCTGTGCTCAAATGTGTTTATAAATAGTAATCTGCGACCAAAAAGTCACTATTTTTTATAAATAATTTTGATAAAATAGGAGTGGGAATGTTAACGTAGTTTATCAACGGTTAACCACAAAAATATATTTATACAAATTCAAAAATACTAAAACTACAAAAATATGACGAAACTTTTTACATTCCAACGTTATATACTTTACGTCAAGTTATCGTGTCACGGTCTTCACATTTTTATTTTATTTTTCCTTGATTTTTTTAAATTTTCTGCCGCTTCCATTCTTAAAGTTACAAAACACAACGACAGCAAAACCAAAAATTCCGAAACATTTGTAAAAAGTAAAAATCTTTGTTCTTCGGTTTACACACTTGAATTAAGAAGACAGTATTTATAATTATGGTTTAAATACACAGACCTCGAACACTCTTATAGAAAATGTACCCCTAGATGCACAAGCTCTTGAGAATGATGATTTTACGCCAGTGAGTAAAGCTAAACTGTGCCGTCGCTAAGCAGCACACACGTTTTTATCTCCTGCTATACCACTGCGCATCTAACATAAATAGCCCCCATCTAAAAGAAATCCTACTCTACCTAGAAGTTAGACCTTTATCTATTTTAATTTATGTAAATTATATGTATAAAAAATATAATAACTTGTGATATATTATAGTATTGAAATTTATTCCCCAAGACCAAGCTGACAAAGCATTATGCTTTTTGTATAACTTATTTCAAAATATAGCGGCAGTAGAACCATGTCCGTATAAAAAGTATTATAACAAAAAATATTATAATAAACCATTAGATTTGATTCCCTAGATAAAATTATTTTATGTTATTTGAAATAACATAAAACCTTTTAAAAAAGTGACGCGTTAAATAATCTTTTCATATGTTTGTTGAAATACGTTTTTGTATAAATTTAGATTGCATTAACAACAGCAATAGAACCAAAACTAGTTAAATCTAATAATATTAGTAATTGTGTTCATAAAGTGTGTAAAAGAATGAAACGTATATAATACTCGTCTAATAAATTAAAAAATACCTTTCGCAGTTTGCAGTCATCCATATATCTAGAAATATTTTGAAGGGAACAACGCCGAGCAACGATATTTTCCTTTTCTTGACTTCTAATAATCAACAGCAATATAAAATATGCACAAAACTTATATAAGGTTTGGTTAGTTTTAGTCGCATTCAGTAATATTTGCCTAAAATTTAAACAGTTAAAACATTACTCTATAACTTGTGCAAAGACAAAACGTTATGTATATATTTTTTATTTAATAGCTTATTAGTATAGTAATTTCTGAGTAAAATTCTTCAAATTGATCTCATGTTGTCTAAAAAAAACTAACTAATCGACTAGAAAACAAGCTACTAAATGAAAAAGCTTCAGACGTACACTTTATGCAGGTATCATAGTTCTTACTTGAGAGAATTTAAGTGACTTTGATAATACTCCAATTGGATAGTATTTACATATTTTTGTGATAATTTTAAGAAAACTTCTTCCATTGTTTCCAATAAAGTGTCACTTTGAGATTTTAAAGTATCTAAACTTAATTTTAGGTGTTCCCTAAAAAGTGAAACGTAAATACAAGATTAAAGTTTAATGCAGAACTTGGAAAATATGTAATAAAGTTGCAGAATACAAGAGTATATCTCAGTTTTAATTCGTGCCGCACCACGTCATTTAAATTTTTTTTTGTTTATTTTCATACTGGTGTGGTATAGAAATAAAAAAAATAATATTCAAAATAAAAACCACCGAACGGTTAGTACTCAGAGGTATAAATAACACTGGAGTTATTTTAAATTGGAGACAACGAATCAACCGATATACATTACTTCATCAACTATTGGTGACGTCACTATAAAACCGTTCTTGAAAACAATTAAACGGAGATAGAGGTGAACAATAAACACCAAGACAATCAAGAGATTGACAAAACAGAATTGTAAATAAAATTTTATTCATTGCCATCCTTGGAATGTCGAAATTACTAAAGAACAACACTTTTGTTTTTACAAATTGTGCTTCATTAATGACAAATGTCCGTACATAATAATGTATTCTGTCGACTTAAAATAACGAGACACAAATTGCTCTCACGTTGGTGAATAAAGTTCGATAACGTGAAATAATATTGACAAACACAAAAAATTACATAATTTCCAAGCTCATAAAACACATTAATACTCAGTTGACAATGATGCACTATGGTATGTTTCATTAAGAAAATATTCAACAGCTCTACATGATTTCATTTCCACTTCAACTGACAAGAGGTTATATTTACTCTGAAAAATTCTGCAAAAAAATTACAAAAGTTACATAAAGCAGACAGTTTATAAGTTAGTTATAAGTCAGTCAATGTCATTAAAAAGTGAAAAACAGATGACGTTTCACAGAAATTAAAATCTATATTCAAGTATTCAAGTTTTTAAAAAAAATATATTTATTTTTTTAAACAATTTTTTTTTTATTTTTTATTTAAGGTCACTAGAGGGCGCTACCTGAACACGTAGTGTGTTAACCCAGTCACCTTATTTTATTCGTTTTGAGTATTGGATCGTAATTTTAGTCAATATTTTTTCTTTTTCACCAGAAACCACATAGCCTGTAACCTGACATAAACCTAGTAAAAAAAATTCTAAACCTAAGAGTAAGTCCTTGCTTAAACATTATTATTTTCAACAAAATAAAGTATACGTATGATAAATACCTGTTTTTAAGTTCTAAGATTTCAAGAGTAGAAATAGGACTTATAAATGAGTCTGAAGGGTAGCTTCCAATTGGTGTTAAGACATCTTGAAAACTTGTAATATTGAAAAACCTTTGCTCTAATTCTTCTAATGAACCTCCAGTTTGAGTTAAAATCGGCATCTACAAATATATCAAGTTCACAATATTACCCAAAATAAGTACCTTCATTACTTCACTGTTATGCTTCGAAATATATTTTTTATAAATTTCTTCTAAATTTGTAGACAAAGAAAGACATTTTTCTTGTAAAATTCTTAAATCTCTTTGGTAGTTATCATCTATTTGTTCAGTTTCATCAAATTCATTTAATAAATTCTTATGTAACCGCCTGCAAATTTTCTGTTATTTATTTTATCTTAAGCCTAAAAGCATTCAGTAGTTTGCAATTTTCTACGACTTTTTTCCAGGAAACCGAGATCTATTAAACACATAGTTTTGTACTGAATTAACAGATAAGAATAGACTTCAAAGATAAGCAGTCAGTTCTTAGACTATATGAAATAAATTGCCAAATGTTAAATCCAGCAAAAAAGAAGTAGATTTAGTTTTACAGACAAAAGTAAGTGAATAGTATTTGTCACTGTGGTATATTGATTTAAGATATCTGTATCAAGTACAATCAAATGCAATAAATTTTGGTCGTCAATTAATTTATTATAGCCATATAGTATTTTTAGACAACTGCCCAAAATGATACAGATCGCAATGACAACCTATGCTTGAAAATATCCAATATCAATACCCGTGTGATATATTCAATAACGCCCAGTTGAGTATCTTTCAGTATAAATTTTTACCACTTACTGATTGATATTTAACAAATTATCACACTCTTCCTCCCGACTCTCACTAATTTCCATAATTCCACTCAAATATTTCACACTAGATGCATTCTTTTCATATTCCAATAAATCAGGTGTTTCATTTTGCAATAATAAAACTTTTTGAGACATTTGTTCCTTGGATATAACAGTATCAAGCTGGTTAAATCTAAAACAAATATTTTCAGCTAATTACCAACTAGTATTAGAGTAAACAAACTCGTATTCTTCTTCATCTGATAGATAATTTTCCTTCTTGATATGGGAACACATCCACTGCAATAGATCTGAACAATCTGTATCGAACCATGCTTGAATTAATCGCGGATTCACAGCTCCTAGTTTTACGCCTGAATCATTTAAAAGCTTCAAAAAATTCTCCTCCATTTTAATTTTCACTGAAATAACTGGCCAAAATAGAAAAATTAATGCTAATCAAAATCAATTCACTAACCCATCCAACATCCAACGTTTAAATTTTCAAACCAAATAAAAACAAACAAGACAGATGTGACAACTGACAAGTATGACATTTTGTAAAAACTAAAACAGCTAAAAGTCCCTGATAATTTATATAGCGTTTAAAAATATCACCCATATCATATCTAATTTCGGATATATTAATATTATACAGATTTTAAGGTGACCATTTTACTTACTATTAATTGTCCGCTACGTTTAATAAAAAAAAAAGTTGCAAGAGTTGCATTTCAATCGTTTAATTAGTGCTTTTTAGTTATTATAATTAAACTTAAAATAAAACTTATAAATTTGATTTTTTTAATATAAATAATAACTAAATTTAATAACTTTTAAAGTGTGTTATAATTCAATTTGTATAATGTAAAAAATAACTCATTTAATAGTATATTAAAAAACAAGTTTCATAAAACATGTCTTAAAGTCATGGAGCTTAATAAAAGATTGTCATCGTGGTAAGCTTTCATTTCGTGAAAATTTTTTTTTAATGATTTTTTAATTTCTGTAGTTACATAAAAATTAAAAAATGATTTGTAGTTTATAGAAAATATTTAAACTTAGTGGAAGCGCCGGGAAAAAAACTTTTGTCTTCTATTATGATTTGTCCAAAGACTAATAAAAGTAACGTAATTATAAATTTAATAAGAGAAATATTATTATTTAATTAATACATATTTCAGATCTGATAATCATTGGTCAAAAGTAATTAATTTATTTGTAAAATAATAAGATAAATGCAAATTTATTCAAACTATCGATTCTTGGTTTAAAACAGTGTCTAAGAATTGTTTAAAAAATTTAATGAAATTGCATTCTTCTTTCAAATCCTAATCGATTAAAAAAAAACACAAATTTTTGTGATAACGTAAATATTTGCGTATAACTTCTTTGTTTATTAACCGATTTTAATAATTGTTTCTTTGTGGAAGAGAAGGTGGATGCAAACATGCATCTTTAGCGGTGGATTCATAAGAATTAAGAGCTAATTTTCAAAAATCTTCAGAATTATGCTTAAAAATTTGCAGACAATTTAGTGGAATTTGTATATATTCAAAGTACTTGCATAACTTGTTTATCAGTTTTCCTTTGTTTAAAAAGAAAAAAAACTAATGGTTTTATTCTACGTTATCATCTTTTTTATAGTCTTATGTAGGATTTTCTTGTCGTTTTTAAAAGTTTTATCCACTTTAGTATAGTTTACAACGTCGTAGAGTGTGCCACGAATGTTTTCTGTGTGATAATAAAATAAGAAATAATTATTAATTTTCGTGTTTCGTGATAATTATTGTGAAGAAGTGCGGTGGCTGCTATTTTGCTTCTTCACTTTATTCATGGAGATGATGTCCACTATTTCAATATACAGAGTGAGTCAGTTTGCAATTACATATATATCTGTTTATTTGTAAACCGATTTTAATAATTTTTGTTTGGCTTAAAAATGAATGCTTTGCGAAACAGTCTTATAAAAATTTAGTAATAATTTGCATAAAATTTTTAAAAAAATCAAATAGGTTTGTATTCTTTTTTTTTCAATCAGTACCTACCTAAATATGGAAATTATTTGCTGAATTAGATAATTCAATTTTTTCTTATCAAAACCAATGATTATATTCTTTGTTATCATTTTTCCCCTAGTCTTTATATAAGATTTTTTTTGTTGTTTTTTTAAAATGTTATCTATTTGAGTGTAGTTTAAAACATCGTATTCCTTGTAACGAATGTTTAGAATTTTTCCATCTAATCGGTATATTTAGATTGAAATTATTAGCATGATTAGATAATTATTAGGTTTTTTTTAAATAAAATCTAATTCTTTTGTTTACATATACAATTTCTACATTATAGAAGAAATAAATAGAGTGAGTTTGTTTTAGAGTTATTAAATTGTTTTAAGTCAGGTTTAGTTAAAGAAGATATTCAGAAAACAAATCAATTTTGCTGTCTACCAATTTTAATTTTTTTAAATTTTAGGTTCTTAAATTATAAATTTTTAATATATTTTTTTCTATATGAAATTTTCTTTAATCTTTTTATTAATGGAAACATTTGCAATAATTGGTGTTAAATGTATATTTGTTACTCTTAACTTTGTTTGACTCCGCGTAAGGGCACGATAGTCTTCATTGAGGAGCGTATCAAACTCTGACCCTTGGTAATTCGAGCCTACAAAACTCGTTAAGGAGTTAGGTATAATAGTGTTTCTTATAACGATTGTTTCTTGCTGCGACAAGAAGGAATCGGCATAGCCTCTCTGTGAATATGTCTTGTACATACATATGTGAGGGTATGTTAGGGGAGTCTGCATTGTTGGATAATTAATATAGATTTTATGCTTTTTGCTGTTTATGTATTTCTTTTCCACTATAATTTTCGAAGGTTTTTCTTGATTTATCTAAAATGCCATTATCATCACATCTCAATTTCCTTATTATAGTACTTCCTTTTGAGATATCTCTTTTCTATCAAAAAAAGAATTATTAAAATCAACACTATATTTTCGATGCTTTTCCCAATTTCTTTATGATGCCATTATCTAATCTTAAATTCTTTATTATAGTACCACTCTCGAGATAACTCCTTTTCAACAAAGAAAGAATTGTCAAAATCGGTTTATAAATAACAAATGATTTTTTTAGATTGCAAACGCGTAATTTTTTTTAATATATATATATATATTTTTTTTGGCTTGTTACGGCATCTTTAAATATTTACATGGAAATATGAGTGAGCTGTAGAAAAACCCAACTAGTTAAAAGTGAAAACAAAAATAAGAATGATATGGTCAGATAGAAGATGAGCTGCCGCGAATAATATGGAATACAAAAAAAAGGGCAACGAATAAATAAAAGATAAAAACTATTTAAAAGCTTGTTTATTAATATTATTTGATTTTAGTATGATGGGTATCCAATTAATTATTGCATTTGTTGTGAAATGTCAAGTCCAGAACATTTTTGAAAAAATAATCTTCATGACAAGATGGCATCTAGAAATAATTAATTAACTATAAGTGTAAGTAATAGTCTATTTTAAGCCAATTAACCTTTTTTTACTGATTATTGTAAATAAAGTTGTTTTTTGTATTAGATGTTTCTTTTTTATTTCTATTGACGTTTTGTAATAATTCATCTATTTCTATTTTATATATATATACATATCTATTTATATCTTCATTTATTCATTTTTATTTATTTCCGCATTTTTATGCGGAAATTTCGGTCAGATTTTAAAATGCGCACAAATGACTGGTGTCGTTTTCTGAGGGGAGAAAACGGATGTGAGATCTAAGCAAACAGCGTTTATTTTTAGGTTCTGTAGTTGTTAGGTGGCTGGTATTGTTTTCTGAGGGGAGGAAACGGATATGAGATTGCAGCAAACATTTGTTTGGTTTTGCAATATTTAGCGCTTTTTTTTATTTTGATAGTGGATTAGGCCTACTGGGGACACCACTATAAAAAAACGCACCAATTACTGTACCTCTGAAAGGTGGTGTGGAAACCAGTAAAACAATTATCAATATAAAATTCAAATGGATTTTTAAACAAAGAAGGTATGCGCCAAAATCCGTTCTGATTAAGTTAAAAACTAGGCAATTTGTTGCACTCTTTATGTCTGGTTACCGATGATGATATTGAATATTAAAAGCTGTCTTGTCTCACAATTATTTTGCTTTTTATAAAGCATATCTTTAATCGTATTAATGCAAGTGTTCCGAAAAGTTCATTGAAATTTTCAAGTCTCTAAAAAGTAAAAACACCGTACAGGTTTGTACAAAAAATGCAAGATCTTACAAAGTATTTATTTAATTAAAATAAAAATATGTTGTTCTTTGAAAAACATATCGTCACTGCTATATTCAAAACTTTACCAAACTAAGCTTGATTTCTAAGCTTGATTTCAAACGATTAAGTATATACATTTATAATGTAAAGAACAGATTATGAGATCTTTGAAATAATTAGTTTCGGTGAAACTTCTGCAACAGAAAAATACTATACAGATATATCTCCTGAGCAACGACAAATTACACAAATCCCAAGATTTTTTGGTTTCCGCAGTGTAGTCAAAGTTTATTAATAAAAGATACAAATATTTCTTTTAAATTATATACAAAGTGATCAATCTCAAAGGTGGACACGGAAAAGATCTCCACATCAGTACATTTTGGTTTTAAAGCGTACATATAATTTTGATCTGATAAATGATGAAACGCCAAATATCTAATGTCATAGTCAGCCAAAGAAGCATAACCAGAAATTACTGAACAGGTAGAGCTCGAATACTCTTAGAAAGGTACACCTGAGTCATCCTTGGATCCGCTAACTCGTGATAACGATAATTTAATGCGAATGAGTGAACCATCCTGTCCACCTGTGCCTTCGCTAAGCAACAGAGACGCTTTTTATATTCCGCTGTGCCACTGCGCATCTAATTTGAATAATAAGCTGTCTCCATCTAAGAAAATTCGTACTCTTAAGCAATTTTTTTGCTGCTTTTTTTATTTCTTAAAACTTGAGAAATTAGAAAAACCATAAGATTAATAAGTTCTAAACTGACTATAAGATAACCAGTTAGAAAATTCAAAATAAGACAGTAGAATATACCATAATTATTTAAGCATTCCACTGTAAACACGTGCTGCTAATTCAAGACAGTTGACATTGATCTCTGTTGTTTTTCTGCTTTATACTGTTAAAACCAATTTATTGCACAATGTAAATTGTGATATAACGTCTCACTACTCTCACGCTATTTTTTAAAAGTCAACACGACAATTAATTGAATAGGTCAAACTTCAACCTTTCATACGGTTTCCCTAGAAAGATGCATCTGTATAGAAATCTGTGTTACTACTTAAACTTTTTTGAGTATTTTCACTTGAAGAAAAAAAATGAGGAAGCTTTTTTTGGTGAAGCGACAACCTTAATTTTATTATACAAAACGCAAAAATGTTTAAAATATTAAAAAAAAATCGAGTTCCTATCTATGATACACATATATCTCAAGAACAAGTCTACAGAGCACTGATAATTTATACACAAATAATAATATGTAACCGGAAAATATACAAAAGCGAAATCGCGTGAGCATAAACTATTTGGATCACGATTCTCCATTACCACTGTCGTTATCATCTTCATCTGCATATTCTGAGCCATCTGAAGAATCACCGTAGTCCTCATCGTAGTCATCGTCATAGAAATCGGTCATTTCCACTTGTGAATCTGAGGTATTTGGTTTAACTTGTGTTTTAATGCAGTAATCTTCTAAAGTTAGAGGAACCTGAATACCGTCACGTTCTGCTTCTGCTCTGGCTGCCATTGCTTGCTTTCTATAATAAATGAAAAATAAAATAGATATAGTATCAACTTTGGTCTTTGCAGCACAAACCTTATAATGTTTTCGTACTCCTTATCACGTCCTTTTGAATCGCGCCAACGACGATACATAACTGACGCGTCTACGTTGGCTGGACTAAAAGTATTAGGTTCGTTTAATAAAGATATAACGCTGAGAAGAATAGTGCGAACACTTTGAGTAGGATTCCAACGTTCACAAGGCAATTCGCCAGATTGGGGGTCATCGACTGGAGGATGTAAAATACTGATACACAGGTCTCCATTCTGTAACAATAAATAATATATCGTGTAAAAATAATAAAAGTGTGGCTAGCTTTTATAAAATATGTAAATATTGCACTTACCTCATATACATTTGGATGCCATACTTTTGTTAAAAATCTAATTGACGGAGGTGAATATGGATAATCTACAGGAAACTTCATTCTTGCCTAAAAAGACAAGAAATTAAACATTAATATATATATATATACATAATTATATCAAATAATATTTGCTAATTTAATATTCTGTCTTTACTTATTCTTAAAAACTTACCCAACACAACAAATAAAAAATAACGCTCATTTTTTAGTGACAGAAAAAAAAAATTCACAAATTTTTTTTTAAATCTGTGATTACCTTTTTGTTGTTGCTGAATTGATTATTTAAAATGTTTTAATTATTTAATAAAAATTCTATATTATACCGCAATTTTGTTTCGAAACAAAATTAATAAGAGAATACAATAATTATTGACGCTCAAAATCGTCTGTTTCATAATATTTTTTTAATCGTTTATATATAATTCAAGATATTTTGTATGTCTTTTCATATTGCATTTCTCATTGAACAGTTTATTATAAAAAAGTTAGACAACTTTTAATGTTTTGACACGTTGGTGCCATCTCTAAGTTATAAAAATAGATAGCCTTACTAAATTAGTAGCTTAATATGTTCTACAACAAATTCAAACTTTCAAAACAGTTTCACTTTTATACAGTTTGTTCGGTAGGTTAAATTAATGTAGAAACATACCGTATATATTATGTGCATTTTAATAAAAAAATTATATTTAAATTTGTAATTTTCCAACACAATTTCTCCACACAAAAACAAAAAATTTTGCAAAACACAATAAAATACGATTTAATGGAAATGTTTTTATAATGACCGATAAACAATTTTTTTTTTCTACTCGTTAATGAATATATGTGCTTATCTATTTTTTAAAACAGTTACATAAATAGTTTAATATTTATCAACAGTTAAAGAATGAAAAAGAAATCAGAAATTTTAAAATTAGAAACCGTCGCTGGACAACTTCGATCATATTTCAAAAAGGCCTAATTATTGTGGAATAAACAACAAGAAGTTCTTTCATCATTCGAAAATCACAGCAGTATCTGTAAATAAATCCAAACGTTCTCAAAGCTTTGCCGGTGACATCAATAGTGCTCATTAAAGCTACGTTCAGAGTCAAAAATTATGCCTAGATCCCCTAATGCAAACATTTTTTTGAAGCTGATGATTTTCTATTTGGTAAATGAATTGAATGAGAGAAATTGTTCTGATGTATGGCATTATAAACCATTTTCATTTGCTTGAAATTTAGAAAAAAATGGCTTCGTCTAAGACCAAACAAAAAGCATGTTGCGAGTGCAAACAGTTTTTGCTTGTACAAATTTTCCTATTTAACTTCACGTCATCGTCAAACATAAAGATATTTGAGTGAATTATAATAAAAAGATCGTTGATAAATATTATAATTAATAGAGATCCTAAACTCTTGTAGCACTCCAAAAGTAGAATCAATAGACCATTATGTATAACTTAAAACAGTCAAATTTTTAGTACATAAACCGTAGTGTCATCACAATAAACTGTGCGGTATTTATAAAAATTAGTGAAAGCTAAATAACCTATCGTAAAGTATTTTAAGGGGCACAGTCCTAATGGCACAAGAGAAATAGAAAAACTGTATTGTACATTAAGTTATAGATGGAGCTTTAAATTGGCTTATAATATCTTTACTATCTGACTGTTGTAAAAGTAATTCTAGGCAGATGATCAACTCAAATATTAACTGTTCTCTTTGATATGAACCAAGCAACGTTTAGGGGTTAAAATAAATTTAAATAAGAGATTATCAGAAAATGTAACTAGCTCTCGCGCAATAACCTTCAAAAAGTATAGTAATAATTATGAAGAAAAATTCTAATAAGAAGTGTATCATATCAATTTTTTATTTCTGATTTAAATAAAGTATAGTAATAATTATGAAGAAAAATTCTAATAAGAAGTGTATCATATCAATTTTTTATTTTTGATTTAAATAACAAAACATTTGTTTTACTTTGGCACTTTGAAGCTCAATGGTAAAAAAAGCTCACAGAAACGTATATATATAAGATGAGACATCGTATGGCATTTTAAAAATTTAAACTATTTATTAGTGGTCAAAAATGATAAACATTAGAGTAAATAGCATTCAGTTTCGATACTACAAGGAATGATTATTTATTATAAATTAAAAATCATGTAAAGGTTGCCTTTGTTAGCTTTAATAATTTAATAATAAATCGCTATCAGATTTCATTTTTCTTCCACTGGATCTACGTAATAAGTACATTAGCATTATGATGATATAAAAAGCGGAATTTAGTTTAGTACGGTGATTGTAAAAATCGAAATATTGGATAATGTAATGCAAAACACTTTTATTTATGACCTAATACTTTAATGACAAAACTCGTTAGCGCGTCTCAAGCGGATTTACCTCTAATAAAAGTAGTTCAGATGTGCAATAGACACATCTGTCTATTATAATCTCGTCAGAAATACTTTTTGTAATTTATGGTTGGTTATTATACTTTACAGCGAACATTGTGAGCGCAAACTTGTTGCGGATAGAAGTTACAGCGATAAACCGCCATTTTTGCAGAGTGTTTTATAGCACACTTCTTACAGAATCAATTTAAGCGTCATTGACTGTGTATCACTTTTTTGCAATTTGCCTCCATTTTGATATCGCAATAGACTTTTGATACCGCAATAGACTCATTAGAGAACGCTACGTCATAAGTTTCGATGCGGTTATAAGCCATTAGAGAACCGAACTTTTTTTTCTCAATAATTTTTAGGTTGGCGAAACTTAACTTGACTTTTTACACACTTTTTACCTGTCTGTCAATAATGAATTTTTTAACAGCAAAGTGAAGTGAACAATTAATGGAAAGTATATTTATGTGATATATGGCATATAATAGTGTAAATAATAAATGCTACCGGTCTGGGAAGAATAACCGATTCCAATAAAGCAAAAGTCACAGTACATCTGTCACTTAACCTAAAAAGGTAAGGTATGCATCTTATAATAATAATCACCAAAATAATTTTTCCTATTTCACGGATTTCATGAGGCGTACATGTAAAGTTTTCTTCCATTTTTGTATTTTGTGTTTGTGACAGAACTGACAGGATTAGGATTTTTGGATAAAACAAAAGAAAAGACTACAAAATAAAATTTTCACTTTTAAAATCAAGATATTGCCAACTCACTCCAAAAATTCCTAAACCGATCAAAATAAAAAATATGCTTAAAAACAGCATGAAAAGGGCAAATTACAAAAAATATTATAAAAAACTCGTTTCATAAGACCTTAAAGCACTTATTCTTTAAAAAAACTCGAGGCTTTGCCACTCGTTTTTTAAACTTGAATGCGTGCTCTAAGGCATGTCTCATAAAACTTGTTTTTTAGAACACTTTTGTACTTTAAATCTGAACGTCAATATTCCTTCAAAAAGTGACAGTTTAAATCTATTATTTTATAGAATTAAAGTAAAACACGTTCCAAGTATGTCTATAGTCCTCTCTAAAAAATAATTCGGTTGCTCACACTAATTAAGTCAATCAACCACCTTGTATTCTTTAAAAAAGGTGTTTGCACACAATAAACGATATATTTCTGATTGAGAATTAGTACCTATAATAATAGATGTTGGATTTATGAATGTTTTTTCATAAAACTTTAAATAGCCTAAAGTGTTTCAAATGACCTCCAGCATTACCCCCTTGAAGAAAGTCATCATCCTAGGAAGCACATTGTAAACACAACTGACGTTTTGTTAATTGAAGGTTAAGAACCTGAATCAATGTTAAATTAAGAATTAGCTAGTATGGCCTTTTATGGAGCTATAACATTAAATTTAATTCTGTAAAAATAAAAAGTCGAACCGTTATATTATTCATATCAATGCGTTATTAGATTGGAATTTCATTTAGAAAGACAAAGAACTTTTCAAAAGTTATAATTTACCTTAAAACATCCTCCCATGTAAAGTGTGTCTGGAGGTCCAAATATAGCCACTTCCCATTCAAAAAGATTATCATCATTAACGAGTTTAACGCAAAAACCTTCAACGGGTTCTTCTTGGAGGCTTTTATATTCCACTGCTAAAGCGCGGAGAGCACTACTGGTCGCTTTCGTTGTTGCCATTTTTTCACAATCACTAGGATTGTCTTCAGATTTGGAAATTTCTACACTATTGTCTTTTAATGTTATTCTAAAAACGACGATCTGACGTTCTAAAAGAGGTATTTTTCTACGACGCCATTGCATACGCACACATCAAAATATAAATGAATATTCCATTTCACTATTAATTATTAAGCTTATCAATGACCACACAACTATTTTTGATTAATTCAGAATAATTGCTTCTTCATAAGTCGAGGAACGGTGTAAGAAATTGTGCAATAGACAAAGCACCAAACAATGGTTACTTTCACAATAGGAAAAAATAAAAGTTTCACAATATTTAACGTTAGAATGTCTTAATTATTCAATTTTTCTATAAAAACCATACCATTTCACTGAACAAAGAACGAATTCACAAAAATTCCCTTAAATCTAACTTTAGTAACTTTATAAATGATAAAATATCAACATGATGATTACGGGTTGACGTTGACGGGAAGAAACAGCTGGTCACTCACCATCACTCTTATTGCGCAAACTCTCTCCAAAATATTCATTTGCAGTCACTGATTGGCCAATAAATGGCATGTGATTTGCGCTACTATTCTAAAAATACAATATGAATATTAATTATTAATATTTAAAGCCGGTTTCTAAAAGATTACTAAAGCAAAAATGTAATTAAAACCAAGTCAAATTCATCATATGATTTTTATTCATTGATCAATTTTAATCAATTCGAAACCAACTTTCATAATATATGTAAATTGACAGTGTAATTTCAAATCTATTGTTTTAAGTGACAAAATGATCCTTCACGCACTTATGGTAATCTATGGCCTTTCAATAATAAATCCAATGTAGTACCACAAAAAAGTAGAAAATTTATATCTGGGGAGAAAAAGTTAAGAGAAAGCTATTTATTATGTAACGACTTACCTACCGAGCGATCAAGAAAAAACTTTATTATTTAGCTACAGTTTTACCAAGGTTTAAAACAATCAAGAAAATAATGTGCATTTTAAATTATATTAAGAACAGAATTTGGCAAGATGATGTATATTCAAAAACGGAATACTCCTCGGAAAGTTACAAAAAACACTGAAAATTAATAGCCACATTGTATGTTTTTTAAATAAGCTACATTATTATCCTCCTACATAAAAAATTAAACATTAAATAAAATAGGCCATATACGAATGACCTATTATCGGTTTAACAGTTTGACTAATATGGTAATAAGCAGTGTAATAACAATTAATAAATAATTTGTATTGCAATTTTTTTTTCAAAGGGAACACTCTTTTTCTAATTTTTTTGTTCACGTGTGAGTTGTGTATGCGACTTGCGGCAGAGGTTAGCTCATACCATGCATGATAAGCTCATACATATGAAAGCAGTGACACTGACAGTACAGATTGGAAAAACAAGGATGCAATGTTGCCAGATGGTGCGATAACGTAGAAAGCACTTTGTCGTCACAGTTTCTTCAAACAACTTCAAAAATTTCAGCATTTTTTTACTACTTCCATATGGAAAATTCAGCGGAGAAATCATATCAGATGAATGAAAAGATGTTGCAGTATGTATAAAAAAATAAAAGAAAAGTATTTTTCCCCATTATGCAGGTAGAAGCAATTGAGCGCAAAGTTTAATAAAAGCCTCCCTCCAGTATTCTCTATTCAGATTACTTAGAATTATCTTTAGAGCTTAAAATAATGGTCCATTATTAAAGAATGTTCTCAAATAAATAGCTATAAATAAAGTAAAAAAGCAAAATACGCCGTAAGATATATTTGAGCTGTCTATTTCTAAGATTTACGTAGCAGATCATGGTCCTACTATGTTTCTGCATAATGTAGCAGCAAAATGGTTTTTGGAGCCCCAAAAACTGATCTGTCGGAAACTCTATCTTTGAAAAGTAACGATACAAACTAATTATTTATCAATCTGCCTTCAGTTTGACATAAAAAAGTTCATTTTTTGATGTAGGTTGCATAAGTATTGATTCCTAATTAGTAAATATCCGATAAAAAAAACACAAAACAATTAAAAGCTTTGCTCAAGTCTAGTCAAGAAACTAGCACTTCCACACTTTTTATTTTCCAATATATGTATGGTTAACGTTAAAATAGCTTTTGTTGTGCTAACTGCGCAATGTGCGTGTGAAATATTTAGGAAAAAAATTATCATCGTGCAAAAAACTGCATAAAAAATTTTTGAAAAAAAAAATGAATTAAATCTCGTGCTAAAATTGCTGCGCATTGATAAGTACATGATTGTTATTATTAACATGCAACAACGCCTTGTGATCATCTACCAGTAATAATCAATAGTGATAATGTGTAAAAAATAATAATAAAACGGTGCATAACATCGAGGTGCATAAATCATCATAATAAATAAAAATGACATCCACATGACATCTGCAACTGACATCAACAGTTGCCTCATGTTTACGTTTTGTAATGTTTACCTATAATGTTCACATTCTATGATGTCCCCGTCACACACACTCGCACTGTCATATGACTGTCACGACTGTCACTGTCAGTGTGTCAGTCAGTCAGTAGCAGCGGTGTCAGTCTGTCAGCATAGGTCTGTCAGTTAGTCAGTCATGTGGCCTGCTGGCAACGTTGTAATAATAAGTGTTTGTTTTTAATTTTTTTGGGGTTATTTAATTTGGAATTATTATTGAAAATGTTAACTTATATGTCGAGGTCCTGTTTAAATATAAATAAAAATATTTTTCAACGTTCTAGGTTGTTGAACAATGCATGTAATTTTTCTACTTGCGGCTGTTTTATTAGAAAATTAAATAATTTACCGCTAACCTCAAAAAAGTTGGTAGAGTTCTCGACAAAAACTTCTTATAATTGTGTAAGACCGAATTCTTCTGAACATGGGCCTCCACCAGAGAAAATGCCACCACTGATGGATTTTCCAAGACTGCTGTGGCCTTCAGCGATTAAAACTATAAGAAATTTTATTTCTGTATATTTTATAATAAAACCGTATTTTGATAAAGGCTTTGACACTCAAGACTTTATTCTAGGATCAAAAAAAGCACTAGAGGTTTGTAGAGTTTAAATGGTATTCTTTAGAACATCATGTTTTCTATTTTTATTTCTTAGATTAAAATTCGTTTGGTTTTTAGGTAGTTTCGAATAAAATTGCAGAAGGCGACTTTCGCTCTTTAGAAGGTTTAGTTTCTACACATGCAATTACAACGTTACAAACTTCCACATCTTTAATGAGTTTGCCACAGAGAGATGAAATTTCTGTAAATATAGAAGATATATATTTTTCATTTATATATCAGGTAGATATCAACATAAATAGTAATAATTATTTTTATCTTGACATTAAAACAGATAGGTATAATCTTTAATGAAGATAATGAAGAAAAGCGATTTGTGGAAATTACAACTGTTCACCATGTTTTAAGGGGATGGGCAGCGATGAAAGCACGAGGAGAAGAACCACCTATAAATATGGGAATGCTACCAGAATATCAACATAGAATTTCAGTTTGTAATTACAAATTTATTAGAGAGTTTACAAAAGGCATTGAAAGCGATTGGACTATAAATTTAGTAAACCATTTTAAGCCAATCGACCACCAGTAAATGTATTTTTAAACAATATAATTCAAAGGCTTGATTCCAAAAATTTTGTTGTTAGAAAGAATAAATACAATTACGTTTTTAAAACAGCGTAATTTAAGAATAATTATTGTTTTTAAGGTAGGATTGGTTGAAAAGTTTACAACAAATACTTTAAATTAGGTATATATTTTAACAAATTGTTACTCTTTACAGTTGTGCCTAATAAAGTAATTGAGATAATATTTTGCAAACTTCTATCTAATTGTTCTTACAAACTTAGATTATCCCACATTGCACATGTACAGTACATTTCAAATACTCTACCTACAAGTTTACAATATCAAAAGCCTATATTCGACGTTTGACACTCTATGGAATGATGACAATACAAATTTCTTAACAAATGACTGAAAAGCTGTTGGAGACAATGTAAAAATTGATATCTATGTATACTTATAGTTATAGATTTTTTTTATATTACGTGTCGCCCCGTTTCGGAATAACAAGTATAAATTTCATGCTTCTTCAATGTACTGCAATAAAAAGACGGCAGTATCAAAAAGTGACTCAGCGTTTTGCTAGTCAGCTGTTATTTTTCCACTCGAATTGTCAAAACCTGGTTCGGTTCTATTGTCAGTTACGTACTTTACTTCGCTGTCGACTTTTTTTTAACAACTGAAGGGCCCACATACTACTGACGTGAGGAAAATGTTACGAAGGTAGCGTTGTTGTGTCAGGTCCAGGTCAGGTCAAGCCCAACTCACGCCATGTCAAACCTAAGTCGGCCAAATTTATTTGACAAAACTAAGATAAAAAAACCTGCGTTTGTGCTTGCACTATACATACTTCCATTTCGATGATACAACAATAATTATTGCGTTTGAAAACTGAAGTTGACATGGGCCAGCTGTCGAGGTTCACCATAAGATAGAGCTTCCAATCACAACGGTTTTATTTTTGGTTTATCGGCTGTTTCTATAACTAAAGTTTAAAACGGTTCATACGGTTGTTTTAAGATCAAATTTGCAAACAGAATTGCAGTACGTTCACATACATACATTTCAGGGCAAGAAAAAACTATGTATGCACTATTCAATAAATCGTGAAAAAATCTTTTTTAAGTGCTTCAACAAAACTTTTATAGACTAATTTGCAATGATTAAAAGCGTTCTAAAGTGCTCAACATCCCCACAGTGTGTGGTGTAGTCAATTTTTACGATGACTCCAAAAAACTATTTTAGTTGAAAGTGACTTTCGACATGTGACTCAAGTCAACAGTGTTTTTTACCCAGTCAATTTTTTTCTTTAGGATGAAATGAGAAATTGTCTGAGAAAAGCATGAAATAAAATGGATAAAGGAGGTAGTAGAACAATCATTCGACAATTAAAATTCGATCCTAAAACTGTAGAAGCAACCCACTGGCAACAATCTTTCGAAACTGCACCAAACATTGGGCGGACATTACTGTTTTAGACCATTGCTATCTCTGGGTAGAGCCACCATATAGTATTTAAAACGTCAAAGCAATGATTGCAATATATCTTCGAGAGAAATATATAATAATTTTTCAAAATTTTGAAAAGTAAAAATTGAAGAATGTTTGCAACAACAAAATTTCTAACAGAAAATGATGATATCCTTAAGCAGAAAAAGTGAAACGCTTGACAATAGCGCCCAAGTTTAATTAGCATAACTTTGAACAAAAGTTTCAATGTATGAAATTTGAACCAAAATTACATGCAGATAGCTTAAAAATTATAAATTTTACATAGTTATGAGTTATGTCACTGACTTAAACAATGCAGTTGCTGCCAGTAAACATTATCTTATACCCCGCCAATGTAAAGTTTTACATTTAATTTTTATGAAATTTGTTTGAAAATAAGGCTTTCAGTCTACTTATGGAGGAAAAACGGAGGGTTTATTATGAGAAAACACACGCACTGTAGGGCTGCTAAACATCACAAGCTTGCAACAAAAAGTGAATTTCTTCTCTTTGCAAAATAATGTAGGTGTAGGTACTATTGGACTCTGAAAAACCAAAAGGCTTCTCATTTCATTGATTCGGACACCAAAATGTGCAGCATTAGTGACTTTTAACTTGACTTATTGTTATTTTGCATCATAATGAAATTCAAATTTCGGTCATTTCAAATTGCAAACTCTAAAATTTTATCAAAACGACAATAATTAATCACGGTAAAAGGCGGTTTACATTCTTTGAAATGGCAAAAACTTGATTCACTATTTCGTGTCTGAGTTCTATATAGTCATCTTGAGAGGTAGGATGGCAAACAGATAAAAAATTTCATTTGTTTTTAATATGTTTTTGTTAAAGTTACTTTTACCATGTTACTGTCTGCCTATAGAATCAATATCAAAGAATGTATATTTAGTTGCCCAATGCTTTGTATTCTGGGTCATCTATTCAATTTTAATTACTTAAATATTTAAAAAAAATATATTAAGGACAATAATTATATTTTGATGAGTTTAAAATGTTAATTATGTTCAATAAAAAAAACTTCGTTCAGATTTAAGTATTCGAATAATTATCGGTAAATGTGACGCATCGCAACAAACATTGATGATAAACTATGATCAGTGACTTTCTAATCAGTTGGTTTTATTTTGTTTCCTAATTTGTGATTAGAGAAGCACAGAGAATAATAAAAGGAAAAAGCGGAGAAATGTTTGAAAAACTGCGCAGTGGTGTAATAATAATGATAATAATTATTGTATGAATGGTTAATGAACGAATAAACGGTTTGTATTGGTAATGTTTCTGTTTGGTCAACACAAGGACGAAACAACTAAATGTTACGCAGTGCAAAAGTGTAGAATAGTAAAGTAGCAGAATGCGATGGTATTGGAAAAGGCAGATTGTTCCAGGATAATAAAAAGGTTATAGGAAAAGTGAAAAAAAAAAGTGTTAATAATAATACGAAGAAGAGAGGAAAATATCGACGGGAACGCGTCCGCGAGCGAGCTGGTGCGGTGCGACCCTGAACGTTGCTGCGTCTTGTCGCCAACAGTGTCGCGCAGTGCAGTGAGCAAATGTTTAGCAATCATGGCGAACCCGAGGAAGTTTAGTGAGAAAATAGCCCTTCATACTCATCGACAAGCTGAGGAAACAGCCCGATTTGAGCAGATCATGAGAGAGGTCTCAGATGCAACTGCTAGGGTACGTACCAGCCATTTATTATAACCTCTCAATCGACTCTGTTTTTGGTATACAAATCGACGTAAACAATTCATTTAACTGCTTACACTACAACAATACACAATGATGTACTTACCCCCCGATATGGAAATAACTAATTTTATCTATTACACCCCATTACTACACATAGGTCAAATGTACTCAAATTTATGGCCCCCACAACAATCAATAATCAAGTTCAATTTTTGACACAACAAACCGCCAACAACAAATAATATACGAAGTGGTTGTGTAAAACCACAACTTTTAAATAGTTCTTCTAATTGGATTTATATCAAATATCCAATTGGAAAATAGCTTCTAGAGACTGAGAGGCTCATTCAATTTTCGTTTCTTTTTCGCCTAATCAGAGGCTTGCCTTGATGATAACAATGTTAATGTAAACATTCATTTACTTTAATTTAAAAGTGTTGCTTAAATTATACCTTTAATTTATAATTTTAACCAAACATTATCAAGTTTATACACAGTAACCTAGTTTTTCTTTCCCTAAAAGTTTAATGAGAATACTTGGATTACATCTATCCTTCTTTCCTTATTTCCCCTTCTATTGGGGAAAAATTTAACATAATTATTATTTATAAATTCAAACAATAACACATTAACATCGGTCAGTTTTAAATACATGTACCACATGTATCAATCGATTTTTTTTATCAACGACTTAATCCATGCCATAAATTATCTTTGAATATAATGAGGAAGAACAGCTAAAACATGTTTTGCCACTATATTTAAAACTTGGAGAGAGAATAGCGAGAATTTTTGCAGAGTTATTGTTATTCATAGAATTAAATCCTAATAAAACATAATAATATAGCGAGTGGTCCACTTAAAAAAATTAATTCCAATAACTTGCTTCTGTTGGAATAAAATGTTTTGTGTCAGAGTTGCTTCTGTTTGTACACAAATAAAGTAAACTATACAGAGTGTTTAGTTTGGGCATTATACAGGCTGTTTCTAAAAAGATATCCTTCTAAAGTTGACAAAAAATTTGGTTCTATTTGTTTTCTCTTAATTGAATGTCACTAAAACAACGAATGGTGGTACACGTTTTTTACTAGTAAGTCGGGCATTCACAAATATGTTTTAATTTTATGTAAGGGGATGAAACATACAACTTCTGTAGTTTATGTCATTTACCAAAATTTTTTGATATGAGAGAATTTATGATATTTGAAAACAATTTATTTTAAAACTTTTTAGACTTTTTTATAAAACAAGTACTTTTTAAGTAAAAAAATAAAACACATGTGTATGCCCAACGACATATTTTCATGAATAATCAATTTTAAAGTTAAACAATGACTAGTAGGCGGCTATCACATAGTTTTGACATTGTTCTGATGTTAAATTGTTAAAACGTTGATTTTTTTGACAGAAAGACGAGCAGGATAAAAAACATGTAGGTCATTTCTGCATTTGAATAGTCATTCATCTCGAAAATGGTACGATTTTGAATGGATCTATGTGAAAGCCACCGACTTGTCATTATTTATCTCTTGAATTATTAATTTATGGAATAATGCTGCAGTGCATAAGGATATGTTTTATTTTTTAACCGACTTCAAAAAAAGGAGGAGGTTCTCAATTCGACTATTTTTTTGTTACCTCATAACTTTTTTCTGGGTGAACTGATTTTAAAATTATTTAATTGATTTTAAAATACAAGTGAGAAACTAAAAATTTAAAAAAATGTTTTTAATATAATTAAATATTAGCTTATAAGCAATTTGAGTCAATTATATAAATAAAATATAAATTAAGTAATATAATATAGTCGGTTTTTTCTAAATTTTCAATTTGTTTATTTACTTAAAAAGTAACTGCTTTACAAAAAAAAAGAACGAGATAAAAAAGTCTTTGTATAAATTAAGCTTTAAATCGCACATTTTCAAATATTCATATTCTTTCATAATTAAAACAAGATTCTGGTAAAAAGTTTAATGAAATGGTTTGACTTTCTATTAAACTTTTTACCAGAATCTTGTTTTAATGATGTATTTATAAAAAAAAACTTATTAATTTTTAACAAAGCATTTTTATACAATTTTTTTCATAGTTATTTAAAAACATGTAGCTCTTTTTTTTTTATTTGGAAGGCACTGCATATGGTTACTATTGTGGTCTTATTATTTAATTTTAGGGTAACTTTATACATAACACTGCAGGTCTAAATCACTTACTTTTATGTTGAGCGAAGTGAAGTTTGATAGAATCTAAGAATGCAACACTTTGTTCTCTGTCTCATATTTCTTAAACCATAGAAGCTACAAGGATGCGGGTTTTGTTGTATAATTCAGAGAAAAATACTCTACAATTGCTTTAATATAGAATTTGTCTAAAAACTTAAGCTTTAAAAGCTCAAAATTTATGCATTTAAGCATAACAATTCTAACAATTTTTTTTATATATACGTTCACTTTTCTTTTTTACCAGAAATCAAGGGTGGTAAAATACTTTTTTACATTAATTTACTAAGAAAATTTTAAAACCAAAATTTGTTTTGTTTATAAAACAAAAGACACGTGGTAAAAATGTAATACTGTAAGTTTGTAACAAATTTTAAGGTAATGAAATATATAAAAAAAAGTTTACTTTAAATGATAATACTAGTGAAATACTAAAAAAAAATGTTTATATAAAAAAAAACCACAAAATTTTTTAAAATAAATTAAAGGTTTAAAATGTGTTTCACATAGTTGAAAACACAACTAACGCGATCTTTGAATACTTCTTGAACGTTTTTCAACATCGCAGGAGTAACTTTACAAAAAACACGCCATGAGCATTCGATGACGCATGGTCTGGTGGCGTTTATACATTTTGTTATTTATAAATCTATTTTCACAAAAACAATTACAGCTTCTAAGGTCGGGTGATCTCGGAGGGTTTACTAAAATAGAGTAAATTGCTTCTTATGATACTTTTAGGTTGTTACTTATGATTACTTTACGCTCTTGGTCATTTATTAGCAGCCTTGCTCTTTGTGGCGATGTAAATCGGTTTTCGGCGCAGAAGGTTTCTGCACAAAAGTCTGTCTAAAAAGACGTGTCAGTTTTATCTGTTTATCGGGTCAACTATAAACAGTTCTAAACTAACTATTTAATCACAACGCAGAAAATTATGCATTTTAAGAAATCGTTATAATTGGTGATAGTTACTGATTAGTCTCCGAATTCAGCTCTTAATTTAGAAGTTACATATTCAATTATTATTTTTTTATTTTGAAGAGTGTAGTAATTTATTTAAGAATGAAAACAATTATTATAATAACCTTTGGTTTCTTTTTTTTCTATGTTTACTTAAAGATTCGAAATCTTTCACTGCATTTGCAATTTGAATATTAAATAAATTACATAATTGTAAATAATGTTTGGAAATTTGCAAAAACCGTAATTATTAAGTGGCATTGTTAATTATTTTGTTATCAAATATTTAATCTTTGTTTTAAATTAGGTATAAAAATATAAACGTTGAAGCAAGTTTTTGATGCATAAAATAGATAATACTTGTTTTGTATATTTGGATATCAGTGGAAAAACTTCATGCCTTTTGTCCAGCTTTTGATAATTGATAGACATGAGAGACAAAGTACAAAAAGCAGTGATAGGAAAAAAAAATTTTTTAGTAAAATTATGGAAGCTTTTAAGATAATGATAGCAAAATTGTCTTTTCTGATGATTTGTAATAGTAGATTAGACTATAAAATAAGACATCTACCACTAATAAAAGTCCTGTTTATTTAATTTCAGGGCTTGGATGGAATCATTGGCACTAGCTACCATTTACACTTATTAGATTTTAGGTACCTAATTACAAAAATCTTTGAAAATTAATCTTAAAATCTAGACTTTTTTAGAAATTATTTAATTAATACAATTAGTTTAAACTAATTATATTTGAACTTAGTTCAGCTTTAATTTGCAATGAAGATGGATATGAGTCTAGTCACCAAATGATAGCAAAATGGCATGCATCTATAGCCGCTTAGTTTAACAGATAAATATGTAATGTAAGCAAAGTATCATATTTGGTATCTAATTTGTTTCTGCTAAAACATGAAAAAGGTCATAGACAAACTGTTTCTGTGACATTGTTGTGTCTGAACTTTATTAGAGTGAAAACATTTTGACCCTATGGACTCGAAAGTGTTCATTACACTTTCTGAAAAAAAAGGTTTTTACGTAGGATAAAAAACACAAACTGCAGCTCAATTATTTATAAATAGTTTTTAATATGATGCTTGAGGTTTTTGGCTCTGGGTTTGTACTCGCAAACAGCCTTAATCAGATGTAAGTTTTTTTTCAATAATAAATTTTTTTCTGCTAAGAAAACAGTTCACATGACCATTTGGGGAAAAGGTGTGTTAGTGGAGTATTTTTGCTAAAAAGAGAGAAATAAGTTAACTGTAAGAAGATTTTTGAAACACATATGTTATTATTTAAAAAAAATTAAAACATGTTTCTGTTTTTACATGGACATTTTTACACATTTATGGTTATACTCGCTTAGATAATCGAAAAATAATAAAAAAATTTACACTGGATAAGGTGTGATGAGAAACTCATGTAAAGAGCAAACACTAAATTAACTAAAGTAAACAGCATTTTATTAAATAGTCTAGGACCCCAGTAGGAAAGTCCACATCGACTTTTACTTGAAGAAAGAAAACTTAAAATGGAACATTCTGTAAAAATTTCAAATCACTTAGGGTAAAATTGTAAAGGGAAATATTGCGTTGTAATTCAATAACCGTTAGATTAATTTAAAAAAAAATACTGAGAGCTTTTTCGAACATCTATGAAAAATCTGATTTTACTGCAATGATGTAAATCACATTGGTTTGGGAAATAATTAGATTTTGATATTAAAGTTGTAAGTATGTTGATTTATTCGGGAAGAAAATCGTTTTTTTTTTAATTTAAATTTTTTGGCTCTTCATAGTTCATATCATACAAAGAAATTGATTATACAATCTTCAATCCCCAAGAGGGATGTAACTCTAACGTTTCGTAGTTTTTACTAATGTTTAAAGAGTGTTTATCACTACTCACCCTGTATATTTTTTGAAAATTTACACTAGATGGTGGGCTGATTGTAGTGATTCTGGCTAAATATAGTTTAGAGTTTTGACAAATATCACAAAAATTTATAGATTTGTCTCTTTCGGTAGATAGTAGAAGACAAAAAACACAAGGTTTAAACTGGTTAATCGGTTTGGTCTCATACTATTTGAAATTATCAATATGTATATTCAATTTGAATCTGACAATATTAACTATAAACATACAAGAAAGGTTAACAAGTTAAATGATTTTTTTTATAATTATCGTTCAGTCAGATCTAATTATGTATATTGAAAAAAAGAATTTATATTGTTTATGAAAACCTGTTATCAAATTATTTTAACACCAAAACTTTATAGTTTTAAACGTGTTATTTAAAATAATTTTGTTGCAAATTTATGCATCAAGGACATTTTTGGATTCAATCAGCTATACGAAAGATTAATCAATACTGTATAATCGTAATGGTAAAATATGTGCTTTTTGTTTTGGGAAATAGTGTGATAGGAAATACACGTGTACAAATTAAAAACGATTACTGAATGAATTAAATTAGAGATTTTATTTACCTGTTTAGTTTTCTTTTTGATTGTATCAGTACAATCTGGATTATAAATTTTTTATAATAATAATAACAATGTAAAAATTTTAAAATGTCTATTTTGTTCAGAGACTTTATTTCATAATCATGAAACTTTTATTCGGCAGATACATGTTTATTTGCAGATTGCTTAACCTATAACCTACATTAAACATTATTCATTAATACCGGGTGCCTCACTTAAGATTCATCGTACCATAGTTCTATTATCATTCGTTTTACAAAATAATGTTTTATGTAAAAGGTGCTTCTGTTTGTACAATGCTGCTTTTTGCTTTATGTCGAATATCTCTTGAACCATTAAGGCTACAAGCTTGGGGGTGTTGCTCTATGATCTAAAGATGTATACTCTATAACAACCTTGAATCACAATTTTTTACACTTTAAGCGTAAGAAATTTTTAAAAGTTTTCAAGGATATTCAACTCATTGTATTCAAATGGAATTACTTCCATTTTTTAATAGCATTTAATGATGAAAGAAGGGTTGTTGGTACTTAATTTTACTAGTTTTTATTAAATTAATTTTTGCTTTTATCATTTTGTAAGAAATGCTGTACATTTTAAGAGTATTCTTAACAAATTTGAAGATAAAGAAACTAATGAAATAGAGTGTTTACCAAAAAGGCACTAATGAAACTTCTACCAAAAATCATATATCTTCGCATAGTATTAGAGTTACCTATATTGTTCGTTTTGCGGAAGCGATATAATGTAGTCTCGACTCTCGACCAATAGAGAAAATTAATAAGTGTTAATATGTGAAAAGGTGGCTTGCTGGCACGTTTGTGTCTGAAAAGAAACAGAAATTCGGAAATCAGATTTGATCACACATTTGCCAAGCAGTTGGCTTTCTTTTTTTTATAGTTATTTAATAAGTTTATCTGAGATTCTTTGTTATTAAAGTATGTCACATTTTCGAAACGTTTTTAGTGACTTTTATGTCAAGCAATCCATCACAATACAGACTAAATTTAAATATTAATGTTGAAGTTTTAAGACACTATTATTTCGTTTTTTTTTTCTGAAGTCATGTAGTGTTGTAGTCAATTTAGGGTGATTTCAGGTGGCGCCTGAGCGAAAATCATCTAAAAATACGCTACGCATCACTAACCAAGCATTGGGCACTTTTCGTGGGGGTTCCCTCCCCAATGTGTCTGCTGGTGTATCATCTGTTAAATCTTCTAATAATGCGGAATCTACAAAGGTGAATTGTCACCCTAGCCGTGTAAACGTTAGTACACCACATTTATCTGTTTTACGTTTTTAAGTAGTTCTGACAGCATTTTTGTTACCATGATTATTACCTGAATATTTTATTATATAATATTATGCTTTAAAAAAATATCAAAATTATTAGAAGAATGTCACTTATGGATTAACCTACCACTTTTTTGGATGGTGGACAATATAAACTGCTTTTTTGTATTCAGATCCTATTATTTTACCAGTTAACTATTATTGCAAAATTGACAAACGCGAGTTGCATTTTAATTAAGCTTGGCGTCATATGAACGATTGTAGTAAATTTGTAAGTTATTTTAAGTAATTAAAAGAATGTTTTGCCAAAATCTTATTATGCAATATATAATTATTCTATTCAACATGGTAGCATGAATATGTACAGAACTAGATTTAATTCTTATGTCACATGTTGGTTTTTGCCTGCTTTGTGTGTAGAATTATGTGCATGCAAATAAGTTGCTTTATGTTATCAATAGTTATCATCCATAAATATGGGGGTGAAAGCTGCATGCTCTACGTTGAATGGTTTAATGGAATTTATGGAAGGAAATTGTGTATTGAACTTAATGTAGGTAGTTTGCGGTTAATATTAATTTTTGAAAAGTTTTCGAACACTATATAAAAGAAAAATATGTTTTATTCGCAACAAAAAAAACTTGTACCATTTTTAGAGTTTTATTTTTCTAGTTTTCATTACAAGTGTTGGGTTCCGCTAGACTTGTAACGTAAAACATAAATGCTTTATTTGAGCTGAAAGGAGAAAACTTTCTTTAGATTATACGTTTCAACTGATTATTGGAGAAACGGGGGACTAAATGCATGCTGAGGAGTTAGAAACAAATTTTTTTTTCTATAACAGGGGAGAGGAAAATTGTAAATTACAGACTGAGTACATAATTTTTTATCAGCGTATTCAAATTCATAGCTTCTATTTCCTGAGCTGCAATACTTATTTTCAATTATTTGAAAGACCACATGAACTTAAGACTATTATACAAGACCACATACTGATGGGTGATTTTATTTTAACAGTATGCAGTGCATGAAATTACATTAACTACAATAAGGACTTTTTTATACTCAAGTATTGTGTTTTAAGCTTCTTTTTTTTTGATGAATTAAAACCTGGGGTATTTTCTTCATTGGCACTTTTACGTCTACGGTTCCAATAGTATAGTTTTCATCTTTTTATTAATATCGAAATTTATGTGTTGTTTTGTCTTTATTGAAGAATATTGTAGCGTTTTTCAGATCTCTTTATCTTCTTTTTTTTAATTAGTTTTGTTCTTCTCAGAAGTTTGGCAAGCATAATTTCATATTGTTCTTTACTTTTTTTGCATACGGTTACGTCTCACTGGCGAAGAGTATGCAATTATGAAAATTTCTTACGGTCTATTCTGCATCTTCTTCCTAATTTTCTTTCAATGATGAATGATTTGTAGAAGATTGTACTTTTAGATTTGAAAAATATGATTAAAATACGCGACTTTTTTCTGGTTCACAGTCGTCAAGATGTGTGCTCAGATTTGAGCTGATTGATGGCTACAATTTCTATATAACGTTATTGCTGCTCAGTCCAGTTCCTGAATTGCCTGGCGAAAGTGGCATATTTTACGTTGTCAAGGGTTTTTTCGTGGTTGATAAAGTATGCAAAGTCAGTTTTTTGTTGAGCTAGACATTTTTGATTCCAATAATGTGAGAGTTTATAATAGATTTGTAGATAAATGTAGTTTTGTCTGCTGTATTAATGGTCTAGACATACTATTAAAATATTCTATAACTTTCAGGGTGTAACGGAGAATTACTCATAGGAAATCAGGTGCTCTGCAAAATTATTAAAAAGTCAGCTTTAAGGTTTTTTTTTTTGGCAGTTTGCTTTAGGTGAGAAAATAGCGATCAATATACCGGGTGGATAATAAAAAAACCGGCAAGCGATAGCTTTCTAATTTAGATAACAATTTTCATAAACAAAAATACTTTAGTAAATTATTATGAAAATCACTTTAATCTTAATGTAAGTGAGGGGTTTTGCCAGGAATGATGAAAATTTCTTGTAACTGCATTATAATATTTGATTTTCAATTACTTTCGTCAGTGGAGTTTTGCATCTTCAGAATATACTTTGATCGCTTTAAAATATTCTGAATACGAGAAATCTACATAATTTCTCGCAAAGTTGTACTCTGAATACACAAAATTATTGCTATGTGAGTGTTTTTGCTATGTGAGCGTCCACGTATCTGAAAAAAAAAACTGATTTCAGTCATAGATTCGGTAATTGGGTCATCACATTTTTTGGAATTTTCCCTATTGTATAAATTTCAAGCGGATATTCTGTAAAAAAAGTAAAATACTAAACATTTTTTTAAAGCGGCTGTCATTGTTTTATGTCAGGTCAGAGTGTTAAGTATGTGTTTTGAAAGCTCACATACTTTTCTATAGTTTTATTACATTTCAACTTAGAATGTTCTTAGGCGGACAGGAAGTATTTCTATACTTACAGTTTGCAGTCATGAAATGGATTCCCATTTTCGTGCAGTAGAAAATTAGGATTATGGTATACTATCAAATTATCTTCTTATCTTGACAAAGTGTGGTCAATGAGGGAACTTATTTACAATGGGTTTTTTTCCCTTTAACCATATACCTATATCAATTTTGTCGTTGAAATAATGTGCGTCATTCTTTTTATCGTGATTATTAAAAAAATAAAGACTGCATTAAAATATTATTTATAACGCTATTATACAGTTTTGTTTCGTACAGCTGTAATGAGAAAATTTGATTTTCGCAAGATATTATGATTTTTTTCTGACCTAATTAAAACTTGATTTAAAATTGTGAGCAGTTATATGTTTATTGTTTATTGCTTTATCTTTAAATCATATATTAATTTATTTTGTGTTATTTTGTGGCGTTGTATGTTTATAAAATATGTTATTTAATCTAATAATGGGGCTCCGTAAAAAAATGTCAGTTTTTATTGTTGTACATTATAATGTATATTCTATTTTTAACGTCCAGTGAAGGAAAGAACTGATAATTAACTTTAATTAATTTTTACAGTTTTTCGATTAATTTTATTGAAGTTTTAATTGTTTTTTCTGTTATTCAATAGCAAAACATTAAATAAGCAATAAATTATCTTATCTTTTTTTTTCTATCTTGTTTTACAAATTACAATTTTTGCTTTTGTTGTTAAAGGAAAGTAAACTTTAATTATTTATGTGTGCAGATCAAAATATTAATAAAATGATCTTGGTATGGAAGTAGTGGAATGAAAATATCAAGTGTTTTAGTTTGTAAAATTTACAATAGCGTTATAGCATTAACTTGAGCTGTTTCATCTTGTCACAAAATTAAACAAATTTTTACTGTTGCAAGTGATCTTTTGCATGTTTGTTAATTTGTCTTGTAATCGACAATTTTGTCAATTCGCTTGGAGAAATTATGTTAGGTTACAGTAAATCCTCGTAATTGTTAATAAACTTGTCAATACAATTTTTTTACTTAACCATCTGTTTTTTGGCGTTTGATAATTTTGAAACTTGGTGAACCAACGTCTATTCAGGTCATTTAGATAAATTATAAATAAAGCAAGAATTATAATGCTTTATTTGAACAAAGTTGACTAAAGGGGGTTCATAGCATTATACATTTTTTTTTTCGCAAATAGGTGACAATACTAGTCAGATGTTTTCAAATATCACTTTTTATATAATAGACTAAAACCAAATTTCCAGATGGTGCACAATTTTTGGTGGAACTTCGGTTAATCTAAATAATTACATCATTTGCTTCAAATAATAAATAATGATGGTTTTATGGTTTTCTATTCATTGTTCCTTCATTATTTATAAGCTTATTTAAATGTGACATATATTGTGGAGGAGGATAATAGTTTTTTAGCCATGAAACATTTTGCGGCAAGACTTTCTCAATTTGTGACAAATGGATTTTTTAAGTTTATATTTTATTAATTAATATTTATTTAATATTATTTTAGCTGAACTTTTTTTTTTACTTTATTGAAGTTTTATTCAATTATTATGGAATTTTTCTTCTTTTTAGATTTACACCAACATGCTTACTGAATGCTGATAAGACAAAACTGTAGAAACTGTCAATCAATATGTTTATGTAGTAATCAAATATGAAACGCTTTTGTTATAAACTATCAGACGCAAAAATCATTTCATTTAATTCATACAAAAAATTAAAAGAAAAAAAATCTTGAAATTTTGGCGTATCCGACACTTTGTTTTTTCAAATGGAACATTCTGGGGTTTTTCGAGTTCTTGATTCCTTTTTTTAAATCTTTTTCTTTTTTATTAATCGTTGTTACATATTTGAAGGGCAAGGTTTTAATTTATTAAATATAAATTTCGATTTGAATTTCTTTAAAATTGACTAGTTTGATTATACAACAATTTAGCCGTTAATAGTGATGGTGAAATTGAAAGTTGTGTAGAAAAAAAATTATTCTTAATATAAAATTACAAAAAAATAAATAAAAAGAAAGACACGTTATCTAAATAATGTATGAACGCACGTTATAACTAGGTATCCTAAAATTAAAACTTGAGGTGATTATTTGTTAAAGTATGGCGAACTATTTGACATTGCATCTAAGGCATTTTCGAAAAAGATGTTAGATGTGTGAATGCAATTAAATTTTTCTTCGATTTAGCATGCATTGTCACGCGCCATTATTTTGCCATGATTTTTAGAAGTTAAAATATTCTATATAGTTTGACGATGTTTTATTGTTTTTAGGAAGAACCAGTGAATACAAATATGGTGAATTATAGATCAGGCAGTAGAGCACGCTCTCAAGGAGGACCTATTAGAAGACCACATGACAGAAGATTAGATACGTCACCTTATTCAAGTACCACATTTTTGAGTCCACCCCATGATACAAGCTGGCGACGCACACATAGTGATTCTGCCTTACATCAAAGTGCTATGCAGGTATACATATATTCTTTCAATTCAATGTATTAACTTTTGAAATTAGGATATCAATTCGGATCGAAATGAAAATTGTAGCAATAGATGGATGATGCCAAATGTAAATGGTCCAGAACGAAATGAAGGACGACCAAGATCTAGCTGTGAAGTACCTCGAGTACCTGGTATACAGTAAGATATAATTTACAGTAGCATTGTGGAGCGTTTATACAGAAAGATATTAATTATGACTGATCTGATCAGTTTTTTTTTATCATTTACTGGAATATATATTTTATTTTTTCTTTCGTAGAACTTTACCTAATATCAGTTATTTTATTAAAATTTATTTTAATTAAGATTTTTTGAGAGAAAAGCACTTGAGAAAATATAAATAGTTCAATACCTTATTGGTATTTTATCTGCTCTCGTCAGTTACACGTAATTGAAATTATGGCTGAGGGCCCATCATTTTGGTTCATTGTGATATGTATTAAAATAATTGTGCTTTAAATTATATAACATTAGATAATGAGCTAGAGGTTAAATTTGTAAGACCTACATAGGAGGGCCGAAAAGATGTCCAAAAAAACAGGTTGCAAGATTAGCCAAGATGGCTTGCTGAGTAAAATAAATAAAAAATATCACAAAAAAAATTATACCGGTTGGACCATCGTATGGCATTTTCGCGAAAAAAACATATTTTTGATCATTTTAAAAACTAGAGTCTTGCACTCAATATTTTACAGTGCTGCAACATTGCAACATGCTGCAATGGTTTTTTAATGTCTTTAAATGAACGTTTTGAACGACATCAAGACGCTAAGAACTGGAAAAGTTAAAAAAAAATGTTTTTTATCAAGTCGTTACATTTTAAATGTCACAGAGAACACATTTCTGTTATTAAAAATGCTGAAAAGGTTTCAGCTACTGATTTCAAATTAATTAGTATTTAATAATTTTCTTGGAAAAAAATTAATACTTTATTGCGCCAGCTTTCGAATGGTACCGATTACTTTAGTTATTAATTTGAATTTAAATACCAATTTTTGTCTAGTCAAAATCTACAATGTCATGATGGAACTAATTTGTTTTGCGTATCTTTGTTAGCAAAAATTTTTTTTTGGCTAGATCTTTGTGCAGAAAAAAGTTTTATTTTAATAAAATTATCATTTTCTTTTAACAATAAATGTTTATTTACAATATTAATTGCAGCATGTATTAAAATTATGTTCAATCTGAACCGGCGGCGGCCTCTAATACATAAACACCTAAATCACGATCGCAATCGTCTTCGAAACGGCCTAATATTTTTTTAAGAAAAGGTTGTCATTTATTATTTAAGAATTGTTCTGTTTAACTATGCGACTACGCCATACAGGATTTCTTTTTTTCATTTGATAAGTATTAACTTAATGCAAATAAAAAGTATCAACGCATCACTACTAATAAAGCAATAATTTTTTTAATGAACTAAACTTTTTGTAGCATATATCCATCGGCACATGTACCAGGAACTATACAAATACCAATCAGTGGTAACAATACGGGTTCTTTACCAGATCTTACAAATGTAAATTTTTCATCACCTATCAGAGTACCTTTAGACCAAGATCCGGAACAAGGCGGAAGTTCTCCTTATAGTTCTGTAAGTTTTACTAGATTATTATTATTATTTTGTTGCATTTTACTGCAGTCAATTTGATATTAAAAGCTTGACATAATTTTTAGTGTGCTAGTTGAAATCACATGCCTAATTACAGAGTCCTGTAAATACAAGTCCGTCGACATTATCCCCTACAAGTATACCGCAAGGAATGCGGCATCAAGGTCGTTTTCATTTCACACCGGTAACACACGCACACTCGGTATGTTTTTAGCATTCTTTTTTATTTTGTCATTTTTGTTGTAATTTCTTATTTTTTTGTGTTGCACGCAATATATTTTTTTTTTGAGTTTGCATGTTTTTTGTGCTTTTTTGTTACAGAATCATTTATCAGTTCCTAGGTATGCGAATCATCCTAGTAAGGTAGGTTTTTTTAGTTAATTACATTTGTCTGATTTAAATGTTTTAAAACTTTGTTTGCATTAAAAAGATCGATGCAAATTTATTCAAACTATATCACCAACCTTGAATATGATATGTTCTCTTTGGAACTTTTCAGCAAAACTTCAAATCTGAATCTGTTGCAACTTGCTGAAGAGTTTTAAAAAGAACGGAACATGTCCAAGTTTACAGATATAGTTTAAATGAAGTTGCATCGATTTTTTTCTTTTACTAGTTGCTGGGTAACCAAAGAAGATAAATTTCATTATATACCATTGATATACGTTTTGAGACAAAAGGTGCTAACGTGATAACTTGGTTGTCTAATCAGCGATATATCTTTTATTTCAAAATGTATCTATTAACATTGGAATTCTACCATTTAGAGTACAACCTATGTCCGTGAATACATGTAGAAATTTTATTCTCTTCAAATGAATAAGTATTCATCTCCTGATGATGACCACTTGGTCGAAACAGCTCTTAAAATCTATTAAACAAAACTTTTTAGAAAGTGGTAAAAGTGTGTGAATAAAAATGTAATTACTAACTAATATATTCTTTTGCTTTTGTTATGAAAATATAAATCCAACAAATGATGAACATTAAAAAAAACTACATGTACATGCAAGTAAATAAATATAAGGTTAGAGTAGTAACATAAGACAAACATTTTATAATTTGGGTTATTTAATGTTAATTTTTTTAAATTTTTATGAATGTTCTAAAATAATAAAATGTTAAAAAATACCTAATATATATCATACGATCTTTTTTCAGAGTATACCTATAGATAATAAGACTATAGCGGGTTTAGTGGATGGAAACGACTTTACGCAGTTGACTAATATGCACAGTATATATCAACAGCAAAGTCCATCAACTTCGGCTTCACCAACGGTAAGAATGATCTTCACAATTAGAAATAAGTATTTTTTTATTGTAAATTTTTGATAAGCTGATATATCGCATAGAGATATTTTATTTAGACTTGTTAATTGCAATTGTTAATTGCAATTATTATATTTAAAATAAGAATTTCTCTTTCTTTATAAAAAGTATGCCAATGTTTTCTAGATGCAACAGACTTCATCATATCGAAGTCCAAGACCTAGTCCACAATCTTCACCAAGCTTGGGAGGACGGCATTCGGCACCCTGCAGTCCTGGTGCTCCCAGTCCGCAAACAAATGACTACAATATCTTTACGCCACAGCAAGCCACTCAATTTCAGCAACATTTTGAACAGCTATCGATGGTATGTTAAATTAAAAAAAAAATTGCAATTTTGGTATTGGGATAACAAACAGGACATTGTAGAAGCAAGATTTAACATTTTTATAGTAAGATTTTATAATGTTAGTTGGTTAGTTTTCCATGTAACAATTTTAACACAATGTTATGTTGTTATGCTAACAGGGAGTGGTGAGTCATGTTTGTTATACAATTTTAAATTGGCATTATAATAAAAAATCATAATATTTCATACACTCCATGCGTTAAATGTAAGCAGTTGTTGGAAACGCTCATCCTTAGATAACATACAATCAGTTTTATGCAGGTTTATGTATGTTGTGCTGTTTAATAGAAACAAATATTTTGATGACGCTTACTAATAGAAGAAAATAGAGAAAAGTTTATCCAGAAACTAATAAAAGTTAAAAATGAAATTTAACCTACCCCAATTCAGCTAAAGCTGTCCCATAATCGATATCTTACAAATTTTATTTACATCTTCGACTGAGTTTAGATTCCAGTCCAGTAGCATACGATTGAAATTAATTAAACTGGTGCCATGATTGTTGTTTGGCTTTACATTTGAGTTGGCATCGCTGACAACGATTGACACTGAATCGCCAAACAGTTGACATTAAGATTACGTTATTTTACTAAGAAATATTAATATGACAAATAATACTAGATAAATGATACTAGCAGTGCCAATAATTATTTTTCTAAGGATTGGCTTCCAACACATGATTTTAGGCGAAATCATTTCAAAGTTTTCTGAACAGTTTTCAATAAATTTCTATCATATTATGATAGATGATAGATTATAATCAATTGAGTAATGTCAATATTGTCAACCGTAGTTATTGACACTTTACTATTCTTTTTTTAGAAAAGCTCGCCGAAACTATGATAATTTTAGTAAAGAGAACGTTTATCTGTGTAAAAAAAAATGCCTTGCAATTTCTAATTAAAACTGTTTCTGAATAAACTGATTAAAATTTGATAAATAAAACATAAGTATTTAATCTATAAGCTTCAAGATATTTGGAATATATTCTATCAATTTTAACTGAGAAATTTTTGTTATACTAAAATTATGTGTATGGATAAATGTAAAATTAGCACTAAAAAAACTAAATATGCATGATATAATATAATATGCATGTTGTTAGGACTGGGCGCAGCTGGTGGCTAGCCTTATGGAGTCAGGCTGCACCTGGAGCGCACAACTACAGGTGACTAACATTGACTAAAAAAGTTTTATATATTATGAATTATATATATTTAGTTTTTTATTCAATTTTATTAAATGTAGCTTTTTTAATTCTTAATTAATTACTAATACATTCCAAAAAAGAAAATGAGTGTTGCCATCTTTGGAATGTACAGTGATCGAATATTGTATTAGGGTCTTTCAAAATCAAATGCACGTTTGAAGCCGTAAATCATTTTTAATTTTAGTTTACTACGCTTTTTTTTGCTAGTAATATTTTTCAGGTTTCATTAAACAGCTCAACTTTTTCGCATGTGGCTTTTTGTATATTTTCAATGTCTGAATACTATTTTTGATGTGGTATATGAAATGTACTTATGTATTGAATGTATTTATTATTTTCTCTATTTTTAATTTTGGTTAAGTATTTACAGAATGTTATTTTTATAGATAAAAATATATACAAAAGAGCTTGATATAAAAAACAGTTTTATAACACTTGATTGCCAATTTTTTATATTGACGTTTCCTAAAAATTATGTGCACTGCATTTTTAAAACCTAGTTTAGAAGATTATAGGTGTAGACTTTAATAAATCATGGAGGCAAAGATGTTTAAAAGGCCATTAGAAATACTGACAATGTTTTTCAAATTTTTATGAGCATTTTTATAGTTCTTATACCTCATGGTTTATTTTAATTATTTGTTTTATGCTTAAAGACAATGGTTCTTCACTATTTTGCCATCTTGATTTTTATATAGAAACAGCAAACGCGTTGTTTATAAAATTGCTATACTAGCTATCTTCACAGTTTGTAACCCTTACGCTGGGTTGGGTAACCCTTTTATAAGTTATCATTATTATTAATTATTTAGTAGTCTACATAATTTCTAATGCCTTATAAATAAATTCGGAATTTATATTTTTTACTGCAGGATTGTGTTTTTCAAACGCTCAAAAAATTAATTTATTTTTATAGTGTCCTTCGTAGAAATGTTTCTTAGCGTTTATAAACTCGGCTACAAACCAAAAGAATTCTTATTTTGAAAATATTACTTGAAACATATCAATATAATTTTAGTTTTGAAAAATAGACCGCGATTTAATTAATAATTCGATAAAAACTGAATTTGGCTATTGTAATAATATTGTATTCCAATGGAAAAATATACAGTCAGGTCAGGTCATAGTAAAACAATTCCGATACAAATTTTTTATGTGAAGAAACTATTTAATAAATTCAAAACAGTTAGGAAACACTGTCTTTACGTTTCATCCGCTTTTATGCATACTTAAAAAAAACATGGTTAAAAAAATTCTTGGTGTTTAGTTGATTCCTTAATTATTGATGTATGTTAAATTTAGTTCTCGTGCATTTTCTAGAATAATTATTAATGAAAATGGTTGTGTATATTGAACACTTTCTATGTTAATAGCTGGATCCGCCACCTGTTAGCAATGTATCTTACGTAGACCAATCTTCGACCCAAGTAACACAGTCACACAATCATCAAACGTTACCTGAAGTTTCCACTGTTGGCAGTATGGAATTAACTTCCGACCCTGGGTATTATAGCACCTCTCCGTCACAGCTTGTGTACCCAACGGCACCACCAAGTTTACATACAACGCCAAATACTCCAACAAGTATACCGGATATTATACTAACAGGTATAACAACAAATTCAATATTTTAAAAGTCTGCTGGTTTATTACAAATTAGTTTTTTTTTTGGTATTTGTTTTTGTATTTGATAATGATTGATTCTTTAATTAAAAGGAGTATGTATGTATATACTAGAAATATGCATAGTTGAAAAAAAATAATTATATTGCGGTACTTAAGCCGTGCTTTTTATGATTCGGTAATCATTTTTTTTTTCAGATTTTTCATCCGCAACGGACGAAATAAATAGACAACAAGAATTAAATCAACAATTCGAAATCGACAATGATTTTTTTTCACCAGAATCATTAAAAGAAACTTTTGAACCTTTAAATTTCGACGAACTTCAAATGTTAACCGATCCTACAATGAGTCTGATATCAGATGGTGTAGAAGATGGTTTTAGGTTACATCGTTCATAACATCGGTAGATATCGATTTGTGTTGTTAACTGTATCCTGATTTAAAAACTTGTTTCAGAAGTTCACTGCCAAAACTTTAGTAGGTACTTACGGACATTAACTTAAAAATTTAAAGCATTTCGAACTATTTTAGGAAACTTTTAAGTAGTCTTAATCTGAATTACAAGTGTGATTACTAGATGTAGTGACTTCCTTATGAAGTGAGGTCAAGTTAAGCCGTGGAAACTGAAATTTACAAACTGCAACATTTGTCAAAAATTATAAACATCACTTTTTTGATATTACATTGCAATTATAATATTTTGTAAAGTATTGGAACAACATTTCAACAAAGACTGAAAAAACAGTTTGAGGCTGTTGTAAACGAACTTTCAAATTTTATTTTAATCTATATGGACTCAAAACTTGCCTGGGTAAACGAAATCATGTTTAGGACTTTTTTGTAGTACTTATTATCTGTACAGATTTAGAACCAACAGTAAATAAACCAATATCTACTAAATAGATTAAATAGATGAATGTAATAAAGATAAATTTGACGATACAAAAAAGAACTGTAAGTGATTTCAGCCCAGTTAATCTGTGAATAAATTTAATTGAAATAACAAAATTTAGTACATTTGATTTAATAATTTTTATATAGTATAATTATAAGCGATAGGTATATGTTTGTACGAACATGGTTCATTTAGATTTTGTGTTTTTCTACTATTTTTTTAAGAATCATTTCATTTTTTTGTCGCACATTTTATCATTAAAACCAATTAATTTTTTTATATTGTAGAAATCTAGAAATATTTTTAGATAGAGTACAGCAGTGCAGTCCTGCAAATTCAATTAATAAATGATGCTTCATTTCCCACCATTCATACAAAATGGTGAGTTTTTGATGCATTTAAGAAAGTTTGGCTGTCAGAAAGTTTATTTAATGGTATTGTCTAAAAAATTTAGGCACACTTTTTGGTAACTCGAGAATAGAATTTTTTATAGGCAAATTATACTGCATAATTATTTGATAAATATATACAGTTTCGAACGAGATTCGTAAACAAGTAATAACAAACAGCAGGAAGGGAAGCTACAACAAGAGAAGTGTACTTTTTTTATTCAAGGCAGTTTGATTAAATTTCTTTTTGTAGGGTTTGAATTTAGTATTGAGTATTTAGCTCAGAGATAAGGTGGAAATAAAAGCCCGCATGTTTGAGAATATGGGACAATTAATTGTTATCTATTACAACAATCCTTAAAATTTTGAGTTGTTTTAAATTTTAATTACCAAACAACGTTTGCTATTAATCCGAAAATGATAGGCGATATTTTAGTCTGCTATAGCTCAACATTTTAATCTTAAAGCTTCTTAGAGCACTGACATTGTATTTTGTATATTTAAAAAAATATATACTTATTTGTTTACATAATTCACAATTTATGATTTTATCTATGTTTCAATTTTGAAGAAAGATGTCATTTTGGAATAAAAGCTTACATTATTGTATGCTTATTTCAAAAACTAAGATTTGTATTATCTATACGGGTGTCAAGCTGTGCTCAAATTTGGTCTACCTGCGTAACTTCGGTGACCATGCAATATTATTAAGTATTATTGCTTTAGAATCTTTGACACTATAAACCGTTAACACAGTTTCACCCTTTGCCAAAAAGTTTTTTATTTAATCTCGGAAACTATTTCGACCACCATGTGGTCATAAAGAGATAAATTTTACTGTATTATTTGCAATATTATGTATTGTAGAACTAGATCTTCATAGTTTACAGATGGTGATTTTCTTTCCCGTAGACTTAACTTGAAATTAGCCATGGGAAACTATGCAATTAATTTTACTACATAAACAAATTGTTTTGTGCATTATAGTAAAGTTTGATTTTAAATTAATATACTTAATTCTCTTAATGTTTGCTACGTCTATGCTGTGGTTTTAGAAATTGTGTTTACCTATTGGTATCCACAAAACGATAAAGCCAACTATCCTATTCTTTTGCAGAATTGTTTTTGTTATTTGTAATAGTGACTACACATTAATCAACTTTCTGACAGTAAGAAAAGAAATATATTGACCAAAACACTGGAAAGTTTAAGTACTCAACGTTTTATGTTTTAATTCTGGTGTGAAAACCATATAGAAATTTTTTACGTAGATCTAACATATGTTTGGAATCTTGTAGTTTAAAACAAAATGAACTTTGCTAATCTTGACATTTTTTACCGGATATTAAGACAATTTCAAATGTACTTATTAATAATTTCTTTTTTTCTCTAAATTTCTTTGTGTTATTGCATGTTAATTCTTTTAAAAGTTGGTCTGTAATTAGTGTAGCAGAATTGCTTATGTTATGTTTTTCTTTACATTTTTATATATTTAGAAATGTCAATAATAAAAGAATAATGTGAGTCATTAAGAATACAACAAAAATTTATATTCAATGGATATGTTAAATTACTTATAACGGTATTTGAAACCAGTCAGTATATATTCAAAATGTTTTTTTACTTGGCACATATAACGTAACGGTTTGCATGGACGAGAAAAAAATTACACAATGTATAAATTTTCTAATCGTAAAGTGTGCAGTTTGCTTGGTCCAAATAAACGAGCTGGCTAAAATTATAATAGACCTATGAAGCTTACTGCATTGTAATATACTCTAATACCCAATTACTAATTTATCTCAGCCTACATTCAACTTTTTTTAGCCAGTTTTATTATTCATTTGCGGTTATGCACGAGAAAGCCACCAAAGATTTGTTTAACTGTTGTCTATGAAAACCGATTACATTACAATTAGAATAGTGTACGGTACGTATGTGTAGTTCGGGCCTGAGCTAGATTTAAAACTTTACGTCCAATCCTATATTTTGTTGAAGCGTTATAATTTCTACTCTTGTTGAGGGAATATACTACACCAAATACGATGTTTTACGATATAGACTAAACTTGTTGTTCAAATAATTATATATTATATTTGTTTCGTTATGTGCAGATTGCAGTCACTTGCTGCTTAGGCCTGTTATTGAATGTTGGTGCTATTTGAAAGTGACATTTATAAAGACATGTTGTATAATTTGTTGTAAGATTGTTTAATTTATGTTTTTATGTGTTAGAGTACAATTACTTACATCTGAACATATCAAATAATTTTTTATAAATCTGGGTGTAATGTCTTGAAGACGTGCGCTTAAATATGTACATATTTGTGTTTTGTTTACTTATTATTTGCTCAAGATAGACCGCAAGGGTAAAATGTTTTTATAATAATGAAAGGCAGTGATTGCAGTCTTAAAATTCTTAAAGACACTTTGTAATAATTTTTTCGGTATTATATTAGAAGAAAGAAGACTTTGAGCTGAGTATCTTGTTAAGGTAAAATTAAATTTTTATATCCTGGCCAAGTGATCACCACCATTCATTTTGTAGGTACTCTTAAAATATGTAATTAAACAGCAGTTGTAATATCATGCCATTAATAAGAAACTCCCAACTTTGCTCAACTGATTTAATTTCAAATTACAAACCAGGGGCTAAAAGTTTAATTTTGCTTGTTTTTTTTTTAAGCGGCCAATTGATCCGACAAGTTTCAAAAATTCAAACGTTGCGAGCTGCATAGGTAATATCCAAATATTGCTTTAGTCTCTTTTGAATTTTTTTTTTGTATATACCTAATAGTTTTATACTGAATTACTGTCTAGATGAGTAATTTTATTTTTCTTTTCAATGTTTATATTATACAGACAAAAATTGTCAATTGTTGCATGCTCTGTTGTTATTTTTTTTATTTTAAATATAATTACAGTTCATAATTTGTAAATGAAATCCTTCACTTGTTCTTTTCTGTACCTACATACGTTTTCAAATATGTACTCAATTTTAAGGAAATAGTCAATCACGGAGCTCGGCGTTTAAATTATGACTCACTATAACACTGTCAATAAATATACATATTAGCAAATAAATATCAGAAAGTCTACATAAGAGGAAAAAGAAGATATCTGTAAAAGTGTGACATCGTTCGCTATTTATAGTTTACACAAAAGAAATGTTTATTGTATTTTCACCACCACATATTATCTCACATCAAAGCTCTAAAATCACGTGCAAAATCAAGTTCAGTAAGCCTTTTGTTGACAACTGTTTTTTATATTGTATAATACATTAAATGTAGATAAGATTTTATTTTCGTTTAACACGTTTGTATCTTGATAACTGACCGTCAAAACTTCTGGGAAGAGCACCAAAAATATCTAAACCTGACATATCACTAAGTTGTTGCGGGCGGTTTAAACTTATCATCCCTTTTTCATTAATTCGTCTTCTGAAACGCGGAGGTAGGTAACTGTATTTAATGTCTTTAACAAATTTACTGTTTGCGTTGACGTCGCTGTTCCTATCAACTTGTTGAATTTCATCTTGATAACTAATTATGTCTTCTTCATCCGACGATGGCAAAGCTGCTTTTTGGTTAGACAAAGTATTTTCCAAACCATCTTTTAAACTCGAGAAAGTATTACGCTTCAAATTTAAAACACTTTCTTGACTTTTATCTTTAAGCAAATTCGAACGTTTCCCACTTGTTTCCAATTTTAATGGATTTCGTTTTTTCCTAACTGTATGAGGGTTTCTAAGATGTCGATTTTTATAGGGATATTTCGTATTATCAAAAACATCAGCAGTTGCTCTTCTTTTACGTATTTGCATTTTCAAGTCGGTATCGGGATTTAATGCTGGATTAATATCGTCAGTTTCCTCGTCAATTAAATTATTCGCGATTTGTCTTTTCTTTCTTTGTGTGTCATCCTCCTTCTGTTCTTCTTTTACTAACTTGATTTCGCGTTTAACTTCCTCTTTTAATGCGTCAATTTTTGCCTGTATTTGATGTTCTATTTTTTTATCGTAATCTGTAGACTTTTCATTTGCATCATTTTCGATGTCTCTTGCATTTCTGTTTAGTGATGATTTATGTTCGTTTATTGGCAAATTATCAAAATCACTCAATTCTTCTGTGTCTTCCAGATTGTCGTTATTTGCTCCAGATAGTGTATCTTGTTTATACCGACTGACATCATGCATTTCATCTCGTTTTTCTACTAGACTCTGATGCTTAAGTTCGCTATCATCCATTATGTCAGTTACATGATTGCGATTAAAATGCATTTGTTCATTTTGTTCTATCGGATCTTCAATGCAATCCTTATTTCTTTTATTTTTTACTTTATTTTCTTCCTCATAATCTTCGTTTTCAACTTCAGTGTCACTGTTTGATATTTCTCGCTTGTCTGGATGGTTTTCATTCTCGTTAATCAAACCCATATCATCTAAAACATTTTTTAATTCGTCTTCAAAGTGCTCTGTGTTTTCGATTTTTGAAGAGCGCATCTTACGAATACCAGATCTACTGTTTAAAGTTTCAGGTCCCGTTTCTTGGTTTCCTGTAAAGTATATATTTGGAGAAATATTCGTATGAATAACGTGTATGTTACTTTTTTGATCTAATTTATTTCCAATTTTGAAATCGGTTAAAATAGAGGGATAATTATCATAATGATGGATACCTTCGATTTGCCTTTTCTTGATTTCACGCATTTCTGGAACGTTGTAAGCTAGTGCCTTACCTCCTTGTAACTTATCAAACCCAAAAGAATCTTCTTCACCTACAGGAATAAATCTATATGAACGCTGTGCAGGCTAAAATGATATGATTGAAGCAAGTTTAATAACTGATTAAAAATCTTTTTACTTGCAGTATTCCAATAGGATAATCATTTTTATAAATGACACCCACTTGTTTTTTAGAGGGAGAAATTTGATTAACAGAACGTTTTTCTGCAAATTGATTGGGTTCAACCGCATACTTTTCACCTTCTTTAAAATGTGGCTGGGTATCAAAGGAATCTGATTGCGTATGCGCTATATCTTGGCCCGTACCACACTGTAATCTATGTTTTGTCTAACAAAAGAGATTACAAACAATAGAACACTTACTTAGAGTTATCACTTGGAAATATTTCCTCCCTTGAGGTCTTTGCGACAATTTGATAAAACGTACAATATAAAATTACTCCCAAAAGGTACATGTGACTAAATCTCATAGTAAAATAAAGAGTAAAGAAAAATTTGTCAAACTGACATACATCACTTTCAATGTCCGTCATTGGTACGAACTTTAAAATAAGCTATTTTTTACTACAATAATTTATAGTTACAAAGAAAATATATTCATTGAGCATTTGTATGATATAATAAGCGTATATTTTTCTAAGTGACATAATAAATTCATATTATAAATAAATTATAAAGCTTATTCGATAAGCTTTATGGCATGTAGACAAAATCCCACATCAAGCCGTGCGCTCCAACTCCAGGTATTGGTAAGAAAGTTGTACACCATTCCATGCATTAAAACCGTTTTACAATTTGCTGAAAACAAAGCAGCTATTATTGCATATTACTAAAACTGGTTGTTTTTAGTGGATTTATCAAAAACTTTTTATGCAAACATAAATAGGAGAATAATTATGGTTTAGGTTGATAACATGTTTTACTAATAGATTCTAAGGTGATTATGCCGACTGCATGTTTCCATCTATCTGCTTAACCTGAACAACGTTCAGGCCACTCTTTTACACAACAAATTATTCTGAAGCGCCGTTTTTCTTACAATGCTAGTTTCTACCAGAAATCTTCCGCGTAGAAATCATAGTTTTATTGCTTAGCAGAAAATCATTTGTTACCACGTTTTAGGCTTTTTAAATGTTAAACAATAAGTAGGCCAAAAACTTACCTTCCTCAAGTAGATTTCGTAAATCTTGTGAAGTTATAAATTTTTCATATTCATGTGTTCCTTTCGGTACTACTTCCGTAACGTCTTCTGCCATAGTAATAAATAGAAATTTTGAAAACAATGATTTATTTATTGTAGTCAAAAACAAATTTCCCTTTGGCTTCAAACATTCTACGCAAGATTTTATAAATTGTTTTTTATTCGTTACATGTTCTACGACTTCTGAAGCCACAACAGCATCATAAGTCTCCGGGTATGTTTCAGCGTGCTGTTCAATTGTATTGTGCACATATAATAAGTTGTTCATATCTGGTCTAATCCTTGTTTGTAATTTTTCAATAACTTCAGAACTAGGATCTAAGCCAGTTACTTCTGCTCCTATCCTTGCTAAAGGTTCGGATAATATACCACCTGTAATTTCAAATTTATAAATGATTTCTACTTTATTAATAAACTTATGATCATAATAATTAACGCACTACCTTAATAACTATGTATTGTTTCTATTTAATTGGTGAAGAATTACTTTAACAAACATCAATTATTTTTCCATATCAAATAACAGATTAACTGAAGATAATTAAATATTTGTCATAATTTGACAATAATACTCTTCGAGAAAAGCTAATTATATTTAGTTTAAAACGCCCATAATATAAAATACTCAAAAGGCATTTTTGAATATTTTAGATTATGGAGCGGTTTAAACTGGCTTTTGTATACAGGAATGTGTGGGTAATTGAAACGCGTGCGCAGTGGTCCAGTCGTAGTTGTCCTTGACTGGTCCTCAACAACTACTTCTGTTATACTAATATGGCTGAAAGTAGGTAGTATTAACTAGTTATAGCACATGCGACATAAGTTTGAAAGAATATATATTTTTACACATTTTTTTGTCATTTCAAATTAATCTAAACATATTCAGTAAGCACGATCTATAGATAATAAAATTCCAGCATAGTAGCGGTCTAGTCAAACTCATAGTCAGAATTCATAGTTTAGCAAGTTTGTCATTTCCCTAATTTTCTAACATTTTCATTAGCTAGTGAGAATTTCCTGTTACATTTTTTGATAATTATGTGAGTTTGCCATTTTATAAGATTTAAGGTTCTGTCAAAGACTGACTTTGAAATAGGTAACACTGTAAGAGCGTATTCGCACGATTTTGCAAATGAGCAATTTTAGTGTTCACAACCTTTGACTCATTTTCAATACATGCGTCTTTTCACCTGCGTTTTTTTATAACCTTATGCCTCAGGTATCAGTAAATATTGACCAATAGTAACGACATCTCTCAGCCTTTGACAGAAGCAAACAAGCCTAAGCCCAACTTCAAATTATCCTGTCTCTAGAGCTCGTCAGAAAAAACACTAAACAGCGTTGCCGCTTAAAGAAATTGTAACAATAAATTTTACAAGTACAGTTTATCATATCACTATTAATTATCTGCTTACTGACGAACCTTGCACTACTGTAAGTAAAAAGTCCAGCATCAACAAACAACTGATTCAATTTTAAGTAAACTTCTAAAATTGTCAAGAGACAATTGAAAAAGAAGTGTATTGCAATTTGTTGAGAAGACATGTTACAAAACATTACCTTAAAAAGAATTTACCTGCGCATCCAACATCCAAAATAGAAAATCCTTTTAAGGGTTTAGGACTACGTATTTGGTTATGCTTCACCGAGGCGTTGTTTAAAACTCCATCTCGAACTAAAGGAATACGTAACTTATTCATACTATGAAGAGGTTTGAATGTGCCAAGTTCGTTCCACCAATCGTTACTATATTCGTTAAAATGCAAAATCTCCTTTGCATCAACAGTGGCCCCATAATGTCTCACAAAATGACCAAACTTTGCATTCTTTCCAACTTTTACAAAGAGTCGTAATGTAACTGGGATTTTACATACTGTCATCTTCCTTAAGCAACAAAGATTAGAAAATAAAGAAGAATAAGCTAAAAAAACAGTTGTCTTAAATTAAAATAATTATTTTATCTGTTTATTGCCGCTCTAGAACTTTATTTAAAATGTATTATTGGGTGTAGAAAAGTTGGGTTATATTATTATTTCATTACTTGTCAAAATTCAAAAATCCAGAGAATAAGAATTTAAAAGAAAGCGGCTTATTAGATATGTGTAAAGTAAATGTCACAAAAATTAACTGTCATTTGTTTAACGCTAAAGCCTGAATCCACAGCCGTCTCTTTTCAACAAGCCGTAAACGGCCACAACAAACCTACTTACGCTGTTGCCAAATTGATGTTTACGGTTTGTTAAGTAGAAACGGCAGTACTACAGCACAGCAACGAATGCCGCGTTTATCTAAATAATAATTTTTTTAAATAAAACTTTTAATTTAATAAATCTATAGCTCAACACGCTATCGAGATTAAATGAAAAGTATTTGTAGTGTTATAACAAACAAAAAAATACACTTGCTAAAAGTAGTGTCTACAATTTCATTGTCATAAAGTTGTGCAAAAAATAGTTGTAAAATATTGTTTTGAGATCTTGCATCAATCAATGTTTTATTTAAAAAATTGGCTTAAGGCTCCTGTGCAGTGAAAAGAATTTTCAGATTTGGATTGGTCCCGCAACCCAACTTACACAGTTTTATGACATAGCCAGTGACTGACACGTAATAAACCAATAACTACATAATCATAATATAGTTGAGTCGAACTTGTTGATTTACAACACTACCTGATGTTTGAAATTTAAGATAACTTCTCCGAGATGTTTTGGTAGAATCGTTTAGATAATTTAGACGAGTATAATTCGGTAAAAATAGAAAAAAATTATTTATTGTAAATTGTGCTCATTATATTTTTTTGAAAATATATAAGACTATAATGATAATTATTATTTACAATAAACATTGATTAGATTCTGTTGAAATCTACATATAAACTAGAACTTTATAAATTACATCTACTTATACAGAGTGGTTTTTAAAAAAACTAAGCTAAAAAAATGCCAGGCTCTGCAGTATTTTTATTTACAACTCGATTTTAAAAATTTACAACAAAATATTTAAAAAAATTATAGATTGTCATGTCTTTGCCATGAAAACTAATATCGTTCAAAATAAATATATATATATATAATATAATACCATCTAAATAATGTTGTTAGCCGTAGATATCCCTAATAGGCAAATTGCGCTTTAATCTAGAATCTAACAGTTCAGGTAAGAATGATAACATATAAAAATTTTGCAGCTTGTCAAACATAAAATTTTTCCAACAATTTCTATCGCGAGAAATTATTTCGCAGTGATAATCTTTCTGGGTGTATATAAAAAAATAACAAAATTCTCTATTAGTAACTTCCAGCTGTCCCTGAATTTGGAACATATAATTATCTTTTGGCTTTAACTTAATTTTATTGTTATCGTCTATTATGCAATACGAAATTTTTTTTGATATAATTGCTTCGCGCACTGTCATATCTTTAGAAGCATACGGACATTTAATTTCTAATATAGCATCTTCATCAACAAGACCATCTGGTGAAGCACCTAAAAATTTATAGTCCGGATGAATAAAAATACCACAAGAATTGACATCAAACTGGTATGTCTGTTCAAATAAATCTCGTGCATGGATTTCATTAGATATTCCATATTCTAATGACTTGCAACCGACTTTTGGGCAAGAATATAGTAATGATTTAACAAGATTGGCGGTTGATGTAGTCGGACGCATTTTACATATTCGGCCAAAATTGCTGGCGGTTAGACGAAAGTATTTTTGTTTAAACCACTCAGGATTTGAACTTTGTCCGCGTGTAATTTCTTCAACAGTTTGAAAATTTACCTTATTAAGGTTTTCTAAATACAAAGAAGTTAAAATATTTAACTCCTCAGAATTTTTATCTGGTATTATATCGTCTGACTTGCCGTAATCATCATCTGCTTCTATTACCTCAAGCTTCCTTTTATTTTTAGTCTTTTTTGAAATTTTTTTGATGAAACAAAATTGTTCAGTGTATTTTCTGCAAAGTTTGTTTTTATTTAATTTTTCCTGAACTTTATAAAAAAATGGTCGTTTATTATTAAAATTAGAAACTGCCGCAAAACATCGTGTTTCATATGATTTTCCCAGTGAAAAATTTATTCGTTTGCCCCCCACTAGTTTGTTCACTATGCTATTATAACATTCGGCGAAATTTGTATCGACATCATGCAATAAACTAGAAGCATGGCTAGCTACTCGATTGACGTAATTTTCAAAGTCTGAAAAAATCGTACTTTCTTTAAATATATTATATAGGTTCTTTTCCCGAGGCTTCTGGCCTTTGCAAAAATATTTATATCGGTTATTTTCATCTTTGCAGTTATCATGGCAACCTAATATGTGCTTAGGACTGTTTAAAATATCCTCTTTTACCTGGCCTTTAGCCTATGTTTAACAGCACTTACTATAGCAGTTCTAAAACGTAAAATACTAGTTCGTATAAATAATTTTAGCACATTTTCAACCCTTGAGCTGTTAGATAATTCACGAATTTTATTGCAATAATTGCGAAGAATGTGATTCCTACATTCAATTTTTTTTACAAAATAGTTTGGTCCATATGGTTTAGAATCCCTAATTTTTTTATAAACGCTGCTATCACCGTCTCCAATTATTTTATTATATTTTAAGCCATGCGTTTTGAAAGAACACAAAAATCCATCCACAATGATTTGTGATTCCATAGAGGTTGATGTTTTTTTCCAATTTTTACTGCAGTTATGGGTAGGGATGTCTCTTTTGGCAACTACATGTTTTATACAACACCAGCAAAAACTTATTTAAAAAATTTAAATTTATTTATTATTTAACATCAATTATAATATAATTATAATTGAACTATTTTATCTTATATTGAAAAACGAATAAAATGAGCTACTCGTTGTCTATGTGCCTCTCACCTTGTTAAGATTCAACTAAATTAAAAATTCACTTCGGTCAGAATATTATCAGGTAAACAGGGTGTGTAGTGAGGGTGTCATTTAATCTCCTACCACCATAAATTAAAAATTAGCTACCGGCACTTCAAGCAGAGAGATGTCGTAAATCTTTTCACGTTTAGACGAATTTTTGTGTCTAGCGAACAAAATGAATATATTGTTTTCTTGATTAAATCAAAAAATAAGACAAAATAAAAAAAATAAAAAGACAGCGAGATAGATATTTATATCATTGCTTAGATGCAACAAAAATAAATATGCTACAGTAAATGCTTTCGAAGAAAAGTTGAGTCAAAGGTTTTGACATATTAATTATTTCCCTTACATCTAGCAATTTTTTTAAAAATTTGATAGCAAGGCGCGGTAGATTATTGTATTTTAGATAAGATGAAAATGCGGAATTTTCTTCAAATTTAAACTAAACCGAAATAACTTGCATCAAAAATCAGTCATTTTCATGTCCCAGCGCATAGGAGTGCTGAAGAGCCTTAATAATTTATCATTTATTATCAACTCGGTAGCCGTTACGAAATTAAGATTTTACCACAAAATTTTTTTGTTTTTGTGAGAAAATTATTTTAAATTCAAAATAAAAAAATTTAAAAATTTAGTAATTATTTTGACTTTTAAAGCAATTATTTTAAAAATTATGGTTTGCTTACAGAGAATCATATACAAAGCCAACTATATAATGAAAGTTATATGCGACATTTGTTGTTTGACAAACACTATAACGTCTTTTAAATCAAACTGTTTTATTTTAATGTTATTGAGTTTATATAAATGTCAATGTTAATATATTTATTGCTAATTTTTGCCGTATTGTCGCTCTTGAGAACACTTTTCTGTTAAATTTAATTGGTTTTTTACGACGTTTTATAACTATTTAGGAATTGCGGCTGCTACTTTAGCGTTAGTTATTTTGTAAATGACGCAATTTGCTGCAACTCTTATGTTAACAAGTTGTGTACGTCGTTTTTTTGCACAGATCAAATTACTATAATAACAACTTTTCATCTTAAACAAACTACTTAATAAGTAGTAGACATTTAAAAAAAAAGTTTTTCTTCATACCTCGCTCGAAAGTACGTACTTTCGTCCCTAATAACAGAGCCGAAAGTTTAACTTTTAGTCCCTGTAAGATGTACACTTTCTTCCCTGTATAGCGGGAAGAAAGAATTCATCGTGTTTATTTATACTCGTAACTATGTTATATGACTAGCAACACTCGCTTCGCTCGTGCCGCAAATGTCGCGGCAGGCATCAAAAACTGTCAGCATGAAAAATATAGCATTTAAAGTTAAAAAAATAAAATTAAAGTACGTACTTTCGAGCGAGGTATGAAGAAAAATCGTATACAATACGCGGGACAGAAGTTGAAATCTCGGTCCTGCGCGCCATAATGCCCTCGGCTTCGCCTCTGGCATTATGACGCGCAGGGCCGAAAATTCAACTTTTGTCCCTTGTACTGTAATATACTATTAAATTTTGTTTTTTTTAAGTATTTACCATTTACATACTGATTTATAAGAAAGTTTTATAATTTAGTAATGCATTTATGCATTTAATAGTAGAATGCTATCAATTTATTTTACAACTTTTAGAAGTGTTTTAAGAATTTTATTTTTTTTTATAATTTTTGTTTATATTTATTTTTGTTGTGTTTGTTTTGTTGATAACAATAAATAATTACTGAAAAAACTAACAAAAGTATTTCTCACTTTCTCACCTTACTTTTATCTGTCAGTGTCACAAATACATGTAATTTGTTTTATGTAGAAAATAATACATAAAAGCTAATAAAAGCAATTTTTTAATACTTAAAAATGTTTTAAACCAAAATATTGCTTTAGTAGAAACGGAAAATATAATTATGACAAAACATAAGAACATGGATCAAAACTACATTTGTTTTGTTATACTTTTATTAAATTTTTTTTTTTATTAAGTTATAATAATTAGAATAAATAATATTTTTTAAAAACAAATTTAATAATATTTAAAGCATCTATAGAAGAGTGCTATAAACAATTATTGTTAATAGTACTCTACTTTGAATCTATGGTATTGTAGATCTATGGTATTGTAGGTCTATGGCCAAGGTCAGTGATTAAAAATTAGTAAACATATCAAACACAAATAAAAAGATTATTTGTCAAAATTTTGGGATTTAAAATTTTTATGCGAAATGTTTTTGCTTCATTTTGAAATAGTCCAGTTTTAAAAATGTGTCTTTATGAAGTGAAATAGGTAGAAATAATAAAAATCTATAATACCATAATAAAGAAATGTCTCTGAACAACTGGAAATTATTAAATCAATTCCGAGACACAATTGTTAGATTGGCTAATGATGAATCGTTTCAAACTCTATTAAAAAAGAATTCTCAGCAAATATACCATCGATTTTCATCAGTAGGTGAAATTTTCAAATCTTTAGAACTGAAATCAACCACGCTCCCAAGCGTGATTGTGAAGAAAGACCACACAAAAAGTGAACACAAATGGAAAAATTCTTTAGCGTTTTCAAGAGTAATTATGCAATGATTCGTTTATTGAGAACAATTGAGAATTTGTTCTGTTTTAGAGTACTGTCTCATCTCAAACGGAACATGTTATATTTGCACTAAGGTCGGCTGAAAATGATGAAGCCTTATTGGAAAGATTAGAAGCATTGATTTCTCATATCATAAAGTATCCCGAAAGCAGGAATAGCGCAATACGAGTAAGCTGCAACACTTTTACGATAGTTAACATTGTTAACTTTTTCTGCATCAGACTTTCGAATTTTTGTTTATTTTAGCCGCTTTAGATCTTTGTTGGTTTTTTTATAATTATACCTAATATATTTGCTACTCAGACTTAGTAAAAATGCACACATAATTTATATGGGAATGTTTAAAGAAACGGTTCCTTTTCAAAGACATTTGCACAAATATTTGTATCAAACTGGCATTGCTAAGCATGACAGTTGACAACTGCTATTTCAAGTGTCAAAATATTAAACAATGTCATACTGATTTTTTTTTATAAAAAAGCTCATAAATCTTTTAATATATTAATAATTTAAGTAAAAACATTTCATCGTCTTCGTAAGAGAGAGCATACTACACATTTTTTTAACGCCAATTCGGAGGTTGCTTGTTCAATTTTGCCTACAGCAGTTTGCTGTTGGTAGAAGAGAATCTATCTTTATTTTTTATTGGCTTATTCAGTTTTTTTTAAATTTCATTTAATGTCAAAGTTTGGTTGGCAGTTCAAAAAAACGGGTTAATAGAGCACTTATTTATAAAACAATTTCAGTTTTGATTCTAGTCAATTGATATAGTACTCGTCTATAATATAGTATGTTTCTCCGTATGAATTATTTAAAAAGTATTCCGTGGATAAAATTGATCTAAATAATATATGAACGCACTGTATGTTTTTTGAGAAAAAATTCTAATGTAAGAGCGTTCTTATGATACATTGCTGTTTTTGGCACAATGAGCCCTGCAGAAATTATAAAAAAATATATTATCTTACTTGAAGAGTTTTTGACCGTGGCAGTCTTGATGGTGTTACATATTTTTAACACTCTTTGAAGTCTGTTTTGGCGTAAACAAAGCTAAAATAATCTTATAAATAAGGGCTCTATGAACACACGTTTTATTAAGACATCCTGTATACATGAATGCATTATTTGCAAGAATATTTTAAGCAAAACAATGTAATATCAAACTGATTGTTACCTGTTGTCGCACTGATCTGCCTTTGTGTTTCTGGTAAAGTAACAAATTCTGTTATTTTTAAATTGTATTATCTGTTATTTACGTCATTTTAAATTAAACTTGTCACTTACAAAACTTTTCTTTAGGTCGGCGCAATAGGAACCTTATTAAGATTACGAAAGGCCAAAAAAAATAGTGAAGATATGCAAAGTGCACTTCGAGAAGCTTTAGTTTTATTGGGATATGCGGATCCAGTAGTAAAAGACGGCATTAGAATTCTTTCAATGGATGGCGGGGGAATTCGTGGATTGCTAATTCTAGAAATGTTGAAAAAGTTAGAAGATTTGACCGGCAGAAGAGTGTACGAGCTTTTTGATTTATTTTGCGGAGTTAGTACCGGAGCAATTCTAGGCTTTGCATTAGGTTGGCAAATACTATAAGTATTAACCAAGTTTTTTTATGCTTTCCATGTTTATATGTTATTAGAATATATATTTTTATAAGGTATCCATCGAAGAAGTCTTGATGAAGTGGCTCGAGGATACAAGGATATAAGTTTAGAAGTTTTCAAACAGTCAGCATTGTGGGGAACATCTGGCTTAGTGTGGAGTCAAGCTTACTATAATACTATGCTGTGGGAAAAGAAGCTTCGGGATCATCTAGGTTCAAATACACTTTATAGTACTTCGCGCGACCCTCAATGTCCAAAGGTAACTAAAAACTGTTGGACTTGATGTCTTCTTTTATCAAACTATTATTTATTTCAATATAGTATGCAAATTAAATATTGTGGCACATGGTAATGGAAATTATTAAATAATGGAAGTTTTACCAAGTAAATTAGGTTTTGTCTCATTAGCCATCAAATCTTACTTCTGTTTTACGTCTATCTTTCAAAGTTGCATTAGCACTTAATTAGATTTGCTTGGATGAAAAGAATCTAATTATAAGACTATAATTCTACAGCTTTCGCTCTTCAGGTAAACGGCACAGGTTATGCTTAAGTTAATAGTTGTCCGCGTCTTTGACATGTAAGACAATTGACAAAATATCTGGTATATATATATATATATATATATATATATAATACCAGATATTTTGTCAATTGTACTAATACATAATAACTGTAATAAAAACTAATTATGTATTTAGGTAATGTAAGAACGGTACGATAACACTTTTATCTTTCAGAAAAAAATCTTTTCACATACTTCATTTTATCTGTCTGTTTACAAATCTTGTTCGGTACTGGCTAATTTGTTATCATCTGTTCAAAGATTATTTACGACATGGTTGTGTGTAATTACTTGGAAGATTAAATCTTTTTTCAGATAATAGTGGTTTATAAAAATAGAATTTTAAGGCCATTTAACGTTATTTAACTGGGACTAGTATACTTTAATGGTGATTTTAGAACTTTTAATTTGACAACTTGTGTTTAAAAACATTACCCTCTTTGAGTTATCAGAATTTTTCGTATTGTAAATGAGCAAAGAAGATCTGTGACATCTTGTTTAAAAGGCGGTTTTAAACCTTAAAAAGTTTATTAAATTTTGTGTCATCCGTTTGGGAACACTTTTTATTTTTGCTCCAACTGATGGTTCGGTCACACACTACAACAGAAGTTTTCAAGTGTGTCAATGTTTTCTTACGGATGCTTGCTTGTTTGCTTTTTTTCTAATAATTTATGTGTTTAAGTCTAAATTTAATCGCAGAAAAAATTATAAGACGAATATTGTTTCAGTTATGTGCCATATCAGCTGTAGTTAACCAATCACACCTAGCAGCTTACGTTTTTAGAAATTATGCGTTGCCCTGGAAAGTGAAATCACACTATCTAGGAGATGGTAACGTTGAAGTATGGCAGGCAGCTAGGGCCTCAGCAGCCGCACCTACATATTTTGAAGAATTTCGCTTAGGAAGTTATTTGCATCAAGTAATGTATCTATAAAAATTATCTGAAAAAGTCTAAGTGGGCTCACAAGCTTCTGAAAACGTTTAAGTGAAACTGAGAGTTTTATTGCATGTTGTGTTGAGCGCGTAAGAATTTAAAGATTCTTGTGTAAATCTTGTCATGATACATTTTTGACGCACAAGCTAATGTTTTGTCGGATTATTTCGACCACTTTTTTGAAAAATTTACTTTATAATAACCAAAAAACGCATTAAACATTTGAATAGCTAAATTATGGATTCTAGTATTCACAATAACTCTTTAACGTTGAGCTGAAGTTGTAGCAAAAAATTCAGGTACGTACCGGTTTTATTATCAGTGCCTGATGAAGCTATTCTATAGCAATAGCTGGCTTTCTTTCTGCTGGTATTGAATTATTTTATGAGATAATTAGTCTAATTGTTTAATATGAATAAGTACTGTGAATGCTGTGTGTGTTGTCAAAGCTGACAGTTGCTAATGTTCGTTTTTGAGACAATTATTTGTCTTCTGAATACTGGGAAAGTCACAAAATTTGTTATAAAAGAGATCTGTATAAAAATTGAGCAATTCATTGATCATTTAGGATGGTGGAATTGTGGCCAACAATCCAACCGCAATTGCCCTTCACGAAGCGAAATTAATTTGGCCAAATACTCCTATTCAATGTATTGTATCTTTTGGCACTGGTAGAGTAGTACCAACAGCTTCTGATCTATTGCCTATGCCGACAGCAGTTAGTACATCTTGGGCTAATAAATTCTACAAAATTTTGGATAGTGCAACCGATACTGAAGGTATGTACTGTTTATGTTGATCTTAAGGTTTATTTTAAGTATTTTGTTTTTATCAAATAGGTGTTCATATAATGCTCAACGATTTATTACCAGATTCTACATATTATCGTTTTAATCCATATTTGACAGAAATGATTAGTATGGTAGAGATAAATGAATTGAAACTGGATCAGATGGAAAGAGACGCAGTTATGTATTTACGACGGAATGAAGATAAATTTCAAAACGCTGCTAAAGTTTTGATGAAAGACAAATCTGTAAAGCAACATGTAACAGACTACGTTAAGCAAAAAGTGGAAATGTATAGTTTTTAACAGTAATAATACTTTGACGTGATTTAGCAAAATGAAAAAATATTATTTTTTTAAATAATATTTAGAACTTTATTTAGTTTGTTTCTATAGATTATTTTAACGTTATCTGCTGATGTCTTGCCTTTTGTAAACAAAAAAATCTACTCAACTTCAGTACATCTTATCACATTGAAATAATATAGCAACAACTCATTTATGGTTGAGGTGTCTTCAATTTGTCAGAATCGTGATTTGGTATACAAACGATGCGATCTCATTTGTTGTATAAAGTTTTAGTTTATATTCGTGATATTAGGTTTTGTTTTATATTGTGACAATTGCTAAGTTATTTGTTATATTGTTTTAGTTATGTTATACTTTAAAAATGAATAAGTTCATGGTTTCATCAAATGTGTTCTATTTAGTAATATTCACTAGTCATTGAATTTGATGTAACATTGGTTAAGAGAGAATACAGGAATTTGAATCTTTTGTGATGTCATTGATTCCCTTTTTAGCTATTCTTTTGCAGGTTATATGCAAATTATCATTATACGGGTGCGTTCATAACTTATTTAGATCTACTCTTGCTGCGTAATTTTGCTTGGCAGATTTTTATTGTATATATACGTTTATAATATCGTACGTTTCTGCGTATGAACTAATCAAAAATTGAACCTACGTTCGAAATTCCATGGCAAGATAGATCTTAATAATTGATGAACGCATCTAATATCTAGTTCTCCAACTTACTTTAATGGTCAAATTATGGAAAAGCTACTAAGTATTTAAAATAATTTATTTTTAAAGTGGGCGTTTTTTTCTTTGTTTTGATATTTGGTCATAAAATGGTTTTAGCAATCATTCATTAAATACATGTTAATTTGATAAGACGTCTGGTTTTAAAAAAATAAAACTGCCTCTAAATAACCAAAAGTTCAAATCCTATTTTTAATATTTGAATTAATGACACTTCTTTAGCCATTTGTTTAGCATTGTTCGTCGAATCACGATCGCTTTTCCAATAGTTGAGATGGAGAGTCTACATGAACACAATAGTTAGTAAGCAAAAATCGCCTGTTTAAAGCGATCAATCATCATTTTGGGGGAGCTATTAGCTCAAAGCTTCTCCAACGGTGCCAAAGTTGTACTTTGTCGTTACCATTGACTTTTTATTTTATAAACCTTGCGTCCCGGCATGTATTTAATCTAATCATTAATTTTGCATTGTTTTTGATAAACTAAAAATACACATTTTTTTGATATTTAATCGGACAATCTAATTTCAGCAATCAAACTTACAAGTGTTCCAAAAAATTTCCTCATCGTACTTTCCTGTTGATTCATTAATTTTATAATCAATCAAGTTTTCTAAAATCTACAGATAATTAACCCATGACGTAAAAATAAGGAAGTTATAAGTTTGATCTGTGTATATGTATGCCTGTCTATTGCATCGTAGCTACTAAACGGCTCTGATTTTGATTTTTTTTTTACTAGTTGATGAATAGATTTTAAAGTCTGGTTTAGTCAAAATCTGGTACTTATTATATGACTTCAATGCTATTAGAAATCGCCCGGAATTTTCAACACACTTAACTCTTTCACTGAGTGCTCTGAGCTGAAGTTATTTTTTGTATGCTGATGAACATTTGCAAACATTTGCTGATGAAGTCGCGAAGAGCACATCTCTAGTGTCCCAAGTATTATAAAATTTTGAAAAATGATAGTGATTAAATACAAAAAACTTTTTATTATTTCAATAGTCTTTGGAAAATATTATGGATACAAAAATGTGCTAATACAATTAGATACGGCAAATCCAACAAATCCTCCCACACAACATGGGATCGGCCACTGTTGCCATGAACGATTCCAGTCTAGAGGTATTACAACAGCGCCCAGCCAGGCGCCGAACAATATTATTCTTATTTTTAACTTAAATATATGATCAAATGAATCGCCAGTATAAACTACAATGCCCACCAGTATATTGAGAGCCGCCTCAGAGTTGAGATATAAACATAATGGCACAGATGAAAATACTACCAAATATATCACAAACATAGTAGTTTCCTGAAAGTTGCTCAATGCTGGTGCACCAAGTAGCACTGTAAATAAATACAACGTAAAGAATTCACATAATAAGATTAAAATTTTCTCTCCGAAATCGTTAAAAACACTTCTAAACGTCTGAACTCTGCATCGCCTTACACACACACAATATTTAACTATTTCCAATGTAATAAATATAATAACTATATAGATGTTTTCAAAAGAACCCATTTTCATAACGCCCCCATTGTAATACAAGCCATAGAGCACCAACAAAGTATATATAGCTGTTGAAACGTCCAGAAAAATATGATATTTAGATGAATGGTCCCTGATTACTCCTCGTGCATGCATAGTGAATAATTTCTGTTCATGTACAACACACAGCCCATTAAATAATAAATTACGTAAATATAAATAATTGTATGCCGGATTTTATCAAGACATTTACATGATTCTCTAGAAGTATACTCCTGATTCTGTAATGCAAAACAACAATAAGATTAAAAATCTTTCTTCACCTACCTACATTTAAAACTTTTCAAACGTGTAAGAAACATATTCTCTTAAAAATAAAATTGTTTAAGAAGCTAGGTTATCTATTCTTTTTAAAAAAAAATATAATAAAGTAAATAAAGGTGCCTTTTTTGACATTTTATTAATCTCTGATCATACAAAACCCAAAACCCTATCTTTAATAGAATGTAATCTGTATTAGTAACGACCAAGACATTTTGGTGGCGCCGCTCTACGTTTTGAATCCGGTACTAGCTTTGCTCGGCCTCTATTCGCTCGTACTCGGCTTCAGTCGTTTGCTGCTACTTTTCGAATATTCACACAAACTCAAACATTCAATATCACATAAATATGTATATTGACAAAAGTAAAATACAACATAGTATGTTAGCAATATTTAGCACACTATTAACAATAATGTAAAACACAATACAATACTAAAATAGAATTCTTGCCACTTTGTTTTGTAATGTTACTCTAGACCGCATCACAAAAATCGGTCCGCCGAAAGACTTTTTTTATACAGAGCCACAAACATAGCTTCTAACTCAAATCTGCGTCTCTAAAAGATTTTTTCCCACTGCTGCATTTTGGTCTTGCTAAAAGTCCAAATTGCGTATATCACAAACACAACTAAATTTGATATCTATTGCGACAATACACACTTTCGCAAATTTTCAATAATTAATTTATTTTCGCTTTAACAAAATTACAAAATAGCAGCGTGTTCTCCGATATGCTATATGTCAGTTGTCAATTGTCAGCTTACAAATTGACAAGTGACACATGTTAGAAATAGCTACACTATCTCATAAAAAAGCAGGTAAAAGCGATGACAATTGCATACGAGATTTGTGCTCTCTTCAACTGACCGAAATAGTTTGATCTACTCAGATCAGGTCCGGAAGCTTAATTGTGTTTTTTTGGAACTATATTTTACACCGCAACTGATGTGAGCTTTTTTCCTTTTCTATCTTGAGCGTTTTTTCAAGTTTTTTTTAAAAAACAACGTAGTTTTCTTGCAAATAAGATCAGTTTAGGTGTTCTTTTTTAGTACTTGTTTTAAGTAATTTGAACTATCACAAACACTTTATTTGTGATGTATTTAACAACATTAAACTCACACGTCATCACTTAGGTAGTCTATTGTTTTCTGTGTGCTTGTAATATTAATTGTGACAAGTGACATATTAGATGTTTGCCTTGTCTTTTTTGAAGATTTTAGTGGGAGGTTGCTCTAATTGACAATGTTTGCTATGATCTATGATTTTATTTATTTTGCTTATTAGTCTATGGTTTCTCACAGAAAGATAAAAAAAAGAGAAAATACGCTAGTTCCTGTTTAAACTAGAAAAACAACCTAAAATTAAATGCCGACATTCTTCCGTGTTTTTTAAAAATCAAGCCTAAAATATTGTTTATTATTCATAACTTAAGTATTAAAGTTATGAATAATAGTGATAATAGTAATAATATAATAATAATAATATAAGTTTTTAGTTTGACTAGAGAGTTGACAGTATTTGTTTTAACCAGCTGGGCTATCTGTCAATAGTGTCAGTGTCAATAAATTGTTTAAGTTTACATAACCTTACACAAGCACCGGAATTTCTATATACTGGCAATAGTAGAGAATAATAGGACATTATTTGTCATGGAAACTAAGCTTTGCGCTCTAAACGACACAGAATTTGCACGTCGTTAAGGAAAAACTTTGTTTGACAGACAAAAGTAAGGTTAGAATAAATTGACACGTCTGGCTGACAGTGCTGACAGCGTTTTTTTTACAAAACTGTGCTGTGTAAGCAAGACATTGTTTTAACCAATGAAAAAAAAGTATTTTAAACGCAATTTCGAAGATGCCCAATTCGTCTTGCTCTCTTGCCAATAGCTGAAGAATATAGTATAGTGTTTAATTTTTTTAAACATTTTAAAATGAGGCAATGTAACAAGAAAGTGATCAAAACATATTTTAAGACTGCGCAAGATCTTATTTATTCGACATTTTTCTCAAACTGTTAAATAATTAGTTTATTTCAAATTTTGTATAATATTTACAATTCAGATATAGTAGGCTCAATTAAAAATAAACGTTTTTAAATCAATTGTTTTTTAGCACAGTTGATTAGGTACCTATTCAAACAAGCAATTCAAGTAAAGACGTTGGATATTATAATGTGAACACTGTATTCGATTGTGTGCGTTGCACTGGTTCATTCGGTCAATATTGGAAATTCATTGAAAGAAATACATCTATTATCTAGTTATTGTTGACTTAAGATTATATATAGTATTTTTGCACAGTTCTTATGTTTAAAATTTTAATATTTATTACAGAAATATTTTTCATATTAATTTTAATAATTTTTCAATTTTTTGTTTTGTATGTCAAATGTCAATTGTCAATAGAAAAACGTCAACGTCATGTCAAGTTAGTGTAGTGTCATTTGTCATAAGTAAAAACATAAAACTCTTGTCATTAGTGTCAATTTGGGTTGATAAAATATTGTTAAATTATTTATTTATAATTATAGCATAATTAATAGAAAACAATAGAAATATGTTATCTTTTGCTTTTATTATCTTATCAGATAAATGGGGTTGTTATTAATAAAGAAGAATACAGTGATTGGTAAATAATTTCCTTGAAGTCTTTCCTGTACCTACCTAATTTGCTGAAGCCTTGGAAGTCAAGTAGGTAGCTACATATTTTTTGGGTGTATTTAACACAGTGAAAGCGTCTGTTGGCTGTTAAAGATTTTGATTTCGATAAGTTTAAATAATTGGGCATTTCTAGTTTTTGGCTATGAGTAATGAATATTATAATAATAATATGATTTTTGAATCCAGCACAATTGCTGTGCCTCCGAGACAGGGAGGGTTGAACATATTATTTTTATTACATTACCCAGCAATTACAGCTGGTTAATTAGTAAATTGATAAATCCAAATTGGTTTGTATACAATTTTTTTAATCTACATATCTTCGAGATAATGAATACACTACAGATATAAATACTGAATGTTTTGTTGTCATATCTTTAGTTGACATTCTACTTTTACATTTAAGTAGTTATAATATACATATTTTGTATATATGTATATGCACATATATATATGGGTCAATATATGTATGTTCATATATATATATGTATTGTTGTGTCCAAATAATTCTGTAAACTTTTGAATTCTGTGTTCCAAGTGCTAAATGATTATAAATATTAAAATTTATATTAAAATATACAATAATTGTGAAAGCGTAAGTAGAAAACAGATTATTGAGTCAATCTAAATTAATGCTGATATGAATCAGACAACACTGCTTCCATAATTCTTTAAAGCTTTTATGTTTGGCACTCATGTCAATATCAATTATTGTTGACATGAGCTTTAGAGCATTGTTTCTATCTTATCTGTCACAAATAACTTTTCTTTTTAAATGTGAAAATGTCTTGTGAATATGTTGCTTTGTATTAAGTTTAATAATTTTGCACCTATTTTGGTTAATTTTTTCAAAAAAATTAAAATTGATGAACTAACTGAAAGAAGAAACATGGAAGTAACACTAAAATTGAAAGTTCGCTGTCGACAAAGTAAGCGTCTATTTTAAATTTCAAGTACCAACTTTCATAATTATTAACGCAAAATAAATTAGTCAGTATCAATTATTGATCGCAAGAATGAATTATTTTCAATGGTTTTGCATAATAAAAGTCGACTGTTTTTGCTAATCTTTTGTTTGTTTGATGTAGACCGAGGAAAAACATACTTTAAAAACAAAGCGGTTTTGTTGTATCTAATAGGATCATCGTCACACTTTTTTATGATGCGGAAAGCTTTCTATCTGATAAATTACTGCTTGAAAACAAATACAAAAATATCATTGTTTGTGGTTTGCATATATTTTTTGATATTTATTTTACCTTATTTGTAAAATAGCTGATAAGAATAATTTCTGCTGTTGAAGTGACAAGAAGCAAAATATTCCTTCATATTTTTTGTCAACTATGTGCATTGAAAAGATCTAATAAGATCTTTTATTATCTTTTTTATCCTACACCAACTCAAAATGAAATTTTCTCGTCTCTCGACAGCCGATAAAGTACATTATTTCCAGGCTAGCCGACAAATGATGTACTTTCTCGGCTAGCCGAGAAAAAAAATCTTTTCCGCTTTTTTCCGATTTTCCGATTTTTTCCGCCAGGCGTCGTTATAAGAAAAATGAAATCTATATAGACGGTTGAACAGTCGTCACGCACCTCTGGTCTAATTGGATATTTTCTCTAAACTCAAATAGAACATGCTGAAGAACTTGTACCAACACCTGGTTAACTTAAACTATTTTTATATTTTGTGTAGATACTTGAAAATGTATCTGAATTTTGCCGTAGTCTAGGCCAGTAGCCAAGTCGATACTATCGGATACTATCTGCAGCCTAAGCTGTCTATCATAAAAGTTAGTTTCCCAAAAGTTTAAAAACAAAGAAAATTAAGATACTAAAGCAAAAATGTTGGGGCAAATGTTTTTCGTGGAAGACGGGTTATTTTTTTAGTTCTGAGCAAATTTTGTTGCTTTGTACGTAAAGTAGGCTCAATCCGTAAGTTCCTTCTCTGAGGCGATTTTTTTAGCACAGTGTAATGACTTATACAAAATGCAATAGGACATTGGATATACTTGAACAGTATTCGTCTGCGTGCTGTCGCACTGGTTCACTCGATAAATATTGGCAGCCGACAATTGAACGATCTAATTAATAAACAAATTGCGATGAGTGTATTCACAGCCGGAGAATACACGAGCCGTATATTCCGTGCATTAACAATACATCTCGCACATTATTATGTGAATTTTTAATTTGTAATTGAAATTTGTAAAATAAGATGGCTAATCTCTTTTGGTTTAGAGAAAGAAGATGAGAACTTTGACGACTGTTTGGTTACATTCAGCTGAAAAGTGGTTGATCTGTCATTAATTTAGTAAAATAGCAGAAATATTAATAATAAAGTTACGTAATACAATTTTTATACAAATGGATCAAATACTTGTAAAGAAACCTTTATTGACTGATCAAGAGATATGATTCATATATTTATATTGTTTCGCAAGGCACATCCAACCCGGTTTTGAAATTATCTTTTGCAATGTACGTATTGATCGTTGATAAAGCAGTAGGGCGTTGTACTGTAAGATAAACATATAATAACGTATAAGATAAACAATGTTTTGGCTTATTTTATCACATTTGCTAGTATTACTATTGTAAAAGTTTGTGTCTTAACTTTCCCTTAAAAATAGAAATATAGAAAGTTTAACAGAATACAATAATTTCTAATTCTTTTCAAAATGTAAAAAAACTTGTATCGAAACCGTTCTATTGGGTTCAAAAAGAACACTACGCTGAAAGTTGGTGAGAGATTTGATTGCTTTGCAAGCTTTTGGGTGATGTTTTAGAGTTACAATGTTTTGCTAATATTATAAATATAAATAATACTTAATTTCGACAAATTAAGTATTACATTTCTCTGAAAGAAATGACATATTTGTAATTGTTAAATAGTAATAAATTATTTTAGCAACAATCAACAAAAGATTTTAAAAATTAGCTATTTTAATTTCGAAAATGTTTTGATAATTTAAAAAAAAGACGGATATACAGAGCACTTATTTATAAGGCGACTTAAAAAATGTTTATACCAAAACAAATGCTTACGAATAGACCACAAGCTGTTCTAAAAAAGTTTGGGATAGACAGCTATAATAGCATTATGGCTAAAGTGCTAAAAATATGCTGACAAAAATTCAACAATTTCTTAATTCTTTTGTTAGCAGTTGGTACTGTTAAGGTAATTTATTTGAAAGAACTAAAAAATTTAATCTAAAATAATGTTGTTGAAAGCAAGCCCTCAAAAAAAGTATATATTTTCTTTTGAAAAAAATGTTTTGACAGTAAAAGCTTTTCGATTCTATAACCCTATACGACATATTTTAGCTCAGTTTGTAGTTTGCTCTTCTGTTCATCATTTAATTTCGTGTAAGCAAATATTAGAAATCATTACGATGTTTGATACCAGTAATGATACTGACAATATGATAGGTCTTTTTAGAGACACTCTATAGATATATAATGATTTAATGATAAAGTTGATACGGGACTACTTTGAATTATACTGAGTAATGAAATAATTTGTAGATTGTGGTTTATTTCTATGTAATTTCTATTTTGATACCATCAGCAGGACTTCAAAAGCGAAAGTTATTATGCAAATATTTTTCTTACTATGAAAATTAAACATATTGAATTTTTTTGTCAACAATAAAATATGGCTTTTGAGACCCTAAAAAAATTATCTGACATCTGTCCTTTAGAGGAAAGGGTAGATAAGAACGACAAATACGCAGAACCAAGGCTTCTTAATTTCTTTTGTTGAGCGTGAGATCAATTAAACTAATTCTACATAATTGAGATCTAACGTTATCGTTTTTTGAGTATCTTTTGTTTTTTTTTATCATGGGGAAGAACCGAAATATTATTTTCATTTTCTAAATCTTATGTTGTAAATTAATTTGAAAGATCGTTTAGATTTAGATTATAAACTTATATATTCCCATTGTATTTTATTTAGATATTTATGTTATTTTTTAGACGCAATTAAGATAATAGTACTTTAAAACAAAAATAAAATTTTTGAATTATTATGACAGCCAGTGCACCAAATGTAATTTACTAATATGCCTATAAAGTGTAGAAGTAGAAAATAAAAGTCTGAAAGATGGCCAGTATTATCTATTAACGATAGTTCAACCGAAATCATTGCTTTAATAATAGATTATGTTGAAAAATACTATATATATTTGTATAATGTATATATATATAATTTTTATATCAAACATCTTAGTAGGTATGTTTAACATTATTTTTATTAAAATATGACAGGAAGTGCTTTAAGCAATTTTAATGATTGGCAATTTAAATTGTATCTAATCATCTAAAAAAGGCACAAACTAGAAAAATGGGACATTTTACTTAGTAAAAAAAGTAAAAAGGTAGTCCAACACTTATTTTTATTCGGTTTTTTTTTCAGTGATTTCTATTGAAACTAATTTTAATTATTTTAGGTTTAACCCTACGTTTGAGGGCTGATTTTAGAATCACATCGTTTGACTGGCTGGGTATCTAAGATCGAAATTTTCTCTGTTGTTTTGTCTTTAGAACTTTCTGATCTACTCAGTGCTTAGTGTGCATTTGTTAATCTCTTCTATTTAGCACAAATTAATGTAAATTAAGTTTTTAAAAATCTTAAAAAAAATACATATAAAATTTCTCCAAAAAATAAAATAAAATTTGAAAAAACAAAAAGAAAAACCAAAACTGAACTAGATAACACAGGCTATAGACTAATATGTTAGCAACACAAAAAATACGTAGTATTCTTTCATACATATTTCACACGCAAAATGATCATCAGCAAATTTTACTTTACAAAATTCAGTGCAACATGGCTTAATGTGCTCTAAACAAATGAAGACACCATAAAAAACTGAACAAATATTTAGATTTTTGTTCTTTGTAAAATTTGCATCGTTTTCGTATAGACGAGGTAGATGGCCGAGGTTCCTGAAAATGATGCTGCTGATAATTTTACTTTTTTTGTTTATCATATTTGGTTTTTTTTCATATTACTACCACTAGGTTCTTGCCTAAATTTAACACAACGTGAAGCAGAAAGTATTGTAAAATTAACCAGTTTACAAAATACGTTTAAAAAGAAATAATTGATAATAAGTACAAAAAAAATTGCACATTTGCACGGGTTGGGTCTCACAGGCCTTTGTAATAGCCATAACATAAAACAAACAAAAATTAAAAGTTTATAAATTTTTGTCTTTACTAAACTTGAGAAGGTACTAAAAAAATTTAAATAAAATGGTTTTTGTTATGCAAAAATTAATTTTGCTTGGGTCTCACAGACCTAGCCGATTAAATGGAAGGTTAATTTATATATTGTCAAATTGTGAGGGTAGGTTTAGGATGTTAAACAATTTCTATAACAAAAGTGAAGTATAATATCATTAATTAATTTTAAATTTAGATTGATTGTGCTTTATATTGATTATGAAGCTTTGTTTTTTTTCATATCTGTGAGCGATAATGTTAATTGCATTTTATTTAAGTTTTTTGTTTATATTTATTTTGTGTTTATTGTGTTATAAATCAAAATATTTATGAATGTAAGTCTAATCAGACTAAACATTTAGATTGCTATTTTTCTGCCGCAAAATTCTAAACAAAAAATTAATTTCATCGACTATCACTTGTGTACACTGACGACTACACTGATAGTGATAATTAAAGTTTGGCACTTATTTGAAAATTTGTTTTAGGTTTTACGTGAATTAACATGTTACGAAACTTTAGGGCTATAATATGGAAGAACTTACTTTTACGCAAGAAACACTGGCTTTTAACAACAACAGAAATAATCATTCCTGTTATTCTCTTCGCTCTAGTGGCCTATGGCAGGTCGCAAATTGATAGTATGAAGAAAATTGAAGTATTAGACCCAACTTACTATGAGTATGCAAACGAAGAGTTTTTAAATCTCAATATCCCAGTTGGCGATATGCATTTGTCATATGCACCTTATACCAGTTTTACCGAGAAAATAGTGGTAAAAGTTAAGGAGAAGTTTCAAATACCTAGTGAAGGTAAAATGAATTTGAATTAATAGGGTGAAAATAAATAAATGCATTGCAGCTGTTAAGAGTTTTGACACCATTGAAAATTTGATCAAATATCATTCCAAAAATTATTCACAGTCTATTTATATCCTAGTGTTTCATAACATTAACAACACCAAACATTTAGACTATGATATAGGCATTTATGAGAGATATCTTACATGGAACACGGAAAAACTATTTCCTTCTGCAATCGATCAATCAGCACAACAATTGGGCGAATCAAGTAAGATAATAATATCTTACTCGATTATATTAATTAACAGACGTTTGATTTTTTTAAGTGTCTTCACAATATTGGTATAAGGGTTTTGTGGCACTCCAAATAGCTGTTAACAAAGCATTTATGGAAAACGCCTTACAAAAAAATTTAGACAATATAGACTTTTCTATACAACAATTTCCTTACCCACCACACATTAAAGATGCTGGCTTATCACAAATATTTCTATATTTCTTGCCGTTGATGACAATTTTTAGTTTTATATTTCTATGTCCAGCTGTACTGCAACGTGTTGGAGAAGAAAAATCAACAGGAACGAAGGTATACGTGAAGTTTTGTATTACTCCAATAAACATTTTTTTTAGGAATTTTTAAAAATGGTGGGAGTAAGCTCTTGGAAAATATGGATCGGATGGTTGATTCACGCGTTGTTTACAAATTTAATTTCTATTATTGCTATAGTAATTCTATTGAAGGTACCGTTGATGGGCGTTTCTTATGCTCCAATTGAATTTTCGGATGGTTTTTTATTATTTGTATACTTTATGCTCTACTGTACGGCAGCTACTATATTTTGTTTTTTTGTTGGCACTCTTATTCCAAGGCGTAAGTTTTTTTTTTTGTAAATAATTTTAAATATATGTATTAATCTACGACGTGATTTACATAAGAGTATACGTTTGACGGCTGTGTAGAAACCAGTTCTCATAACAAAAGTAACGGAAGCTATATTATCGGATTGGTTGGACACGCACTTGTATGTAAATCACAGGATATGGTTGTATGTTAAACACAATGTTTTCTACAAGATTTTGATAAAACAAATTGTTTTGACTGCGTCATTACTACAAATTAATTTTGCTTTTTCTTGATACTTTTTTTTGTATTGTTTTGTAGCTGTTATAGCCACTACTGTTGGTATATTAATTTGGATTGTGTCATATTTTTTACCAAAATCATTATGTGATCATAATGATAATTTGTCCTGGAAACACAAAATAATATTGGGAATTTTTCCAAATATGGCTATACATTATGGTGTTCAAGCGATATCGGTATATGAAAGCAGAGGTAAACAATAATTATTATTGTTTCTATTTTAGTCTATTAATAATTTTTATTTTAGGTGTTGGCTTACAATGGTCTAATATGTTTCAATCTGCAAGTGGAGGTGAAGATGACATAACAATGGGGAATGTGTTTGTGATTTTAATATGTGACATGATTATATTTATGCTAGCAACAGCTTACCTTGAAAATGTTAGACCTGGGCCATATGGAATAGCTAAACCTATTCATTATCCATTTTCCAATCTTAAAAAGGTTTGAATGCAATTTTTCTTAATACATAGTAAATTAAAAAAAAAACTAAGTAAGATAATGAATTACAATTTCGTAAAATTTTTATTTTAAGAGATTTCGCAAGCTTTAAACTGATGATTAACACAATTCTTTACTTTTAACAGAACAAATGATCAATTATGAACATGGAATATTCCAAGTTTATAAATTTACAAAGCTATATGTTTAATTCAAAGCGTGCTACATAAAAACTTACATCAATCTATTTGAGGGCTGCATGTGGCGATTGTTTGTCAAAATTGTTGGTTTACCGGTCTGCTCGTTTGTATCATCAAAATATTGTCAGCTATAGTTGTTTTTATTTGAAATTTGATCAGATACAAAAATTATTATTTTTTGGAAGCTGGGAGATTTTTTTTTAAATAATATCAATTTTGGGCTATATATTATTATTATTTGTTAGATAATTTTGAATTTTCTTTGAAGCTTGATTGAGAGTTTTTTTCTTAAATACGCAGACTAGCTTTTGTCAATTATGATGTTGGCTGCAAATTTATGGAGTAAAATGCCATCTGAGCGTTAATCAATCTCTCACGAGTAAAGTAAAACGTAGAATTTGCACAAGAACGAATGAAATACAACGTTTTGTTGCACGACCTAACACCTTTCAAGTTCCAAAATATTCCAATTCTTTAAAAATAATTTGAGGTTTGCTTTGACAATTTTTTTTGAAGTTTTTTAATTTGCTTACAAGAGGAAATTATCTGAAATCTTGTCTTGCAATAAAATCAATGAATGCAAAATTATATGTAGTAGCAGAGACGAGCGAGCAAGAAACTAAAGTATTTTGATCAAATCTAAACTCTAGCAATTAATTTACTGACTTATAATAATAATTATCTTCTATTATTAATTTCAAATGGGAATCAAACTTAACAGCTGGAGCTTCAGTGTGACCTTAAACGAGTGCTTATTATATTAGTATATGAGGTTCAAAAAGCTTAAATAGAATAATACATTTTTTTGTGTGTGTTTCTATGACTATAAGACGCTAGATAACGTTTGGTGGCGCCACCAAACGGTTAATCTTGCATAATGCTTTTTACTGATATGGACTGGTCGTAGATAGTAGGAGTATTATTATATTTAGCAGGTTGTGATTTAATCTTAGTAAATTAAAAAAAAAGAATTTTTTTGAATTGCTTATAGGAGAAATTTTTACTGCAACGAATATTTTTGTTTTGTTTTTATTAGATAGCTTTGTTTTAGATATTTTAAGTACTTATAAGTATATTATGAATTTTACAGATATCTTTTTATTAATAAATAGTTTTTTTATTTAAACTTTGAATGATTATTATATAGGAAATGGGTTTCATTATTATTCTTAGTTTTTATTAGTGGATTGGTAGACAATGAATTTTATACTTATTTATATTTAAAGGGTAATAATTGAATATGGGTTGGAATTCTTAAATTTAAAGTAGTTCCATCAAATAAACATTACTAATTTATTTTAGTTTTCATCTATGCTATTTTTGGATGTGTAATTTTTAATGTGTCTTTATTTATAGTGGCTGAAACAATGCGGAAAATCATCACAAGTAACAACTTTTCAAGATGAAGAAGCTCAAACTGAATTGACTGAAAAACCATGTGTAGAGATTAAAAACTTGTACAAATTATTTGATAAAACTATTGCCGTCGACAATTTATCAATGAACATATTCGAAAAAAATATTACTGTTTTTTTGGGTGAAAATGGAGCTGGAAAAACAACAACTATGTCAATCTTAACGGGTAAATATAATGTTTTTTTTGAAAAGTCTAGTCAAAGCAGTGCTTGATTTGTGAATAAGTGATTGTATGCTTTACGCAAAAAACTTTTTGTAAGGTTTTTTTATTGATTGTAAGTTTTCACATTATCTTTAAAAAAATATTATTGATAAAAACGTACAGCACTGCAGTGTATTAGCGTCGCTTGAGAACTGCTGGTGAGCGAATGTGAAGTGATGCTCACCATGTCGCGTAGTGGATCTGTAAGTAAAGTTGAGATGTATTTTTTGATTTACGATTCATTTAATACATTGGTGTTTTGACACCTTTTATTCAATTTATTAATATTCGTTCTTAATACTTTTGGTTTCTGGTGGTTTCCACTATTTGGGCTATGCCGGGCTCACTCTTCAATTATTTGCGGCTGCATGAAACGTATCTATGTGAAAACAAGTCATATTAAAATAATGATATGATGACGTTTTTTTCTTGAGAGACTACGATTTTTTATTTTTTTGTTTGTTTTGTTTTAAGGCATGATTGAGGCCACAAAAGGTACGATTTTAATCAATGGAAAAAACATCAAGACACAAACAGATGAAATACGAGAAAATATAGGCTTATGTCCCCAACACAATTTATTGTTTCCTGATTTAACTGTAGAGGAGCATTTGCAGTTCTTTGCCAAGGTTTGTTTTTGACCTTATAAGTATTAGATTTTTTTTGATTAGATACTTGTCAATGTAAAATGTTGAAAGTTTATGCTAATTTCAATACAAAGACTTTCTGTAAACAAAGTAGAAAAAATGCTTTATTTATAAATAAAATTTGTTAGATTTGCAACACAACGGCAAAAGTTAAAATTGTCTTTTTAAATGTTTTTGAAACGGTTGCTACTGTTGCCATCCATGTGCAAGGCGGATGGATGATGAGTGATGACTACAGGTAATCGAAAGAGAATGAAACAAGGTTTTTATTTTCTTAAGAATAATCTGTAATATTGTTTGCTTTTATGTGAGGCATTTTTAAAACTTTTTTTATAGATAAGTATATTTTGCATTGGAATTAATTTGTTTGAAATTTGATGAGCGACGTTAGTTTTTAAATTGTTTATTTTAAATTTTAGTTAACTTTTGAAACACTTGATTAAAAATGTTTCCAATGTTATATTTGGAAAAAATCAAAATACGGTGTCAATCTGTCAGTTTTAGGTATTAAATACAATTCATCTAAGCTCCCTAATGATGGTTTTGATGATTAAATGTATTATTATTATCAGTTATCATTATTATAAATTATTATTATTAATGTTAAATCCTCCCTGTCTCGAAGGCACAGTAATTTTGCTGGATTCAAAAATCAGTACAGTCTTTGACAAGTAATGACAATGAGAATATTATTTTTTCAATAATATAAAAACTTAAAAAACAAGCTTTCAGTTTTCAATTAGTTTAAAAACCATTTAAGAATTAAACTTTTCATTATTATTATTATTAATAATAAGCTGGCTCGTAGCTACATTGTTGTGCCTTTTCTTTTTTTAAATATATTTATATATTTGAAGTTATGAAAGTTTTTTCAAGTGTATTGAAAGATTCGCTAAAATTTTGATATTTTATGAACTCTGTATTTAGCTGAAGAACGTAAAAAACGAAAAAGCTGAAATTTCCGATATTTTGGAGAAATTTGACCTAGCAGAAAAGAAAGCTGCTTTGCCTATAGACTTATCCGGTGGAATGAAACGAAAACTATGTTTGGGAATGGCAATTTTAGGAGGTTCTAATGTAAGTAATTTCAACTCTGGATAGTAATATTTTTGGAAAAAAGTATTTTTAATGCCTAGACAGATGTTTTGTTGCTATTAGAAAGTTATTGAAAAGTCTATGAAAAAAAATTGATCACACAGTTTAGTATAGTGAAATAAAGCCTGGTTTTAAATTCTTAATTTTATTTGAAGTTGTCTTTTGATTTTACAGGTTTTGGTATTAGACGAACCAACTTCGGGTATGGATCCCGAATCTCGACGACGTGTTTGGGATTTATTGTTGGACTACAGAACAAAAAGAACAATAATAATTACTACGCATTTTATGGAAGAGGCAGATGTTTTAGGAGATTATGTTGCTATTATGGCTTATGGAAAATTGCAGTGCTATGATACACCTATGAATCTTAAAAAACATTACAGTGCGTTTCTTTAGTTTCTATTATAAACCATAATTGATTGATTTGGAATCTTTGGCACTATAAACTATTAACACAGTTTTACCACTTGCCAAAAAGTTTATTTTAGATCTCGAGAGCTCTTTCGACCACCATGTGGTCATCATCAGGAGATGAATAAAACTCCTGCTTAATCAGCTCACTAGGAAAAACCCAACTTTCACCAAAACAGGTAAAATTCAACAAGTAATCATTCAGTTTTATTCATCTCCTGATGATGACCACATGGTGGTCGAAAGAGCTCTCGAGATCTAAAATAAACTTTTTGGCAAGTGGTAAAACTGTGTTAATATTATAAACCAGTTTTCATATTTGTTTACAGATACAGGTTACCATCTTTCAATACTGAGAACAGAAGAGCACAACAAGACAAAAGAAAATGATATAAGTGAAAAAATTAAAAAATGTATACCTAACACAACTCTTTTGCGTAAAAGTAAGGAAACTCTTGTGTATTTGCTTCCATTAGACGAAAAGCCTCACTATTCTCAATTATTTAAACAACTGGAAAATGAAAAAGAAAATTTGGGCATCATTACAATGGGAATCAACCTGACAACACTTGATGATGTTTTCATGAAGTAGAGCATTTACTATTTATATCTTTATAGTTTTTATTTAAATGTTTTCAGAGCTTACGATGAAGTGGATGGTACTGATACTGACAAGGAATCTACTGAACAACAAAATCCAGGTATGCATTTACTTCTTATTATACTTATTATATAATGTTCTTTAAAGTAGATTTTTTGTTTTTGTTTTATAAGCATTTTATAACTACATATACTACTTTTACATTGGGCTTGATGTGACGACATATAAGCAATGGAATGTCATATTGAGCGTTAAACCTAATGTAACATTATGACTAGTCATACAATAGTTAGCCGTAGCTCTGTTTTAAATTATCATCACTCTGTTAATCAAGTTATAATACAGTTAGTTATCTTGTAATGTCATTATCTGTTACAGTTTTTGCATTTAAAATAAAATTGAGGCTAATGCAAGTAATCAATTGACCAAATGGCATTGGCAACGCCGTAAAGTACACAGCCAACATCAAAAATAAATCGTTACTAGAAGAAACGTAATGTAGTTTTATATAGATTTTGCTATTTGGCAATATCAGCTTGTTATTGGGAATATAATATAAGCTTAACGTAAAAATACTACTTTATATTTCTTTTTGGGACATAACGCCATTGGGAAATAATGATCTTGAGTTGTGTAAACTGTACATAGAGGTGCTATAAGTTTAATACATTTTCTAGGTACATCCTTTTAGATTTTTATTTTCTTTAGAAAGTGACACACTTTCATAATTTTTTCAAACACTCAAGTGGTGTGCTACTTGCTGTCCCAATGTTTTTTTAATATCAATGTGCTACTTTCCTTTCTTTCTCTTTGACTCACAGTCGCATTTTTGTCTTCTGATTTATTTTCTAAAATGATTAAATTATTTTTTCAATTTGTTTCAATTGAAAAATATATGGATAATTACATGGCTTTTAAATTTTAACCTTATCCTAACACTGTTAGGTGTATTGTTTTTTATTGGTAGCATAACTAGTATGTTGATAATATTTGACATTGATATTCTCTGATTTCTAACGGTTCCACATTCAAAATAATAATTTTCGTAATTATTGCTACTTTGAATATGTCAAAGTTTATTTTTAAGACTTTAATTTGTTGTGGTAGAAGGTTTTCAATCGAGAAGTACACAGAACGGTGCTGATTTTTATTTAGGTCCCCCTTTATGTACTTCTCAATTTAAAGCAGTCTACAATGTTTTGTTTGCTTGTTCTAGGTTTCGAAAAGCCTCAGGCTCACCAGCAAAGCCATCTATGTTTGATTACTGGTTCTTTATTCTTGAAGCGTTGGTATTTCTTTAAGAAACAGTTTTTCTGGTACCTTCCAGCGGTGAGTTTTTTTGTCATTCAGTTTGTAAAGTTCAGATAACATAGAAGTTAGTTTGCTTATTGATATGATTATACAAAGTGGGTCATTGGTGTGAGATTGCTCTCTTATGATTTTGCTATTGATTTGATGCAAATTCGGTTAACGGAATTTGCATTTAATTTTTCAGGGTGAGACTCAAGTTTTTTTTAAGTTTCAAGTGGAACACCTATTTTATTTATTGTCGTTTAATTCTTATACAACTGTATAATTGTGTTGGGTTTAATATATAGTATAAAAGAGTTGTGGCAGCGTAAATTTATTCTGTTAACAGAATTCACATTAAATCAACAGCAAAGGCATAGTAGACCCAACCTCACGTTAATGACACACCCAGTATATTAAATTATTTTTATGATAGTTTGTGGAAATTGTTGGCCACAAAGACATTCAGGGCTAATATTCATTCTTAAATTTATATGTGTTCAAATGTTAGTTAAAGGCTGAATTTTGTTTTTAGTTTATTATTGCTGTATTTACCATGATCTTGGCGATATGGTTAAGCACATCAAATAATAATTATTATGATTATAATGGTACCTCTCTAAATTTGAATGTGGACATTTATGGAAAAACTAAAGTTTTCTATGGAGGAAATAATTGTACTCACCCCGACCTTATATTGCTGAGGAAAAATTATGAGAATGTTATTATGTCAGAAAAAGGTGATCCAAAATCTGTTGACGATGTATCCGAAGGTAATATTGAATTAGAAGTAAGGTTTTTTATTTGAAGTAAAAATTTTTTTTATAGGAATCATAAAAGCGGGTGTTGAAAATATAGCATTTTATAAACAACATATGGTGGCGGCTGCAGAATTTAACTTTTCTGATACAGGGAATAAGATTTTAGTAAATGCGTTGTATTCATCTGTTGCTGTACATAGTATTCCTATATCAATTAACTTAGTAATGAATTCTGTGATCAAAAGTTTGACGAATGATGATAGTTATGCAATAACAACCCGAAATGCACCACTACATTTTGGTTTTACGGATTATTCTCCAGCTGAATTGCCGTCTATTGGTGTTGCTATTTTATGGGTTATATTAATTCCTATAGGTATAGTAGAAAAATTTTTTTTTTTTAAATGTTTTTATGTGTTTTTTACAGCAATGTCATTTGTTATGAGCAATTTTATTATTTTTCCTAATTTGGAACTATCAACAAACTTTATTAAAATTCAAACTGGGGCTGGCGTACCCATATCGTTGTATTGGTTTGTTAATTATATCTATGATTCTATGACATTTGTTATTGAATTGTTTATCTTGTTGTTGTCTATGTTTTTTTTAAATTCAATATTAGATCCATCCATACTTGATGTTAATGAAATAGGTAATTTACTTACTTATATAAAAAACATATTTTTCATATTGTGTTTTTTAGGGGCATTCGCTGCAATATTTTTAGTGTTCGCTTTAACTTCGTTTCCTTTCACATATATGTTTGGTTATAGAGCGACTATTTCTGGTGGATTTAGTGTCTTTTTAGTGATGGGATTTATCATTGGAGTTATACCAACTGGTGTTGTATTCGCAATGGAACATTCTGGTGATCATTCATTTATAAAAACTGCAGAATATTTAAAACACATTTTTACACTTTTGTGTCCGCAGTTTAGTTTGAGTTATTTGTGTTTAAGATTTTCTCAAAAGTTTGTCGAAAATTTTAACTGGAAATATATGGAAGCAACTAAGCGAAAATTTATATGTGAAAGCGATCCAAATCCTTGCTGTTATGGTAAGCTTTTTAGATTTATTTTTAAATTAATAAAACACTTGCTAATTCAATTTTTTTTAATATGTAGAAATTTTTTAGTATTTAAATTTTTTGTTTTAGTAGTGCAACTGGTAAAAATCAGTCGTGACTAAGTTTAAATAGTTAAGGTTTGATTGTAACTAATTTATTCTATGAAAACTATTTATGGGTTTTTACTTATTTCACTGAAAAGTATTGTTATAAATACAATTTTAATTCGAATGAAATTTAAGGGCAGGTTTGGCAGGTTGAGAAAAATGTAGAACTTTAAAATTTACTTCCTGAGGTTAAACTCAAACTTTTGTTAGGAGATTTTGTTAATATATCTTATATCTATATTTATATCGGGTGTCCCAGAAGTCGCGCACCCCATTGTAGGGATCGAAAGAGAAAAATATTCTAAGACGAAAAGTCCTGAGCCATTTTTTAATCAGACGCATAGGTAATTAATTATTAATTAATGAAAGTGACCAATCAGGAGCGCGCGACAGAAGAATAAAAAGTGAGTGAGAAGGCGGTAAGAGACGCGAGAGTGAGACGCCAGAGCTACTGCCGACTTCTCGAGCAGTAGACAGAGAGTGGGGACGGACGGCCGTGGACGGCGGACGTACGTGATGCTAGGTGAATGTGTGAGATCGTGTACTAGTGTGAGTGTATCGGTAACTGTCGCGCGCTCCTGATTGGTCACTTTCATTAATTAATAATTAATTACCTATGCGTCTGATTAAAAAATGGCTCAGGACTTTTCGTCTTAGAATATTTTTCTCTTTCGATCCCTACAATGGGGTGCGCGACTTCTGGGACACCCGGTATATAAATGAAACCCGTTTTCCGTTGTCACGACATAACATGAAAACGGCTTGACCGATTTGGCTCATTTTTTTTTTGTAGTTTTCTTTAATACTCTGTGCGAGGTTCTTACGGAAAAAAATATTAAGAAAATCTCTCGGAAAGATTTAAAAATATACATTTAATTTTGCATATTTTAAAAAAAGCGCGCTACGAATGTCAACGTCATTAAATTTAAAATAAAAAACTCTGGTGATTTATGACACCACAGTACGGAAGCCTGGTTGGCTCATCGATGACTTATAAGAAAGTGGCGCTACACTCGCTTATTGTTTACATGTGTACTACCCATAAGTATAAAAGTAACTAGTAAAAAAGTCACTAGTGCACTTCCAACTTGTGCACTTGTTACTTGTGGATCATTTGGACAAAATGACGTCATTTCTCAGTCATTACTCACATGTGTTCAGATGCAAAATAAAAACATCAACAATTAAAGTATAAATATAATTTTTTTAATGATAGTAAAAGATAATTTTCAACTATACTTCAACAATATACTTTAACTCATCCTTCTATAATCATTTGTTATAGAAACAATCAGGCAAATCGATAAAGCAATAAATTGAATTTTGTGTAACTATTTTTAGTGACTTCTGCTGTGGGTTGGTATGGTTAATAGTTGTAACGTCAAAAACTCTGATATTACTGTCACTGTTAAAAAAAAATTATTTGTTAATTTTTTTATTTTTCGTTCCTTGCTTAATTATAAATGTACTATTTTACTGATTTCCACACCACCTACAAGAGGTACAGTAAATGATGCGTTTTTTTATAGTGGTGTCCCCAGTAGGCCTAATCCACTGTCGAAATTTAAAAAGCGCTAATATTTGCCAAATCAAAAACATGTTTGCTTAAATCTCAGATCCGTTTTCTCCCTTTAGAAAACGATACCAACCGCCTAACAACTACATAATCTAAAAATAAACTCTGTTTGTTTAGATCTCACATCCGTCTTCTCCCCTCAGAAAAAGACACCTGTTATTTGTGCGCAAATTCCACAAAGTTAAAACAAATATACTTGTTTATATATATTTATGACAATGTCTATAACTAACAATACATCAAAATCAATCAACTAAACAAATTAGAAATTACAATACCTACATCTAGTTGTTTAAGACGTTTAATTAGACAAGTATAAATACGTAAACAATCGTATTCGATTACAAAACATTACTTACACTTTCTTTACTGTTAAATACATGACAACTCTATGCGGTGCTGTTATCTATATAATAGTTTGGGGCTTATATCTATAATTAACATCACATCAATACCAATCAATTAAATAAATTAAAACAAATTAGAAATTACAATACTTACATCTAATTATTTAAGACGCTTAATTAAGGAAATATTTAAAAACCTATGCAAAAAAAGTGAGTGTTTGGTTTTTGACGTCTTTTTAATAAAACCATAAATAGCAAAAAGCATCGCATGTATACTGAAAGCTTGGATAATGAATGAGATCTTCACGGAACTCTTTTATATCTTAACCCCTTCCTGACTTACAGAGAACGTGTTAGGCCCTTCTAACCGAAAGCTCCAGGATTGGATAAAAAGTCCCCCGCACAGAAGTCAAACATTGTCAAAGACAAATAATATACATTTGCTATCACTATAAATGTGTTCATTAAAAAGAAAAGAAAAGGTGGGACAGTGTTTTGTAAATATTTCTTTTTACAAAAAAATTAAAACTTAGAAGAATGTGACGTCACAAAAAATACATAATAGCTAAAATACGTACAAAGATTTACTCTATGAAAAAAGATTACTTATATTAGACTTATTTAAAATGGAATACATAACAACGTATCGCTGTGCTGCCGTAAAACAAAAGAAAAAATGACATAAAAAATTACAAAACAGTTGATTTTTCCGACAACAGAACTGATAAACAGAACAAAAAATTGTTTTTATTTAAAAAATGTAAAATTAATCATTAAATAAATTCAATGATAAATGCAAAACTGAAAAAAAACAAGAAGAAACTCAATGTTTTATAATATTTTATTAATTTATTGGTAAAAAAGTATTTATTAAACAATAATTAAAAAAACAGGAATAGAGCGCACCATTTATTCAAACAAAACATGAAATTTAACTGCATTATAGATGCTATAAACACAGAGCTTACTGCGATGATAATCTATATTAAACGTACTATAGGCAATTTTTAAAAATATGACACATTGACAGTTGGCAGCTATGATTAAAAAAAATAAAATTGTGTTGGCTATTCTGCCTGATAGCTTCAAATCAAATAAATGTTAAAAACACTTTTAAAATTGTTAAAAAAATTTCTCTAATATGTAGGCTATTTGGTAGGTCAGTGACTTACTTCAACAAAAGTACAAAAAGGATGCTATTTTATCCAAATAATTTAATTTTTATTTAAAAAAACGCTTAAAGGCAACCTCAAAAAAAGTCTTTTAAAATCCGTATTTAAACTCTTTTCTATCTCTTTTAGCACAAAAACAGCTGCTTTGAAAGAAACTACGTCGTCAAAATGAAAAATTAAGTAGCATTTGCATTGTGTCAAACTCACGGCCTACTTGGCTCAAAAATAATTGCTAATTTTGACAATTATTACTAAAAAGTAGAATAAATCTTTTTGATTTATGCAATAATTTTATCAATTAAGATATAATAATAAATAATATCACGAAAATATGATTGCACTAACCTGGCCAGATGAACGCAAAGTGTTATCCAGCATCCTCACATAATAAGAAAAAAGCACTACACAAATGATCTTTAATGTTTTTAAACCCGAAAATTCGATTTTAATAATCTTTTAAGCCCTAAAACTGATTAAACAACCGCTTTGAAAAGTGCCATAACTATTTATAAAAAAACAATTGAATACTAGCGTTATGTCATAATTCATGGCCTACTTCATTCAAAATTATTTGCCACTTAAGTTTTTATTATTAAAAATAATGAATAATTATTTTTCTTTTTAATATCAAAAACTACACCTAAAAGCAACTTTAAAAAAATTTGTAAATTTTAGCACTTTTCTATATCAAAATTGTTGGAAAATTAGGAAAAAGAAAAACTTACTACACAAAATCACTACCAAACTCGAAAAAGCGTTTTTAATAATATTTTTAGTCTTAAAATCCGGAAAACTGCTTCGAAAAGTGTCGCGTCATTGCTATAATTAATTAGAAAAAATAAACAGCTAAATGTCATAATTTACGGCCTGCTTGAAGGCAAAAGTATTCGCTATTGGAAAGTTTCTATAATTAATAATTTTTGTTTATATTAAAAACTACGCTCAAGAGCCATATCAAAATAATTTTCTAATAAAAAAAAATGGAAATTTTCGCATTTTTCTATATCAAAATTGGTGGAAAATTACACAAAAAAGTCGAATAAATCATCAATATTTGTTTCTATTAGTCAGTATATAATTAAAGCCAATATAGGAATTTGATTGTACTTTACCTTTTTGATTTTTTCCTGTTGTATGTTCCTTTGGGATTTCTGGGATCCATCTGCAAGGACGCGTCGCGCAATGTAATGTTTTTAACCTGAATTTATTCTCTAATAACCCCCGAAAACGGCGGACCGCGAAACTGATATGTTTTCTAAACATTTCTTTTTAATAAACAATAATAAGCCTTAAAAAAATTAATAACGCGCCCATTTAATAGTCCGTGACAAACGGCACGAAGTTGTGGACTAAACTAAACTGTAGAAGGCAATATTTCTGAAAAGAACATCACATAAGATTACAAAAAAATTGATAAAAAAGAGTAAAACCAATTGTTTTTTTTCTTTAAGAAGAAAGGAAAACTGATAAGCGAGTTATATAAGTGACTTGAATATATTCAACTTTGAAAATAATTCATTTAATTTTATTACATTTCTAAAATAATGGCTTTTTTGGACTAAAATTGAAGAAACACATCTTCTTTTTGATATTTCTTCTCACTTTCAATGGTTTAGAATGATACAGAATGCCATAAAATTGATAAAAATCATAAAAATTCATAATTTTTTGTCGAATTTCAAAAACTATAACAAATATTAAAAAAAAGATTTTTTGCTTGTTTCCTACTACTTTCTTAATAATATTTAAAAAAGCATTGAATATAAAATAAAAACATGATAAGCAGCCTCATGTTTATAGGAATTTTTTTCTAACTTATATATAGAGTGTTGTTTATAATTTGGCGTCATAGTTGGCCATTATTTTTAAAGCAATTACTTCAAATATCAAAATAATTACAAATTTATTTTATTTTCGAATGTAAAATGGCTTTCTAAACAAATTTGTTTGTATACATATTATTGTTAATTTTTTGTTCTTTATTTAACACAGTTTAGGAGACACTTTTATAAGACGGAGTTGGAGCTTCTTCTACGGAAGCCTGGTTAGTGGCTCACCGATGACTTATAAGAAAGTGGCGCTACACTCGCTTATTGTTTACATGTATACTACCCATAAGTATAAAAGTAACTAGTAAAAAAGTCACTAGTGCACTTCCAACTTGTGCACTTGTTACTTGTGGATCCAAAATAGGGACAAAATGGCGTCAGTTCTCAGTCATTTTTATATAATTAGTTGAAAATTTTCTTTTACCATCATTAAAAAAATATTATTTATACTTTAATTGTTGATGTTTTTATTTTGCATCTGAACACATGTGAGCAATGACTCTATTCATTGCTTTAAAAAAAAGGTTGTTTTTCTGTCTTGTGTGTCCTAGCAAAAATTTCGTATAGTACATATATGCTAGTTTAGAGATCCATAAAATCTTATGAGCTTTTTATACACATATTTCTTCAAGTAGTAATCCATATTTTTCTATAATTTAACATTTGGTTGAGCAATTAATGACACTGCTTTGTCATTAATTGCTTTGGTTTATAGTAACCGAATTAAATATTTAATTGAAATTACAGATGATTTGTTACGTGATTGGTTGAATTTGTGAGAACCAACTTCTTAATTTTTAATTGCAGTTAACTTAATTTTACTTTAATTTACTTTTTGTAAATCCACCCTTAGGTGTTTGTTCTATTCCAGCAAAAGCAGGTTTTTATTGTTAATATTGTATTTTATTTCAGGTAATACTGTTCAATGCAAAACATATCAAAGCTATTATCATAACGAGAAATATGGTATTTCAAGTATACTTGTTGAAATGGTGTTCTCGTTTGTAATATATACGATGGTGCTACTATTTTTGAACAGTCAAAAATTTGAAAAGCTTTCATATTACACAAAACACTTTTTCTTTTTCATACGTTCAGCGGGTTTGCAAGATGCATCTGGTAACCATGATTCAACTGATGGTAAAGCAGTGGGAAACGCAACGAAAAACACAACGAAAAACAGGAGTACTATTTTAAGAACTCAAAATTTAGAGAAAGCGTATGGTTGTAAAAAAATTGTGCAAAAATTAAATATGACACTCGAGAAGAACAAATGTTTTGGCTTATTAGGAGTTAACGGTGCCGGAAAAACTACCACATTTCAAATGTTAACAAAAATGATATTCAAGGATACAGGAAGTGTTGAAATAAATAAAGCGCAAGATGATCCAATACACATCGATGATTCAAGGGTACTAAAATTATATATTTTGTACAAATTGTTAAAAATTTGTGGAACTTTGAAGTGAACATGTTATGATAATAAATTATAAACATGTATTGTAGACCCAATCGGGAAGGTTCTTTCCTAAAGCGATTGCTTTTTTTAGCATTGCTTAATTACGTTTTCAAACAAGCAATGATGCATTCTATACACGTGAACAGTATTTGACTGTGTGCTGTTGCACTGGTCTACTGGATCAATATCGTCTTTCGGACGGTGTTCGACAGTCACTCTGTTATCACACCAATTGAACGAGTTGATCATTAAACAAATTGTGATGTGGTTGACGTAAGAAAAACGAATTGGTCGGTTCTATAACCTGAGGATACACGGGTCGTATATTTATGTCTTGCATCAGCTCAGCAATAACTAATGTTATGATAGATAATTTGGAGATATGCAATTTACTAATATCTTAATTATACCTATTACAACATATAATGACAACATATATAATTTTCAAGTAGTCTGTCGGAGTAAAACTTAAGAATACGGGAGAATTTTGTGCCTCTGTCTGAACAGCGCTAAGAAGTTCCAGTTTTTTACCAGAATAGGGTTTTATTTCTTATTTTAGCATTCTATATCTCCAACAGCATCTAATGGATTAATTTTCAGTATTCCAAAGAAATTGGGTATTGTCCCCAAGAAGATTATCTAAACTTTTATCTCACCGGTCGTCAACTGTTATATGTAATAGCGCTTGTTAAAGGATACAATGCACAAAAAGCAGATGACATTGTTGATGCTTTGTTACAGCGTTTTGGTGCGTAATTTTTGTGACTTGAAAATGACATAATATTTGAATTATTTTCATATAGGTCTTAAATCTTATGCAGATACATTGTGTTTAAAGTACAGTGGAGGAAATAAAAGAAAATTATGTACTTGTATAGCGTTTTTGGGTTCTCCAAATATAATTTTACTAGACGAACCCACCAGTGGAGTAGATCCAAAAAGTAGAAGAAAGTTTTGGAATGTCCTTTCTACTTTGAAAAAAAATCACGAAACATCATTTTTGTTATGCTCTCATAGTATGGAAGAGTGTGAAAATTTGTGCGATGAGTAAGTTATTGAGATAGTGTTAAACATAAAATTTTATTCTAAACTACACTTTAGAATTGGCATAATGAAAGATGGCAAGATAACGGCTGGAGGAACACTTCTAGCTTTAAAGCAGAAACATCAGAAAGGATATACAATAGAAGTAAAGTTAGAAAATATCGGAGTTAGGAAAGATTGCCTTGATTCTGCATCTCGTGTTATTTCTGAGCGCTTAAATAGTACTCTCAAAAGCCGTCATGGAGTAAGTATATAAAATGTTCAATAAACATATCTATGTCTTAAAGATTTTAATTTAGGTTTTTTTTTAAAAGCAAACAAATAATTTGTTTAATTTGACTGGGTATTTTATTGTGTCATCGAAAGCTCGTCTATAATATCGTACGTTTCTCTGTATGAACTAAACTAATCGAAATTCTGCATATAAATAAGTATATATAGCGTTATTTTTTTAAATATAAACTTAAATGGTTTTATGTTTATTCAAATTTTGTTACGTAACAGATTATGAAATACACAATTGTGTGTTTGGTAATTTTAAATAATTGATAATGTAGGTTTTTTCAACTCGTTAATTGGACTTATCGGGTTTCGGAGTTTTTTTTTTTGATTGATAGAAAAATATAATAAAAAATGTATAAGGACCCAAATAATTATTTTCTTTATATCTCGAATAGAACTTGAAATTAATATTTTTATAATAAGGAACTTTGTTCCTATCTGGTGTCTCACGACACTATTCGTTTTTTTTATTTATGTAAATCTGATTTAACACAGTTTTTTCGGAACCCTGTAACCCACTTTTATTTAGAAATTGTGTTAAAAATTTAATTAAATAATTTTTGCTACTTATGACTCTGGATAGTGTTATTACACAGTTTACAGACCGGGTGATGCATGATGATTGGTCTTTCCCAAGCTTAATCGATAGACATTTGAATTCTTTATTATATGTTCACGGTCATTAGTTCAAAATAGCACGATAATTTAAGATGCTAAGTATAAAGTTAACAGTAACAATTGCTTTATTTGTTTTTAGACATCTGTGAAATACAACGTAGATATGTCGAAGAAATTAAGCGAATTGTTTGATATCATGGAAAGAATTAAAAAAGATTATCCTGGAATAGATTATTCTATCAATGATATTTCATTAGAAGACATTTTCTTGTCGGTTGCTGCAGGAAGTTGTTCTGAAAAAACTGAAGAATTTTGTCAAAAGCAGAATACATCATCTATAGTATGAACAGGTAAAACAGATTTTAAGGAGTAATATTAATAGCGGCCTATTTAAATGCCAACACTAATCTTGGAATGGTATTTAGAAAATATGTATTATTGGAAGGTGATGAAAATTTCAGTGCACTGAACCTCTTGGTGAGTACAAAGATCGCAGACCAGCAGCTCGCCATAGCACAAATATACAAGGTTTGGAGTTTTACAGTTTTTACTACGATGTATTTTGTTATATTTGTTTGGTTTCCGTAACATTTTTTATATGTAAACACATTTATGTGCTATATTGTTATCAATAAAATATTGGTTTGTTACCAAATTTGCAAATCTATTCAAACATGCTTAACATAGTAATTGATGAATGATTCCTTGTTTTATTCTTATGATTGAATTGTTCTCTTTATTTGTTGTTACCCATTTTGCTTATTCAATGGAATCATGACATAGACGGCATATTTTATAATTTAACATTACAATTACTTCAATTTGTAGTGGTAAGCTACTATCTACTAAACTATAGATCTTACTATAGTTATTGGTCTTTTTTCTTAAATTTAAATACATGCTGTTTAATGAGTTTCAAAACAAGGTAATCGGTACAGTTTTTTCGGTGTATCAGCATCTATGAAATTCCAGGTTGTCATTGAAATTGTGCATAGTGGAGCCGCCCAATAGATATAGTACAAAAAAAGCTCACCAAAACCCAGAAATTTCAAATTATTTTTTCTATTGGCCAAATTGAAATAGTATTGAATAACACCGTGAGCCAAATTCACAATGTAGCATTGCCTTCTGAATCGCACCGCTATTACCATTCTGTTTTGACGCTAATTCGCTGATGAACGAATAAAAGTTTGGTATTATTTTTACACCCGGGACAAAAAGGGGTGCTATAAGTTTGTAGTGTGTGCCTGTTTGTTGCTTTGTAGTTACCAAACGGTTTAATCGATTTTGATCTATGGTCTGTTCAAATTCAAGATCGAGTCGTAGTAAACAATGTGTAGGACGTGATCAGTGCGTGATCCATTGATAAAGACTAATAAGTGATACCGATTTCCTGAAATTTGAGCCGGGTTGGCAGCTGAAAGCACGGGGGGCATTGTGCATTTGTTTCGTTGCTGTTTCTGTGTGCTGCTACGGAGACAGAGACTGAGGTTAATCCCAGAACTCTCAGTCTTCCCAGAAAAAGGGCTAAACGTAACCACTTAAATACTAGTGAAAATAATATAATTTTGAGTATATTTAAGTCGAATTGGAAACAACTTGGTTTAAAATGGAATAAACGATTTTTTCTGCAGCTTGTCTTGTTTGAAAAATCGTCGACCATCTCCCAGTTCATAGATATGAGCACGTGGAGCCTGCATGCATTTGTTTTGATGCACTCTTTCTTGAAAATGAATACAGTATAGAGTGTTTTTGGCTAAAATTCAGAAAAATTGATTCAGCCGTTTGAAAATTATCAGTCTTATTAAATAAATGGAGGTAAGCATCTATCACAAGTCTGATCTAGTCCAATATTGACGTTACGCTTCTTTTACAATTGTATAACTCAGAAGTAATGCTGAAAATCTACAAAAATTTGCAAAGAGCAAAGCTTTTTCGCCAACTTTCAGCAAAAGCTGTAATATAATCTAAATCGGGATGTTTTAAATTTTATAAATTTCTCAGTTATTGAATATTGAAATTTATATGCACAGGTTTTGCATTGTGCAATAAATAATTTGTAGAGGTTTGAATTTTCCATCTTAACCCTGTTCTTTTATGTAGCCATGTAAATCGCAGAATGCCTCCGCATATTAAGCTTAGCTTTTTTTGACGGCGGAGCTATATTTATTTAGCGGTTCAACTATAGAACATTAACGAATGGTTATTTTGATAGTTTTTGTATTTTTATATTAATGTGTGAAGCAGCATTTGTTTGGAGTTAATAAAAATTATCTTTAATAGATTAAAATAATGAATTCACTAAATTTATTTTGAGAAAAATTATTGTAATCATTCTAGTCTAGGTGTATTAATTTTAAAACCGATTTGGTGCTAGTCAATCTATTGTATTTATCTTTACTTTTTCTGGGAGATAAGGTATTTTTGTGTACAACCTAATTTTAGTTCAACCTACTTGAGTTTGAGTATATGTGAAATTGAAATGGTAGTAAAATATGTTTATACATATATAATATGTAAGCTTATGTTTTTATTTTTTAATATATGTAGTGTCAAATAATACATGTTATAGAAGGAACATGTTTAATAAAAATGTTTTGTTCTGAGATTTACCAGTTCAACTGGTCTTCTAGATAAAATAATGCATACAATTTTATTCTGCTTGTAAACGTAATAATGTAATTTTTATACTATAATAAAATTATATTTTAATACATAGATTTAGTTTGATTCATGTACTATTGCACTCTTAAAAAACTATTACAACAAAACGTCAACCTTTCAAAATTTTTGTAGTGTTCTTAACTGGTTACTTGTGTCTAAGATGTCAAGTAGATTACCGAACTTGGTCTGTGGTAATTGGTTTACCTATTATTTGCTAGCAATAACAATTCAAATTGTCATATGCCATATGTTTATATGTCTTTTATGTAGACCAATTTACTCCCACCAAAATATTGTTGTACACGTCTTTATGAATGCGGTAGTACATATCTTACTAAAGATAAACTTGCTTTTATAATCTAATGCCAGAAGTAGGGATAACTAGAGGGAGCATCAGATGTCTACTTTGTTTGAAGCCAACATGGGCGAGGGGGTGAGTAACAAGACCCGGCCACATTGGCGTACCACTTACACTGAGCTGGAGGTGTTTTGTAGTAGCATAATTTATTTTACTTTGGCGTGCATGTATGTACTGGTAATCTCTTTAAATGCACTGTTGGTACAGCCGTTTTTTTAACAATGAATTTCTATCTGTGTGAATAACAATCTACTGTAAAGTGTCGACTGCATATACATAGAATTTATTTCAACCGCTTGCACATTAAGTACTTGAAACCATTTTTGTTTTAGCACTGTCTGCTTTAGAAACCTTAAACATAATGTGACAGTTTCAGAAAGATTATCGTTTCTCCATGATTTTCATTATTTAGAATGTTTGGGGAAAGATTGGTCTCTGACATCTTTCTAGGAATTTCAGAGTTTAGAATAGAGGTGTGGCTTGGCTTGCACTAGCGGTTCTATCAGTTTTGGTTTAGGGTAGAATCGTCTCCAAGGTTTCCATAACTTAGTTGGGCGGCTCGATTGTATGGAGTAAAATATTGATTTACTCAAGTTACATAATAGGAACAAAACAATATGTTGCTAGACGAGTTTAAAGAACAAAGGTTTCTAGATAGAAAGTCTTCTGCTTTTTCCTGGCTCTACGATCTTGTTTTATAGGGCTTCTCCCTTCTATGATTTTTTCTTTTTGCTCCCGCTACCATGGCTTTAGGTTTAATTTGGCGGCTCGTGGCTCGTTATTACAGGGAAGATGGAGCTGTCATAAATTTTTTCTTGTGTGGCGTTAAAGTTCTTCGGTTTATTTGACAATTTGTCGAAAAGCAATCGATATAAAAATAAATCTAAACTTGCGGTTTGATTTTATTTCAAGAGTAACAATTTTTATCCTAAAATTTGTTTGGCAGTAATGTTTTTATTTTATTTGACCAAATGCGGAAAAAAGATAGAGCTTTCACACTTTGCAACTTCGGAATTCTTGGAAATTTTATATTGTGACCGTAGCTTGACAATAGGTTTTGAAATGGTTCTCACGGTACTAAATATGAAAATGTTATTTATTTCTAAATACAAGATTCTAATACTTAAACACTCTAATTGTCTCAGTTTTAATAGTGTTCCATTTTGAACGAAAATGTTTTTTTTAAGTTTCTACTTGCAAATAACATCTTTTATTTTATGGGTCTTGTTCATGGCAGCTAATCCAAGAGTTGCATTTTGTAGGTTTCGAATAGCCCAGATATACAAAACATATAATTTACTGGATGATAATTTTGTTTTCTATAATTTTTACAAACAAAATTTATTTGCATAATGACAATGTTATACTAGGCTGCAGTACCTATGTCTCAAAAAAAAGTTTCAATGTTTTTAACAAATCAAGTAGGGAAACAAACTAAATTTTCTATTGATAATGTGGACGCCACTGGATGTCCTCTAAAGTCTGTTCAAATTCAAGAAATAGTAAATAGTGTGTATGGCGTGATCAATGCGTGATTCATTCATAACGTCCACGTGTTACTCAGTTCTTAGAATTCTGGCGGAGCTGGCGTTCGAAAGTACAGGGATGCATTATGCATTTGTTTCGTTCCTGTTTTTGTGTGCTGTCCTGTCCTAAAATGTCGTCTCCGGAGACAGAGCCTGAGGTTAATCCCAGAACTCTCATTTCTCCCAGAGAAAGGGCCAAATGTAACCACTTAAATACTAGTGAAAAAATATGATTTTGAAATTGAAAATTGAAAACAAAATTACAAAATAATTGCCGGGTATCAATTGTTTGAGAAAGAGACCCACATTCTCATGAGTATAGACGAGAATTAACTAATTATAATTATTGAGTGAAATGTAAGATTTTTTCGACAAAAGGATTATTAAATGTTATAAAGTCTATTGCATTACGTGTCAAAATGTAGAAAGAGCTTTAATACATACGCATAGGAAGCGAAGAAAAGATATTAATATACAAGAACTTTCTATATACAAATCAGTCAATTGATACTTATCTCAGCAACTTGTACAATATAGAAAATAAATAGTAAATACGTTGTTTAGCGTTGAAACTGTTTGAGTTTATTTAGTTCAATCAAAACTAATAAATCTTTATTTCCCTACTGTACAGTATTATAAATAATATAATAGATATAAAAAAAGCAAAAACTATTTTTTATACTTTATTGTCTTTTTTTTATTTTCTCCCTTTCCATCATCTCTCTTTTTTACTCATTCTTCATTTACCCTCTTATTTAATCTTTCTCTCTCCCTGATTATCAAGCTCATCCATTCTATTCCCTCTTTCTTTCCTTTCATTACATTCTCTCTCGCTAACATAGTTTCTTTTACTTTTACGCATTCTTTCATCAGGTGCTTCAAAGTTTCTCTCTTCCACACGTCCTGCATTTTCTTCCATTCAAAATCTGTTGTTTCTTTCTTCATTCCCACATCTAAATCTTGCTCATCTTTTGCTATTTCTTGTTTTCTCTCTTTACATAACTCTATTTCTCCCCTCTTTTCTTGCTTGTATATGTCTCTGTCTTTCAATTCTCCATGCACCACTTGACTTGCTTCTTTTTTTTCTCAATCTCGTCTACGCTGAACCCATTTCTTTCGTAATATCTTTTTCTATTCATTTATCTGATTTTCTTCTGAACACTTTCCAACTTTCTTTCAATATCTCGCACCCTTCTTTATATTTCATCTTATCTTCAAACTTTGCGGCTCTTTATCTGTTTATATTCTTAATTTTTCTTCTTTTTTTCTCTCACTATATATCCTGGAGTCTCTCTACTTAGACCTAACATCCATCTTAATACTTTTTTTTGCACTTTTTCTATTTCATCTCATTCTTTCCATCTCCAAATTTCGGCTCCATTATACACTTTATAGCAGACTGTCAAACATTGTCATTTCTATTCCAGCGTTGAAACTGTTTGGAAAGTTGTTTTAAATATTTTCTTAAGCTACGTCATTAATGTATCCAAAACATTTTGAAACAAGTTGCTGGAGGAATGTCAAATGTAAATTTTTTGAGCTCTAACTTTACTTTTTAGATATTGATTTTTATGGGTCTAAAGGTTTATCTAGATTTTAGTTTTAGTGTCTTCTGCTCTTCTGAGTTGTAAAAATAATCACTGTGACCTGTAAAAGGTAACTTTATAATACATACTTCATAATTCAGCATTTAATTGTACAATTAAAACAATGAAGAGGAGGCAGAGGATCAATTGTTAACATTGTTTGACGTGTCAGATATCAAAATTCAAGGTTTTTATGAAAAATGGATTGATAGATATTGAATTGAATTTTTTTTTAGAGTTTTAAGAATTACTAACCAAACACTTAAGGACACAAAAGCTATATGTTAATAGAGAAAATCTTATATGAGTTGAAAAATGCTTATGTTACAAGTCCGCTGTTTAAGTTGATTTCTAGGTAAGTATTAATATATCTCTTTTTTTACTATGATTAAAATCAAGTATGTTATACGTGCGCTGTTTACGTTGATTTTCAGGTTAGTATTAATATATCTCTTTTTTTACTATAATTAAAATATTTTTAAATCGCTCTCTGATGAACGGTATAAAACGCTTGAACAGATTAAACAAATTTTGTTTGTGACATCATTGTTTCAAAACAGAGGAAATATTTTTAAAACAATTTAACGCTATAAAGCGCCTTCAGTTGTAGTAGATTGATGATAATGATGCGGATAGTTCTGTTTGATGTTTATACAGATTTATGAATAAATATGTGTATGAAGTGTGTAAGAGCTTATTTTTTTATAAAATTATTAATTTCAGTTATTTAAGCCAAAACAGATTTAATATAGTAGGTATAATGCAAAAAAAGAGTAGTACCTAGTTGAATAGAGAAGGCATAAATATTACGCTCAAACGAACATAACTTGTTATTGTGTGCACATTAAGTGCGGATGTGGTATGTTAATTTTCAGTAAACTAGCTAAGTGAGAGATCCTACTTTCTTCTAAGAATGTGGATGGCTTTGCCAAAGAAGCTAGGTTTGTAGGTACTAAGACGACTGCCTCTTGTTTTAGAAAAGGGCACATGTAAGACTTTTCACATGATATTACTTACTCCTAGGCATACAGATACATCTATGTCTACATTGGCATACTTGTTTATATTAGGAAGAATGCAGATATTTTTGTGTCAAGATTGACAGAGAAACTTAAAACTTACAGCAGAGAGCTGTTCTCTGCGTTTAAGCCGGTCTTAATTATTATTATTTGGCTCTCGACACCGATTAATACAAATCGTGTTTTTCAGTTCAGATCTAGCTTCTAAGATTTTTGGAACATTGGAGAAATCTTTGAGGCAGGGTCTAGTGCTGTTGACAAGGCTGGTACTTTGTAGCTGAAAAGGGTTGTAGGTTTGATCAACACAATTCAATTCAATTCGTTAAGGCTATTTTTTAACGACGGCCACAGGAGGAGTGAGTTGTAGTAGATCGTTGATAATAATGTAGCCTGTTAATATTATATTTATGCAGTAGGCAAGTTGTATTTATATCAAAAAGAGAATATGGTGAAACAATCTTACAATTATTGCATTTTAAATGAAATTATGTTAGTAATTTAATTATATTATTAAATTATCTATTTTTATATTAATTATTACCAATTCAATTATATAATTAAATTACCAAAAAATACCCTTCACAAGTGCTTACAAATATAATTTACCCCGACGAATTTACCATTTATATTTGCCCTTATCCTTCACATTAGTTTTATTTGAGGTAAGATAATGGATGGTTGATTGCTAAGTTCATTTAGGCATCATTCTTAATTTTAGACTAATAATTCTTGTAAAGTGCAGCGTTTATTAGAGTGATTTGTGCAGACAAGGGCACAAGTGGGTAATAATAATGATTATAGCCAAGCAACTGCTTGCTTGCGCTTGATTATTTTGTACTTGTCGTAAATGTTAAGCAATGTACGTGTTATCATAAACTTTTTTTCAATGTTAAAGTTTTGATAAGAAAAAAAAATAAACAGTTTACCCAGATAGCTACTGTATTTTGACGATTTTTTTTGTACCTACCAATGGAATACAAATAGTATTAGATTTTGCAGAGCAATTGGTATCGATTAAAAGCCACATTAATATGTGTTTACAAATAATTATTAATTTTTGATGACCAGTTTCTCGAGATGAATCAGATTTAGAAAGTGGCGAGAGTAATGTCTTCAGACTGTCCATATAAGTATTTAAGTGTTGCACCACACGTGGGCGCATTGCCCATGACGTAAGGTAATGTGGATGTCGAACAATTTAGCTCGCTGGAACCGCGAACAGTTTGTTCATTCTTCACTTGTAAAAAGAACGCGGTCGCGTTCACACGTACCTTACCTATTACAATTAATCAATTTGTGTTTTTTACTATTTTTTTATATAAGAATTATATTTAAATAAGTGAATAAGTGCCTAAAAATGACAGTAAGTAAATCGACAACGACTTCAAAAACCAAGAAAAAAAGTACAAGTGCAACTACATCTGTGGCAAGTACATCAAAGACTACACAATCAAGTTCTTCCAAAGTGGTAGGTACAACTTCCACAGAACAGGGGATTTTATCGAAAACTTCATCAGCATCTAGCTTACAAATATCAGATATATCTCATTTGCCAGTTGACACGAAAATCACTAGCTATACAGTAACAGAATCACTGCCTACTGGTGCCGGAGAAAAGATTACCGTTTATGGAGAGTCAGGTGGTGCAACTAGCACGGAATATAGGCATTTTGTCACTCAAGATACCTCAGCAAAGCATGCATCTGATACTGCAATTACGCAAATTAGCTCAACTTTGAATAGGTCGATGTCAAATATTTCTCAAGATTCGGGCTCAACATACACAGTTACTGAACCACGAGAAGAGATCAGATTAACATACAATAAGAATTATTCCGGATGGGATGGCAAATTTGTTTATGAAGAACCCCGCAATAGCAGTGTAGAAAAAGTAACATCATCATCTACATCAAAACAAGAATCTTCAAAACATGCTACGTCATCTAGAAAACAAACAAGCTCAAAATTTACATCAGAAGTACAAGACACTGTCGATGCTCACTCCGATTCTACATACACTATTGGAGAACCAACAACTGAAATGCGTTTGAGTTACGACTTAAACGATTCTGGTTGGAATGGAAAATTTGTTAATGAAAATCCTCAAACAACATCAACTACTGAGCAATTTTCATCATCAACATCTCATCAAGAAAGCTCCTCTCAAAACAAAAGCTCCAAAAGTTCCTATACAGTCGAAATTGTTGATGGAAAGGAACGGATTATAGATCAACAAAAATCTGAAAAAGGTTCTGCAACCTCTTCCAAAAATGATGAACATTTTAGTACAAGAAGTGGTACCAATATTCTCCCAGAAGTACATTATAAACAACATACAAAAGAATCTGCTACAAAATATGATACTTCTATTCCAGAATTAACTCAACCAAAAACAAAACAATTCGAAAGCTCCGCTGAATTGCACGAAATTGGCGATTCTCGTTCGGTCAATGTGTACACCAGCCATGATAAAAAGGGGATTCAGGATTCTCAATCCGATTCTATTCGTTCGTCTAAAACAACCGCAAAATTACATGACAAAACCAATAAAAAGAATCAAAACACTTCAAAAGTGACTGACTCTATGAAAACATCTTCAACTAGTCAACAATTTAACAATGAAGAGAGAAGAACTTCAAAAATTACGGATTCTACTAATTTAACCACAACTGGTGCACAATCCATAGATGAGGATGTAATTACAACCACAACAACTTATTACGACTCTAAAGGAAACATTATTAAATCTTTAACAGACGTCAAACACATTCCAATTATTGACAACAATGAAACTTATATTATTGAGAGCAGTTCAACATCAAAAAACTATGATATTTCACAAAGTGATCTCAAGACTGATCAAACAATAGTGAAAGATTCATTAACTTCAGATATGACAAATAAAAAAATTAAACAAACATCTACCGATTCTAAAAATTTTTATGATCATGGTACTGATTCGAATACTACTACAATAAAAAACGTTTATCAAGACACAGTCACGCAGAATACCATTGATACAAATGAAAAGATAATTCGAGATTCGTCAATTGATACGACAAATGTAAGCTTTTCTAATGAAAATACATATGGAAAAACTTCTACATCGCCTTCTCAGCCTGACAGAAAAGCTTCTTCTATAAGTCAATCACCAACCAGCTCAAAACCAACTCCACAAAACTTTCTCGCAACCGAAATTAACGAAAATATAAAACAGTTTACCAACATTAATGAAACTGATCGGAATAATACTCAATCTACTCTTAATAAAACCATAACTTCAGACACAACCCGACAAAAAAATAAACAAACCGCAACTGATTCTAAAAACTTTTATGGTCACGGCATTGATTCAACTACGACTACAGTGAAAAATGTTTATGATGATAAAGCAATTCAAAACACAATTGGAACAAAAGGGAGAGTGATTCAAGACACAACAATTGACACCACAGATGTGATTTTTTCGAATGATCGAAATTATGGGAAAACAGGTTGGAATGGAAAATTTGTGTATGAGACTCCTGAAAAACCTAGTAAATCGCCTCAATTTGAAAGAAAACCTAGACAAAAATCTCCTGATAAAGGTCGTAAGCCAATAATTGTTGATGACGATAAATCACGTCCTCACACAAAGTCACCTAAACACTTTGATAGCCCTGACCAGACTACTGTTACTGAAACAACATCTTCGGATATATGGCAACACAAAAACAACCGTTCAAATACTGACTCTAGAGATTTTTATGGACACGGTATTGATGCTAACAAAACAATGGTAAAAAACGTTTATGATGACAAAGCTGTTCAAAATACAATTGGTACAACAGAAACAGTAATTAGAGATACATCAATCGACACAACGGATGTGATTTTTTCAAATGATAGAAATTATGGTAAAACAGGCTGGAATGGAAAATTTACATATGAAACTCCAGTAAAACCGTTAAAGAAACAACCTGAAGAACACGATAAAACCAAATCGACTTTGAAAACTTCAGGAGACAAACCAAATGAAAAATTTACGCAAGAAAGTCCAACTACGCCATATAGAAAGCAACCCGATGAGCCGGGAAAAAGTAGGTTTTCTAGTGGGACTCCTAGGGATAAATCCACCGAGAAGTTTACTCATGATACTCCAGCAAAACCATCACAGCGTCAACCTGAGAAGGTAAAACCTGGAAAACCAGACGAAAAGTCACCAACCAGAACTCCAACCACGAAAAAACCATCAAGTGACTTGGTTGAAAATTTTCTTTCAAGAGAAATTGATCAAAATACTAATGAATATATTACTGTATCTGACACACAAGAATTTACCTCTAATGTATCGGATACTAAAGTAATTATTGTTGAGAATTTTGAAACAACTGACAGAAAATATAGTACAGATTATACTACAACAAACATTGTTGATTCAAACAATTTTAAGCCTAGAGGTAAGCAGCCTATTGAGTCAAAGCAGCCTTTTAAAGATACACCTACAAACAAACAACCGTTTAAAGGGCCCAAAGATACCACAGTAATCATTGATAACACTTTTTCAAAATCTGATTTTACTACAATTAAGAATCAAGAGTTTGTAGAAGAGTATATTACAAGCACTTCTTCTATCACTGATGATAAAACTATTACAAATCTTCGCTCTGTTTCTGAAACAATTGACAAAATAAAACCTCAAAAACAACCAATTGAAGGTCCCAAGAAACCTAAAACTCCTAGAGATACTGATGAGAAAACTATTGTGAAAACCTCTGAAATAGTTGATGAAAAAGATGTCATCATAAAGAAAAGTAGTGATAAGGTGCAGAAAATACATGTTGAAGAAAATATTATAGATATTAAAGATATCGTAAGTACTAATTAATTAAGAGGTTATTTTTGGAATAAATGATGTTGTTTTTAGAACGAAGTCGAAAATATTACGAATATCGAACGAGTGCAAGATCACAAGGTTATCAATATTGTTAAAACAATAAGGGAGCCCACGAAAGAAAAGGTCGTAAAATTACCAAATAAAGAGCAATGCATTTGTGAGATGTGTACCTGTGGGTAAGTTTTTTATGATATCTATGATCACTAAAATTTCGTATTTGCAACTGATAATTTTTATAACCTTCATAACTATTTGCACAAAGCATATAAAGGGTGTGGTAATCGACACCAAAAATCATAAACAGTTTTTGGATTTAAATAAACATAAAACTTTACAAAAGTGTGGCTATTTAAGTTCAACACTCCGAACAATTACAGTTTATAATGAAATGAAAAACAATGCTAAAATATTTTTTAAATTTATTCATTCGAAAGATTAATGAAAATTCTACGTCAAATACTACAATGGTTGTGAATAAAATTCATGAATTTAATAAACTCTAGTCAACAAAATTTTCGAGTATTCTACACGTTTTTTCATATTATATTTTTTTTTATAATTTGTACCGGATGTCTCACTTAATCATTTCATAACTTCCTTATTTTTTATTTTACAGAAAAAAATGTTTTATATGAAAATTGTTTTTGTTGAGTTTGTACAGTGTACAATGTAACTACCTCATAAAGGTAGTTTTAATTATACAGAGTGTTTTGTTAGTCTGGGCGCTAACTAAATTTGTTTTTTTTCATTATAGAAAGCTTTATACTTAATGTTTTTTTATTTTGGTTTGTTTATTTAAGTTTAGAGTAACTTAATAACACTAAAAGTTTAAATCAAAAAAGCTATTTTGATGTTATTGTCTAATTTTTTCAAGCCGGTTTTTAAATTTTTTTTTTTCAAAAAGAGCCTAGATGCTATTCCTAATCGAATGATAATTTTCTGTCACGGTTGATGAGAATTCCCTTGTTGACCTGACGTCGGGTTATGATACATGTATATCCAACATGTTGAAAATACATGCCGTGTCTAATTTCTGTATTCTTTTTTATTTTTGGTTGTATGTACTATAACATAATTGTGTATAATAAATTAATAGGATAGCCAATTATTGATGTTCTAAATCGGTATCACGCCGTAACAAGCTGAGGACGCATCGAATCCTTAAAAAACTATGTAACTATCTTGCTTCTTTAAAATTGGGTTATTTAAAATATTTCTCCAATAATAAATTGTGGAAAAAATTCAATGAAAAAGTTTGAAAACTAAAAATCTTTAATTATTATAATATCTTTTAAATCGGGTAATTCTTTTTAGTTATAGATTTTTTCGAAGCATCTTCTACAAAAAAGTATTTATTTTTTGATTTTTAAAAAGTCATCTTGTCATATTTCGTTGAAACCAGAAAAAATACTCTCGAAAAAAAATAGGGGTTTTTTATAAAAAATTAAGCTAATAGTTGCTTGATATTGAGTTTTTGTTAAAAATCAAAATTTTACCATTTTGTACTGGTTTTCAATAGTATGAAAATACTTTTTAGAATTATTAAAATCAAGTTATAGATAAGCCAGATATAGCTCGAGGCCACCAGTCTAACCTCCTTTGGATAGCATCTGATGTTTTAGGCGATTTTGGCACAATGTTTTTTTTTGTCGATTAGTCAAAAGCCTGCGTTTGAAAATTATAAAAAATTAATTTAAAAAATAAATTAGAAAACATTAAAGCACTAAATTAATAAAGCAAAGATTTTATTCGAGATTTAGTGCTTTGGCTTTCTTTCAACATTCATTCTTAATAATAATGTAACAAAGATTACACAAATAAGGGAATAAGTTTGACAAAAGGGGAAATAGTTTGCCATACACAATGCAGTACTTTGTTTAATACAGATGTGAGAAATAGTGAAATACATTTGATAAACGTCAAAAACCAAAAGAAAATGATGGCTACATAGAAATTTTGTATTTTTTTTTCAATAGAATAGCATTTTTTGCAATTTTTTTTTTGTTTAGATTTAAACTATTCTATATCAATTTTGAATGTCTTTTAAGGAAAGCAAAGTGACACTTCCACAGAACTGAAGGGATATAAAATTTGATTATTTCTTGGTAGATGTTGTCAATTTTGTAAATACTTAAATGTTTAATTAAAAATCGATGGTTTTGGGAAATATTTTGTTTTGAGGCACAAAATATTTGCTGTATAACACAGCAATTAATTTTCTGTTTAGTCTGCAAATGATTTGAGCTTTCTGGTTTTGAAGTGAATAATCTTTATCAATAAATCTATTTTTTAAATAAATGAATCAATCAATTCATTGCAGCGATATGCTCCGCTGGTTCTAACATTACAACTGCATAAAAGGCCTTTTTAAACTTTGAAAAATAATAATTATTTTTTTTTGGAATTGCAACATTTTATAGGGTCAAATAGAAAATGAAGGATGTGTTATCGCGAGTAGTATTAAACATGGTAAGATTTGTATTGACATCTTTAGAAAGTCAACCATAATAATTGTAGGAGTGCCATAAAACTTTAATGAAGAAAAAAATTGAAAACGTGACATTCTGTTAGATCGGAAATTTCTTATAAATATGTTGAAATACTTAAAATCTACATTATTTTATTAGCGGTTATAAAAACCTACTTATTACCTAAGTTTTGCGAAAAAGTGTTAAGTTCTAAATTAGGTATTAAATTTTAAACGAATCAGCTAAACATTCTTTCCAAATTGACACATTTTTCTAATTATCTCTATTTTTAAAATAGCAAGTACGTGCTGTAGTTGTGCAATTAATTTGTAAGTAAATCATCAGAATTAATAATTTTTCCACGAAGATTTGTGCTAACCTCGATAGCAGCAAAACACCTTCACGAACAAGTCATGACATCATCGGCTGGAATATTTACCTATTTAAGTATGCATTCAGAATAAACTTGTTTCTCCACTCTTGCTGCAAACAATAGCTGAAAAATTTTTCTTTTGCTAAATTTTTGCTTTGAATTTCATTAGAGAAACGTTATCAAAAAGTAAATAATTTTCAGTTTTTGGAATAATTTTCAAAATAAAATAATGGTTCTAGATGAGCAAATAAAAGCGGTAATGCCTATTTTGGTCTCATACTCAAGCAGTATTGTATTCAAACTATTCCTATTATATAATCGCTGTAAATTTTGATTGTTACACTTCCTCTGTCACAAACGAGGCCAGTTTTTGAAGGTTACCAATTATTCGCTATTTTTAGTGCTTCACTATTAATTGCATTATAATTTTATCTTATTTTTTCAAAAAAAATATCACAATTATAAGTGTATTAGGGTCATTTTTTATGTTTTTGTTTCTGTTGTTGCAATTTTGTACCGGAATTTTGAACATTTGGGGACCTATTGAACTGGATTTTATTGGTTTTATAAGAGCTATAGAAAGTTTTCGAAATTCTAATTGATGTAGCACCATATATTGAAAAAGTTCTTGGTGTTTAGATAGTTGCTTTTTTTAGCAAATAGAAGAGAAACAAAAAAATCAACAATTAAAAAATGTCGGCACATGAATAGTGTTATTATACTGTATACATTGTATTCTTAATTCGAAAGATTTAACATGTTAAGAAAGGGAAGGGGGGAAATAAAGATTTTAAACTTAATACAAAATTTCTTAAAATCAGTGGAATAAGTTAGTTTACTCAAGCAAACATGAGCTCTGAAGAGGCGTACCCTGAGGATGCTTTGGTTTTCATGTACACACCGTACTTTATCTTTTTTGAGCTTCTGATTGGTTAATTTGATTTTGATAATTTAGTTCGCATATTTTTCCTAGCTCATGTTTGCTGCAGTGAAATATAGCTACAAAATTCTATAAAGTTACATTTTTAACTAATTTTTTACGATTTCAAAATTCTACTGAAGATTATACTTTAAAATTTAGAGTTCTAGTATGACAATTTTATACACAGGATGTCATTTGGAGGGACGTTATTTATTGCCACATTACACAAGTGATGATCGAAATTAGAATAAAATCTTAAGTAAATATATTTTAAGATCAGAATTCAAGAGCAAATTGTCTGTTCTTCAAAAGTAGCTTCCATTGCCACTGTGTTCAGTTAAGTAATTGAAAAAATACAAAATTGAAGCTTAATGTGCTAAGAATCATTCAAAAACTATAAAATGAATTTATAGATTTTTACTAAGCACCACTAATCTCTTCCTAATCAAGTTGTGTCTCTCAGGAAGTTGGCCGATCTGTTTAGTTATTAGAGTTAGAAAGCAGTACACTATAAAGATTGATAATTAAAAATAAAAGACGAAAATATAGAAAAAAACGTAAAACAACAATATTTTGAATTATTTCAGAACTTTGTATTTTACTTGGTAGAGCTTTTTTGTAGAGAATTAGAATTTTGATAAAAATATTAAAATAATTTTTTCACACATTGATCTTTTGCAAATTTAAAATTTGCTTATTTACGTTTTTTGTTTTAGCATAATAGACCATAGTTTTTGTATTATTAAAATAATTTCAAAAAAAAGCGAATTTTCTAGTGGGACCTATGCTTAAAGTTAAAAGCCATGTTATTTTTTGCATTTTAGCATTTACATATACTTAACAGTAATTTTAAATAAAATAATCCAAAGCCTGCTTTCAATAGAAAACTGAATGGTTGTATTGTATAGTCATTTATTCAAATGAACAAGATTTATGTCAAGAGAAATTGTTGAGTTAATTTTGGCTGTTCTTCGTTCACCAGTTTCGAAAAAGTTTTAAAGTGAATGAACTTTGTTTAGAATGCTTTTTATGTACACAATCACTTATACTTGAATTATAAAATCCATAAACCTTATTTGTACTTAATTAAAAGCAATGCTTTACAAATTAATAATTCTGTAAAATGCACTTAAAGTAGGCCATTGAAACAGACTTCCATAAGCCGGCCTTCTGCAGACATAAGAGTTTTATATAAGCTATCCTAAAATGGTTATGAAAAGAGACACGTAATGCTTATGCTGAGAAACACTGAGTGAGGTCAACTTGTCCGGGCCATATTGAGAATGCTATATCTGCAAGAATTTGCTTTATTTTTTTTCCAACTTAAGTTTGACCAGTTTTTAGCGAAGGATTTCTTTTCCTAAGTTGACTTTGCCGAAAAAAATTTGCCCTCTAAATGGTAAATGGGCAAGCTCAAATAGGCTTTTACTGCAGCAAGACAGTTAAAATTTAAACATTTTTTCCAAAATTTATGAAAATTCTATTTTAATTACCAAAATCTTGATTTTATAACAGAAATTATAGAGTGTAATGGCTACTAATTAATTAGTGTTCAATATACTTTTACATTCATGAAAAATAAACATTGTTTAATTAATTGCAGCTTTGATTAATTTGTAACGATATTTTCACAAACTATAATTTTATTGGTCTGTTTGTCGACAATATCTATTAATCTAATATATTAACCTGATTTTTTTTTTATTTATATAATATACAGTGAGTTTATTTTTTTTATGATTGAACTGTATGGAAAGTCTATCTTTTGTTAAACTGATTGATTTCTTTTTTTGTTAAAATTTAAAATGATTTTGATCTTACGTATTAGGAAACTCAAGCGGTTTTAGAAAACATTGTTAAAAATACTTGAAAAAATTACCATAACTTTAGTTTAAAAATTTATAAATTGGTTTGGTTCCGTCTTAAAGTTGATCATTTCCCAAATTATGTTAGTGATAGCTCCAGATAACAGTTTCGTAGCAAAAATTATGTAAAGTAAACAACCAAACATTTATAAATATTATATAATGGACTAGTATATAAAGAACTAGTTTTATAATATACTATTATTTATAATATATTTGACCAACATCTTTATTTTAAATCCGATTGTTGTATTTTTTAAAAGAATTCTCTATAAAACTAAAAAAAACTTTTTAATAATATTCTTTATAGTTTATAAAATATTATTGACTTTATTATTCAAAACAATAGTTTATATATGAATCTTTAAGCTCTCTATCGTTTCCATATCAATCGTTATTATTCTTAAACTAAAGTAGGAAGAAATTGCTAAAATTGTCATTTAGGACAGTTCGATCTAAACAAATGCACGCCTTATATTTAAATTAGGCCGTTCCTAATTTAAATTTCTACACGTTTTCAATGTTTTTGTTTTTCGTAGCCTGTTTGACAGGAAATTTTTTAAAACATGGTACAAGATAAAGTTTGGGCTACATAAATTGATAAAAAAAATCACTGTATGATTCTACTCTATCTTGATATAATAAAGACAACGTAATTATTACAATAATTTTACATTAAATTTCATTTGCAAAATTTATAAATGAAAATAAACATTAGTACTGTATAAATTACAAACAAACCAGCTAAAGAAAAACGTTACTTCATTTATATGTAAAAAAATAAAGGTAACCACAATAATTAATAATAATTATACATATTAATGAAAATTAATAGTCTGTTGTTCAACAAATAATTATAATTTAATTGTATATAATTAAAATTTGGTTGGTTTAAAACGAATTACTTTATAGCTTCTTTACGCTAGTGTGCAAACTAAAAAAAATAACACGTGCTCCAAAACAATTAAAGCTTCTAACCGAAAATGTATGATTTAAAAAAAATATCTTAGTAGATAATTATCAGTTATAATAATATCACAAGAGCTTTGATAGGAACCAAATTACTTTATGTCAGTTTTCGAAAGCATGATGCTTTCGAGATTATAAATTTTTTTTTTGTAATTTTTATAAGGTTTTTTTAAGAACTTTTTTGTTTGTAAGAAAAATTTTACTAATCAATGCGACCTAAAGTTAGTCGACATAAAGCTTGAGAACATGAATCTTAACGATCATTATTAATTTTTGTTGAGCCATAAGCTTTCAGGAGTGCAACATAGTGTAAGTCACCAGATTTTTGTAATCAGCACATGCTCCTGCTCTGTGACCGTTCTTACTTGAAACACTCAGTATAAATTTCAACACTCTGTATCAGTTATGCTACTTATGCAGATCAAGCAGTTATGTTAAAATTGCCTAAAATAGCTCATTTGAACAATCCTATGTAGAATGATAATCTCAGAATTAACTTTTGTATTAGCCAAATGTGTCAATTGATGTTCCAATTTAACTATTAAGAAGTATTAGGAGAATGACGTAATTTCACTTTCTTTAACAAGTGAACAATCTATTTTTGTATCTGTAACATTTAAGATTTAGTACACTTAATAACGAGAACATTGCTAATAAGGATAAATTTTATTAGCTGATAATTGTTGTTCGCGACACGGTCTAGTGTTAGATCATTGTTTTTAAATATTGAAAGAAATGTTTGATTTGGTTGAATAATTCATAAACAGCCATGAAAACCAGGGGTCTACTACCGAGATTGATGAGTTTTGTCACCGGCGAGCTTTCTCACTACAATGACGTCATTTTAATTAGAAATCAACTATCAATAGTAAGGCAGTAACGTTTTAATTAAATGAAAGCTTTTGATAATGAAAGAGTAAATAGAAAATCCAAAGGTGTAGATTTAAAAATCAACAAGAAAAAACAATGTAAAGGAAATGTGAAAAGGTCTCGAGAAAAAAATATAAGAAACAAAAAGGAGTAATTAAAAATTTTATAAAAAAAGATTGATGATGCACAAAATGCAAAAAGATTTTCAAAAACCCAATATAGATAAAAAAAACAAAAAAAAAACAATTGTTTACGACAAGTTATTGAAAAAAAACTTAAAAACACATTGTCTATACACAATTGACAATAAACAGGAATCAGTGTACTCCCCTAACCAAAAACTATAGAAAATAATCTAAATAAAAAGTGCTAAACTAAGTCTTAAAACAGGGGTCAAACAAGGGTGATGCAATGCATTGGCCGTGTAGAATTTATTTTAACACAGTTAAGTTTAAAATTCACTGTCACAGTTAGTTTGGAATATATTTTTAAACAATTAATCGCTGGGGACGAGCTCACTAGTATCTTTTTAGCCAAGCCTTTAAATTCTTGACTATATATTGGAGTTTAAGATATAATTAAGTTAGAAAATCTCATTTATGTTATAGATAACATTTCGGCCGTTGTTTAATAAACACATAAAACACCGTTTTGGATCAAAAAACCTAAGACTTGTTGAATAATACATTTGACATATATACATTGTATAATACGTCAATTTACAGAACAAGAGTGAAGAAAAGAGGTTGTAAAAATTTTAAAGTTTCAAGTTTTGACAAATTCTCAGCTAAAACTTTCATTTTTTAGAAAATAAATAATCTACTCGTTTTGATTTATATACCTAATGGGATGACGTATGGGAAGAAGCTTAAATGTTTCCAAATATAAAAGCTAGATTATGTCATGGAAACATAACAAAAACAATTGCTAACTTAGTATGCAACTGTCACCGGCTTCTACCATTTCCTTGCCGTGTTTAATTGAAAACATCAGTCCCCCACTTTGTGGGCTGTGACGTCAAGCTTAGGCAGTCTATTAAAAATCACGGTCTTTTCACTCAGTTTCATAAATTCATAATACTTTAGAGAATTTAAGATACGATTTTTTCAGTTACATTGTTACATATTATTTTGAACTGTGGATAATGCATTCAATTAAGTTTTATATAGTGTTTTTGCCCACTCTAAATAATATTGAAGTCTTCTTAGATTTTGTTTTCCGTTACATTGTTTAAACAATGACGACATGTTTATTATTTAGTGAAATTATTGGAAAACTACTAATGTTCCAATTGAATGTATCATGGCGCTTTGTTTGACAGGAACTGAGTCAATTATTATCATTTCACAGAAAATACAACAAAGGCTAAACTTGTATATTTTAAACAAATAGAAATACCTATTTAATTAATAAATTTTGTATACAACAAGCGTCTTTCGTTTAACAATTAACTCAAAATATTGATACTTAATAGCATAAAAAATGCACAACACTGTCTACAAATCTAAAATCTTCTGCAGGAGAGATTTCCGTGACTATGTTGTATTTTATAATTATTGTTGACTTTGCTAACAATTAGGTATGTATATTAGCTAACTTTTCATGCTAGGAAAGCTGGTTGTGACGTTTCGTCTAAGTAAAGGTCAGGATAATATGTTATCCTAACAAATTGCATGTTCAAACAAAAATGATCAATATTTATTGATAATTTTTACACATTTCAATATTTTTTTTGTAAAACAAAATATTTATTTTTTTGTATTGTACATTTTGCATGATTTTGCTCGTGGTCACTTTTTTTCATATTTTCCTTTTATAATTTATCTCTATTCAGTGGAATATAAAATGTTACTTCTGGGCCAGGGCATTTGGCATCTTAAAAAACAAGGCAAAATCTTACAAATTTAGCTGTTTTCTCAAAAGCAAACAACCGAAAATAGCCTAAAACTTCTCAAAAAGTATTAATTTTGATTCACTCCAAAATAACCAAATATGGGGAACACGAAAAACCCGTTGAAATTTTTCAAAATAAATGCAAAATTACCTCAAAAACACCCTAAAAAACTAAAAAACTATCAAAACACTTTGTTGTTACACACCCCAAAATGGCTTTTTACTTCTGGACCAGAACCTTTGACGTCGAAAAAATTAAAGTTAAATTTTACAAATTTAGCTGTTTTTCCTGAAGTCAATAACCGAAAACGACTTAAAACCTTTCACAAATTATTTATTTTTATTCACCTCAAAAGTACCCAAATATCTGTAAGCAACCAAAAATTGGGCACACGGAAAACAGAGTAGAATCTTACAAATTTAGTGTTTTTCCGAGAAGTAAAATCCGAAAAAAAAACTTACAAAAACTTAGTAACTAAAAAAAAGTCTAAAATTTTTTTAAAAGCATTAACTTTGATGCACTCCAAAAATACCAAATAATTGTAGACCATCTAAAAAAATCTTCCAAAATATTGCAAAATTACTTCAACAACACCCTAAAAAAATAACAAAATACCTTGTTTTCAATCACTCCAAAATGGCTTTTTTGTGGACCAGACCAATTGGTGCATGTAAAAAAAGAAAAAAGCATAAAAAAACGCTAAATATTTGCTTGTTTTCATTTTTGGATCAAGTCAATTGGTCGATGCAAACATCATTTAAAGGCAAATCATTTAAAGAAAAAGAACCAAACATCTTATCTAAATCCTTCGGCCAATTGCTATGGCCACTCGTGATCTCACCAGTTCAGATTTTAAACAACTGTTTAGGTATTTAGGTTCTATGCTCAATTCTGAAAAACAATGTTATTGTTTAAAAAAAAAAGATACACAATACCCTATTTACGGAGTTTTTTGTTTTTTTAACAAGCATTCAAGTGAAAGCAATTGAATGAAAACTGCTAAACTTCTCTTTACCGCACTAAGACGGTAAAAACTGTCACTATATTAAAAAAATTTGAAATATGATACATTACATACTGGAGATAGATAAATATATATTGAGAATCATTATATTTGTTTTATATATAAAAAAAAATGCAAAACAACCACTTTTGGTCGCCATGGATAAGATTTTTTAATTATTTCACTGTTTTTCATCATAATAAAATTATAAAGCCCCGCTTGTTTCGTTTTCTGGTGACCTTAAGAACTCTTGTTCTATTTGATCTCCGTTTGTGTATACTTTATTCTCCGCAAGCTCTTTTACCATGTTTATGATGGTGGATTTGCCGAATCGTCCTGGACTTGTTATCAGAACATATATGGTGAATCATCGAAAAGAACCTCTACAAGTTTTGTCTTATCAACAATGTGGCTGTTGCTGATGACCGCAAACTGTGATGAACTTATACTAATCTTAAATAACTTTCTTGAATAAAAATCCCCTCTATAGTATCCAGTTTTTTTATTTATTTAAGTAATTTTGTCTAATATTTAACTTTTGTTTGTCTATTGTTTGCCATGAAATAGAGATTTGTTTGCGGTCTCGATTTATCATGGTATCACCCTTGCGATATCTCCTTATCAACAAAAAAAGAATTATCAAAATCGGTTTATAAGATACCTAAGGTAATTTTTTATGTCAATTGCTAAACCATTTTATTGTTGCAGAAGTGTATTTCTCTACAATAAAACTTTTTTTTTCTATTAAGCGTCTTTTTACAGAAATCTTTATTTTCATAAATTTTAACTACCGTACTATATTATTTTCAAGTTAAAGACGAAGTGAAGATAAACAATATCACGTGTTCAAGTGAGTCTCGCCAGCCTATCAACGCACTTTTTGCTAGGTTATTTAATGGTTCAACCAATAGAAACGCCAATGATTTGCAACTCTGCTTTCAACTTGAAAATAATAACGGAATTTTTATGTAAAAATATTAGAAAATGCAATACAATCATCAACTCAAAGAACTACGCACATATGCAGTTTACAATAGAAGCTCACCATTTAATAATGATGTTGAATTTATTTGGATAAGCATTGGTAATATTTTTATAATTTTTCTTTTCTGAAGTCTGTTAAAAATTGCAAACCTTGATAAGTATTAAACAAATTATTGAAAAAGAGTACCTACTGAGAGATAAGACCTGTTTATAGGTGTCACCTCAGCTATTAAAGTTTTCACTGAGTCATACAAGTTACTGTGGTTTGTGGGTAAAGTTAGTAGGCGAGTAAACACCCACTTTTAGACACTTACACACATATAAATAAGTCAGAAGGTTCCATACAAGGTTGTTGAAAAAAACCATTCTTCTCAAAGCCGTCAGAATAAATTAGATCATCTGCATTTTTTATCATAAAGTGCATAGGTATTAAACTAAACAGAGAATTATTGGAGATATTTATAAAAATTTTGTTGGTATATTTCAGCTTACATAATTATAATTACATATTAACCATTTATATTATGCAATATTTGCTAAAAAAAAAGGTTTTAATAGCATTTCTAATCTCTTACTTTTAGCTAAGTAGCAAACGTCCAATTTGAAAAAGTTAAAGAATAATTTTTTAAATTATATGTTTTACAAATGCTTTTTTTAATTTTAATTTTTTAATGAAAGACTTTTTTGAGGAATTACTACTTTGAAGATGCACAAAACTGTTTATCCCACTTCTAACGTCTAAATTTTAAGGATAATTTTGAAATTTTTGCTATCTATTATTATCACAATATTAATACAATTTTTTTACTATAGTTTGTAACTTTTAGAGTTTTGTGGTGAACAAAAGGCAGTTTTTGGCACACCTACTTATTTTTTCATTTTTTTTACACGTAAAATAGCGATATTTTTAGAAAGGTTTTTTAGTTGATCAGTCAACTTGTTAATTAGCAGTAAGTTAACTGAAGTAAACATGTTAACTTCAGCAGTAACCGTTTATAAGTACACTGTGCTAAAAAAAGTTTATGTTTAAATTAAGCCTTTGTTGTATGAGCAACTTAGTCTATAAAATTTATTAAAATATACCATTCGTTGTTCGTTGAACCTTATGAATTTTTAATGAATTTGATTTTAATATTATTATGGATTAAATCAGCTAAAAGCCCTTAATTTAGCATTATGCAGATGTTTTGCTCTTTACTATTTAACCACTTGAAACGTTGGTCTTACTGTCACAATGGAAACTTATCCAGCCTCTAGCGTGGTTCAACCGTCGAGTTGTCGCGCTTATTCCCAATTTCACTTTTTTATCCTGAAGGCGCCTCCACCGATAGAGAGTGGAACATGACAATTTCACCAAATTTTTTGAAACTGTATTTTTCTAAAGATGCCAAATTTTCAAAGACTTCTGACTATGAAAGCCTTAATTCTTCAAAAATATGTTGGAATCTTGTCCTGAAGTCGCCTCCACCGATAGAGAGCGAAACGTAGACAATTTCATTAAATTTTTCGAAACAGTTTTTTTCCGAAAGATGCCAAATTTTTAATGACTACTGACCGTGAAAGTTTTTATTCTTCAAAAATATGTTGGAACTCAAGGGTAGGTACCTACCTACTATTGTTATTTACTAGATTAGACATTGCAAATCTTATTATCTATTGTATAACATTTTGACGAATTGTTTATTATTATGAATTTTAATGAAAAGGTCAAGGCAATTTATTGCATAATAACACGGGTTTATGGCTTTATAACCAACGAAAGGAATCAACAATTAGTGCTAGCAAGAAATTTAATCTATGCAACAAGTTTGTGATTATTAAAAACTTTCAAGAAGGGTTTGAGTTTGATTTGGGTTGTAATTAATTATTTGTCACCAAATTGAATCGTTCCGAATTGCACTGTTTATGATAATTTTACTCAAAAGCATAAAAATGCAATTTAATTTCAAATAAGAACGAAATTTTTTTTATTTTCCTAGCTGCGGCTTATGGAAATTAATAATTTTATTGTTATAAGTGAATTATTTATTTTCCCTTCAAGTAACATTTCTGGAAATCAAAGACTGTTTTCTGCATTTAAAGAATAAACTTGACAATTAAAAAATATTTATGCATCTCTTTCCAAGCCAACAAAAATGTTCACAAATTTAAACACCAACAAAATAAAAAAAACAATCTTAAAATGCACATTGTTTCTGGTATACTCTTTAAATATAATTTCTATTGATTGCATATCTCAAGTATTTAGAGCACTTAATGATAATGTTGCACTTAAAAAAAACTATTTCAAATTTAAGATAAATTTATCAAAAAAATTAAAGATAAAACAGAAAAACAATATAAATTTTTGGAATGCTTATACAAAAATTACGGTCTCAGCATTAAAAAATATCTACATAATATTATAAAACAAATAAATCGATAAAAAACAATTCCAAAATAATTCTTTCAAAAAAGTTTTAACTTTTTAATTAACTTTTTGTTTAGGTTTTTTTGACTTTATAATTTTCTGCTTCATTGATTGATAAAAAAAGGTGTTATAATATTTTTAAAGTTTAGCACTTTTATTTTTTTTGAAAATAGCTTTTTTATGATATCTTGTATATATATATAAAAATGAATCCCGTTTTTCGTTGTCACGACATAGCATGAAAACGGCTTGACCGATTTGGCTGATTTTTTTTTTGTAGTTTTCTAATACTCTGTACAAGGTTCTTACGGAAAAATATTAAGAAAATCTCTCACAAAGATTGAAAAATATACATTTAATTTTGCGTATTTTAAAAAAAGCGCGTCACGAATGTCAACGTCATTCAATTTAAAACAAAAAACTCTGTGGTGATCTATGACATCACAGACCATAGATAACATACAACCAGAGACATAACCGCGCTAACAAATGTTAACGTCATTCAATTTAATTATTTCATTTGAAGTACGAAGGCGAAGATGTTTTAATCCCACGCATCCCTATGATACCGAACGATATGCCATTCAGTTTTAAACGTTTACAGTTTCCAGTGCGGCTTGCATTTGCAATGTCAATAAATAAATCGCAAGGGCAGTCGCTAAGTGTATGTGGCATCAACCTAGAAAATCCATGTTTTTCACATGGCCAATTATATGTCGCCTGTTCCCGTGTCGGAAAACTATCAACATTATTTATTTACGCGCCAGAACATAAAACTAAAAATATAGTTTATCAAAAAGCATTAGAATAGAGAGAAGCAGTGAAGGGTATAGAGGCTATTAGTTGCTTTCTAGAGCGCGCGTGATATTGAGCTCAGTGTTTACTTCAAAATGCCCAGTTGTTCAATAGCGATTTGTAAAAATTTAAGTGAAATTATTGAACCCTACGGAATAAACACTATTATGAAAATATATATTTTGTTTTTTATTTAATAAAATTAGTAAAGTCCTTCTCGGGTATGACGAGACCAGGGAAATAGGTGTTCATTTTTATATGGAGGATATTATAGATTCTAGTTCAAATTGAATAGGTACGCATACATAAGATAGGTCAGCTATACAAAATAAAGTAGTGCATCAAATTTACGCTAAGGCGGTACGAAGTTCGCCGGGTCAGCTAGTCTAAGATAAATAACTATTTATTATATTTATTTACTCGTATCTAATATATTACGGTATCGAACTGTTTAGTTTATTCCTATTACTATAAACTAATATAGTTTTACTTCTACCATTAAAAAAGCTGCAAAATACAGTGCTTCTAAGCAAACATGAGAATGAAGAATAACTGAAGTGTTTTAAGTAGCAAATTAATATTAGAAAAATTTAAAAACAATAGAAAGTGGTTAACTTAAAATATATGTATTATAAAAGTATGTTTTTAATAATCTATACTTTAAATAAACATTTCGCCAATTTACTCCGCCTACAGAAAAATATCCCACGTCTTTAAGACCCTCCAAATCACCTTCAAATGTTATTGAGAAAATTGTTTACTGTTTAGTATAGAACTATAGAGTAATTCAAACCTACCGACAAAAATTTGGTCTTTGTTGTTTTCCACAACAAATTTTTCAACTAAACTTGATTGATTATTTGTCTCAATATCAAATTTAAATGTCTACAATATTATTACTCAGCATAGAAAATTTCGTGTAGTGAAAAAATAAATGAATAGCAATAGCCGCTGAATTGATAATCTCCTCCTTTTTTGAAGTCGGTTAAAAAAGTTTTTAATTATTTATTCTTGTTAAAAAGGTTGTAGGTTCGCTATTTTTTACACTAATGACTAATTTATTGATTCGAAAGTATTAGGTACTTTATAGCTTGACAGTGTGTGTTTAGTTCTATTCTAATCTATTTCGAACAGTATTTAGACACTTTTGTTGGCTCCTAATCAATATATTGCGGAGAAATTGAAAAACTTGCTGCATTGTTTATCATCAACAATATAGGCCAATGACTGATTCCTTTATTTGCTTTAATTCATTTACATTTGAAACTTTCATATTTTTGGTTTGTGATAAACAAATGACTTTACATTTTTCAAAAAAAAATGTCTTACTTTTACCTTATTTTTAGGCGACACAGCTGCCCTCACAACCCCGATGATTACAATGATCACCTACATCTTGAAGGGCCGTTCTTCGGTCAACCAAAGGATGAATATAATGCAACAAAAGGCGAGCGAGCTCCTATTATCAAACCTAAAGATAACCTAAAGCCAGAAGGAGAATTTGAAAAACGCAGGCCTGATGAATGGAAACCTGGTGACAGAGCTCCCGTTAAAAAACCTAGAGATAACTTGAGACCAGAAGGAGAATTTGAAGTTCCAGAACGTGAGACGTGGAAACCTGCCGAGCGACCAACACCTACTAAACCTCAAGACAATCTGAAGCCTGAAGGTGATTTTGAAAGAAGGAAACCTGAGAAATGGTCTCCAGGTGAACGGCATCCGACCAAAAAACCCGAAGACAATTTAAGACCCGAAGGAGAATTTGAAAAACGTAAACCTGACGAATGGAAACCTGGAGATAGAGCTTCGGTTAAAAAACCTAAAGACAACTTGAAACCTGAAGGGGAGTTTGATGCTCCAGAAACTGAAAAGTGGCAACCAGCTGAGCGACGAACACCTACTAAACCGCAGGATAATCTCAGGCCAGAAGGCGACTTCGAAAAAAGACAACCCAGTAAATGGTCTCCAGGGGAAAGGTTGCCTACTAGAAAACCAGAAGATAATTTGAAACCTGAAGGACAATTTGAAGTACCTAAAAAAGAACAATGGAAGCCAGCTGAACGTCCAACTCCAACAAAGCCACAAGATAATCTTAAACCAGAAGGTGAGTTCGAAAGAAGAAAACCAGACAAGTGGTCACCTGGTGAAAGATTACCGGCCAAAAAACCAGAAGATAATCTAAAACCTGAAGGCGAATTTGAAAAACGCAAACCAGATGAGTGGAAACCTGGTGATAGAGCGCCTGTAAAAAAACCGAAGGACAATTTAAAACCAGAAGGAAATTTTGAAATTCCCGAACCTGAAGAGTGGAAGCCAGCTGAGCGTTCTACTCCTCGAAAACCACAAGATAACTTAAAACCAGAAGGAGAATTTACTGGAACAAGAACTATTATGGAAGATTATCGCCTTATTCGTGGTGAGCGTTCAGATATTAAGCGTCATGAAGACAACATTACATTTGGAGGAGAATTTTTTGGTGAGCACTATATGTCTATTTTTTAAATAATATTTAACAATATTTTTTCTAGACGAGACTACCACTAAAGTTGACTTTACTGGCGAGTTAGTTCCACGACCAAGTCCCATTAGACGCAATACTTGGACAAAAGTTGAAGGTGACTTTACTACAGATACAACAAACAAAACAGAATATATTGACTTTACCGATTCTGTTGAAAGAACACTGGTCACGAAACGACTTGATAATCTTACAGTTGAAGGGTCAATGACTTTTGATACTTCCACAAATGTGGACTATACTCAAAAAGTTGTAGATATTGAGCCCCAACGAAGAAGAACATGGACGAAAGATGATGTAGATAAATTCTACGCAACTCAAACAACAGAAAGAACAACAACAACACAAGAAGTATATAAGCGGTTTGATGATACAAATAATCGAGAAACCGTTGTGATTCATAGGGATAATTTGAAACCTGAAGGTCAATTCGAAGCATTTCCTAAATCAAAAGAAGACTATATTCCAAAGCAAGTTGAGCGTCCAACACCTCGAAAACCGAAAGATAATTTACGACCCGAAGGTGATTTTGAACGTCCTCATAAACCTGAATACAAACCAGGAGATCGTCCAAAACAAAAACGCCCAGAAGATAATCTTTACCCGGAAGGAGATTTTGAACGCCCAGAAAAACCTCAATATAAATCAGCTGAAAGACCCAAACAAAAACGACCAGAAGACAACTTGAGACCAGAAGGTACTTTTGAGCGGCCAGATAAACAAGAATTTAAGCCAGCTGAGCGTCCAAAACAGAAACGCCCAGAGGATAATCTACGCCCTGAGGGTGATTTTGAAAGACCAGAAAAACCAAAATACCAGTCAGTAGAAAGACCCAAACAAAAACGCCCAGAAGATAATTTGTATCCCGAAGGTGATTTTGAACGCCCTGATAAACCACAATATAAACCAGCTGATAGACCTAAATCTAGAAGACCTGAAGATAATTTGAAACCAGAAGGTGATTTTGAGCGTCCAACACCAACAAAGATTGGACCAGGTGAAAGACGAACGCCAATAAGACACGATGATAATCTTAGACCAGAAGGGGAGTTTGAAAGACCTGATAAACCAAAATATCGTCCTGCTGAAAAACCTAAACAGCGGCGACCTGAAGATAATTTATATCCTGAAGGTGATTTTGAAAGACCACAGAAACCACAATTCCAGTCAGTTGAACGGCCGAAACAAAAACGTCCAGAAGATAATTTACGTCCTGAAGGGCAATTTGAACGACCAGAAAAACCGGAATTTCAACCTGCCGAACGTCCAAAACAGAAACGACCTGAAGACAATCTTAGACCCGAGGGTGATTTTGAACGCCCAGAAAAACCACAGTACAGGTCAGTTGAAAGACCTAAAGCGACACGTCCTGATGATAATCTTCGACCAGAAGGTGATTTTGAACGTCCAACTCCAACAAAAATAAGACCTGCTGAAAGAAGAACTCCAATAAAACACGATGATAACCTTAAACCTGAAGGGGATTTTGAAAGGCCAGAAAAACCAAAGTATCAGCCAGCTGAACGACCGCAACAAAAAAGACCAGAAGATAATCTACATCCAGAAGGCTCTTTTGAACGACCAGATAAACCACAGTACACCGCCGCTGAAAGACCGAAACCATCACGTCCTGAAGATAATCTACGCCCAGAAGGTGATTTTGAGCGACCTACTCCAACCAAAATAGGTCCTGCAGAACGGCGAACACCAATTAAGCACGCCGACAATTTAAAACCAGAAGGCGATTTTGAAAGACCACAAAAAGCAGAATACCAGTCCACTGAACGACCCAGACAAAGAAAACCTCAAGATAACTTACGACCTGAAGGAGATTTTGAGCGGCCCGAAAAGCCAAAATATAGTCCAGCCGAGAGACCTAAGCAGAAGCGACCTGAAGACAACTTATATCCGGAGGGTGATTTTGAACGTCCACATAAACCTGAATATAAGTATACAGATAGACCTAAACAAACACGCCCGGAAGATAATCTTCGTCCGGAAGGTGACTTTGAACGACCAACGCCAACTAAAGTAGGCCCTGGTGAAAGACGAACGCCAATCAAACATGATGATAACCTTAAACCAGAAGGTGATTTTGAAAGGCCAGATAAACCTCGATATCAGTCCGCTGAACGCCCAAAACAAAGAAAACCTGAAGACAACTTACGTCCGGAAGGAGATTTTGAGCGTCCAGATAAAACTCAGTATCGACCTGCAGAAAGACCTAAACAAACACGCCCTGAAGATAATCTTCGTCCAGAGGGCGACTTTGAACGACCAACGCCAACCAAAGTTGGTCCATCTGAAAGACGAACGCCAATCAAACATGATGATAATCTAAAACCAGAAGGTGATTTTGAAAGACCACAGAAACCCATATACCAATCTGCTGAACGTCCAAAGCCAACAAAACCTGAAGACAATCTACGTCCTGAAGGAGATTTTGAACGCCCCGATAAACATCAGTATAGGCCTGCAGATAGACCTAAACAAACACGTCCTGAGGATAATCTCAAGCCAGAAGGTGATTTTGAGCGACCAACACCAACAAAAATAGGGCCTGCTGAGCGTCGAGCACCAATAAAGCAGGTTGATAATCTAAGACCTGAAGGCGACTTTGAAAGACCCCAGAAACCACGGTATCAATCCGCTGAGCGTCCAAAACAAAGAAAACCTGAGGACAACCTACATCCTGAAGGAGATTTTGAACGTCCTGATAAGCCTCAGTATAAGCCTGCAGATAGGCCTAAGCAAACACGTCCTGAAGATAATCTTAAGCCAGAAGGAGAGTTTGAGCGACCAACACCAACGAAAGTAGGTCCTGCTGAAAGACGAACACCAATCAGACACGATGACAATTTAAAACCAGAGGGTGATTTTGAAAGACCACAGAAACCAGGGTATCAATCTGTTGAGCGACCGAAACAAAGAAAACCTGAAGACAATCTACGTCCTGAGGGAGATTTTGAACGCCCCGATAAACCTCAGTATAGGCCTGCAGATAGACCAAAACAAACACGTCCTGAGGATAATCTCAAGCCTGAAGGAGATTTTGAGCGACCAACACCAACGAAAGTAGGTCCTGCTGAAAGACGAACACCAATCAAACACGATGACAATCTTAAACCAGAAGGTGATTTTGAAAGACCACAGAAACCTCGATATCAATCTGCTGAACGTCCAAAACAAAAAAAACCTGAAGATAATCTACGTCCTGAAGGAGATTTTGAACGCCCCGATAGACCTGAGTATCGACCTGCAGATAGACCCAAGGCAACACGTCCTGAGGATAATCTTAAGCCTGAAGGTGCTTTTGAGCGACCAACACCAACGAAAATAGGTCCTGCTGAAAGACGAACACCAATCAAACACGATGACAATCTCAAACCAGAAGGAGATTTTGAACGCCCCGATAGACCTGAGTATCGACCTGCAGATAGACCCAAGGCAACACGTCCGGAGGATAATCTCAAGCCTGAAGGAGATTTTGAGCGACCAACACCAACGAAAGTAGGTCCTGCTGAAAGACGATCACCAATCAAACATGACGACAATCTTAAACCAGAAGGTGATTTTGAAAGACCAGAGAAACCAGGATATCAATCTGCTGAACGTCCAAAGCAAAGAAAACCTGAAGACAATCTACGTCCTGAAGGAGATTTTGAACGCCCCGATAAACATCAGTATAGGCCTGCAGATAGACCTAAACAAACACGTCCTGAAGATAATCTTAAGCCTGAAGGTGATTTTGAGCGACCAACACCAACGAAAGTAGGTCCTGCTGAAAGACGAACACCGATCAAACACGATGACAATCTGAAACCAGAAGGAGATTTTGAACGCCCCGATAGACCTGAGTATCGACCCGCAGATAGGCCTAAGCAAACACGTCCTGAGGATAATCTTAAGCCTGAAGGTGATTTTGAGCGGCCAACACCAACGGAAGTAGGTCCGGCTGAAAGACGGTCACCAATCAAACACGACGACAATCTTAAACCAGAAGGTGATTTTGAAAGACCACAGAAACCCGGTTATCAATCTGCTGAACGCCCAAAGCAAAGAAAACCGGAAGACAATCTACGTCCTGAAGGTGATTTTGAACGCCCTGATAGACATCAGTATAGGCCTGCAGATAGACCTAAGCAAGTACGCCCTGAGGATAATCTTAAGCCTGAAGGTGATTTTGAGCGACCAACACCAACAAAAATAGGTCCTGCTGAGCGTCGAACACCAATAAAGCAGGCTGATAATCTGAGACCTGAGGGCGACTTTGAACGACCGCATAAGCCAGAATATCAACCATCAGAGCGAGCGAGACAAAAACGACCTGAGGATAATTTGTATCCTGAAGGTGTTTTTGAGCGTCCAGATAAGCCTCAGTATAGACCTGCAGATAGACCCAAACAAATCCGCCCTGAAGATAATCTTCGACCAGAGGGTGATTTTGAAAGACCTACATCAGCAAAAGTAGGTCCTGCTGAAAGAAGAACACCAATAAAACATGATGATAACCTAAAACCCGAAGGTGCTTTTGAGAGACCCCATAAAACGAAATACGAACCTGCTGAACGTCCTAAACAAAAACGACCTGAAGACAATTTGCATCCTGAAGGTGATTTTGAACGTCCCGAAAAACACCAATTTAAGCCGTCAGAGAGACCTAAAGCTACGCGTCCTGCAGATAACTTGCGCCCAGAAGGTGTTTTTGAACGGCCTTCTTCCACAACTGTAGGACCCGCCGAAAGACGAACGCTCATTAAACATGACGATAATCTTAAACCGGAAGGTGATTTTGAAAGACCCCAGAAACCAAAATATAGTCCTGGAGAACGCCCCAAGCAAAAACGTCCTGAGGATAATCTACATCCTGAAGGTGAATTTGAAAGACCAGAAATAAGAGAAGTTAGTCCAGCTGAATTAAGAAAGCCTATTAAACACGAAGATAATCTTAAGCCAGAAGGTAGTATTGATGTATATCGAAAAGATGATTACAACGTCATTAAAGGAGATCGTGTAAATATAGTAAAAAGAACAGATAATTTGCGAATGGAAGGTGAATTCGATATTCGGCGAAGAGATGATTACGCTGTAACGAAAGTTATTGATAAAGTTGATGTTGTAAGACATAAAGACAATTTAGTAATGGAGGGTGAGTTTACTGACACTCGCACTAGAAATGACTACAGAGTTGTTAGAGGAGAAAGATATGATACTGTCATCCACCAAGACAATCTAAAAGTGGAAGGAGGATTTACAGACAAGAGAACAAGCGATGAATATTGTGTTGTTAAAGGAGAAAGAGCAACTATAGTAAATAGACAAGATAATCTTCGATTGGAAGGAACTTTTAATGAGTATAGGAAACGTGATGAGTTTAATACTTCGATAACGGAAAAAGTAGAAATAATTCGACATGAAGATAATCTAAAATTGGAAGGTGATTTCGAAAGGCCCACGTCATTTAAACCTGGTCCGGCAGAAAAACGTACTCCTATCAGACAGAAAGACAATCTACATCCTGAAGGTGATTTTGATCGTCCCGAAAAATCTCATTTTCAACCAGTTGATCGTGTTACACCAAAAAAACCAGTTGATAACTTGAAACCTGAAGGTACGTTTGAACGACCAGCTCCTAATAAAATCGGTCCAGGAGAAAGGCGAACACCAATTAGACCTGAAGATAATTTGCGTCCTGAAGGAAATTTTGATAGACCTCAAAAACCTTCATACAGTCCAGCTGAGCGTCCTTCACCAAAAAAACCAAAGGATAACTTAAAACCTGAAGGTGATTTTGAAACACGTACTCAAATGCCAGTGGGTCCAGGTGAGAGACGTACACCATTCAAATACAACGACAATTTATATCCAGAAGGTGATTTTGACCGTCCAGAAAAACCAGGTTACTCACCAGGTGAACGTCCTACTCCTAAAAAGCCACATGACAATTTGAGGCCTGAAGGTGAATTTGAAAGACGCACCTCAACACCGTTAAAACCTGGTGAACGTCGATCGCCAATTAAACATGGTGATAATTTACATCCAGAAGGTGATTTTGAACGGCCGCAAAAACCGTCATATACACCTGGTGAACGACCCACGCCTAAAAAACCAAAGGATAACCTGAAACCTGAGGGTAATTTTGAAACACCAACTAAACCTCAATATGGCCCAGGAGATCGCGCTGGTGTTGTTAAACATCCAGACAATTTGAAACCAGAAGGTGCGTTTAACGGTATTTCGAAGAATACCGAAGATTTCAAACCAACACGCGGTGAAAGAACTCCAGTCAAGAAGCCACAAGATAATTTAAAGATGACTGGAGAATTTTATGACACAAGTGTTCAAAAATCTCAACATACTGTTGTTCGTGGTGAAAGAGCAGAAATTAGAAAACATGAAGACTCTCTAACAATAGGAGATGGAAAGACTCATTACACTACTACAACAAAAGACTCTTTTGCTGTATCTCCAAAAGTTAATGATGTTAAGAACACCACTGTAAATCGAAGACGTCACATTGAATCGCATTTTTCTCTTGGTGATGATACTACTGTGATGCAAACTACAAATCAAACCAATTATAACACATACACAAGAAAAAGTGATCATAAGGCGGTTGATAATAAACATATTAAATCAGATACTATCCAAAAGACTGATGTTAAAACAGATAGTAAAAAGCTGTCAGATGGAATTACAGTTGTAACGACAACTACAACTGTAAGATCTACCAAGAATGACACTAATCAAGTCAACAAAGAGCAGCTGGCAAAGCAGGTGGTTAGACAAAATAATATATCGAGTGTAGATAAATCAGAAATAAAGAAATCATCTTCAGCAGTGCATGTTCAGCACCTAGAACGTAATGTAACTAACGTATCATCTCAACAAAATATTGTGAATAATCAACATACTGAACAGCATTCTCACTCAACACATCACAGAAAAAATGTTATGACGTCTGCTGAAGATATTAATAATCAAATATTACACCGCAAGGGACTTCAAACGTCATCAGAAGCGGTGCATGCCACAAGCACAGCTGCATTTGATATGAGAAAGTCTATTTGCAATCTGCACGATCAAGGACATGTAACTCAAAATAGTGAACGAAAAAGTTTAAGCTCAATTCATCGCTCTACTCAAGAAAATAATATTAATCGGGGCAGAACTCAACAATCTACCGCTTCTTATCAAGTTATAGAAAGACCACAAAGAATTATTAGAAAAGATAATCTTTCTGTAGGAGGGCACTTTTATGGGCAATCTGAAGCAAGATCTTACGGAGACTTTACTAAAAAACAAAATATTCAACACGTAGAAAGAGTTACAAGGAGATCAAATGTTTCAAATATTAGTTTAGGTGATAATAGAACCACTATAGTAACGTCTTATGAGAAAGAATATCTACCAAGAAATGTTGGACCTTGTCCAGCTGTTCTAATTGACGCGCCGAAAGGGCCTTTCAAACATACAAGAGACACGAGATCTCACAAATATTATGCTCCTATATCAACAAATGCTACGACTAAGCCGTTCTAAAATTAAGACTGTTAATACTAATATTCTAACAAATTGTGATAAAACATTTATTACATTACACACAAATTTCCTTATTGCTATGCCGACAATATATGACAGTAATGGATAATTATGGTCTGGGTTTCCTATGTCTATTCTGCTTGGGATCATTTAACTTCTAATATTTGTTTTTGCTTTTCTATAAGTATGTAACATTTTGTAATTTAGCAAATTTATACATGGGCTAAGAACATGTCTCTCCATATGTATGTTGTTATCAGAATGAATAAAATGACATTTATCTAATAATAGCGTTTATTTACCGAATCGTTTGTGATAAACGATTTTTTACTCTGACTCTGAGTCTGTAAATAATAATATTTTAAAACTCAATTATTACCAACAAGTCGGAACTCATAAAATGAAAAAGTTTGTGTTTTCAATATAGATAATTTAGTTAATCTGGTTCAATTCATCTAGCTTATTTGCTAAAGATCTCTTAAGTTTAAATTTAATTTTCTATAATTTATTTGATTCAAATGAATAAATCTGCAATTAGAACCTTAATATTAATGGTTTGTACTCTGAAAATTCATCTTTTTATCTAGAAATATATATCTAATTGGATTCAAATTGTTAAATATTACCTTAATGTTAAATATAAATTAAAAATAGTGAGAATTCTATAGTCAAAAATGCTAACTTTGCAACAAAGAATCTGCTTAATTCAATGTTGTACAGGGGATAACAGTTATCGGTACATAAGACAAGAATTTTAATGAAAATTTTTTTGAAGTTGCGGTTTCATTAAATGGTGTCAAGAAAATGGTTAAAAAAAATTACAAACTGGTACCGTAACCAAGTTAAAGAAAAAAAAGATAATCCAAAATGAAAAAGATGCTGATACTGTGTGAGTGTTGGATTCAGTTCAAAACTTTCTTTAAGGAGACGGTCTCTGCAGATAGGTGTAAGCAAATCACACATTCAACGGATTTTGAAGGAATGTAAAATGTATGCCTATAAACCTATTTTTAAACCTTGGAGCCATAAGATGATGAAAAAGGTCTTTATTTTTGTTTGTGGATGGGTAACGAGATAATTAGAAACATAAATTTTCGATTGCGACGGTTTTGTCGCAACATAGTCACGTTAACCAGCATTCATACCTGGATATGTTGAGACATTTTTTTCGCTATGGATTAAGTGGTTCACCTCTAGGTTATCGACATTTAATGTATTTTCAACAAAATGCATGGTTGTCCAGCGCATTTTGTTCGTAATTGGCTCAATCGCAAGTTTGGAGCTAATTGGGCTGGGCAGAGGGCCACCAAGAAGCCTTGATTTGACCATTTTAGATTTTCATCTGTGGGGGTGTTTAAAACAAATTGTTTACAACACTTCAAATATATGTTTATCATTAACATTAAATCATATTTTGTACGAGAAAAACGAATTTAATTTTTTTGTTCTCTTAATAAATAAATTTTGAACGACTTAAATGATCTCACTGTGTATATAAATTTATAAATAGTCCATGGAATGTTCTTATCTTTATAATTTAAACATACCAACCACATAATACGCTTGTTTTCGTTTTATTATTCTTAATTTTTCATCTATCGATGAAAGTTCGAATAGTTCGTAGTGTAGAATAGAAAGTTCGTATGAAGTGTTGGTTTTCCTGTTTTGTGAATGATGTGGTGAGTTTGTCTTATTGAGCGTTTGCCTTAGTTATACTGCATTATAATATTATTTGGTGAGTTTTTCTTATTAATTATTTTATTTACTTTTTCGGAAAATTAATTTCCGGAAAAGGGGTATTGGTCCAATACCCAATTTATATTATTTTATGATTTATATTGATGATTTATATTCTGGTATGCCTCATGCGTAGTAGTTATAGTTAATTTATATTCTAGTGATTTCTTAATCTTTTTCAATATTTTGAGAACCGGAAACCATTCTCTTAGTTTTTCTACAACAAATTGTCAACAATCTTTTGCAAACCAGTTTAGTTGATGTTCCTTGCTCCAAAAGCTTTATAGACAAGATAATATTGTCACTATTTTGACATGATTTACGCTTTTTATACGCACATTTTACATATATTTTACCTATATGTATGTTACCCGTTCTAGCACCCCTTTTTCACTCCCTATCCCGTATGTTGACAAGGTAATATTTTTACAATTTTGACATAATTTACGCTTTTTATACGCACAGTTTATGTATATTTTATATAATAATATTACCCACCCAGTTCCCCTATTTCACTCCATATCCTGGCTGTTAGTTAATTGCACAAGCTTTTATTACTCTTACATGTTTCTAAATAAGGTTTTATTGATATCTGAGAATTTTTTTTTTTAAAACAACATAGTGCATATTTGGCAAAATTACCGTATTTCTCTGTAATTTTTTAGTTAAAAATAGAAAATCTTTGGATCCTGTCCAACACTTAAAATGCCAGACTTATTTTTTGAATTTCTTGGAAGTATTAGACTTTAAAATATATAGGGTGGTCAACAATGACTGTTTGAGTTATTTGAAAAGACAACATTTTAAAAAAAAAAATTTTATACGCTTGTTTAACACATATTTGACATAACTTATAAAAAGATTTGTAGGTTATGTCTCAGTGACTAACTTTTAATTGGCAGTTGTTGAATGTTGTCAGTGTCAAAGGTGTCATCCGTCAACAACAAGAAGTGGTTGCATTTGTAGAGTTGTACTATTTAAAAATAAAATGTAGGATTCCCACGCTATATATTTTAAAGTAATCTATGATACTTCCAAGAAATCTGACATTTTGAAATTGTCACTTGTGGTTGACAGAAGTGCGTTCATTTAATACACTCTGTGTGACATTTGAGTGACATTACAGTGTTCGCATAGAAGTGTTCATAAATTACCTTCGAACTTAACTGTCACTCAAGTCTGTGGTTCATAAAATACGTCTAGTAAATCACTCGAGTGTTTCCAAATCGCCGTTTTTAATACAGCGGTGAAAAAAACTCGACAGGCCCACAAACCATTGAGAGAATTTCGGTTTCCGCGTTGCGCGCTACTAGCAATTTTTATAGTAACAATACTAAAATATTAACAATAACAATGGAAAATATGCAATTTTTACCGACGAACTTCAAATTAATCACTGCAGGAAGTGAACATATTGTGTCAACAGAAAATAAAAACATGGCACTTCAAGCAGTGTTTCCACCGCCAAGGCTATCCAAGTTGTCAAAGCTGCCATGTCAATCATTCAATTTAACCTGTTATTCTATACAATCTACTTAATTGCTATTATAATTATAACGACGTACACTACTTATGAAAAATATATTACATACGCTACAACTAATTTACAGAGAAAGTTAGGTTAGGCTGGTTCGGTAATCATTAATCTTAAAAAAATATTGCTCAGAACCTTCATATTTGCAAATCGCTCTGAGAGCACTCTGGTAGACCAATCGCATCACTCTGACGTCATTTGCTCTAACAGGACTCCACTTTTGTGAACGCACTCCTGGATCATTGGTTTGATGGGTTGACTTGACTGACATTTTACGAATTCAAGGTTATGTTTATGTTTTTTTAATTATTTAACCTGAAAATAAGTGTTGTTGAATAAAATGTAGTTATTATTTTAATAAATTCCTCGTAGTCTAGCAAGTTTATGGTATGATGCAAATTAAAAAAAAAAAGTGATCCAAAGTGAAGGAAAAGGCCGATAAATTACTTCTTTACGAGACACCAAAAAATTAATGAGAAGAGATGTCGACTTACGGTATTTTAAATATTTTTCTAGCAAAAGGTGGAGGGTATATTAATAAATAAATTTTGTAAAAATCATACCTTGACTTAAAAATGATGTAATGTAATAGATGTATCATTATTATTTCAAATTCAACTATTGCAGCACTAATAACTACTGTATGTATAATTTATATTTGTTAATCAAAATTGTGTAAAAAAAGTGAAACTAAAATGAAAATGTTACAAAGATGTTTTGAACAAGCATGTTTAATTACTTCCTTTCAATAAACTGAATATTTCTTTGAAAATTATTTCAAAATCAATAAGTTTTGATTAAACTGAGCATGTGCAAAGTTTACCCTGAAAGTTGCTACACCCCTAAATGGGGTTGATCAATGGGTTCTTTGATCAATAAAGAAATTTTCCGGTGTAGATTTATATACAACATAATGCGATTTTGCATTGCAATGCATTGTTAAATTGTCGAAATTTTCTTCTTATTATTATGGCAAGCGCCAACTCAATATATGATGTGATAAAATGTGATGGATTTCTGCCAGATGGATAAAAGCTTTATTTGGCTAAAATTAAAGTGTCTCTTTTAACTATTACCATGCAAACTTTACGAAAAAAATCTAGTCCTTTAAAGTGTAAGTATTGTAGCTGCTTTCCAATGTCCTGCAATTATTAACACTCATAATAATTAATGTGATGCGTTTAATGAGGATCAATAAAGAACAAGACACTTTTTCAAATTTGTAGATAAAAATGAAACTACACGCTTTTTGGGAGATGGAGTCAGTTTTAAGGCGAAATTAATTGGTATTTTGGAAGTGTCGGAAGCTAGAGGGGATCGTATGTGCCAAGAAGCTCTATCGGATTTGAAAATGGCCATTCGAGCTGCAGGTGAACACAAACAACGTATTACTATTAACATTGCTATAGACGGCTTAAGACTTAGGGATGAAAAGACCGGGGTGAGTTTTTACATTTTAAATGGTTACGTTTATAGTAAAATTATACACTTTTAAGGATTCGCTTTATCATCATCCAGTTCATAAAATCTCTTTTATTGCTCAAGATATGACAGATTCAAGGGCTTTCGGATATATTTTTGGGTCACCTGATACGGGACATCGATTTTTTGGAATTAAAACGGATAAAGCAGCAAGTCAGGTAAAAATATACTCTTGTATTTTTTTTTTAAATTTTAAGAAAATGTACTGTTTAATGTTCAAACGTTTATGTGATATTTAACAGTATTTACTTTTTAAAAATACTAGAATCATTTAGATATGTTTTTTTGCATGGTTAGGCAAAGATATTAACGGTTAAATGTTTTTTTTTGCTACAATGATCTTCTATTAAACAATATCTTTTTTGTCAGTACTACTGTTTGCAATAACTGTTGTGGTTGTCTAGATTTCACAGTTTTCAGGGGTTGTATATCTATAGATTTACTGTAGATTATCCGGCGTAACTACACCTACACTCATTTGTATTTGTAAGGAATCGTACCAACCTGTAAAAGCAAAATTCAAATCAATGCTATAGGGATAGGAAAACATCATTGGATATTTACTAGTCCCAGTGAAATAACGTTATATGGCCGTACTTAAAATTCTGCTTTTATATACCCGTATTACTGGACAATACTTCTAATCTCTCAACCTGTGCCGTTTGTCTGAAGGTAGAAAGTTGGAAATTTATAGTGTTTTGGGTAGTCTCATTGTTGGGCTATTAGCATTTGCAACAAAGGAAAGACTATATAATGTTATTCCATTGGGACTATTATATCTAGAAGTATCTGCACAAATTAATAATCTTATTTTCAACTTGCACCAGTTCTAAACACTGGTTAGAAAAAGATTGAATCAAAATGTTTAAATAGCATTACATAATAAATATATCTTTCGATAAAGGATAGCTTATATCTGCCAGCTATTTTTATAAATATCTGTTGATACACAATCTAGATGGATTCTAAATTTTCTTAAAACCATAGAATAAACAACAATACATCTTGATATATTATGTTATTTTTATGAGAAAGTTGTTTTAATTTCTGCATAATAAACGTATCTATTTAATTTTCAAATTTATGCAGCATGTTTTCTATTTCTATCGTAGCGGCACAAGGATTTAAATTTTACAACTAAAATAAATTTCAACTGATAGCTACTTAACATAGAGGGCTTAGAGTTGATGCTTGGTTCGAAGTCAACAAAAATGTAGTTTTCAGCTATTTTTGAAAGAATTTACCTAATTTTTTAAAGATGCCAGGATTATAAGTGCTGCTTGTTTATCAATTAAATATTTTACGTTTAATAATAGAATTTTCTTAATTTAATTAATAACTTAAGTTATTTTTCAACTGTAGGATATATTTTTTAATCTTTTAAAATTAAATTTTAATAGATTTCTTATAAAATATCTTAATTTTTAAAGTTGAATTATGTTTTTATTTTTTATTTGCAACTAGAGATTGATTTATTAATTTAATAAATATGTGGGCTTATTGTCTGATGTATTGTCTTCCGAGTGTGAAAATATGAGGTTAGCCTTGTGTGTTTTTTGGTTAAAGTATGTTAGCTTTTTTAAGTAATTTATGACCGAAAACAAAATCTGTATACCTGAGTTGGTGGCATGGTAAGCACGAATATTCTTGGCTTGCTTAGGCATATTTCATAGCCGATCATTTTATTGAAAACGTAGGAAGTTCTGCGACACCTATATATAACATGCATCAAAATTTTAACGTTTGAAGCCATTTTTTGTATTGGTATCTATCACATTCCAAAACTGTTAAATTCTAAAATCTAAAATATTTTTGAAATTTTTGATTTAAGATGAATTTTTTTAAATAATGTGGAATTTATAAGTTAAAAAAAGCAAGTAATGTTATATAAGTCAGAAATATATTTTTATAATATACATCATATTATTATGATTATATTAGGAGTAAACAATATTATATTTTATTTATTGTTACACATGTTAATTTGTATATTATTGATAGTAAATCTAATTTATATTTGCTCAGGTTGTGATAGCGATGAGAGATCTTTTCCAAGTAGTGTTTGCTTTAAAGAAGAAAGAAATTGAGTTAGCTAAGCAACATTTAGACAAAACTCGTTATAACAATTCACCGATTTTTTCAGATTCGTCTATATCCAGTGCGAAGGTAAGTCAGCGTTGATTTAGTTTAATTTTATATCGAAATCAATTATTTCTAGGCGAGCTCGCAAGAAACAACAAAAAGTACAACAAGCGATAGCAAAACGGGAACCACCTCGGACTCAAAATCGGGCAATACAGTTGTAGCAAATTTAGTAGATTTAGAATTAGAATTGAACAGTTTACAGCAAGGCCTTCATCAAATGGAAAGGATAACTCCTTCAGATCCATTTGGCTCTAAGGATGATCCTTTTGGTGATAGTTTTACTAGCTATACGGTAGAAACATTGCAAAAATGGAACATCTTTGGCATTTTAAGTAGAAAACCTCTAATGAGATACAATATTGATTGCATTTTTGTTTTTTATGTATTTTTTTTGTTGAGCTCTATTTATAAATGAACCTAAGATGTATTTTCACAAAAGTTTTTTTATGAAAAAACATTTTTTTTAGGTAATCAATCACCAGTTTAATTAGGTCTTATTTAATGGACTATAAACTTGAAGGTAATAAAAGCGCGTTTACTGGTTCTAATATCATATTGATTACAACCGCCAGGTATTTCTGTCTCTTAATTACAGTTAACAAAGAAGACATAAAATTTGGGATATTTACGTCATTTAATAAAAATAGGATATACAACATAATGAATTTGGTACGGTAATATAATTTGAATCACTTTGCTTTGATTTAAGACGTAACTTTTTTGAAGGTTTTCTTGTAAAATGCCTAGTTGATAAGCTGGAGTATTTAATATATATTTTTAGAAGCCAATATTACCTCCGCCTCCGTCTTCTGGAAGGGAAAAGTCAACTCGATTGTCTGAATCTAGTAGTATATTCAGTCCAAAAACCCCACAAACTAGTACAGATGCACAAGCTTCCGACTCCGATGCAACATTAGGCGGTGATAGTGTGAAAGGAAAGCAAGGCTTTTTTTCACATGATTTTAATACATCGCACGACCAGACATCTAAAGGAGATTGGTTTAATTCATCTAGTGATGCAAATAGTTTTGAAAAACCTTTTTTTGTGCCTGAACCAACCAAGGAAGAAAAACACGAAAAAGCAAAACTTGAAATTTTATCACAATTTGATGTTTTTACGGATTTGGATCCTCTTGGTAAGTCATTTTATGTTTTTTGTACTACAAATGGTGTACAGGATTCCACTGTACTTCTTCGTTGAGGCCGATTGACGTAGACGTGTTTCAATACTTTTCTATATTTTTTATTTAATAAGACACTTGATATTTAGCAGACAGGTCTGATTTTAGTTTAAGTATGACTTTACACTGATTTGTTATTATCAATAGCGAATGTTGTTTATTTAATATTTTAATTAAATTTTAGTTATATTTTTACAATTTTATTTTAGTCAACTGAAAACTATTTTAAGTTGTTACAAAGTATAAAACACAGAAGAAGTATTTCGTTTTTAGGAAGGTTTTCTTTATTAGATTTTTTATTGTTTTAGGTACTGGTAGAAGTAAACCTTATGTTGACAAGAAACTTTTTTTTCAAGAACTTAAAAATCCTCCTAAAAAGGTTCTCAATGACTTAGTTCCCCAACCAAACCAATTGGAGCCAGTTAAAAATCAGACTGCTACTACAAAATCGAGTGAATTTACTAGTACGGATCCTTTCGGAGAGGATCCTTTTATTACAGAGGATCCATTTGCGGAGTCAGACTTCTCCAAACAAGATCCATTTGATACAGAGTTTACAGATTTTAAAAACCAAACTTTAAAATCAGACGACTTTGAACATTTTAAACTCGATACAAAATCAGATTTATTTCAAGTGTCTAAAATTCTGAAAACTTCATTATTTGAAAAACAAATGTCTTTGGTTAGTACATCTCCAAAGAATATTCATCTTAGTAAACAAAACACTTTGGATGCACGTTTTGATAAGTTCGATTCAACTGAAGATGTTCGATTATTGCAACTTCATTCAAATCAAAGTTTGGAGTCAGATAATGTCCCAGAACCCCCTCCTAGACCAGAAGCAACTTTACTGCAAATTAAGCCGCCACCTTTACCACCGAAAAAACAAGCAAATGATCTGGCGGTCAAACCACCTCCAAGACCACCTCCATCAGAAGAACAACATATTGAACAAAAAGAGAGTGATTATGAAATGATTTCTACAAGTTTCGAATTTAATAAGATGACGCATAAAAGCCCACCACTTCCTGTACCGGCCAGGAGGTCAAGATTTGAGTCAGACTTTTCTGTGATCCCTGAAAGACCTAGTAAAAATTATAGTATAGATTCATCTGACGAAAATTATTTGACTCCTATTTCCTTTCCGGAACAAAAGAATGAGATCAAAATTCCAGCATATTCAATATTGTTACCACCTCCTCAAAAGTTAACAAAAAAGCAGATGACACCACCTAGTAGTGTGACGTCACAAGAGGAGTCTAAAAGTTCTACTTTAACTACAGTGGTCGATAATTCTCCAAAAGAATTTTCTATAGAAGGCTTAGACATAACTTTAAGTCAATTGACTCTTAGCGGTTTAAATGAATTAGCAATAAAATTAAAAATACCTTCAAAACAATTGAGCAACATGACATTAGTACAATTAACAAATTATTTATCAAATTTTATAAATGCAAAGGCATCTCAGCTATCAAATAGTCCTGAAACAGAAAGAGGTATTGAAGATGTGGCACCATTTAAAGCAGATTTTGCATCAAATTTTGAAAATATGAACCGTAATACTTCGGAATCATTTGATAGGTACGCAGTTTTTCGAGAATTAATGAACGAAGGTTTAAAACAAACTAAAATCGACACTGAACCTGAAGAAATCCAAAACGAAAAAAGCGAAATAATAATTGCACCGGCAGAAACTAAAATTAACAATATTTATTGCACAGAAGAGGAAAATGGCGAAGATAAATATGCAGCATTGAGGCAAATTGTAGACAATGAATTAAAAAAAAGCTCAGATTTACATGAAAATAATAAAAGTGAGAGTGAACAAATTGTTTTTGAACAAAACATCTTGAACAAAGAGGACAATGAGGATGTGAATACTAAAGATAATAAAATTAATACAGACGAAAGTAATAAATCAGAGTCGCCATATAATTTTATTGAATACGCTTCGCCCTTGGAGTTTCCAGATAGTAAAGTGGCTTCTACTATTAAATCGCCGAAATCACCAACTCCTCAAATTGCAAAAAGTCCTGTACCAGTAGCCGTTACAGAAATTATTCAAGACAGTACACGTTTGAATTCTGGTTCGCTCTCAGATGTGGTTAGTGGAAGTTCACCTGAAGTTGACAACACCTTGAATTCTGATGAGAAAAAAGATACGGAAACTGCAGGTACAGACACATTTTTCTACAAGATGAATAAAATTAATTACTTTTGTTTTGTTAAGCAAGAACATTATCAGTATGTTGTTATTCGCGAATAACGTTTGATATGATTTAATACTATTTTGTAATTTTGGAAACTACGTTTATTAAAATTTATTTTACTATTTATGTTTTTTTACGTAAAGATTTTTTATTAAGAATTATTTCTTTAGTGTTAAATATGCTTTGTTGTTTGTTACATCAAAAGAAACGTTCTCTTTTAAAATTTCGTACGTTGGGAAAACTATTGTTTTGTGGTACGGAAATTTTTTAGACAACTAAAGTTTCTAAATTGTAGGTGAAAGCTGGGCAATTTTTGACCAGACAAATATTTCCATGGAGTTGCCTAAGGAAAAACGAATTGTTCAAAGTGAGGAAGGACTTTCTCCCTGGTCTAGTGATTCTAAAGAGTTTGGCAACGGCTCTCCGCCAGAATGGCGAAGGGGTGATTCAGGTAGTGGTAGCGAATGTTGGGTAAAAAGGCGTGGTCGTAGAGATCATGATGGGTGGTGGGATACATCAGCTGAACCAGAAAGTGAGTTGATTGATAACTTTTACAAAAACTTTCTTTTATATTTCAGCGCAATACTACCCTTCTAATCGAAGATCAACTGACAGTTTTGAGGAAGAGTATTATGAATGCTATGACAAACCAAGACGCCGCAAGCAAGTGGCTTATTTACACGGCAGTCAAGGCGCTGGAGGGCATTCATCGAGTTCGAGAGATGTTAGTCCATGGGAAGAAGAACCAAGGAGAAGTAAAGAACAAAGGCCAGGTTGGATGAAGCATGCTAGACAGTATTCGTTAGAGAAGCAGCATAGAGATAGGAGACATGTAGATAGTTGGGACGACGATGACGATAACGAGTAAGTTTAAGGTGATATTTTATAAAATGAAGCTTCACTTCTCTATCAAATTATGAGAAGGTTTATTATACTAGCTCTCCAAATTTTACACTTTTTCTACAAAAAAGTTTTGAGAACAAACTTTGTCAGATCCGTTAACCGATTTAAAAATTTAGAAATTAATGACTTCTTTACTACTCAAAATTAGAGTATGTTTTCAACTAACTTTTGGTTAAATTAGATATGAAGAAGAGCATATAAGAAGGTTTCATAGACCTGAAAGTCGCGAAAGGTACAATGTAACACCAAGAGAATACGAGCCTGAAAGATGGGATCCGGACTGGATAGAAGAAAGACGGCTTCGACGTAGAAGAGAAGGAGAACGAGACAAATGGTGTTGTTCAGATTGGGATCAAAGCGAACATGGTGTGTAATAAATCTTTAAGAAAAAATTATAAAATTATTTATTGATTTTCGCAGAAAAACCGGGTGGCCGATATGGATCAAGTCGTTGGATGGGTGATGGACATCCAATAATTAGACGTGATCGGAAAATGGAGGACCGATATTATAGTAGGGAATCTCAAGAATCTCCATGGGAGGATGAAACAAATGAAGTTCTGTCTTCCAATTACTTATCAACGAAAAGAAATTGGAAAAGACCTAGTAGCGCTTCCGAAATGGAGAAAAAAACTGGAGAAGTTAAATCTAGATATCATTTGGGTGCAGGTGAGTTAATTGAAGCTTAAAATTTTCTATAGGGATATATAGAGCGTGACACGCAAATTGCTGAATTTTAACATGCGCTGGTTTTTGGAATATTTTACAATTTACCTCACGACATTTTAAGTTTTGCACTTAGCAATGTAATCAACACTTTAAGCTTAACGTCGAAATATTATAAAATATTTACAAACATTACAAATCACATAGGTACATACTAAGTTTTAGCTAAAAGGAGCATTTGGTACGGAGTTATGACAAAAAAACTTGCAAGAGACGCGTTTGTTGCGTAAAAAGAATATCGTTGGTTTTATATGACAAAAAAAACTATTGAGAAGCGTTGGTTATGTATCCTGTTATGAATGTATTAGTTTCTAATAGTTTTTCAGCTTTTTGTTCGATAGAGTCTGAAACTGTGACGTCAGTTGTCATACAAACTAAGGTTTGCGCTCTAAATAAAACAAAATTTGCACACACGTGTACTTTCATTAAGCACACAATGCAATTGTCGAAGCAAAAAAACGGTGTTAATATCACAAACTCTGAAAGACCGTTTTTTGTTTGTTTGGACCGCGGACTTGGACCTACCACAACCTATGACGACAGCATTTTCGGACTCTATTATATAATTTTTTTTATGTATTGATGGTGTTTATTGTTTGGTAGGAGGAAGCGATGGAGAGCGTGATAAGCGATACAAGCCTGCCAGAAGGTCACGAAGTCGTGACTCACAATATTCAGAAATTTTGCATCGTCATAAATCTGAAGGAAGCACAATTCCTAGAAGCATTCCGTATAGAAATAAATTACATTTAAAAACAAAATTTGAAAATGACTTTACTGATGTTCTTCCTAAAAAACAAAGTGACTCAAAGGTTGAGAGTGGCAGTAAAAAGAGTGCAACATTAACAAGCAAGGAAAGAAAGAAATTGAAAGACACCCTGAAAATGGAAGAAAATATTGTGAATACGTTTCCTCGCAAATCAACACGCATTAACTCTTACTTGGAAAATGATTTTGCTTCAACGGAGGAAAGTCCAATAAGTAGTAGTTATATGAGTTCTAAATTCAATTTTGAAAATGAATTAACTTCCGAGCCTGATGATTCACCTGGCAGTTTAAAAAAGCCTGTACGGGAATCCAGACCACCGTCAAGGCATCCCCAGAGTGATGAATTTAATAAAAATATTTATCATCAAAAACCAGTGAAGGATATTCATTCACCACGTCTGCTTAATAAAACTAAGTCTTTATTTGAAGATGACTTTTCTCCGAGCGACAAGCCTGAAGTATTACCTGAAGAAAATAGCATATCAAGTATTAAAGAAGAAATATATCCGGATGAAGAGGAAGATTCATTTAGCACAAACAACTTTGAAAGCGCAACGAATTCCCGAAAAAAGATGAATAAAAATCGACGTGCAAATAGCTTACATGCTGATGGTAATATAAAAAAGTCTGAATCTGTAAATATTTTTACGCGAGAAAGTGATCCTTTTGATGATGATTTTTTTTGTGAAAATGTAAATGATGCCCAGAACTTACAAGAGAACTCAGATATTACTCCAAGAACAACTGATCTCAAATGGACTGATGATTTTGAAGATTTTGATATTAATAAAAAACATAAAAATAATCAAAGATTTGATAACTAAATTGTAAGCTAATTCCATAGAACCTGAAGTGATTGTTGTTAGTAGATACTACGTATTAATTTGCATAACATGTATTAGTTGTTACATTTTTTTTTAAGAAAAAAAATAGTAAGAACGATGCTTATATGGTGATGTAAAATATTCTTAATACATACTTACAATATCTTACCGAACTTTTTAAATATGGAATATCTTTTTATTATGTATTGTCATTAAATCTGTTTTAAATATATGAATTAATTTTATTGTTTAATTTGCTTTTTATTTTTTTTTACATTTTGAAAAGGCCTCGTTGCGACTTCTGTATTAATTTTGATTTGCAGTATTTAATCTATAATTGCGGGATAGCAGGAGAATATTATATTATATGACTGATAAGACTGAATAAGGTTACCACGTGTTTTAATATCACTTATTTTTGCAAAAGACAAAAGTATTAAAAAAAAAATTAAAACGTTTCCAAAACCACAAATAAGCACTCTAAATGCTAAGGATCAACAGTAAATATTGCTATTCACGCAAATAAGAACTGCACGAACAAACAAAAATTTTTTGCCACAAAAAAAGCTTGTTCTTGTTTATTGCTGGGTGGAACAAGTAGCTACCTAATACAAATTGGTAATTAAAGTATTTTACGATAAATTTTATAAACAATAATCAATTTTTGTTATGTAATAATAATGATGTCTCTATGGCAGTTAAAAACAGTACATTATTAAACAAGCGCATGGTGAATACTATTATCCGCAAAGATAAAGTTTGCAGCACGAGCCGAAAGCGAGTGGTGTAATTATCTGAGTTGGTAATTAGCTTTTTTGCGCGAGTTGAATTTTATACTTTGTCTATCAAAGTATTATGAGCTCTAAAATAAATCGACAAAAATTGTTTTTTTTTTTTTGAAAAACCGGATTAAATTTAATTTATACAGAAAAAGATATATTAAAATTCATAGTTGTGATAAAACACAACAGTGCTAGCTTGACTTTTGTTTTACCAAAACGTGTGTTAGTTGAATCGCAATCGCAGCAGAATTTAATTTCTATCTTACTTTTATGCCGATATAATTAAACTACGGCACTACGGGGATAATTTTCAAAACGTGCTCTACTTTGTTTTCGTTTTCCACTTACAAATGAAGATTATACCTATATTTTGTTAAATTGAACCTGCAATAAAATTATATATTATACATAGTTATCTGAAGAAATTTTGTGAGTAAAGAAGAAAAAGTTGTAAGTATCTAATATTTTACTTTGTATTTTATTTTATAGATATTAATAACGGCTCTGTACATGTAGTTCAATACAATCGGCGCATGAGTGCCAAAAACTATTGCACTCAAATAAATCAAAATGTTAATTGAAGTTAACGGTTTGATATAAGCATACAATTTTTTTATTGCAAGGCACTGTTAAGATTTTAGATAATTTTCCGGTGTAAGCGGATTTAGAAACTTCAGAAAAATTGATCAAACAAAACGTCAAATTATTTTTAAGGATTTTAAACATTTTGGAACTTGCAAGGTGTCCTGTTATGCAATAAAACGCTGTATTTTAGTCGTTTTTGTGTAAATTGACGGTGAATGTCACTCGTGAGCTTTAAACGCCTTGTTTCACTCGGCTCACTAGTTATATAATATAACTTATTAAAGCTTTTCATAAAAACTGTTATTGTTTTTTTCTTTAAAAGTAAATAGAACTTTACTAATATATATTTGTGATAATTAATTGAAATAAAAACTTGTAATGTTTTACAGGCTTGTAGAAAAGAACGTGTAACACTTACCAGGCATGTTAATTCTTTCGTTTTGCAATTATTTTTAAAAAACTTGACAGTTTTTGTTGTACATTATGACAATAACTTTTCCACCGTTTTTGATTACAAAATATCGTATTTTTAAAATATAAGCAGTTATTAAAAAACGGTGTAAAAACTGATGATAAAAAAAATTAAACGTGATTTGCTTACAATTAATTTTTATTTGGCTTACTGGATTATAAAGACTCGCTTTTTCGTCGCTCGTCTCACAACTCTTTCAGCTTGCTCGTAAAGATTAATTTACTAAGCTTGTTAAGTAAAATATCTATTATCAATCTGAATTTAGAGCTAAGCTAGCTAACTATTTAGAATCTATTTACTCTATATTTACTGACAATAATTAGTGCAAATGTTGAATTAATATACGCGATTGTATCTTCAGCTTCGATAATTTCTTAAATTTATACTTGACTTTCGAGTTACTTTTTGGCTTTTTAATAAATCGCTATAAATACACTGCTTTGTTGAATTTATCATAGTCAAATTCTTCTAATAATTTAAATTAATGCATTTTCAATAAAGTATTATATCAAAACATTAAAAAAGAACTCTTTTTTGTTTCTTTAAATAATTATTTAAGTTTTAATCTTTTGATTAATCAAAAGATAAAAACCTTAAAATTTTATTATACTTCTATTCTATTTTTTTCACTTATTTTTATTTTGAGTTTATCGGCTTAATTCTTGGCAGAATGTCTATTTCCCAGTCACTAATATTTTTCTTTTATAAGTTGTTTTTTAAACACTTTGTTGAATTTACATTTTAAATTGGTTTTCAAGTTAATATTATCTAGTCAAAATGTAAATTAATTATATAAATGTAAAAGTTGTTTAACAGCTAAAAAGAATGAAGATATTTTCACGTTCTATTGTCGTTTAAATTGTTATTTTAGCATAAATTCTTTTAATACTAGTTATCTTTTTTAACACATTATTTAACACTTTTTAAACGTTTTCTAAATTGTCTCACAGCTTTTTAGAATAGATACACTATTCGCAATTAAAAAAATTGTTTGGTATTTATTAATTTTTATATCATCATAAATATGTATTTGAATTTGAAAAACTGTCAATTCGATTTTTTTTGTTTAAACAACATAAAAAAAATTAAAGTTACGCAGCTTTTCAATATTGTACGCTTATTATTTAAACAATAATACCTCTTTGTGTGTAAAAAAAAGTTGATAATTTATAAATTAAAGTTTATTAATCTATTATTTTATAATCGTTTACAAACTCCATTTTGACATCTAAGTCCACTGTCACATTTAGCTATGGGCCATATTCCGATATATGGTATAACACATTCATCGCCTTCTTCTGTAAAATAAAAATCTTGTTAAAAAGATTGCATTTTAAATTAATTTTTAGTTACTTAAAAGTGTAACACATTGCAGACAACAACCACAAGGATCGGCAGGCCCTGTTTCTTGATTTTCTTCACATTTTGGAGGAGGACCACAGTTTACATCAGCGCATGTATTTACTAGTGCACATTTTTTATATCCATATACGGCGACAATAGTTATTGTAAGAATTAAACTAAAAGTAAATTGCATTTTATATTGAATACTATTCTGCTAAAGGTTTTATTGTGTGGATTGAAATGGGCTGTATTTATATTTGCGTAAATTCTTATCGTAAATTATTCATAAATTTTTATTTACGGCTAAAAAATTTGCATAGCTTTTGTGTACAACCCGCGTCTTATTTAAATAGCAATTTTTTCAAACAATAATATATAATTTGTTTGTGTTCTACATACAAGTGGGTCAGAAGACGTAAAACCTTTAATTTATTCTTAAACCAATGCTTATTGAACTGTTTTAATAACCAACCAAGGCAATAAAGCTGACAAAAATGTCAGTTTAAAAAAAATTAATGCTAAAAATGTAATATCCTCGACCATACATAAAGTATAGAATTATTTTTTTCCGAACATTGACGCAAGGAAATAAAACATTTTTGATTTGTTTTAAATAAATTATATATATAAATGTCAGCAACTGATCTATTATTAACAATATTAACATAAAAACTTACGTATAAAATTTTAAAAAACATATTTATAATCGAGTAGAATTTTGAGTGTACTCCACAATAGGTTTACCTAGCTGATTTAAATTACATTCAATGACATAAATTAAACGTTTTCAACGAATTATTTATGTTTAATAATATATTACAAATAAAATAGCACATGGTGTTAAAATTGTCTAAAAAAACTAGAACAAAACGGTGTTTCTATTTAAGATTGTACATAATTTTCTTCAAATCTAGTTTTTTCAACACGTTTTTATCAAAGTGATAGTTATGTACCTAATAGAATATTGAAAACCAATTTTTGCTAACTTTTAATGGGTTTTGAAGGATACAAAAAAGTCTTTAGGTGTTAGTAAGTTAAGGACTGGTTTCGCATAACTAAAAAACACTTTATTTTCATTAATTTTTCTCTTGTAGACTTTCTGAACTTGCAATTTCTTTCCAGAAAAAGTAAAATTTTTGGCTTACGTGGTCAACCGTCTCTTAACCTACTGCTAATTGTTGTATTAAATAAAATAAAACTTATGTTTATTTATTTGAATTGGTTTAGACTTCATTATTTTCTAATTCTTTAAAACAATATCTAAGAACAACATAGTTGCCTGATCAGTGAATTGTCAGAGAACGAAGAGTAGGCGAATGGCTGATGAGGGAGATAAAAGAGATAAATGTGAAGATAAAAAGAAAAGTAAGATCAGGAGAGAAAGAGAGTGAATGGTCTATAACAGCAAAAGGGATAAGACAAAAGTGTCCGCTCAGCCTCTTATTACTTACAATTTTTATAAATGACATGGAAAAAATGTTTAGAAAGACGCAAACAGGGGGATGAAGATGAGTGATAGGAAGAAAAAAAGTATAAAGCCTGACGTTTGCGGATGATGTAGTAATAGTAGCAAAAAGTGAAAGGGAAGAAATGATGAAAAACCTAAAAAAGTATGTGAAGAAGAAAAAGTTAGAGGTGAATGTAAATACAACGAAGATTATGGTGTTCAACAAGAAGAAGAGAAAGTAAAAAAAAGACGATCAAAAATGAATAGGGGGAAGAAAGTAGTGAGGGAATTGATGATGTTTGAGACATTGGTAGAGTGGTAGAGAGTGCATTGATGTACGGAGCAGAAATTTGGGGGTGGAAAGAACAAGAAAAGTATTTGAGATGGGTTCTAGAAGTAACAGAGAAATCATAAGATATATAGTAAGGGAAGATAGTAAGAGAAACAAGCTGAGAGTGAAAGCGGGGAAAAGGGCCACTAAGTTTGAAAATAGAATGAATAGAAAGAAAAATTGTAGAATACTGAACAGATGTTGGAAAGAAAAGAAAGTGAATACAGAGATAATTGAGAGAAAGAAATACAAAAGAAAGAAGTATGTGAGTAAAGAATTGAAAAGATTAAGAACAGAAGGTAAGTGCAAGAACCGAGAGACGTGTGAACGAGACGAGGATGTAGATAAGCTAGAAAAAATCTAGATACAACAAAAATTATAAAAAATCTATGACAAAAGAAATCCTGGTGTACATGAGAACAGAAAATGCGAAGGATAATGGCGAGGTTCAGAAATTTGGAGATTTTATTTTATTCAGTACCTCAAAATGGTTTTACTTAAAATATGATTGCCATAATATAGTACAATCTTTGTTTGACTGACCGCCAAATTAATGTGTTAAGCATTAATTGAATACGTGTGTATCTACTACATTTTAAAATGTAGCAGATACCCTACATGCACAAAGTGCAATTATTTCAAGGTTTTTAAATTTAGTTAAAATAAAAACTCGTTAAAAGTATATAAAATTTTTTTATTTATCAGTCAATTAAAGATAAACACAAAATTGTAGATAAAACTAATAACTTTCCGATAGCCGTAAGGTACTTATTTTGTCACACAGCCTAACATTTGGCGCAATACAGTCGCAGTCGAAATAAATAGAAACTCGAAATTCTTCTTTATCGTAAAGTTTTACCGATTTGGATTTTATTTTGCTTTTAAATGTTTTCTGTAATAATGTGGTGTTGTATAAGCTCTTTCCTTCCACACCGATTTTCCTTATTATCTTTAAAATTGGGCGATCCTCTAAGTCGAATTTGGAAGTACAGATTAGTTCATAGCCACAGGGTGTGGGAGTTAAAGTTAACGGTTGAATAGATTCAGTTTTAACATTAATTGGTGAAAAACAGCTTGCAGTAAAGATGTTGATCAACGACGTTTTTGTATCTTCTCGAGACACATCCAACGACTTTGGACAAGGATATTAGTCCATTGAAATGTTACATTTTTCAGGCCTTACCTTGCGTTTTTTAGAAGACGCAATTTTATTTTTTTGATGTGTACGGGAGGTCAGTGTAGAGTTAAAACTAAGTTTGTGGGGTCGTCACTTTTGTCCCACGGCCGCCATCTTGAAAATAAGGGTTGAATGGTTTTTACGATATATCTCTTAAACTATTCTTTTGATAAGAAAATATTATTGACATTTTTTGTTGCAAATTAAATTTTCTACAACTTTGGTTTAGTAAGTTTTTGTTGTAGAATTATAAATAAAAAAGTTATAAGCGAAAATGTTAAATTTTTATTTTTCAATATAAGTTTTTTTTTATCATTTTACGAAAAAAATAAATAAAACCTTTTTTGTAGACCGTGGTGGGGAAAAGAGTCAATAATTAATTATTAATAATATTGCAAAATTTATAATTAAAAAAATTATAATAACAATGTAAATAAAAAAAAACAATAACTGATGACACATTATTAGTACACACATATAATATAGGTATAGTTAAAAGTACTAAAAAATAGTACTTACTTCGGAGCGCTGTAAAACCTTAGCTTTTAACTTAATAAAAAAATGTTGTTTATAAAAGTTATTCCTCAAGAAACGATCTACAAAAATAGTTTGACATTATTTTTTCGTAAAATGTTAAAAAAAAAGTTCATCAGAAAATATAAACCTTTTTTTCAAATTAAATTTCTGAACATTTTCGCTTATAACTTTTTTATTTATAGTTCTACGACAAAAAATTACTCAACCAAAGTTGTAGAAAATATAATTTGCAACAAAATTTGTCAAAAATTTTTTCTTATCAAATAAATAGTTTAAGAGATATCCAAAACCATTTCAACCCTTATTTTTAAAATGACGGTCGTGGGACAAGAGTGGCAACCCCACAAACTTAGTTTTAACTCTACACTGACCCTCCCTACACATCAAAACAATAAAACCCGCAACCCCAAATGTAACATTTCAATGGACTATATTTTGGTACAAAATTCTCCTGTAAACAACAAAAAAGACATATTTTTTGGTGAATCTTGAACTAATGAAAATAACAAAACTATTCTCTATTTATAGTCGATTTCACCAACATCAGTTAAGCAACGGATATGTAGCTACAATCCTTTCTTTATTATTTTGTATTAAAAAAGGCTTGCTGCTTTTGGTCGCTGGCTTCTCGGACTATGTAGTTTTAACAATATTTGCAAGATATTCCTAATATACAAGTTTTAGTCCTTTGTTGAGTAGATCGAATTCTTAATAATTCCCATATATTGGAAGATATTATTTTTTAATTTTCTATTAATTATTATGATCCCATTGTGAAAAAGAAGATGGAACACCTTTACAAGTTTAAGATCTAATTCTGCTTTATTGATGATGATTTTATAAGGTTTTAATTAGAAGTGACTTTAGTTTTTTACTCAGATATGATAGCTATCATCAAATTAGTATTAACAGTTTAAAATTAGTCAAGCAAATAGAAATCTCGACGCCGCTGAGCTTATTGAAATTCATAAAAATCAGGCAAATGCTTTTAACAAAAATAACGGTTTTCTTTTCAGCTCTTTAGTCGGTTTATTAAGAAATACCCACAAAAACTTCCTAAACCAGGTAAATTAAGCAAATAATTATTCAGTTTTATTCATCTGATGACCACTTTGTGGTCGAGATCAATTAGACAAATTCTTTGGCAAATGGTGAAACTGTGTGAATATTAGTTTATTGTGCCAAAGATTCCAAACCAATCAATTAATGAAATAATTGTTGTTAGCATATGTTTATTCAATAAAATGTTGTAGTTATTTGTTTCCTTTAAGCAACCATGTTCAAAATTTTAATAAATTTAAAACATTTTTTGATTATTTTATTTATTTTTTTAAAATAGTATATTATCTATTAAGTATGAAGAGCAGTAAGGGTTTGTTTTTTTTCTATAATTTTTATGTTTTGCTAAAAAATTAATTATGTGTTTTTGATTCCAATTTAATATGGATTGTAATAGTATACCAAATGATTTAAAAGAAACGTGATAGGTAATAAAAATGTTTGACAATAATACTAGAAAAAAGCAATAAATAAATGCCTGTGTTTGATTTTTTCAGATAATGTTATTTAAATAATGTAAACTGAATTATTATTTCCTTTTCTTGATCAATTTATTCTGTAACCAGTAACAGCTACTTATTGCCTTAGAAATCTACATGGTAAACTAATAAAAAAAGCAACCATTCTTTCAAAAAACAATATTGTTTGTTAATAAATAGATACAACTTTTGTAAGATTTTAAGTACATAATTATTATTGCAGGATTCTATGCAGCAATAAATAATCTCAATCTCTAAAAACAAACCTGCAAGATAAAATATAAATAGAATAAATAATAACCTATTTCAAGCGTTACTACAATAATTGCTGTTATTATTGTTTCTATAAATAGAGTTAAATAATTATGTTATGTTTCATCAAAACATGTAAATTGCAATAATAAATTGATGTTATTATAAATATTTTTTTTTTTACAAAACAAAAAATCGCTAAGTGTGTTTTTTCCAACACTGCATTTGTTTAATTATTAATTTAAATAAATACTTAATTTTTAAGTACACAATTTCTAGCGTAGATAATATTTTGCAGTGATTTTTTTTTAGACATTAATTTGTCAAAAACATAGATACTACTTCAAGCCGAAGTAGTATGATCTATTTTATTAACTTGTATGAATAATTTGTTTTATTTAAAGCATGTAATCGTCAGAAGGTCAAATAGTAAAAGCATTGTAGGCTTTTATCAAAATTTCGCGTTTTTTTATTGAACTAATGACTAATGCGGATCATTTTGATGTTATTTTGACTCTAATTTTGTATCAATAAATAACTCTAAAATTTTAATAATAATTATCTGCCGATTATCTAATGTTTTAAATTTAAAAAAGTCTGATTGTTTGGCTGCCATAGTGTTATTGAAATAACAGATCAAAAAATTTTCCCTAGTTTCGGCAGCAAAATAAAAATAACCGCGGTGCAAAAATAGTATATTAAAAAACAAGTTTCATAAGACATGTCTTAAAGCATGCATTGAAGTTTAGTAAATGAAAGACAAAGTCACGAATTTTTTTAAAGAATAAGTTGTTATTTTTTGTAATTTGCCTTTTTTTTGCGGTTTTTAGACATTTTTTTTAATTTGATGGTAAATGTCACTCGTGAGCTTTAAACGCCTCGTTTCACTCGGCTCACTAGTGATATAATGTAATACGTCAAAAATAAATAACTACATATTATGTTATAAAACATTATTAAACTCATTAACACGCAATAATATGCAAAGTTGAAGTTTACAGCGTGATATAGAACGTAAAAATTTTTACCAACGTAAAATATTATTAAACCTTTGTTTGTACCAAACAGTGTGTTTAAAATGAAAATTATTTTTTAATTATTATTTTTATCTTGCTAAACATTTTATTATATTTGTTACAAATCTGTTCGACATATACCGTTCCGACACATCAGAGGGAATTTGCACATTGTTAGAGGCGGTGGTATGTCTATTCCACGTGATCCACAAGGCTCGCCAAGTCCTACAAAAAACAGTTCCAGAGTTAAAATATAACGTAAAAATTATACTTTACCTAATAATTTTAGACAAGCTTTACAGCAATTGCAATAGCTATAACCGATACTATAGCCTTTTGGGCAACTTGTAACTGATGGACAATTTTTTCCACAGTCTGGTGGACAAAGTGGAAGAGCAGCGGAAACTGTGGATAAAAAAATACCTAAAAGTAAAAAACGCAACATTTTAATTTTGCGGTTGCTAGTAAAATAAAAATGTTTGCAATATATATTCAGAATATGTATGTATTTGTTATCATGCTTTTCATAATTTGTTTTCAATTTTAACCTACCTGATAAAGATAGCAAATGCAATAAATATTCAAATATGTATAATAAATAAAAATAAACCATGAAGAAACGTATTTAATCGGATAAGAAAAAAACAAAAAAAAATATAAAAAAAGTTTTTTTAGATATTTTTTTTTAGCTTGTAATTTAACATAAAAACTTTTTGACTATAGATAAAAACATAGTAGTCTTTAAAGCGCAGTATTTGGTGTCAAAACTGATAAACTCAAATTCAATTTTGTTATATCATTATCAGTTAAATAATTCACTCAAGCTGCAACATTTATTTTTATTTCCTTAATTTATTATCAACCCAAGTTTTGACATTTGGCGCCGGTTACTTTATTTAATAATAAAAATAATAAGCTATAAGTGTATTATACTTTAAAATCACTGCATTCTATTTTTAAAAAATTGCCAATCTAATACAATGAATTACCTATCTGGAATTAATTTGTGTATTGACAACTTTTAGCTATAAAATTTTAACATTTATAATACAATTTTTTTTTTAAACTTGGTAGTTTTTTTAGAAGTATTTCGTTAAATAGAACCGAGCAATTACTATTGTCATGCATAAACATTTTCCTAACAATGGAAAAATTTATATTGTTATAGCTGTTTATGTTAATATACTCTCATCATAAAAAGTTCATTTTAGTTCACTAACTCAAAATATTTTTTTTTATCTCTCGACAGCCGAGAAAGTTGACTATTTCTGGGTTAGCCGAGAAAAAAACAATTTTCTCCACCAGACGTCGCTGCTAGAAAACAAAACCAAATGAAATCTAGACGGTTATTAAACCAAGCAAGTCATCACAAACCAGAAACACTATATTTGCCCCACTATCTGTTTTTCATTAAAAAAAATTTTTACAGATTAATTGAATCTACTTGTTTTGTACAACAATATAAATTGTAAATCACGAAAATAAAGTAATCTATGAATTTTTGGCCTCTATCGAGGTTTATCATTTTCAATTGGCGGTAATAATCTCTAGCCTACTACTTTTATGATCTGTTTCTTTATACTTCCTTTTTTTGTATTTTACCACTCCAACTCAATTTTACATTATTTCTTCCCATAATTCTCGTATCACTCTTATAGGTTCGTTTCAGGAATGCATTTGCTTACACTTATCTAGTTTTTTCTCTCTACATTTGATTTCTACAAGTCTGCCTTATACATCAAAATACTTTTTATATTTTTTAAAATAAAAAATCGGGAGCGGTACAAAAAATCTTGTGAATCACACCTCCGAAAACGCTTTTGCAAAAGCTCGTAGTTTGAGGGTCAAGGCCGAAGGCCGAGCAAAATTCACAAGAACAACCAATCACCTAACCACTCAATTTTAGTTGAATTTTGTATTTGTAAACTTACCCAATGTTTAAAAATTTTTTGTGATACTTTACTCATTTATTTGTCTTTTATTTCTGTTTACTCATTACCATTACTTTCTCTTGTTTTGAATTTTGACAGAATATCTGGGTGCTGTGTACTGTAGGCTTTTTTCTTGTTTTTATAATATATTATTTTTCTCACTGTTACAGCTGTGATTATAGCATACAATTCTTGTCTCTTATGTTAAGTAGTTGAGTTATTTTGTGGTAGTTTTTCATTATAACTTAATTTTTGTCGGCTTTGATTGTATAAAATAAAAATCTATTTCCTTTCTTTAGTCTTTACTGAAACACAATTCATTTTTTGATTCTTTCAACCATTTGTTTTCTCCATAGATCATTATTTTGCATTTTGACTGATTTCATATAATTTGGGCGTGTAGCTAAACTCGACCAGGCTTCAAAATTCAAAAAAATAAAATAAATCAAAAGAAAAAGTGTTAAATCAAAAACTATTTGGCAAGAAGTAAAGCTGTGTTGATTGTTTAAAACATCCTTCTTAACAGTTAATAGCTGAATAGTTAGTAAGAGCTAAAAGTTTTAAATCGAGCACAAATAGTCTAATAATTGACCGCCATTGTGTTACCAATATGTACTTTAAGACTTTTTTATTCTAATCTTACGTTTTGCCAAATTTTAACAATTAAATTGAATTAAATAACAGTTAACTTTTTCTCCATAATAAATTTGTCAGGATGTCTATGTTTTACGATTATTAGCATTAATTATTCACTCCAAAACAGTGTACAGAATAGCAACAGCCAGCTACATTATCGTCAACAATCTACTTCAACTCACCCTTGTATATTCATTGTTAGAGAAACGCTTGAGCAGTCAGACGGATCGATTGGGCGACACATGAAACATATTTACACATAATGTACCTGTCAATAATACCTGTAAAGTAACTCACTGGGAGCTTTTCTCCCCCTCGCAGGATTCTCTTCCTCTCGAACTGATTGTGGAAGACATCACAAGGCTCATTGGACTGAACTGGACAACCACTCCATGAAGTCGATTGACTCAATCTTCACCCCTTTTCTTTAGCATCGTGTTCTCAATGATGTCTTCATTGTTTTGGTACTTGGTTCGGGAGCAACGTGGACGGTGTTGCTAGGCCTCAATTACATTACGCGAAATAGAGAACCAGGATAGCAATCTGTAAATGTCTACAAACGTCATAGGAGTACCACCTCAGTCTGAAATGAATTAACACATAGACCGTACCACAGGTATTAAACTACAGTTTCTGCCGTGGATATTTCATATTAATATATTGATGTTTATCAATATAACTTTACTCATTATTCCTCCGAATTCAGGGAATCAGCACTGAATTCACAATTATACCACAAAACAACACATAATCAACAAGATCAACACGTTAACTATCTTTCTCTTTCAATAAACAATTAACAGTTTAAATATTCATAATACTGCCCGTCCGACCGCTCTGACTTTTTAATCAACGTTCTCACTCGCCCCGCTCATTTTTTACTGACTGGCCTCTACCACCATCACCTTTCCAGGGATGCTAAGCCGATGTTCTCCCTCTTTTACTTAAGATGCCATATGGCCCTCATCGAGATGATTTAATTATACAAGCGATTTAGCGCCTTATTGGCTTATTATTACTTTAAAAAAATAACTATAAATTATTATAAAATCAAAAACTCTCACAGTACTTTAAATTAAAACCTGTTGTGATGTAGAATTATTTATTCTGAATTCAAATGTTTAATCTCGTCTCTGTAAGAATGAAGCCGCTACAAGCTCAGGTGAATAGTTTCCAATAGTGTTGTCATATAATCTTACAGCTTTCGCCTTACTGTAACAAAGGCTGTACCCAAAATTGTTTTCTGAGCATTTTAATTTAAGCCCCGCCTTGTGTATACAATCATAATATATTTTACAAACACTTTGACGTTATCACATTTTGATTAGATACAAAAAAGGTGAAAACATTTTTAAGTAGGTGGAAACAAACAATACGTATTAAAGTATATAAATAGTATTAAATTTTATTGTAAATATTTAAAAACTTATGCCGAGAATGTTTACAATGTGGTATGCTTTAATTTTGCTATGTCTTTTTGTCAACGTTTACGGAAACGACGATGATGTATGTTCAGAAGATATTTGTATTGAACTCGCAAAAAAATGTGAAAAACCACCAAAACGATGTGCCGAATTTCAAGTATTAGGGCCCGGTGGTTATTGTGGGTGCTGTAAGCAATGCATTGGACTTCTTAGTAATAATTGTCTTATATATAGATAATATAAACAACCTAATAATTATATTGCTTTTTAGGAGAAGGTTTGCAATGTCCTACACCGTCAATTGTTAATCCACCAAGTGAAAGATGTGCCGATGGTCTAATTTGTGAAAACGGGTATTGTGTCCCGTTAGTGTAAGTTATTGTATACATTTTTAAAACCAAATAAAACAATGCATTTTATCATGTTTTTTTATATTGTTTACTTTTTATGTTTGATTAGTTACAAAACTATTTTTTAATTGTGTCTGGATTAACAGAAACAGATAACTTTGAAAACGAATATTGCATTTTACAATGTCTATCAGTTTCTCGCAATTTTTATCAGTGTATTTAATTCCGTATAATAATAGATTTTTCCACATAAGACTAAACATTTTATTGCTCAATATTATATTATTGTAAGAGTTCAATATGACATTGTATTGTCACACGAGTGTGACGAGTGCAACAAGAATTATCTTTATAGGACGAGTGTAACTTTTGACAGTTTTTGTTGTACATTATAACAAATTTTTCCACCGTTTTTGATTACAAAGTATGGAATTTTTAAAATATAAGTAGCTATTAAAAACGGTGTAAAAACTGATAATAAAAAAAAATGAAACGTGATTCGCTTACAATTAATTTTTATTTGGCTTACTGGATTATAAAGACTCGCTTTTTCGTCGCTCGTCTCACAACTCTTCCAGCTTGCTCGTAAAGATTAATTTACTAAGCTTGTTAAGTAAAATATCTATTATCAATCTGAATTTAGAGCTAAGCTAGCTAACTGTTTAGAATCTATTTACTCTATATTTACTGACAATTATTAGTGCAAATGTTGAATTAATATACGTGATTCCATCTTCAGCTTTGATAATTTCTTACATTTATACTTGATTTTCGAGTTACTTTTTGGCGTTTTAATAAATCGCTATAAATACACTGCTTTGTTGAATTTATCATAGTCAAATTTAAAAAATCTTTCTAATAATTTAAATTAATGCATTTTCAATAAAGTATTATATCAAAAGATTAAAAAAGAACTCTTTTTTGTTATTTTAAATAGTTATTTAAGTTTTAGTCTTTAATATACAATAATCAAAAGATAAAAACCTTAAAATTTTATTATACTTAATTCTATTTTTTTCACTTATTTTTATTATGAGTTTGTCGGCTTAGTTCTTTGCAGAATTTCCTTTTCACTGTCACTAATATTTTTCTTTTATAAGTTGTTTTTTAAGCAGTTTGTTGAATTTACATTTTAAACTGGTTTTCAAGTTAATATTACCTAGTCAAAATGTAAATTAATTATTTAAATGTAAAAGTTGTTTAACAGCTAAAAAGAATGAAAATATTTTTATTGTCATTTAAATTGTTATTTTAGCATTAATACTTTTAATACTAGTTATCTTTTTTAACACATTATTTAACCTTATTAAACGATTTCTAAGTTGTCTCGCAGCTTTTCAGAATAGATATACTTTTCACAATTAAAAGAATTGTTTTGTATTTATTAATTTTCATATCATCATAAATATTTGAATTTGAAAAACTTTAGATTCAAATATTTTTTGTTTTTGGTTAAACAACATAAAAAGTAATAAAGATACGTAGTTTTTTAATATTGTTTGTTATTTAAATAATAATACCTCTTTGTGTGTAAAAAAAAGTGGATAATATATAAATTGAAATTTATTAATCTATTACTTTATAATCGTTTACAAACTGATATGGTATAACACATTCATCGTCTTCTTCTATAAAATAAAAATCTTGTTAAAAAGTTTGCATTTTAAATCAATTTTTAGTTACTTAAAAGTGTAACACATTCCAGACAACAACCACAAGTATCAGCGAGCCCTATTTTTTGATTTTCGTCACAATATTATTGACAGACAGGTAAAAAGTCAAAATAAGTTTTGCCAACCTAAAAATTAAAAAAAAAGATTGGTGCTCTAATGGCTTATAACCGTACCGAAACCTATGACGTAGCGTTCTCTAGAGTATCAAAATAGAGGCAAATTGCAAAAAAACGTTTTTCGATGCATTGCGAACGACCGGAAACTGTCGATTTTTTAGCGATGAGTGCAAAAAATATATTATCAAACTATGCAATATAGAAACCACATTGTTTTTTTATTATTTCTAGGAGGTTTTCCATGGCCTCAATCAAATGCCAAATGTAATACTGAACTGGTTTGTAAATTCGGAAATTATTGCACCGAAATGAACAGAATTTTTTATACCCTGCGATTAATAATTTTATTGTAAGAAGTGGACTTTTTCTAATTGTTTGTATTATTGCACATTAAAAAAAAACTGACACTGTCAAAGCCATAACTGCCCCTTGAAATTGTTAATTGCACGATATAAATTGCTTCATCATACTATAATTGAAAATCGCCTTTTAACAAAAATAATAATTAAAATACGTGAATAAATATTATCTTTTCACGCACTAAGATTGACTTTTAATTTTTCTATTATTTTTTAAATGTTAGCAAGCACAGCGTGCAAATAGATAAATAACTGACCGTGGATGGTGTGTTTTGTATCTAAATAAAAAACAGCGTTCAAATTGATGAAATGCAATCTAAAGTTATTAAACTAATTGCTGATATTTTCACTGAAGCTAAAACTGTGTTAATAAAAAAATATAAAAATCTGTACCTTTGTCAAGTAGAATCTTTCAAATTTTAATCTAAATCGAAAATATTCCGTCAAAATTCCGAAGTGAAATGGTCAAGATGTAATCATTGCAATATCATTTTTGAAATCGAAAATCGATTGTGTTTAAATAATAGTTATTAATAAGCAACAAATTTTTATTTTAAATTAATTGCATGATTAAGTAAATTTAATTTTTAACAATTCAAAGTCAACCATTGCTTAGCTAAACACGCTCTTAGATTATAAATAATAGTATAATTATTTATGTTACAGTTCTAAGCACATTTTTAATCAAAAAATTATTAAGTAACCTTCGATAGCTCAGTTGGTAGAGCGGTGGACTGTAGATGGAAGATATCGTTGAAATCCATAGGTCGCTGGTTCAAATCCGGCTCGAAGGAGCTTTTTGCTTGTGGAACCAATGTACCATTCCAATAATTCATAATTAATATACTTCAAAAACACATATTTGTGATTTTCTATTCTATTATTGACAGCAAACTTTCTATATTTTGCATGAAATAACAAATTTTATATCTATTACAACATAAAACACCATAATTCAACACAAAGTCAGAAAAATTGACAAATGCTAAATCTTCCTTTAACATTAAAAAAAAAGAATGTTGATTTTGAGAATCAAAAAGATAACAAAATCAGCCGATTATATGCTTTTTTAAATAATTAATAATCATCTTATAAAATGTAAAAAAATGTCAGTAAAATGAAAAAAATACATTATTAAAAAAAAAAAGTTGTAAGAAATTGATGATTTTTACAATAAAACCCTCATTGTAAAAAAAAGAATTGAAATAATTTCTTTATTTCTGTGATGTTTTTAGGCAGAATATAAAAGCTAAATACATAATTGCCCCTTAAAACCTGTATTAGGCAAATCTTCTAATGTCGTGTGTCCTGGAATTTTAGAAACAACAGAAACAGAAAAAAAGATGTTAATTTCTCGCATTCAGAATATTTTTATTATTCAATTAATTTTGTCGATCAAATTTGTTATCTTCGAAAACTACTAGAATTGTTATTTCTGAAAGATAAGGGTTTACAGGTTTTTTTTGCATTTATGCTAATTAATAATATTATTAAATTTGAAAAAATCTCAATAATGTGATAACTCAATCTCTTCGCAAAAGTCTAATAAGTCACTCATGCTGTAATTGAAGCGGTAGAAATTCAAAATTGAAAAAATTATCAATATGTAAGGACCGAGCTGTGCACCTATTTGATAAGTGCCTAAATAGCACGAAACTATAGTCATAAGTTCAGAGATTGAGCTATCACATTTTTGGAATTTTCTCAATTAATAATTTTAATAATATTATATTCTTTATTGGGGCTTAATTTAATTTAATATTGTGAGTTTCTTGCTGCAATCCTACTTTCACAGTGTTAAACTTTTCACAATTTTCCCGTTTTGATTCGACTTACTATATGATTTATGTACGAACTTGCTCAATAGACACAGAAAACATAGTTGTCTTCTGTGTCAATTTTTTTTTGTGATTTAAAACTTTTTTTGCTTTCTTATTGAAGTCAACAGTTGAGTCAACAACTCTGTAGCTTTTCAATTTAGGTCCATCAAAAGCTGACTTTGAACATTCTTGATATCCGTTTCCTTCTTAGATTTTTTATAATTAATTTTTTTTTTATTTTAAAATACTTGAAATTGGTTTTACTTTTTTTCTTAATTTATTTGTATGATTTCTCTTTTATTTTTTATTATATATTGGGTTAATTTTTTACCACCTTTATATACCGTTGTTGTTTATTCAATAATCACCCCATTCTTTATCAATTCTTTTTTTTGTATACTTTATATTCCATAATGATATTTGTTTATCTTTTCAGTAATTTATTTTTCCGGAAATCGTCTTGGAAACAACATTTTCCTGCTTATTTACGCGCAGGAAAATTGAGTTTTCCGGACTAGTACTGTAAAAACTTTACAAGACGCAAAATAAAAAAGATACTCTAGGAACTATAGTTGCCAATAAAATTGACAAACTTGATTTTTGTAAAATTTGTAAAAAAAATTCTATTTATAAATTTCGTCGTTTTTTACGATTTCCGGAAAAATTTAATACAAAACACGTCAGTAAAATCTCTTGACTCGGAGCTTTCCTCTTCAGTAATGTGACATTTTACTGACTTTTATGTAAATAACTATTTTACCACTTAAATATTCTATTATAAAAATATAATTTAATACCACTTACGTATTGCAAAATCTCGTTTTAACCTATATATTAGTCCAGTCGAGATAAACCTTAAAAAAAAATTAGGAACCGAAATTTTTTTTATTAAACGTTGGGGGAGCAACATTTTGATATAAAGTTAATTTTTTTTGTTTTTTTTTTAAATAACTCGTTAATTCACAACTTTAGAGCAAATATTGTGTAATTCAAAGTTGTTGAAATTTTAATTTTTTACAAGTTTGGTCAATTTTGGCGCTAAAATCGATGTTTGCAGAGTTATATTATCAAGTTAATATTATAATACAAATTTTTGTCAATAAATTACATAATAAACAAAATATTTAAAAAATAAAAATAATTTCATCTCCGATTTGGGTATAAATCTGAAAATATTGATCGTGGAGTACAAAAAGTGCGAGAACCAAAGTTGAAGAAAATAAAATACCACACATTGCGATTTTTTTCTATATAAGTATAAAAATAGTAAACTTTGCAAATATTAATCCTAGCGGAAAAATAATACTGACCAAACATTTCCAACAATTTTAGATACCATTATTTTTGCTCTAAAATAGTAAATTAACGAGTTGTTTCATAAAAACCAAAAAATTAAAACTTAAAACCACCCCCTCTACGTTTTAAAAAAAATTGCGGTCCCTAATTGTTTTTATTTAAAGCTATTTTTACTAGAATAATAGTTTTTTTAACTTCAGATCTTAAAATAAAAACTTTTTATTTCTTAACCATGAGCGCAATTAAACTGTCACACAATTAAAAGGCTTCAAGAAATAGTACAAACTCTGTAACCAGTAACTCTGTTTTCTCTCTTAGGTGGGTATTATTAAAAACAGCTCCATGAAATAAAAATTTAATAAAATTGTGAAATGTACAAATTGAAAAAAAGTATCACAGTTTTGCTTCAAATTGTAACCAGGCAGTTCTATGTTGCACATTGCTTGTTGACAGCGGCACAAGACAAGAAGCATCTGCAATAAAATAATCTAATATTGCTTAAATCAAAAAAAACGACTAAATTATAATTATGGAAGTTGGAAAGAAAGATTTTTAATTAATTTAATAAAAATATTATTAGAACCTAGTCTTCTTAAACTAAGAATTAGATCGTTATTCTCCGACTAGTTTTGACAATTGGGATGTTGTCATCTTCAGGTCTTTATACCCTGAAGATGACTATGGAGGAGTATAAGTCGTATAACAATAAAATTCTTAATTTAAGAGAACTAGGTTCTAATAATATTTTTATTAAATTAAATAAAAAAGTTTGAAGTACTATTTAACTTACTGTAGTGCTGTAAGTATCGTTCAATAATGCTACGAATTGTAGAAAACGGTATCGCCATGTTATGGCGTGAATATACAGTCTGTTGGATTTTTGTGTTTGATACTATAACTCCTGCCAACTTTCCCATCTTGTCAAGTACTCCACCACCACTCATCCCCGAATTAACACAACATGTTGTGAGAAGCATTGATTCTGTTGACGAAATAATATTGCCTCGGCTCACAGTAGGTTCACAAATAGTTTCCTTAGAAAAAATAGAATATCCAACAGCATAAACTTCGTCTCCTATCAATGATATTGATTACTTTCTATATGTATTGAATTGTTAAATTCAGAGACAGAAGTAAAAAGTGGCACTTGAACTTACTTTGCTTAAGAGATAGTAACGAGTGAGCAAATAGTTTTCAAATTAAAGAATGTGTTGGAAATAATTTGATTGAAACATTGAAAACAATCAATGTTTAAGTGTCGACAAAAACGTACTTGTCCAAATCAAAAGTAAAAACGTTTAGTATACTCACAAGTATTGTTTTTTTAATAAATTACCAAAGTTTGAAAAACAGAAGAAACATTTTTTATGGTTGAAGTGTATTACCGTTATCCACAAAAAAAATTCTATTCTATTGCCGATTACTTAAAAAAAGTGCTTAGAATATTTGATCAAGGGTTGACTTTTCCCAAGTAATCCAAACCAAAAAATTAATTTAAATTTTGCTTACAGGAGTAAATTTTGTGACATTTGAATGTCGATTGTTTCAAAATAGATATGTACCAACGCCGTTTCTAATCTGAAAACTATTTGAGCACCCGTTATCTAACTTAATACAAAATAAGCTTCATAACATGCTTATTAATTTTCTTACCAGATTTTAGGACCGCTTCTTTATAATCGATTGCATGTAGTTCATTAGCAAATAAAAATCTTCGCTTGCATTTTAAAACTGCTAAATCAAATACTTCATCAGTTACTTTGTAAATAAGAGTACATAATGCTCTCCGATTTTTCCACCAGATTGTAATTGGGTCCTTTTTATTCTAAAACAAAAGATTAATATTTGTTATTGTAAATCAACTTATTCTTTATACAACAACGTGAGCATTGGTTAGGAGGATTCCATTTTGATTGTCAAGAATAACTGCTGTACCCCATACTCGCCCGCAATAAACTTGAACAAAGCTGGTTTCTATTGCTTCTGAAAAAAATACAGATTGAATTAGAAAATGTCGTAACAAAAATATTATATTTACACTTATAACGCTTCTAAAAGACCTTAGCGTTCAACATCGTAACGTTTGGCCTCTGTAGCTTCTATAAACTCTTATGCAATATTATAATTTTTATTCGTTTTAATGTAAATTTAAAAAACTTTTTATAACTTATAACGATAGAAACTGGATTTTGTCAAAATTAAGTGTGAAAAGTAAAAATTTATCTAGACATAAAAATACCTTTTGTTTTAAACGTAGTCCTTTTTACCATCAGATTACAAATTAAAGATTCAAATTCAAATCAAATTACAAAATTAGACATTTTTGATATTCAAGATTCTAGAACAAAGCCCCATTAAACACATTTTAAAAAATAGCGTTTTCTTCAAGGGATCAATAGTACATCACTGTCATTAAGTAATAAGTGTTCAAAATATCTAGCTCAATAGACAACAACTTATTTTATTTGTCTTGTTGTTATAATAATGCTTTACATTTTTTATTATCTTTTTAATATATATTTTGTATTATGTATTTATTTCTAACTAGTAGTGAAAACCCCACATTGCTGGAAATAGAAGAAGAAAAAAACTGACAAGAAAAACTAAAAAAAGAGAACGCAGAAAAAGAAGAAAAATAAAGAAACAACAAGAGAAGAGGTAGAGAAACAAATACATAAATAGAGCTAAAAAAAGAAATTCGTCAGAAACGGCTGGGATACCGAATGAGGCATGAATGTATAGAAATGAAAGAGTTAAAGAAAAATACGTATTCCAAAATGAGATAATTTTGATAAATTCATAATTCCATCCATTACAAACTATTTTTGTTATCCAGCACTTTCTCTGAGCTCTCAGCTGCGGCCATATTGCCAAAAAAATTCATATCATCTTATTATAACTTTCTAAAATTTCATCATTAGGTAGGGTTATCATATTAACTTATTATATTATAAAAAAAATGTGCATTATTATTAATAGTCATTAAAAATATGTTCAACACGGCAATTATAAAAAAGTAAAAAAAAGAAGATTTTTTTATCTATTTACAAAAAGTGGTAACTTATTCAGTTATTTGCAGCACATACTGACAAAGAATCTGTTACAGGGCCAGCTTTGTGAAATATCCTATACTATGACGTATTAAGGTCAGACCAAACAAAGAATTTCTGTGATAAACGTTTTTCCGATGATTTAACTAGCGATAAGCACACATTATTGATAAAAAATGGAAATGCCCGCCTAAAGTAGATAAGTTTGTGGATAGAATCCCACAAAGTATCCTTGGTATTTACCAAACCAAACAAAAGCCATTAATATTCAAAATATTTGAGACATTTTACAACCAAAGATCTAAGACATGTATTTATTATTAGACCAAACTAGTCTATTTAGAAAACAAAATGATTGATTCATCTTTTAAAAGTAAACAAATTTTTATTTGCTAAATCACACCGTTGCAAGCTAATAAGCCCAAAGTATGTATACGTGTACAATTTACAAGTCTATATGAGCTCATTTATTTAAATGAATACTTCTTTAAGTAGATAACGTAGAAGGTACAAATACTTACAAATAAATGCATAAAAAAACGTGCTCAGTCGTTTCTTTGTATCTGCTTTGGAATTGCTAACAAAAACAGACAGAAAGCTTAAAAAAACAAATTTATTCAAAACAAAAATGTGTAGGTTCAGATTTGTTTTGTGCTCTCTAGCACTCTTCAGTAATACTTGACAATTAACAATTAAACCAGCTGTGCGTAATTGCGTAATAGTTGTCCCCACAGCAACCTCCCTTATTTTATTAAAAGATTTGTAAAGCAAAATTTTAGCTTTTCCAAAAAAATATTTTGAGAGCTCTTTCGATTATAATCTGGTCACCATTAGAAGATAAATAAACATTCTATATAAAGTATTTTATTACAATGATATATTATGTACTCTTGAGCTAAAATGTCAAATGTATTACAATATCTACTTCTTGGTTTAATAGTGAGATAATTCAAGTTCAAAAACAAAAAAGATATACAAGAACGACAAAAAGTTGGAATAACTTAAAAAATAAGAGAAATAAAGTAGTAACTGTAATCCCAAAAATTAAAATAAAACACTATATTATAATAAAAAAATTGATCAGAATCAAAAATAAATAAATAAAGATTCTAAGAATGTTAAAAAAATATCCGAAAAGTGCCAACAAATGAGATAATATCAACTTTAAGTCATATAGCAATACAACTTCAAAAATCTTTCAACATTTTTTATATGTACAGTAACGGCTGTTTTTTAAATTTGGCGTCATAGTCTTCCATGCATATGAGTTTGAGCGACAAACTATAATTTTTAAAACAATTGCTTCAAATGTCATGTCAATAATTACTAAATTTAGCAATTCCTTTATTTTTAAATTTAAAATGGCTTTCGCAGTTTAATGTACAACCGCCCGCAAATTATATTTCACTAAGGAAGTTGCTCCCGTTTTATTAGTTTTTCTATATAAGAGGCTGGAGGCATTATTTATAATTATCTAGGCTATATAACACGTTTTTTTTTTAAATTTAACGTCGAAGATTGCCATGATTGTTTAACTTTGAATTGTGAACGTACCTTTACCATCAAATTAAAAAGACTTATTAATTTGACATCTGAACATAATCTAACTTCACTTTTAATTCAATAAATCGATAGTTCAACACGTTGATGAGACTAAATTAAAAGCACTTCAAAGCACTTGTATTACTATAACAAACTAAAGAAAAAAAAAGAAATAAGGTTTATGACAAATAATCATATTGTCGTTGATAACTCCGCAATCGTATCATATTTAAGGTCTCGTAAGTGGTATGTGGCACTGTCTTGCTGAAAGTAGCTGTCCACAATTTTATCGCCATTAAGCAGTAAAATCTCCTCTCGTTATCATGTAACAGTCAATAAGTGACTCAATAATTCTGCGCCTTGAAAAGAGGCCTATACTCCTATTTTTAGGGTGCAGTAGAACCTCAATAAAATTAAGTCTTTCTGAACACCACATTCGCATATTTTGGGAGTTCACATAAGTGGCTAAATAAAACCAGACCTCATTCGTAAAGCAACTTAGTTTAACATGTTTCCATGTTAATAAACAACAAGTACATCAACACGAAGGAGTTGATGTACTGCTTGCAGACGATAGGTATACAAGTAAATATACTTTTTACTTTATAGTAAGTGGTAGTTAATAATTGAACTTGTAAAAGTCGACAAAAACTTCTGTTTTTGTAAGAAAACCATATATTAAACTCAAAAATAAAAACCTTGAAAAAATTATTATTTTGACATTTGAAGCAATTGTTTCAAAAATTATGGTCTCTTCGCTCAAACTCGTAGGTATGGAAACTATAACGTCAAATTTGAAAAAGCACCCGTTACCTGGCTCATGCTCGTCTTGTTAATTGCCTATCTCTGGTACTTCAAAATGTAAAAATATTGACATGACCTTGACAACTGACAGTGACAGTCACAGTTCAAAGAACTTCAAAGCACCGGATTGTTCAAAAAAATTATTCTATCTTGTCTCTTGTCCACGTCCACAAGTGCCACACCTTGTTTTCGAATTAATTGCTATTTGAGTCATAGATTTGAGTTAACCGACTTTACCCACCTCCTAACTACCTAGTTAGTCATAATAGACAGACAACTCACTCAGACAGCCCAGTCAAACCGAATCGTGGGTACGTAGTGAAGAAGTTAAGACTAAAAGTAGAAACATGAGTGACTATAATAATTTCGAAAATGATTTGAAAACGTGGCTGCTCACTATTTTCAAAAACGAAAATGTTCAAGATTTGTCAGTAAATATTGTGGGAAATTCCGAAAAGGGCGATGGTTATGGTGGTGATATAGTTTTTGTGCAAGCCTCCGGCTTATCGCACGATAACCAAATAAAAAAATATGATTTAGTAATAAAATGCAGTAAACGAGGGGAAGCTCTAAGGCAAGCTCACCCTGTGAAACAAGCTTTCCTAAATGAAATTCATGTTTATGAAAAGGTTATTCCATATTTCATCAAATTCCAAGAAGAAAAAGGGGCTGGAGAAGTTTTCACAAGTTTTCCAAAATATTATGGATCAATAGTTGGCGATGGCTATGAAATAATTGTTTTAGAAGATCTAAAGAAAAAGGGATATAATGTTTGGTCAAAACAAGATCCTTTGACCAGAAAACACTTGAGTTTGGTGCTCAAAGAGTATGCTAAATACCATGCAACTTGTTTGGCTCTGCAAAAACAGCGACCTGAAGAATACAAGAAACTTGCTAGTGGATTAGTTGATACATTTAGTCAAGTTAATTTTGCTAGAATGCAGGCCACTTTTAGCAGCATTTTTGAAGAAGTAGCTCAATTGGTTAAAGATGAAGTAGATGAAGCAGATATTTTAAAATGGAAGAAACTTCTAGAGAATCTAAAAGATATTTTGGATAGTGAGAATATTCCAGGCACCAAAGTTCTTGTACATGGCGATTGCTGGAATAATAATTTTATGTTTAAAGATCAGGTAAAATTATAAAATTTATAATCTAGCTATAGCATCTTATCAATTTTTTTTTATAGGACTGCAACAAGTATTTACCCAAACAAGTTGCTATAATTGATTGGCAAGTCTCAAAGTCGACGTCGCTGATTTTTGATTTGTCTTATTTTCTATTTACTTGCATTTCCCAACATGATATCAATGATATCAATGATCTACTGGAAGAATATCATGCAAAACTGGCCGAATACTTAAAGGAACTTGGAAGCGATGCCACAATTATATATCCCATTGAACAACTCTTCACAGAGTGGAAAATGAATTGCAAATATGGTATTGTATTAACAAGTCTTATTATGAAAATTTGTTCAACGGCAAAAGAGGAAGTTGCAGGATCTGTAGCGGAATCTGTAATGGGTAAAATTGGGAATGAAAGCAATTTCAAAAGGAGGATGAAGCCTATAATACAATATATTGCAAAAAATAATTTAATTTAAAGATAAATAAAACTATCCACAATAAATATTAAAAAAAATTACGCTCGGAAAAAGATGTTATGTTAGAAATAGTAATCATTTCGAATATGAACGCTTCTACAGATTACTATTAGTTTCTAAGATTTTATATGTTTTTAAGATTTATTCTAGTTTTTTTTTGTAAGAATGTCAAATGTGTTAAACCGCAATTCTATTTTTTAGTTAAATCTTTAAGCCACTGAATATAGTAGTTACTATAAGAATTTATAAACGTCTAGTAGGCGACAATATTGGCACAATGAGATAAGCATTACATTTTGCCTTTATAAAAAGTTATTTGTTATAAAAAAGAACATGTTTAATATTATTCATACAAGTAAACAATTATTGTGGATATGATGTGACAATAAGATTGAATGCCATTTATGTTTTTGTGGCATATATATATACAAAAAATTAATGGTTATTTTTTTAATAATTCAATAAATTATCGTTAAGATGTTTAAGATACTGTTGTGTTATCGAGGTGTATGTTTACAATGTGGCACACTAGTGTGTTATTTATATAAGCGTCTATTAATTGTTGCTTTTGCGTCTATTAATTGTTGCTTTTACTGCAGGAGTGCTGTTACAACAAAATTGTCTACTTCAAATTTATTGTCCAACGTAAACATTTAATTGTTAAACTACTAGTAGAATAAGCTTTATTTTTATACTAACAAAATAAATATTTGCTACGCTATTTGCTGTTTAGTTTGATAACAAACAATCATCTTTCATAAGCGTTTTATAATTCAACCAGTCATTTCTTTCAACAAAAGCATTTTCCTAAAAATTACAGTGTAGTTTGTCATTGGAACTTGTGGCCGACAGTACGAAGAAAATAGTGAAATTTGTGACAGATGATAACGAAAGTTTTTTAAAATTTGGCGACAAAGTTTGTCATGCCTATGAGTTTGTGTGAACGGACCACAATTTTTAAAACAATTCCTTCAAATATCAAAATAATTACTAAATTTCTTCAATTTTTAATTTTAAATGGTTTTCTTACAAGAGCAGAACATTTTCATAGTGGGATTATTTTCGAAACGGCTTTTTAATGGGGAATGGCAATACTCAATTCAAGTTTGTCTTCAAGAATTCCGCCAAAAATTTCCCGATGCAGTGTTGACATCCAACACTTTTCATCATAATGTAACTCCTTGTATTCAACTATTTCGTGAGACTGGCTCGTGTGATCGTAAAAAGAGTTGTGTTGCTCCTCAAAGCGAACAGAGGAAGTTATCGAAAATGTAAGGCAAATAATGGAAGAGTATTACACTTGTATCCCTATCGTCTGCAAGCAGTGCATCATCTCATTCCTGTTGATTAGCCTGCACGTGTCCAATACGTTGGATTATAAATAACATTTTTATAATCCATAAATATTACTTACGAGATCTTGAATATGATACAAGAATTTTATGATTGTCGAGTTATCAGCCGAAATAGTTATAAAGCTAGAAATATTGTTGAAAGATAGATAACTTTTTAAATAAAAAAGGTGGATTGATGTGGATAAGAAAAGTACAAAACCAGACAAATGAAAATGTATAAAGGAGGCCTATGTCTAAAAATAAAGACTCGGAAGTAGACGTTACTTACTTTTTAAGTTGCTAACGGAATCGTTTGGCAAAGTCTTCAAAATACTGCCATATTGAAGTAGTTCTTCTATGAGAACTCGAATGTCTAAAATTAATGTTAAACCCGTCCATTCTCTTCTCCACCATGTAGAACTTGATAAAACAATGCCAAATGGAAAATTGGAACTGAAAAATATAAAAATATGCATAAACAACTAACAATAAATAATTACCCACTTAGTAAAGTCAACACAAATTTATTCAAACTAAGATTTAAACTCGTATTTTACGGCTTTATATTACTGATAACAGACTAACACATTCTATTTTATCCCCTACCGATATTGACCGAGTGGACCAGTGCAAACAACACTGTCCAATACCGTTTACGTATATCCAATGTTTCATTGCTTGTTTGGATAGGCAAGTAAGCGATGCTAAAAAAAATACAATTGCCTCAGGAAAGTCTCTTATCGATTGAGCTTAGTATACCAACTTATTTACTTTTTCATGCCATCATTTATGTAACTAAAAGTGACTAAATAGCTGATTATAGCATGAGATACATGAGAACTTTTGGTATGAAAAGAAATAGTTACCTATTAGATTTATAAACAGGGCTACCCTCGCTGCCTGGAGTAGTGGGACAATCGCTGACCACCAAACATCTATTGTTGCCAACTATATTTGAAATAATGCCTTTACTAAATGAATTCCAAAATACTTTATTCCCAAATGAACTACTTTTTATAATTATATCATCACATTGAGTTATATTAATCGATCTTATTTCTCTCCACCAACATTTTAACATTTTCAAAAACTCAGCCGAAGTACTATTTTCTCTAGTTTTAAAGACGAAAAATAAAGATAAATATTTATTTAACCTATAGGAATTGTCCAAAGTGTCAACAGCCCAGCCATCAAAAGTCTGCGGAGGTGTCAATTGTACACTGCTACTTATAAATACTCCAAGAAGATCACCATTTTTGATAAAATATTTATTAGAATCAATATCTTCCTTCCAAAAAACTTTTAAATTCAAATCTTCAGGCATATACAAGTCAGTATGTAGTTTGTTCTTCTCCCTTTCGTAAAGTTTCTGAAGATATATGTTGTCAAACATAGTTATGATTATATTCGATGTAGTGATCACAAAATTTCTATTTATCATTAGACCTGAGCCACCAATCACCATTTTTCTTACAACATCTTCTCTTTCCAGAGCAACAACATCGAAAGTCACCTCCTGCAACAATTAAATTAAAACATATGTATTTAAAAATATTTCAACATTCGAACAATTCGAAGAAAATAATATAAACAATTCATTGCGCGATCCAAAAATAAGCGAAATATAGTTGGTTTTATATGTCCTAAACTAGGGGTGGACAGAGAAACCCCTGGGTATATAGTAAGGAAAACGGGGAAAAAGGATACTAAGTTTGAAGATAGAATGAATGGAAGGAAATAATGTAAAATATTGAATGAATGTTAGAAAGAAAAGAGAATGAATACAGAGATAAATGAAAGAGAGAAATATTACAGAAAAAATAGATATACGAGTAAAGAAGTGGAAAGATTAAGAACAGAAGGCAAATGAATGAACGGAGTGACGTGTGACAGAGACAAGGATGTAGATAAGCAAGAAAGAAGAAAAAGAATCCAGGTACAACAAGAATTATGAGAAATGTATAACAGAAGAAATCCCGCTGTACCTGGGAAAAGAAAGAAAAATAATAACGAGGTTCAGGTGCGGAAATGAGGAGAGAGAGAATAGCTATTAGGCAGAAAATAAAAAAAGATTGTGTAGTATGTGTTATGAGGAAAGAGAGACAATAGAGCTGATATGTAGAATGAATGAAGAGAGATGTGAAAGAGAGATAAAGCAGAAAGAGAAGAAATCCTGAAAGAAAATGAAAAGGAGATAAAGTGGATGAAAGAGGTATGGGAGAAACGAGAAACAAGGACGGAGGGAAGAGAACACAAATAAAGAACAGGGAGGATAATAGAAAAATATGTATATTTGTGTAATAATAATGTAGATATTTTAAGCCTGTATAGGCAAAAATAAACCTATTAGTAGTATATGTCTTATAACATTTCTCTGTTGTTCGGTCAGGGCATAAGGTTTAACAGAAAAAAAAATATTTGAAAATCTCATAAAAAATGAGATGTTGAAAGAAACAGAGTTATAAAGTTTTAAAAAAAAGATACAATAGACGGAGTTAAAATAATATATTTTAGAAGTAGTTTCAAAAGTCACAAAAGCATTTGCTTTTTCGAACGAGTTGTGAACACTTTTTTTATACGACCGTAATTTTTATTTTCCTTGTGACTTATCAAAATGTCAATAATTCTACATGGTTTTCCTACCTACTCGATTTATTTTAAAGACGGTGCGCAGGCTTTGATGCAATGCTGAAAGTCGTTGTTTTGCGTTGCTAACACTACATTTTATTTCAATTTATATTTCTTTTTACATTGATATCTATCATTTAGTTATAGAGTAACCTATATGCATTAAAGCATGTAGGAATTTTGTTCCATAAACGATAAATGATGTTACTAATTGTCCCAAGAATTTATCAGAGCTATTTATTATTAGTATTTGATTGCAAAGACATAACTGCCAGGAGTGCCCGGTTGCCAATTAAAGTGGAGATCAGGTCAATGTAGTGCCAATTTGAATTTTTTACCTGTTTCAACTTCTTACCTGATCCATCACTGCTGTTGTATAATAATAATTATAGCACTTTGTATTATATATATATATATATACGAGTAGATACGCAATGCAGAAATAAAATTAACTACCGTTGGTACACCGTTTTCAATGCTTATAAACAAATTTTTCTATTTCTAATCTGCTGTCATTAATTCCAAATTCCTAGGTCAATATTCCTCAAGCAGCTTTTGTATTTTTCGTTGCATAAGCATTATCTAAAAGTTGCTTAATAAAATATTGTTCAGAATGAACATTGGTTATATGACAGTGAAAAAGTATATTAAAACACTAGTTATTTAGGGGTTGATTTGGCACACCGCAACTTTTATATGAAATACGTGCGGCAATACCCTTTATAAAACGTGTTCTTTAAGCTATTTTTTCAAGTTCTACGAAATTTTGTTGCTAATAATTGGTAACAGTAACAAGCCATTTAATTTATCACACACTTTATTTAATTTTTAACAAAAAATTATTAAAATGGGCTAGTACAGAATTTATGTACTCTCCCTGAAGTCACTTTGTCATCTAGTTTAAGCCATTAAACTACTTTTCAAAATACTTTCGGCTTAAAATAAATACGTATTTTCTTTCAAAAATTAAACAGTAATTAAAACGTAAGTTAAAAGATTAAAAATTAATGATATTATTATAATCTATTATTCAGCTTTTAAAAAATATCTATAAAAAACTTTAAATTGAAAACCACAACAACCTTATTTAAGGCTCAAATTTAAAGAATTATTAACTGTTATTAGAAATTATATTTTGATTATGAAGTTTTGCAAAATGTCTTAATAGTGGTATACTTAGATATATCTGCATAAATTAGTAGCTCACTTGACAACGTTCATAGTTTAAAGTTGATAAATTTTGAAGATAATTAAAATTGCGAATACAAAGCTCAGTAATAAGACTTAAAATTTATTTTTATGAACTTATCTGGTCACCTAGTTAAAAATTGTTTGTTTTTTAAAGACTATGCTGCTTGCGCTAATCTCTAGATAGTCTAGATACTTCTAGACTAGTTCTTACATATGTCAGGTCAGGTCAGGTCAGGTCAGGTCAGGTTAGGTCAGGTCAGGTCAGGTCAGGTCAGGTCAGGTCAGGTCAGGTCAGGTCAGGTCAGGTCAGGTCAGGTCAGGTCAGGTCAGGTCAGGTCAGGTCAGGTCAGGTCAGGTCAGGTCAGATCAGGTCAATTATTATTGACAATACTGATACAGTTGTACTTCTAAAGCTCTTGATTTGTTTTAGTTTAATTGGAAATTTTTTTTATCCAACTACAGGTGCTTCTGCCTATTATAATTCTTATTAATTTTTCTGTGGATACACTTCTATAACAAGAAAAAACTTTTTTCTTGTCAAATCAACTTGTATTATTTTTCATCAAAAAAAGAAAAGTTTGAAGTTTCACTTGTATTTTAGATTTAGCAGGTCTGGAAAGCAGTAGATCTAAAAACAAATATTATAGTAGAAACGTTTGAGATTTACCCGATAAGTGGCAGGAAATTTTATTGTTTATAATAAGAAGAAGAGCAACAGAAGTAAGAAATATTTACAACTCAAAGTGTTGCATGTCTTGGGTTTATGAATAGAACCAACCAGCTGAGTACTACCGTAAATAGAGAACATTATTCAATAAGTGTTTTTAATTTATTATTGTGGTTTCGTTAGAGTTTCTGAGAGAGTAGTGCATTAAAATATATCAATCGTTTTTAGATCAATTTGAGTATTTAGCGTCAGCTGAAGTAGACTCAGTTTTACGACTAGAGAGTAATGACTTTTTATTAATAGATTTTTTATCTTTATTTTTATCTTTCAAATTTTTATTAACTTTTGTCATTTAGATTAACCTAACATGTAGAAACCTTGTTTCTTAAATTTTTGCTGTAAGGTAGCTTCCAATAGACGTCGCCCGTGCTACCGTGTTACAGAAGTAGTAGACACTTGCGTAAATTAAAAACCAAATTTGTCATTGCAAATATAAAAAGCTTGAACGAATAAAATATGAATATTGCAAGAAAAGTTGAAGATAAGGTTTATTATTTATAAAAAAATTGATACATTTTTAATTGCAAATCATCATATTTATTATGTATAATTTTTATAAAAAATAGGTTTAATTAGTTAATTAAAAGGTTTATGATAAAAAACCGAAATTAATATCAGATTATTTACATTAACATCAATTACTTGAAATTTTTGCGATAATGTTCTTTTCTTCAGATAATTGCCTTCATTAATCAAATAATACATTTTACATTTTTAGAAAATATTACAGCCGTTTGAATATTGTATCTAAGCCGTTTTTGTCGCATGTTTTATGTTTTGTTTAATCCATCATTGATAAAAACAATTGCAAAAAGCTAATTGCAATTAAATTTAGAATTAAGATGATTGATTAGTTGTTTGAGCAACTTCAAACAATCACGTAACAAATAATCTTTAATTATTATTAAATATTTAATTCGGTTACTATAAACCTATTAGTGAGTTTGTACAAAGCCAAAAGAAAATTTTAAATATACTATATATGTTAAATAAATATATATATATATAATTATATATATATATATATATATATAATTATATATATATATATATTATTTATACATATATAAAAATACACATTATGTTTTTAATATCTTTGAAAATACCACATATTTTGGTGAAAAAAATTCTTGCTTTTGGTGGTACAGATTAAAATTATATTTTTAATTATTATGCATAGTCTAAATCAGTTATAGCTATAATTTACACATTAATGATACTAATTGTAACACAAGAATTTTAATCTTTTTTCAAGTTTTTAAAATCTGCTCTGAAAAAAAGCAGTACAGAGTAATATCATCTGTAAAAAGAATTACACATAAAGTAATTAATAAACTTATTTTCATTCAAAGTTTAAGTATATATATTTTTTCTAGTTAAATGTTTAAGTGCTTCTAAATGTTTAATTTTTTAGTGTTTAATTTTCTTGATGATTCTTGAATAATGACTTGACTAACTTGTGATTTTATTACAATAGAAACACATCTAATCGAACAAATTTTTAAAAAATGCATATCTGACGTCTCCGCCATTTTTCAACATTTTGATTATAATCATAATCTATATATATAAAAGTCTGTTAGTTACTTCACTTATAACTCAAGAACGGCTTTACCGATATGGTTGAAAATTGGTGAGGTGGTGGCTTAGAGCCAGGAGACGGACATAGGATACTTTTTATTCCAGAAACCACCCTCTAAAAGAGGGGTGAAAGTCAAATGTGAAATGCGATGTCGGAACCGTTCGGTGAGGCTCGACAAATTACCGAGAAATTTGACGCAACCACAAAGAAGCGTTTACATTAAAATTTATTTGACGTGGCTCAAGAAATTTTCCCAAACTTGGATTTTTATATCAATTATAGTTTAGAGCCAGGAGAAGGACATAGGATACTTTTCATCCCGTTCGACACCATTCCCGTGTGACTTGACATGAAACGTCAGTCACTATAAAACGTGGAATAACAAAACGCAAATGACAGCTATGTAATTGACGCATAATGACAGATATGTAATAACGTATAGATGACAATTTGATATTTGTAAGAAATCAATAATAAAACTATTTCTATTAAATAAATAATTAACAATTATAATGTAATGATAGTGCCGTTGCTTATTCGTAAAAAGTGAAGTGAACTATAAAACTCGGTATGGTTGAAAATTTTAGTTTTTAGGTGAAGTGAAGTTTAATTAATAATGCCGCGACCAAGACGATCGAATCTTTCCCGACAAAGCCGTGATGCAAGAAGAATACGAAATACTGCAAATGAAAGGACTGAAGAAGAACAAGAAATTGCACGCGAACAGCGCCGCGATAGTATGGCTCGACTTCGTGCTTCTCAATCACGAGAGCAAAGTGAAGCAGCCCGTGAAACAGCTCGGTTGGCAATGCAGAATCGTCGAGCGAACAACAGAGGTCAACAAATAGATAATTTGCGACGCAGAACAAGATATTTATCAAGTGCTGATTTGAATCGAGCAGCGAGTTTATTAATATTAATAAATATTTAAAGATAATAATAAAATTTTTAATTAAATATTAATAATTATTTTAATATTTAATTATTAAATATTTAATAATATTTAATAATTTTTAATTATTAATTAGAAAAAATTAATAAAACTAAATAATTATAAACAGCTACTTTTTATTAACAAAGGGATGAAAAGGGGAGGGATAGAGACAAAAAATGACATGTATCAATATATAATTTTTAAAGATTTTGGTTTGCTTATTTTAAAAATAATATCTATGTTTAGGCGGAACAAAGTTCGCCGGGCCAGCTAGTTTCTTATAAATGCTTAACTTGCCACTAATCTTCTAGACTCATTTCATAATAACTTGAGTAACGTGAATAGAAACCGACTTGATTAAACAATTTACAAGAAAAACTGTATCTAACGCCTCTACATTCTTTCAAAAGTCTTATAAAAAAAAACATAATTTTTTATAGGTATAATTTTCTACTGATGTTTTAAATTTTTTTTTTTAAAACTCGTGTATTTTGTAATACAATAGAAGCAACACATCTGTTTGAACAGTTTACGACAAAAAAATTGTATTAAGCGCCTTTACTATTTTTCAATCTTTTGGATTAAAAAAATATTTTCTTATAAATGTTTACCATTCTACTAATCTTTTAGACTTTTTTTAACCAAGGATATTACCTAACTATGGAAATGCCGTTTGAAAAATCATCTCTTGCTGCCAGTGATCTAAATGTAGCTGTTACTATTTTACTCTTTTTAAATTTAAACCTCATTACTTTGAGATTGTTCTAGTTTTTTAGTAAAATATAAATTTAATTAACTCTAAGCATAAAAATTCTTCTGACTCAAGTAGCTCAAATCATATCACTGTTAAAAAAAATGAGAATACTTTACTACACGATAGAAAACTGGTTTGAAAAACATTAGAGATTGGTTTCTTTTTTCTTTTTTCTGCTAATAAATAATTATTTGAAAATTATACTAATGTTAAAAATTATCTAATTTAACATAATTTATTTACTATATTGTTTTATTAAAATTTACTTAGACATTTTTTAGACGACTTACAAAATGATCTAAAAAAACTTACTTGAGCCGAGACTTGGTTTTATTATTTTAGGTAAACTTATTAATTTAAAAAAATGTAAAATAATATTCAATCAAAAAGTCAGTCACAATAAAGCAATATAAATAAAAATAAAATTCAAGTATCAAAATGAACGAATAAGATAGTCTAAAATTCAATAATAATTATATAGGAATCAACAAGTATATTACGTATCTCAATGTACTTTACTTCATTTAACATGCGTTCATAATAAGTTATTTAGATCTACGAGTCTTGTTGAGTAATTTAGCTTGATACATTTTTATTGTCTTTAATAATATGATTGCCGACAAATCTCCAACAAACGTCAAAGCTTGTCTCTAATATCGTACGTTTCTGCGTATAAACTAATCAAAAAATAAACATAGTTTTAAAATTCTAGAGCAAGTTTTGATCTAAATAATTTATAAACGCAAAGTATGAGAATGTATTATAGGCGTAAGGAGCTAGAGGAAAAGCATACAGGGGGTTTTACATCGTTTGCCTAAAACAAATGATCTAACTATATGCTATTTATCAACATAATTGAAAATATATATTAATATTAAAGAAATTTATTAACATATAGATGTTTTTATTATTGTTGTAATGAAATTGAAAATAGTTGATTTTTGATCGTGTAAATTTTAAAATTTATTATTTTCCTTTTTCAATTGAAACATTATATTCTTTAAATAACTTTCAAAACTTTTCAAATTTTCCAATTCTGTATTTTTTAAATTAATTTCATCTTTTTCATCTATTTGAAATAGTTTTTTATGCTAAATCTTGTTTATTGCTATAACAGAGTAAAATCGCATTTAATTAGAAAATGTTTAAAATTTATTTCAAAATTGTTATACAGGCATTTAGCATGCTTTTAATATTTTAGAAAATATGACAAATTTTTTGAAATATTTGCTTTTTCAATAGATCTTAAAAAATAAAACAAAATTTTTAAAAAATGTCAATTTTAAATACTGTACTTTAAAGGCCTTTCAGTTAAAGTCATCAGAAAAAATTATATAATTATCATACTGTATACAATTAATATACTGTACTAAAAATTTTTGCTACTAACATTTGGTACTCACAATTAAAAAATATTTATTATAAAATTAGTAAAAACCATAATTCTAGATGACGATAATGCAATGTTTTTAATGTATTTCTTAGAATTAATTGTTTATAAACTTAAATACTTTAATATATAATATCCGACATGTCATTTCCGTGTTTCAAACCATTGCAGTGCCAAGGCATCGCATAAAGTTGTCTAATTTTACCAAAACAACTAAACAATAATAGAACCGTCAAATGTTAACCATGAACTTGTATTAAATATAAACAATCGTGAGACATTATACAATGGTGATGTAACTGTTAAAAATGTATGGCGACATCTGAAGAAGAAATATAATAGACTAGACGCTTTAACACTATCCTTGAAGCCTTGAACATTGTTTGAATTTTAGTGTTTTTTGTAGCTTGTTTTTTTACTGCTAACGTGCTGTGTAATTTTTTTGCTTCAAAAAGATCTCTACAAGATTTTAAACATAATTAATTGTCTGATGCATTTTATAGGTAAAATTGAACCCGCGTCGTAAAAAAATAATAATAATAAACACAATGTTTCAACTTTGGGTATAGTATTTTAAGCGTTTAAACTTTTGTGTATAGATTTTCGACTAAAATTAATATTTCTTAAACTGGGTGCTGGTTGCTAAATACTTATTTTACAGCTTGTAGGTAGCATCTAGAAACACTTTTTATTTTTTTTTTAATTAACTAATAAAATTGTCAAATGTGTGGCACTAAATAATAAAAATCAGTTATCATTTAAAAGATTTTAAAGCTATATCAAAAACCAAAATATTGTCATTAACAATTTAGTACAAGCTATTTTTATTTTGTAATAATATATTGTTCTATGAGTTTTACTTTTTAGCATTGATATCTTTGCTTCATTTAAAAAAAAGCCTGCTTAACTTATCCTAACTTTACTTATATTATAATAAAAAGACATTATTTTTTACGAAAAGTTTAAAATAGACAATAAATATCGATTTAATCAAAATTTAGAACATATTTATAAAAAAATGTGTCATTTATTACAAAAGTGTGTTTAGATGCCGATGCAATAGTCAAGACATAAATAATATAATTTACTATTATTACGTATAAGAAACTATTTTAGTATATTATAACTATAATATAATTTGTATAATAAACTATTTTAAAAATTGTAGTAAAAAAGACTTTAAAAATTTAGTCTAATTAACTTAATTTAGTGCCAAGATCAAAAAGTGTAGACTTAGGAAGCTTGAGATGAGTTATAGTTCCATAATTTTAATTACAATTTGTATAATTTGTCAAAAAATATTTAAACTTGCTAAACAAAAATTTGTTAAAATCACCGGAAAAAAACATTTTTTTTTCTTTAAATTTACTATTTCTTAATAATATTTTCTATATCATATTAACGAGTTGATTTAGAATTCAGAAAATTTTTCAAAATTCTCTGACGGCGATATAACCTGTATAAAGCCTAAAGAAAATTAGCAAAAATTAACGACATTTTACAAATATTATGCTTAAAAAATTTAATTTATTGGATTGATAATAATATTATCAATATTGAACAGAAAGCTTGCATAATTTGTTATTTTCGATGTAAAGAGTAGTGATAGAGCAAACTCGATTAAATAAACCCAACACGGCTTTTATTAATTATAAGAAAGCTTATGACCCTGTTCCTCATTATTACTTAAAAATGTATGCAGTTGTATAGAGTCAACTTAATATAATTTCGATAAACTTTACTTCATCTTTCAATTAGAAACCAATTAATTAAAATTGCAACTAATTACCAAGATATTTCATGGAGATTAATTAAGCTTTTATTTATTAATCAATTAATAAAACATAATTAATTTAGATTATAGTTATAAACTGATAATAAACTACAATAATTTTTCAAATATTAGTCATTTTATGTATATAGATGAGATAAAATCAAATGCAAGTATAGAAAGCCATTCCAATTCAAATAGAATTGGTATAAATTTTGGTGTCTGTGAGTAACGTGCAATTAATTTTTTGCTTATAATTTCTAAGCTTTGTCAATTGTTTTCTATTCTTCTTTAAGAGAAAAGTTTTTAAAACAGCTTTTTGAGAATGATCTATTTATAAAAGTTTGGAGATTTGGTCCAATTCCTCTTTAAATTTTGCGCATTTTTTTGACAAAAAGTTTGGCGATTCACATATTAAGAACCAATTTCTTGGTGTCGATTTGATAGTTTCTGTTTTAGTTGCTAGTTAATTTTCGGCACGGAAGTGCTGTTAAATCTAACAGAAACAAAATATTATTTTTCGTTTATAGTTGTTGTCTCAATTTGCTAAAATGGTGTTTGTAAGTTAATAGGCCATCTAAAGCAATGTCAAAATAAACTGGAGTAAAATTGTGTTTGTGTAGGGTACTATTCAATAATATGTTTAATTTTCGGTTTTGATGTTTATTAATTGCAAAAGTAAAATCTTGAAAATATTGTTTTCTAAGTATTTGGATACAAATACTATTTTTTTAAATTATTATTTACCACAGTTAAATTTTTGTTGTTATTGTAGTAACATTCGATCTTCCAGGTACAATATTAGTTGCATAAATAAATTTTCAGCCAGAAAGTATTTGTGTAAACTGAAAGTATAAGAGAAAGCAAAACAGCACCTTGTGGCCATTCATTGGTTAGAATTTTGTAGTTCTGAAGAAAGCACAATATTTTCATTCTTAAATAATGTTTCTTAAACATTTTCTTTTCTCAATCCTTTGAGCAGACATTCAACGAAGAAATAGGCAATAGCTAAAATCTTTATTTGGCGCTTTTCTTTATGTTTACCAAATTGCAATTACTTCTGGTTTGAGTGAATATTTTGCTAAAGCTAAAGTGATATTATAGAACATTGTTAACCAAATCAAATTGAGACCAAGCCCTAAAGAAACTCGGAAAATGTCGTTAAATCCAGCTGTTTTTAAGTTTTTTACAAAAAGTTTTGGAAATTAGTTGAAATTAAAGTCATTTTTTTTCCGGAAATCGTCTTAGAAACAACATTTTCCTGCTTATTTACGCGCAGGAAAATTGAGTTTTCCGGACTAGTACTGTAAAAACTTTACAAGACGCAAAATAAAAAAGATACTCTAGTAACTATAGTTGCCAACAAAATTGACAAACTTGATTTTTGTGGAATTTGTAAAAAAAATTCTAAAATTTGTAAATTTTGTTTTTTTTACGATTTCCGGAAAAATTTAATACAAAACACGTCAGTAAAATCTCTTACTTGACTCGAAGCTTTAAAATACTCGGCACAAAGTGCCTCGTATTTCAATTTAGCTCCTCTTCAGTAATGTGAAATTTTCCTGACTTTATCTAAATACCTATTAAATCACTTACTGGCTTTTATTCCAATTTTCTTTTTGGTAATCTCAGTGTAGTTTTTGAATACATGAAAGTGTATTCATGTTCAAGCCAACCCTCAAAAAAATTGGTTGGTTTTCATTCTGCCAGAATCTGCATACTACGTTTTTTAGTTATTTGTGACAAATGGTTATTTGTCACAAATTTTAACGACAATTTGACGTTAAAATGCATAGATTCGGGTAATATTAACTTTTCCATATTTCTGAATAAAAACTCTTCCTGTCTTTCATATTAAAAATAAAGTATCTCATCTAAATCCTTAAAACTATACTATTTTTATCATTATTAAAACAATCTCACATATTGTAATAATAATTAAAATCAACAATAAAAGTTAAAGAAAGATTATATTTTGATGATTCAATGATTGAAAATTCAGTCTGATTAAAATCTTGTTCAAACTACTTAGAGGAATGTAGATATTATATTTTAAATACACTAGAAATATATAAATATCTAAACCTGTAATCTATTTCATTATTTAAAAATTATTATTTAATATTTATCGGTTGGATCTATTACAAATTAATAAAATGTTAATTGTTTTAGTTTTCTAAAATAAATATAATATATATGTGAATATTTTAGATGAATAACAAGACAACAGCATAAAATATTTATTAGTCATTTTTTTCGAATTAAAAATATGACACGTTAAAGCTTTTACTTGTAATTTTTTCACTACACAAGCCACGCTCTCGAAAGGGCACCAATAGATAGAAATTAATCTTTTTCCGGGCATCCGCCAATTGTACATAATTACCAACGAGTAATAGCCTAAATTATTCTTCTAAGAAAAATAGTTATAAAAAGTTAATTATAGTTTAAAAAACTAAAAATGATTTGTTGACAATTCATGTTTTCTGAAATTAAAATACGCAATATATTCCTTCAAAGAAATTGAACAAATATAAAATTAGAATTCCATGTGGCTGTTTATTGAAACCATCTTTTCATTTTCCTTTTATTAACGTTATTTTATTTGATTACAAGGATATCGTGTGGTATAAATTAATGTGATTGCCGTATTCATCAGCCTACCAGTTTAGATAAAAACGTAATAATATTTGAGCTTAAGCAAAACAGAAAACTCAATAAAAGGCGACACTTTCTATGACGCAAAGAAAGTTTTGTCTTCATGAACTCTTTTCATCTTTTTTGATTAATAATCAAAAAGCAAAACAGTTTTGGTCTTTTTACTAAATCTAGAAAAAGAATTAACAATTTAAACATTTTTCAGCAAATAATAAGTTTATCTTCTATGTTTTCTAATGTAAAACACTTTAGAGTTGCAGTTCAATTAAAAACTAAAACATTCAAAAAATATATACAAGTTTATAAACAAATCTATTAGATTTTAAAAGCTCTAGAACTCTATTTACGTACATAAATTAAGACTATGTTTAAATGTGAGACTATGTTTAAATTCCACTAAACTAACTGAAAAATGCTTTTTCATGCTGTTAGCTATTATCGACTTTTTTGCAGAATTCAAAATCGACCGGAAACCTCAATTTCTTCGCCTAGTACATACAAAAGTGACGTTTGTCAAAAGTTTACTAAAAGTAGAGTAAAAGCATTAATTCTTAGTTTTCTAAATGTTAACAAGCTTGGAAACTTTGGCATAAAAAATATATCAAAACCAGGCATTGAAAAATAGTGGGGATCACACGTTCAAAAAATGTTTAGCAAGTGCCAGTGTTTCTACGTCTTGGCCGCGGCTTCTGCAAAATATCATCTTCTGAACTAGTGGTCCAAACAACTATTTTGTCATACGTGCTACGCTTTTGGAAATAATGTTGAAAACTAGCACAAATATGAAAAACTATTGGTCAATGTATTCTTGTTCTTGTATACAATTTTTTTTTAATTTTTTGGTGTTAAGTCGCAAATTTGTACAAATTACTTTTGTTCTAGGCTTCAATGTACATTTTTGTCTGAAAAATATTCTACTTTATTGAGTCATTTGTTTCTACGCACTAAATAAAACGCATAGAAAAAAAAACAAAAAGTCTCGACTTAGAGGTTGACAATAACAAAATAATGCTTTTAGGTCCATGAAGGTGTGCTCCCTACATAAATTTGTATGATAAAGACAAAAATTTTACTTTAATTTCAAATAGTACATATTTGCAATTAAAAATTTTCAGCTCTGTTATCTAAAAAACTAATGATTAATAATAAAAAATTGCAAATTCTTATTGTTTGTACCATAATGCACATCTTGGATGAGTATGATTCTATTTGTTTTCACCCAAGGGAAAACATAAAGTGTTACTTGAAAACACATTTGAAAAAAAAAAAGCAGATAGTTTGCCAGTCTAATTTACAATAAAATTCTAATAACAACCAACAACAGTTTTTTTAGAGTTCGTCGCAGACTGTTGAGTTTCTCGTATGATTTAAGTCCCCAAAAATTCAAAGCTCACTGTTGTTGTTATCAAAAATTGTTAAAAAAATTGCAAAATAAAACTGATAGTAATGGCTCTTATTTTTCAAGTATGTAATACACTCACATGGTAAAAATCCTTGTTGCACAACAAAATTTGTTTGTAATTTCAGATTACTGATAAGACTGTTTATTGGGCTTCTTGTTAAAAAATCTGAGAAATACATTTTGCTTCTGTTGAAAGACCAAAAAAACAGCAAGCACCTGCATTTAAAAAAATAATAAAAATAAAAAATAAAATACAATAGAAAAATTGTGTTTTTACTGACTAGGATTTTGTATAACACATCTGTTGAAGAGCCGGTTCTCTTAACAATCATCTATTTCTTTTTTGCTCCTTCGCTGCTCTTAGATTTGCAAACACATGAAACTAACTGATTTGAGTAAAATAATGTACAAAATCTTTTTGAGAAGTTGGTAAGCAAGTTACTTGCTCAACGTTTTAAGAGTTTGCCAAATCTCGCAGAGAATACCTAACTCCAACTATACTTTTTCCAGTGATAATGTTTATGAGCTGGCACAACCTCAATTTCTTTGAATAAAAAATTTATTTGCAAAAATGTTTGAATTCTATGAGACTTTAGAACAGTGGATTCAAAATTTTATTTCACATCGAGTGTTGTTTTTATAGTTTTAATAATTTTTTAAATATTTTATACAAAAACAAATAAATATAAACTTAAAATTTAACATTACTTATAGACCTACTAAATTGATCTATCAAAGAACGAATCAATAACAATATTAGAACCATTTAGACATCTGTTGTTTTTTACAAAATGATAAAAATGCAAATTCTAGACATACAACACTTTTGTAGGTCAAAACGGAATTAAGTAAAAAAACAATAATTATGTGTATAAATTATACAACAGGTGTAACTATATTATAGATTACAGGTATTTGTCATATAACGTGATGAAAATATAACTAATTGATTTTTAATACATCAATAAATTAAGCAAATTTGCAATAAACAATATTTAAAAGCAATTGCAAAATAATTAATTCATATACTGTGCGATCTACAATTATTTCGATAATAGTATAAAACAAAATTAGAGTCTTAGCTTGATTCAGTGCTGTCAGTTTGACATGACAAAATTGAGAAAACAAATGTCAAGCTAAAAAACAGAAGTAAATTTAATAGTGTTTAACTCAAAGTATGTAGCTTTTTGTAAAAATTGTTTGATCGTCAATTGCAAGTTCTACAAATTTTTTGAAACGATATGTTTTTGATAATACACTTATAAAAAATGTCACTTTTAGAAATTTATAGCTTAGATGCTGCGTTAACTTTTTCTCAAGTTTTACAAACTTTATCATTATGAGTTTGATAAAATATTCCTAAAAAAATTGCTTGCTTTAAGACTAAATGCTTTCAGATATGTCTTATCTGCCAGTCAGTTGTAGTTTGAAATCAGTGTTTAGATTTCAAAGCAAAAATTCAAAAAATATATATTTTAGTTTATTAATATTATATTAAAAAACAAGTTTTAAAAGACATACCTTAAAGCTCGCATTCCAGTTTAAAAACGAGTGACAAAACCTCGAGTTTTTTTGAAGAATAAGTGCTTTAAGGTCTCATGAAACGAGTCTTTTAGACTATTTTTTGTAATTTGCCTTTTTTATGCTGTTTTAGAATTGTTTTTTTTTATTTCATTGATTTAGGGGTTTTTGGAGTAGGTTGGCAATATCTTGATTCGAAAAGTGACAATCTTATGTATTTGTCTTTTTTTTTGTTTTATTCAAAAATTCTAATCTTGTCAGCTCCAAAATACGAAAATAGAAGAAAACTTTACATGGAGGCCTCCCGAAATCCGTGAAATAGCAAAAACAATTTTGGTTTTCATTATTATTATTATTGTAAGATACCTACTTTTTTAGGTCAAGTGACATATAAACTGTGACTTTTGTTTTATTGAAATCGGTTGTTCTTCCCAGACCAGTGCACTTATTATTTACACCATTATATGCCACATTTTACATAAATATACTTTCCATTAATTATTCACTTCACTTTGTTGTTCAAAAAATGCAATTTTAAATTTTATTGACAGACAGGTAAAAAGTCAAACTAAGTTTCACCAATCTAAAAATTTTTTAGAAAAAAATGTTTGGGGTTTTAATGGCTTATAACCGCACCGAAACCTATGACGTCGCGTTCTCTAATGAGTCTATTAGAGTATCAAAATGGAAGCAAATGGCAAAAATTGTATAATAAAACGCTTTTATTTTTTAGTGACATGATATTGTTCATTTTCGTCATGGATACGATATATGAAACGTATCTCATATCTCCCTTGGGACTTTGTAAAGTTTTTCACCCTCAAACACATGGTTACCATGCATTTGCAGCAATTATACATTCATGCATTCTCGGATGTTGTTATTTTTCATATAATTTTATTAAGAAAGCAGTAATGAAATACTAAAAAATAAAATATTTAATGCACTACGGGAGATATTCTGTTTTTCACCCTCGGTAGACTTACAGACCGCGGGCCTCCGGCCCTTGGTCTGTAACACGTCAACCTCGGAGAAAAAACATTCATATCTCCCTTAATGCATAAATATCTATTATAGTGTCTTTTCAGTTTTTTTATATACTGTTTGAAAATATTTTTCTAGTGAAAAAAAAATTGCTAGAATAAGTTAAGACTTGTATCATTGCCGTGTAAAAATTGCGTAAAAATAAAGAAACATTTTGTAAAGTGTTTAATTTTTTATTCAATATGTTCAATTCGTTGTCAAACTGTTGTTTGTAAAATTATTTATTTTATTCTTTATCTATATCAATATTTTTTTAATCAATTTAAAAAAAAAAGGTTTTTAATTTGACAGTATTTTTTTTTGTGTGTTACCTCTTAACTTTTTTTTTTTTGAACCAATGGCTTGGAAGCTGGTGCTTTCCATATGGTCTTATTTAAATTTGTTCAAGATCTGACCGGTAGTTTTTGAGTTGTTCTTATTAATGTTTGTATGGCATATATTTTTGACACCTACAATTATTGATTATAAAAATTTCTGAAAAATTAAAAAAAATACTTCAATATAATTGAATAATAGTTTTTTTATTAATTAATTTAAGCAAATAGAATTAATTAATATAAATAAATTAAAAATTCGCCATATTGAAGTCAGTTTTTCCAAATTTTCAATTTGTTTAATTACTATTTAAAATTTAGGGCAGTAAATACGTAAAGTTCCTCAGGAGTAACATTCTAATATGCAAGTAATTTTATCAAAACTTACCAAATTTTTTGATACTTTAAAGTTGTTTGTAAAGAAAAACACGTTTTTTTATTAAAACTAAATATAAAAATAATGTATTCTAATTTAGACAAACCCTTCAATATTAAAAAAAAAATTAATTTAAATGCTAAGATTAATAGAAAGATATTTTAAGCTTCCAGCTCTTGTTTGTTTTTGTTTTAAGATTGCAGTTGTTGGTTTGCTTATACATTTTAATATTCTATTAAATTTGCTTTAAATTTTTGTATGGATAACTACTAAACAGCTCAAAAAAATGTTGTGACATCATGTCTTATAATGGAATCAATATGAGACATAAGTTAATAAAAATGTTAAGTTTTAGCTTTCTGAAAACTGGCATCGGTTTGTCAAAAATATTAAACTCATAATAAAAAAAAATTATTCTTAAATTTTTATTGTATGAATGTTCCGGATTTTCAAGAGACTCTGTGGCTCCTCATCTCATCCGGAGTTGACTAAGCAGGAATCTACGTCTAAAGCTATCAAAACAGCTAGTTCAAAAAAAAAGGACATAATTGATATCCATGGGGGGTCAAACAGCGTCTCCATCGGCGTCGTCTCCCTTATATTTAGCTTTACTTGATCGCATTGCTTTTAGTAGAATAAGACGTCTCCGCTAGACGTCTTCGAGAGGTCTTAAAAAGGGTAAGTATTTTTTTATTAAATTTTTAGTTTATCTTACTATGTATTGGTCAAGCCAAGAAGCATAATATTAAATATTGTTTATTATTTTAACATTTGTTAGATATATTAGATGAGTTATATTACGTTAATTTTAATTTTAATCACTTAACCATGAAAAATATTTCGTACTTAAATTGCAAGTGTTATACTATGACATTGATTAAATACAAGGCTAAACAATCGCCTATGATTTGATGGTCAGTTCCTTTAAAATATTCTCCAATTCAGTTTCCTGTTATATTTGCAAATAAAATTAACTTTCTTTTAAAGTATTTCCTAATGTATATCAACTTTTAATTTTAGTTTACAAACATATAGAAATGTTCTTTAACACATATTGTTTATGATTTTATTTAAACAGCGTCAATGAGCTTTGTCGTCATAGATTTGTTGTTTAATGCAAGTTTGTAATAATTATTATTTGAGAATCGTTTACTATATGACATAAATGTTACACATCTAATTTTTTTTTATTAGCAGTTTATATATTAATTTATATATTATTTTGCTTTATTGTATATTTATTAATAGTAGAATAATATGATTTTTACAACAATTTGTTCTTAATTATGCCAGACATTTGACCTTAATTGCTTGATAGATCTTATTCGTTGTAAGTTGGTGTAAACTGATGCAACATATTGGTTGATATTTTAATTACTTTTTATATTACATATATGAATTAAATTGTCATTTGTAACAAACTCAGAAGAAAACTCAAAAAAATTTAAAAATCATTCCTGAGTAGTCTATATGAATATGAATAAAACTTTATTGAAAAAAGAACGCTAAACAATGATATATTATTTATTTTTAAATTCATCAATTTTATTTGTTAAAAAAAAATTATGATTATTTTCTTAGAAAGGTGTTTATTTAGAGAAATTTATTTTAAAAACCTGTTAGATAAATATTATGACAGGATTTAAAATTGTCGAAACTGAACTTAGGTACCTACTACATTTACAAACTAATAGCAAGACTATGATTTATAAGTTTTTAAAAAAAAAATGTTAAAAAAACGAAACCAACTTATTAATTCTTTTTAACAATTTAACAAAGCATAAATCAATAACATTAATTAGTTATACAAAATTGTGTGCAACTTGTAATTCAGATTAATAAATTATAGTTTAGAAAACGTTAAATGTAATTCAAATTAGTAAATTGTAATTTAAAAAAGGTAACTTCTAATTTAGATTAATAAATTGTAATTCAAAAAGCGTTGAACGTAATTTAGATTAATAAATTGTAATTTAGAAAACGTTTATTGTAATTCAAAAACTATAAATTGTATTTCAGAAATCAAGTAGAGGTCTTTATATAGATGTAGTAATTCACTTCATGGAGGGAAGCTAACGGGATTAGCATGTACCTATAGAAGTTTACCCATCAAAATAATAATAAAAAAATATATTAGAAAAAGCAAATTTATTGGTAAACATAAGGCAAAGTTTGTCAAAAATGCAAAAAAAAATGTTTATCGGCCTGCAGGCATATCCTGTAATACCAAAGCTGCAGCATGGTGAATTGTGGTATGTTTACCTCAACTATTGTATCCTTTTCATTTGTTTTTCTGAATTACATCTTTTACTTTCTCAATTACAATTTAAAAAAGTGTAGTTATATTCTACAAAGAGGAATAGTACTAGCATCGCTTATTATTGGTTTTGGCGACGATTTTAACGTATTTAGAGCAAGCAGAAAAGTTATTTTTTTATAATTATGTTCAAAAATAAAAAATAATAAAAATACATGACTGTTTGTTTATATGAAATTTAGATAATGCTTATTACAACCTTAATTTTATGCAATTTTGTATTAACCTATAATCATACTTCTATAGCGATTATTTTCCGTATTTGTGTTCATTTTAGTTTGCGATATTTTTATTTGAACAAGTTGACCTTTAATGTCCAAGTAGAAGTTATTAAAATTCAATAATATTTATAATATTTAGTTTTTATTATTTACTGAATTTGATTTCTATTCTGATTTTTTCAGAATATCTTGATCGTAATCAGTAATGATTATTTGTATAAACAGCACTAATAAACTCATGAACAAAAACTTTTGTTTTTTGTTCTATTTTTTTGTTTATAACTTTTTATGCTTAAACATAAGTGCCATGAAAATTCAATCTTTTAATTATCACTAAGGTTTATTAGCAGATTATATATATATATATATATATATATATATATATATATATATATATACAACAATTTTAGAATGTATTGTAAAATTGCAAGTGATTCTATAAAATGTTAATAATAAATCATCAAAAAACCTACATTTCTTAGAACTTGCTCTGTAAATTACAGATTATAATCATTAATCCTATTCTTAGTAAAAGTGTCTTAATTCCATAACGTAAAACACGTAACCAATATGTTGATTGACAGATCAGATGTTAAGCGAAAGTAGGAGGTCAATGTTAAGCTATAATTTAGTAACGCAAATTTTAATAATCATAGTGACAGAAAAATTAATAGTCATTTTTATTAATAAATTATCTATCACTACATAATTAAGCTCTCTCTATAAAATTTTTAAGTAAGTGCAATCTTCATTACACCAGATCTATTATTACATCAGAAAATCTGTGTATTTTCTCTGGTTCTGTAAAATGATGCAATTTTTAAAGTATTTCAAATGATTAATAGAGTAGTTAGTCATTATAAGAAGAAAACTTTTATCTATGATCTTGAATTAGATTTTTAATAATTTATTCTTCCAAGTGTAAAATAACGTCAAGATACTGAAAATTGTCTGAAATTATATTAAATTTAAAGTCGCAATATTTTTCGTTTGCTGTATAAAAGCTTAAGACTGTTCTGTTTAGTTTTATAATAATATTTAATTTGCAAAAATACTCTTTGTACTTAAAATTACTGATTAAATAATAATTTAAAAAATAATGGTTTTTAAAATATAAAAATATTCTGTTAGCGTAACAACTCATTATTTTAAAAAATGTAAAATTTACTGGTATTTAGAACTTAATCTGATACTGTAACACACAAAATGCTATGTTAGTTACTAGATTTAAGTCTAATTGGCGATATGCACTGCGACTTTTATAGTTCTATTGTACTCCTTACAATTACAAACATATATACATACACACACCCATAAGCCAGACAATTGTAGAACACAACTTTTGCCAGGGTGTGAATTGAGCCTACGACCCCGCCAGACCAGACTCCAACCTACTATCGTTGGCCATCTAATCCACCGAGCTTCGCAATTCAGTTACTTAGTTGTACAAATATAAATTAATTATTTTTTATAGTTATTTGCTTGTAAACTAAGATTTTTCTGTTGCTTTTAAATTAAAGATTTTTTCAGAAAATCAAATCAAAAAATGTCTTTTGGTCTAAATGCACTGTGCTTAAATATTTGTAACTTGCATCTGCAAACAAATGCAGCTTGATAGTTTTATGATTTGCTCTATTAAGTCTTTTACTAAATGCACACTTTAAATTAATTAACTCTTTTGAGAAACTTAGTTTTCTAAATTCGATTAAATTGCTGTTATATTTATAAACCTTTTCTTCATCAGTACTACTTAGTAAATTTTTTTTTGGCAAAGCGTTTTGAATTATACTTAATTGTATCTAAAAGATTAATACAATTTTGATCAAAAGAATTAAAATGTAAAAATTCCATGTTTCTACATAACTTACTTTTACCTAATTTTATGCTTATGCAATCATCAAGTACGTAGTACTATACAGACCCAATTATTTACAATATTAAATATTTCTTAGTTTTTGTCGTATGTACCTATAGTTACCGTAAGCACCCAAACTACACAAGTATGTTAATATTTGTAATGATTGTAAATGTGAGCCTTTGCAAGATGTTTTTTTAGTGTTGTTGGAGTTTATTTGTACTTCCTAGCTTTGTTTTTATATGAGAAATAAGTCAAAAATACTTTGACATGTTTAGGCTTTATTTTAGGTCATCTTCAGGTCAAAATCTATATAAAAATAATATAATAACACAAAATTATTAAAATACTTACAGTCAATTTATAAAAAAAATGTTTTAATACAAAACATTGAATATTATTTATATATTTTTTTGTAATGATGTTATTTGCTTGATATACATAATTGGCTTGCAACTATTTTCTTTAATAGACTTTCTATTATCAAAGAAATAGTTTCTAAAAATTGCTTTTTACCAGTTTTCTTGCATGGTAAATTATTGATTAAATTAATCGATAGAGAAATTATAAATGCAAAAAACCCATGAGATTTGGCTAACTTACTGCAAAGCTTTATGCTTACGCAATCATCAGTTAAATTGTCTGTAGTATCTTAAATAGAAAATAGATTCTTACGTTTAGACAGACAATATACTTATGAATAGGTAAAAACATGAATGAATTTGTAACATATTATATAAGAAGCAGTAACTGACTGACAGTAGTTTCTTTTTAAAGCAAAAATGAAAGTGGTCTGCCAAAATGCAAATCATAATAATATAATCTTAGCCAAAGAGATGATGTCATGGTAAAATTTAAACTTATGAGTCATGTTACCATTAAAAGTTTAGAGTGATTACTTTTTGTGCTATTAATCTTGTTAACGGATACCTTTCAGCAGAACCGGCTGAAGAAAAAGCGGTGTCCGGTGCCCCGAGGACTAAAAAAATATCAAAGCCGGTCTCACAAAAAGTAGTTCGCAATGCAAATTATTTCGGTGTGGGGCCTGCAAAAAGAAAACTTTTTTTGGCTTAAAAATAATATAAATTTCCCTAAACCGTGCCAAGAGTGGCAAGTAGATATGTATTAAATGGAAACCAACTAATTTGAATTATTGTTTAGTAGGTATAAGAACTAATTTTTTTTTTCAGAACCGCACAGATATGTTAAATATATTTATTTTTAATCTATAGTGGTCTGCAAAAAATGCGCCTAAAGCAAGTTTGCTCAAAGCACTTTGATCGCGGCAGGTAACTGGAGATTTTCGATAGCTCCAGCTTTTGAATTATGTATAACAAATCTATTTTTAAAAATTGTGTCATACTATTATCTTTGAAAGTTGCTACAACTAATTATATATTGATTAAAATCACATTATGAATATTAACACACTCTTTTACGTTCGAGATCAAGATAGCTTGATAGCTACGTGAGAATATGAACGTCTTGTAAAATCCCTCTATAAAACTTTGGTCTAATAAACACATAAATAAAATATATTATAAACTTTTTATTGGTATAAACTACTATAATTTAATTATTTATAGTCTTACATATTTATATAAAAAAATTAATTTTTTGACCAAAAAACTGTAAGTTAACGCGGTAGCGTTAACCCTACGTGAAATGTCAGGTTTAAAGCTCTCATGTTATAAATAAAAATATCTCATGCCATTTATTTAATAAAATTGTTGTGTTGTCACGTGAATAGTTTTTGCAGAAATCAGATTTTTTAACAAAAAGCTATTATTTTTATGTAAAGTAAATGATTTTTTTAAATGTTTGTAAAATATTGCAGCGAAACAAACCTTTCTGCTAATTGATAAACCCACTGTGAATTTTTTAAGAATACTATCATAGTTTCTCGATTTTGAAGCTTCACATTATTTAGTTGTTTTTGTTACAACTAAGAACGCATATTTTTTTTAATATGTTTTTACAGAGTTTTTAAAAATTTTTAGGTTTAGAACTAAATAAACCGTTAAGATTCAACGCAATAAACTATAAGCTATAAATAGGTACTTTAGATAAAAATTACTTTTACACGTAAAGCTAAATACTTTATTACAAACTTCTAACCTACTATATCTTGTTAAATTCTTATCAATTAAGACATAACCAAGATATTAATCAACTTATTATAGTTAATACTTTGCAATACTAAAGATTTTTAATTCTAATAAACAAGTAACCAATTAATGTGTTGATTTCAAAATGTCAAAATTATCATTACTATTAGTTTTATCTGAAATTGAAGTTAAATTTTTGTACTTTTGTTTCAATAGGAATAAAAAACTGCTCAAAACAAATTGTTATTAAAGTAGAATATAAATTAAATGAGCAATATTATATTAAAGCAGGAACATTGTCAATTTTACCACTTGATTTAAAAAAAAAAGAGGTTTGGCTGTATGTTTGTTTTATGTATTAACCGGTTTCTCTGTGAATAATAAATTGTAGACAGATATTAAACATTTTTATTCAACCAATTTACTTCATAGTCTATTACCTTTTCTAGAAGCGTTTTTGTTTTAAGCTAGCTTAAAAAAATTACGTTTATTATTTTAATAAATATTCTTTATTGAATATTTTTTATTATTATTTTTAATAATCATAAATATTTTTTATTTTAGTTATTTAGTGGATTCAAACACCTTATGCCACTTTAAAGAATAATATTCTCTATAACATTTAAAAAGGAAAAAATTACATCAAACAATGATCAAAGCTAAACTCTTTTAGATAAAGAATGCTTAAAAAAAAAAGTATGTTCTTAGTTTAATTTTTCTAAAAATTAAAAATAGTTATTTGTATACCAAATAACTTAAATAATAACTTAAATTTTTAATAACAAATGTAGAATATATTTTCCAAGTTGTTAGTTTAAGAAAAATAATCTGTATTAAAGTATACATTAGATGTTTTGAGGAATTAAAATGTTAATATCAACCTAACTCGGTTTACATCGTGAGATGGACTCGTCCTTAAAGTTTTTTAAAAATGCGTTTTCTTACTCTATATTTAATTTAAAACAAGAAGAAAGAGTAAAAGGGGGCGTTTATAATAACTCTTTTTCTGTTTTTTTTTAACAAAATATACGCTAAATTGTCAAAATTAAATCATTTACAAGTGCCATTTGAGTCCAGAAAAATAGTATTTTACATACTCATATGTCATACTTTAGAAACAATTTTAGGAAAATAAAATGTTTTAATTACATGTAATAAATTAAAATTTGACAAACTTAATGTCTTTAAGATAAATAATTTATTTACTCAATTAATTGTAACAAATTGACCATAAAACCTAATTCTGGTAAAATCATATAGCAGCCAATTTTCGTAGAAGACTTTAATTATTATACTAATTTTGATTAATAATGGGTATAGCTAGTAGTTGTTAACATAATGACAGTAATAAGATAACAAATTTAAAAATTGATGATTTATATGATAAAAAAGAAGTAAATTATTGCAGGTTACTATATCTGATACAAAAACCTACGTTCCACGTAGTTTTACAGTTATAGAAAACGGTTTTTCTCTTAACGCAATTGGTCTTTGCAGAAGGCATATCAGTTTACGCTTTGTATGTTTTGATCGTCAAAAAAAATGTTTTATAAAAAAAATACCCAAGTTATGTTGTCAGAATTGACACAATACCAAAAAGACCAGCCTGAAACTTGTGGCACTCAAACGTTTTGACAAATGAAAGTTCTGTAAGGTAGCACAAAGCTGCATCAGAAGTAAAAAAAAAGCAGCAGAAATGATTCAAATAGAGGCCTTCTAAAAAGAAAAAAAACAGAATTTTGATAAAATGTCTAGTCCCGCTTCTAGTGAAAGCTCCTAGCACTATTGTTTGCAGTTAATCCGCTCTTGTCGCTGAAAACAATAAGCCAAAACACTAACATTTTTTTATTTTTGATATAAATATTGATGAAAATGACAGCAGTAAAGCAGAATTATAATTTAATTTTATTGCGTGTTTTAAGGCTTATTTATAAGACGCATAGTGTCGCTCAATAGTAAATAATTATGACCTGCGAATCTCATGACTTTTAGGTAAACCAATAAACAGTAAGATTTTAAGAATTTTCTATAACCACAAAATTATTTCAGTAATTGTTTTTCTTTACCCAGTATGAAATTTTCTCAAATGCTTGTTTAAGTGTTGATTTTAATTGTTGCAAAAATTTTTCCACTCATAAAGTAATGAAAAGAAATTTTTGTTGGTTTTTTTTGATGTTTAATTTGAGAACTTACTCGATTTCAATAATTTGCAAAAATTCAAATTTTATGTTTCATTTTGTCTTAAACCCTCGGAAACGTCATGGGATTTTGTCCAAATACCAAAAAAAAATAATTAGTTTTCGCTTTATAAACCTAATTAGCCATTTTTTTTTAAACACAAAAATTATGGTAAATAATATATACGCTTAGGATTAAATGTAATTATTTATTTATTGGTTGTAGATAAATATATTTTAGTTTATGCTACATAGAGCTGAGATGGATGTGCTTGTAGTGTTTCCTTCTGACTACTTTTGACGTATTATAATAAATAGGTATAAAGTTTTGAAAAAAATATTGAATAAAATTAAATTGAAATTACTTGCAATCTGCTGATTAAAAAATATGCAAATTATTTTATAAATAAATTTTTGAACGATAACGACCGCATCGTGAGACTAGCCGTTGTTAATAGGCTTCATCCTGTACGAGAAGTTAGTAAAAATATGACTGTATGTGTTAGCATTGTCCCGTTTGACACTCACGATCATACAGTTATACAGAATCAAGAAATTGATTGCTTCAAAATACTATCATGTCTAGTGCAAACCTAATGCAATGTAAAAGTGTGTGCGTCTTGTGCCAAAATTAGAAATCTGGGTATTTTATTTTCGTTCAAAATGAATAGAAATCAACGCAATAAATAGGTGAGTCAAAGAAAATAAGAGCCTTCTCCAGCCACTATGATTACTAATCAAAATGTTATTATTAAGAATTGGACTCTATTTTGTGCGCAACATAAGCAAATAAATGAAGGAAATAGGTGGCTTAATTTAATAAAATTACATATCTAGATATCTCTTTCAATCTGGTATCATCTAGTATTATATGCTCGTCGAACAACATCTAATACTAATTCTATCTAGTGAAATAGAATAAAAAATTCTTAATAAACAAAAACTAAGCCTTTTTTATTAAAACACAAAATATAACGTGTATTGAAATTAAAAAAAAAATCTTAAATTTTATTACTTTAAGATTAGAAGTATGTTTTTTCAAATGTTCTGTATCTTGTTGAGCGATAAAAAATCCTATGAGTTGGTAATATTTGTTGATATTAGAAATTATGCTATTTGAAGCTTGTCAAACCTTTTCCACAAATTGTCATTTATCATATCAAATTTAAGAAATTTTAAAAATCAATTATCATCTATGTGTAAAATAAGGGTTGATCGTAAAATGTGGAGAAATAAGCTAGGCACAGTAAAGCGATTAGCGCAAAATTTGGGTAATTTTAGTGACCCAAACTTTTCAATAATTTTGTTTTTAACCTGCATTTTACCATTATTCTTTAAGTATAAGTAGACATTTACTAACATTTACAGCAACCCTCAAGCAGACAAGTTTAAATCTAACTTAAAATCTATTTGTTTTTCAAAAAAAAAAAAACACTAGATAGCAATGTCGATTATAATTTTATAAAACATTGCACATTTAAAAAAAAACTTGATGGAACTTATTAGTGTTGCGACTATGACAAACCAATGACACCCATTGGTTGCTAAACAGCATGACAGCAAAAATTATAAGTCTACTACATTTTTTAGATGACCAATCGAAAAACTAATCAATTTAGTTAGAAAAAAAAACTCTTTACAAAAAAAAAACTTTAAAAAATAAAAAAATGCACTAAAAAGTATAAAATAATTGCGTAGACTTGTATGTTTAAAAAACAATCAAATTATTTGAATACTATATTGTACAATTATTGTTATTTTTGGAGTCGGTGTCTGTCAAGGTAAGATGAGCGCCTGCATCTGCTCGCGTGTAGTTTAAATATTGTGTATGCTAATATTAAGATTAGTATATCATAATATACACAACCTTATACAAATCTACCTTGACTCACACCGACTCTAAAAATAACAATAATTGCACATTATAGTATCCAAATAATTTGATTGTTTTTTAAGCATACAAGTCTATGCAATTATTTAAAACTTTTTAGTGCATTTTTTTATTTCTTGTTGAAATTGTTTTTTATTTTTTGATTTTTAGTTAGCTCGATCACTATTATTTATTTCAATATGGGTAGACCTACTAAACACGCTGCTAATATGAGAAATGAGACAAACAAAGAAAGGGAGAAACATTTATCTCAAAATGTAAAATCTACTGTTTACTTAATATTTAATTAATTGATACTTTTTTATGATTTGCGCTTATGTAAATGAAATTTATCAAATTGCTTAAATTAATTAAATAAATAAACTATTATTTAATTATATTGAAATATTTTTTTTTACAAATTTTTATAATCAATAATTGTTAGTGTCAAAAAAAAGCATTAATAAGAATAACTTGAAAACTACTGATCACATCTTGATAAAATTTAAATGGAATCAATTGGAAAGCACTAGCTTCCAAAAGAAAAGTCATTAAAATCGGTTTTCCCAGAAAAAAGTTCTGAAGTAACACATATAAAAAAAATATTACAGTCGAATTGATAACCTATTCTTTGCAAAAAAAGGTGTAATTTAAAAAAATTATTTGGAAGCTGGTGCTTTCCGTTTGGTTCCATTTGAATTTGATCAAGATTTTACCAGTAGTTTTTGAGTTATTCTTATCAATACTTTTTTTGAAATATATTGTTGACACTTCAATTGATTATAAAACTTTGTGAAAATTAAAAAAATATTTCAAAATAATTAAATAATAGTTTATTTATCTGAATCTATTAATGAATAAATAAAATAATAATTACTCATATTGAAGTCGGTTTTCTCCAAATGTTTAATTTGTATTATTATTTAAAAAAAACCATGTTACTTTTGCTACAAAATTAACGATGAAAATATATTTTTTTAAAATCATTATAAAATGCACTAATTTATATCGGAAAACTCTGATAGAGATTATTTTCTAGTAATTTTTCTGTTTACAAAGTATGATAATTACTTTCAGACTTATTAGACACATTTTATGTAAATATTTTAGTATTTGTATAAAAAACATTTATTAGAATAAAATTCTAACAAATTTATTTTTTTTATAAATATTTTTGATCAATTAATTTAATACTCAAAAAGAAACCAAAAGTAATATTTTTATAATATGTAATTTTTTAAATTTTAATATAGCGGCCTTCTAACTTATTATTAATTATTTTTTTAAAACGTTTTATTTTTAAAGTAATTGTGAAAAACAAAACAATGTAATCAAATCTTCCAAAGTCATCCAGTTCTAATTGTAGAAACACAATGAAACTTTGTATGTATATGTGGTTCAGGTGACAGACTATATCCCAAATCTCCCAAAATCGAGTCAAAAACGCATGGTAAAGCTTTTTAGTGACTAGTAGTAAACCTCTTGTATTTAGGTACAAATAAAAATTCAATAAAGACTTGGTATCAAAGGCCACATAATATAAACACTTGTTTTTATAAATAAAGAACGGAATATATGAAAAATAAATATCGGCTATTTTTGATATGGCAGGCAAATTAATTGATGAATGTTTGAATATGGTTGATTAGTTTTGATTTATGCTAATAAAAAATTGCATATTTTAAATGTTTCAACCATTTTTGCATGTTTTTTGCATTTTGTGTAAATTCAATCCGGGGACATACTGTATAATAATCTAAATATATATATTTATTATTAATATTAATAAAATAACATAGAAAATATTATTGATAAATAAAATAGTTCTTGTTGGTAAAAAGTTATAGCTATTTCAGAAAAAAACATTAACTTAAACAATAAACAATAGATAATTATTGCAAATTTACGTATTAAAAAAATAATTACCATTTTACTTGTATTATAAACGCGGTTACACATAACATTAAAAATAAAATTAAAATCTTATCATTTCATGAGTTTGATCAAAATGACAGTAAACTCATCAAAATAAATTAGTTAATTTTTACCAAAAATTGAAGCAATTTTTTAGAACGACTTTTTAGTTATATTGATTATTAAATGTTTTTTATATTATTATTATTGTCTTGTTTTGTATTCATTGCGTTTCTAAAAAATCGTATAAATTTGTTAAAAAAAAATACTTTTTTTGGAAAAAATGCACCAATAAGTCAACTCTATTTTACTAAAATGTACAAGTAATGACGTCATTGATAATTTTTTAAGTACCAAATGAATAATTTAATAATCAATTTAAGGACGAAAGGTTTAGATGCTCGTTTAATTGCTCAAAAAACATCATAAGAATATTAATACCACGTAACAAAAGAAAAAAATTTAACTTTTGTTTTTAACAAATTTTTTCTACTTTATTGTCAAGAAGTGATTTGACTGATTTCGTAATGCGTTGGTGTTAAAAAATATTTACCAACGTCAGTTTTTCCACCTTTAATATTAATTTCAGTATCAATTGCGACAAAAAAAATTACTGCTTTAAATTTAAAAAGTTTGGCCCACAAAAACCAAACTTGTGAATGCACAATTTTTGTGTGAGATTTGTTGATTTGTTTGTTACTCGTGCTGTGCTGTAGGTGATTTTTTTTTGTAGCTTTTTGTTTTTTTTTTACCAGACATGTTGGTCAAGTCTGTTTCACTGTTTATTTGGAACAGTATAAGAATGTCAACCTAGATTGCTTACTACTGTTTTATGATAAAGAAACGAAATATAACAAAAATATTATATATATAAACTAATTTTATTATATAGGTATAGGCATACAATACAAAAACAGCTTTTAGGTTGCGGTTGCTACACGTGTTGAAATCACTTAAATAATATAAGTTTTTTCTCGAAACCGTCAGTGAAATGTCTAAAATCGACACTAAAGCAGTTCATGATACTATATTTTATAAAACTGCCACTAGTAGACGTAGTCTATCATATTATTATTACAGTTTCTAAAGTTGGCACTAAATTAGTTCATTATGCTGCTGTTTTTAATTACACAATTTTTGGTTTCGTAGTTGTACAACGAAAAGCTATTTTTTTAGCATTTTTTTTCTGAGCTCATTTTCGCACTGTTTTCTAATTTTTTTCAGACAATTTAAAACGCTATATTTTAGTTTGAAGCACGAAAAAAACCAATTTTAACATCTATTAAAATAAATTAGTTAAATAAAATTATTTGTTATTTTAATAAAAATTTAATTCTAGAGATATTCAATACTATTAGTGTTTAGCGAAATGAAACTCTCACAGTGTTATAATCTGCTTTTAACAATTTCTTGACTTTTGTTTATAAGATTTTTTAATAGAAATAATCAATATTTTTTATTAAGTCATTTAGCGGTCTACTAAAATATGGCTTGTGTTTAAGATGATAAAAATGAAATTATAGGTTTAGACTTTTCAATGAAGTAACCAACTAACAACAAAAATTAATCATTATAATTACAGACACTGATGTATTTATCTTTATTGTACAGATATTTTCTGAGCATAAAATTATTTGAGTTATTTCCTAAAACATAAATCAGATTGTTTTAAATTTAAAAAAAAACGTCTTTTGAAATCGCAGATTAACAAATTGTTTCAATTTAATTTTCTTGTGGAAAAATAGCAACATTGCTTTGAATTCACAAAATGACTAAGCATTTCTCAATTATCGCTTATGCTTTTTGATTATTAGATAAAATAGCATAGTATGATACATTATTCATTTTAAGTATAAAGGAAATTTACAATACGTCATTTAATCACATGTTTAATTGAAACTTTCGTAGAACTCACTTATTATTAAAATATCTGCTTTTATGCAAGCTTGCTTGACAATTTTGCTATAAGCTGGAATATGCCATATTTGATATCCAATATAAAATTTTTTTAGACTGGTTTTAAATATCAGCATTGTAAACTATTGTTACTATTTTTTTAATCCAAATAACATTTTTGGAACACATTATAGTTAAGTATTGAAATGTCAAGTCAAGCAAGCTATTTATATTTTATTTTATTAAATCATTATAAGCGATATGCTGTTTTCAATAGTGCTCCTCCTACACTGGACCAATTTAAATTTAACATCATTTTTTTAAAATAATCAGGCAATAGAGATAATCGTTCTCTGTACAAGAGGGTAGTAGTAGCGAGTTAAATGTCGGGTTCAGTTCACTGTTAAATATTTGCTCTTGTAATCTAAGAAAAAAAAATTGTAAATACGGTTAATACATAAAAGTAATTTAATTAAAATGTATAACAGTTTAAAATATGAATTGATGCTAATTATACATACAAAATACTACAAATCAAAACAGTTGTAACTCAAAATGATTCGCATCGAGTAATTATTTATTGTTAGTTATTATTAATTTAAATCAGTAACATTATTTACTTGTTATTATTTATTTATACTTTATATTTTATTTTCTTTAATTTACAATTACTCACTCAATAACAAATTAAATATAAAAAACTTATTAAAATAGCAAAATTTTACATTTGATAACGATATTATAAACTCACATAAAAACCCAACTACATACTTTGTCTTTGACAGTCTACTCTGGATTTAGAATAAGGTCACATCGCTAACGATGCATTGAATCAAGTTGTATGCAATTTCAGCTATAGATTTACCATAAAAAAAACGCGTATAATTAATTCGTTCATTTTTCAAAGATGTCTATAATGAAGCTGAAGTGGCGAGTTCCAGTAGATCTTTGATGCTAATGTAGTTAGTTGCTGCTTTATAGCTTATAAAAATAATTGCAATCCTTGACGTATCTTAGCAAATAAAGTTAAAAAATTCATTCTCGGAAAAATTAAAGTAAGTACTATTTTAATAAATATCGTATTGTTATAAGCTGCAATAAGTTATTTTAGTATACTCATTTAAATTTATACGTTACTTTTTATCTCTTTGCAGATCCGGCTTTGTAGAGAATAAGTGTTTCAAGAGCACGATATAATTGTCAAACATATTATTTTTAAACCACAAACCAACAATACATGCTAAGCTTTCTTCATACACAAACAAAATATGCATTATCTATTAAAATAAGTTTTATTAATTAGAATCTGAATCTACCCACCTATTAAGATGCCAAAAATAGCCCAAGTAACAAAATTTTCTAAAGCTACCGCGGTAACACCATTTTATTGATTTAACATTTATCTTAGCAGTAGTTATTTTGCCGACAAATTAGCAACACAAGATCTTATAAATTAATGGTAACTTTATTCAAAATTTAAAAGACTTTCAGCATTATTTTATAGTTACAGTGTTTTTTAATATTATGAAAAAACGTAAGATTAAATTTTTACTACATCATATGATTACATCTATTTATCAACTAAAAAAAAAAGAACTAACAAACTTTAAGCGGTTAAACCACTTTTAACGGTAATAGTGCGACAAACCAAATAAGAGGTAATAAGCTTAATAACTAATTTAAACTTTATGGCAATCAGGCTTGGTACAACACTTAACATTACAACTGTCCAAGGAGGCCATGGTGCTTATTTTTCTGCGCAACAAGTTGTCGTCTTGCTTGAACAGCTTTAATGTTCGGTGAGGTACCGAACAATACAGTCATAAACTACTATCAACTACTTCAAAAAGTTAAGTATTAGGCTACTAAAAATTTTATTAACTCATATATAGTTTGTTGCACTATACCTCACTTTCAAATAATTAAAATAGATTCAGTCGTTTGGTAGTTATAAAACGATGGACGGACACACAAATACATCCTCAACTTTTTTTTGTTAAGAGGAAAATATATAAACGATAAAGAAAGAGATCAAGACTAGGTGCCAAGCTTTTTTCAGCTAAGATGTTTCTACAAGCGAGGAGGTATTTTAAGTAATAAATCTACTCACATTTCAAGCAACAGCTAAATGCTGTCTACATTTTCTAGAAGAAAATACAAACTTTGAAACTTTAAACACAACCTTGACCACAAGCTCCACAGTTCAACCTGACAAAAATAAAAACAAAAGTGACAGAAACAAAAAACAGTAACTATAAGAAATAACACAACTTTAACTAATCTTAAAAGACTAGCAAAAACACTGACATTTACATCAGAAATAATTTTTTCTAAAATTAAAAAATCAACGCTCAAGGAGATTTAAACAGTGTGAAACCGCAGCAAGCTTTTACCAACTTCGTTGCACTAAAGATAAAAATTTTTACCAGTTTTTTGAAAATTAATTTAAACTGAAGCACTTCTCCACAACATTAAATATAATTAAAATCGATTATCTTAGAATTGAATGTTGCAGAAAGCTATTGGAATATGTACTGCTAATGACTTCTTTAGATATACATCTTAAATATTACATATTTCTCTGCAATATAGAATTTTTTTGCTAAGTTTTTTCAATATAATATTAAATGTGAACAGGCAATGTGGGTGAGTTTGAAACCGTTATTGTATAATAAAACCAAAATTATACTTAAGTGGTTTTCGGTTTTTTACGAGAGTTTATTAAATTGTGTGTGGTTTACTTCGCAATGACTCCACGTATTTGTTAAAAAAATGTTTGCTGGTCTACCAGTTTCGGTGCTATACACCTTCCTCAGGGCATATAGCTACAAGATTGTATACCTAATAATTTAGTTATTCTTAATCAAATTTACAGGTACATACTTACTCATCTTACACAAATTGACTATTAAAAATATCCAAAAACATAAGAATTGCAATTGGATTAAAATTAAGAACAATTATTTACAAAATTTAAAAAATTATACTGATTTACTTATTTTCCTTATTTGTTAGTTTAGTTTTGGGAAACATTGTTATTTTTCAAACTTAAGTAGCACTATCACAGATACTGTAGTCTGACCGCTCAACAGATATAATAAAAAGTATTTAATTTATTGTTCAAACCTCCCTGTCTCGAAGGCACAGCAATTTTGCTGAATTATTATTATCAAAATTATTATATATATTGAGAATTATTATTTTTACGGTCGTGTCAATTAATTTGCGGTCTTGTTAAATGTAAAGTAAACTTCAGTGCCAAATATTTATCATAATGTTGTAAATAATTCCTATTAAGATTAATTAAAAGTGCCATTTTTTGACGATCAAACTTTGCTACTCACAAAATGACACTTTCAATCCAAATAGAACATGTTTTCCGAAATAAAGTTTGAATTTAAATTAGCATTACTTTCAATACTGACACAATAAACAATCAACACAGTTTTACCACTTGCCAAAAAGTTTGTTTATTAGATCTCTAGAGCTCTGTCAATGTGGTCATCATCAGGAGATGAATAAAACTAAACAAACTGAGTGAATACTGTACTTTAAATCAACAATAAATTTAAGGAATAAAACTGACAATATTTATTACAATTTTCATTGTAAAGAAAATGGCTTTTAAAATCTTTTAAATCTGTTCCATATTTGTTATTTTTAGGCAGTTATCATACTTGTGTTACAAATGTCATACTTTTTTATCACTACTGGTAGCCAAAAATGTCATATTTTTGTGACGGTAGGAAAAAAACAGGATATGTCTACAATAATTGCAACTATTGTTATGTGAACATTTTGGCTCAAATTTTAATGTATGTAAATTATCATAAACATTTAATCATATTGTCATAAATAAAATATTATTTATGACAAATACTATTTAAGGATTAATCAAAGCGGCTTCTTTAAATCTTTTTTTATGCATACATAATTTGACATTAGATTTAAAAATGATCTTTGTGTGGCTTGACAGCTTCATTATGTCTGCTCGCCATTTAAATATTTTTTTAATATTAAAAATAATATAAATAAATAAAAGGATTAATGTTGCAATAAAAAAATTGAAAGATTTCAATATAAATGTGTGCTTTAGATATTTATGATTTAAGCAAATTACGATCTAAACACTGAATAGAAGAAATTTGTCAAAATTAACAAACACCTACGAGGTGTTCAACACTACATAATAATATAATTATTTTTCGATTGAATGTGTTGACTACTTACTTTTATGAGCTCGTAAAGCAGCAGCCAGCCTTTTACACCAGCGTGCATTTAACAAACCATTTATTAGACACATTTAATTACTAGTAAACATCATTAAATAGTTCAGATTGATTACTAAAATAGAAACTGGAACAACTTGTCGAAGCTTTTTGACATAATCTAATGTTTTACAAAAACCGTGTCTGAATGCAAATAATGACATACAAAAAAAAACATCTGGTGGACAGGTGCCTCAGACTGATATGAGTCAATAAACTTTAATTGTCGAAAGCAAAATTTATTTTTAAATATGATATAAATCAAATTAATTCTAATTCAAATCAACGTCTGTGTTAATAACTTTTTTTTGACTGTTAAATATTTATAGCTTTTTTCTTAGATTTATATAACCGACACATGCAAAACTGATTGTAAAGCCAAACTTACTTATTTTATTATGCATAATCAATTAATTGACAAAAATATACTAAATAAAGTTAATATATACAAAATCAGAAGATATAAAACTTTTGTGGAAGAAGTTTGTAAAGGTTTGAGAATTGGTAGTACAAGTTTGTATCATCAGCAAAAAAGTTAATTTAAAAACAAATTTTTTATTTTCTTGAACTAAACAAAAAGAGTAATAAAGTACGAATACTAGAACAACACTTAAATTTATTATCTTTCACGTTTAAACAATTTTGTTAATCGTCTGTGAGCAAATTGTTTTTTCATAAACTACTACAATGAAAAAAAGCACCCCATTAGAGCAAAATCCAGTTTTCAAAAGTCAGAATTAAAAGAAAATAATTAATCAGCAGCATTTAAAATAACATAAGAAAGCACAGATTCTTAAAAAAAACTTTAAATTTCTAACACTTTCTTACTAAAGCAATTTAGTCGATTGTAAGAAATTGGCTCTTTACAAATACAATTGATTTAAATTAGTATTCTTATTTTCTAGAAAACCAAATTTTGATGTGGATAAGATAGGCGAGATTAACTAGATTAATTTTTTAATAGTTGTAGACAAGACAGGTAACAGCGAGGTAGGCCTGTTTAGGATAAAAAAAATAAGGAATGATTGATTGTTAACCCACGAACCCACGAAATTTGACGCCTTAAACTGATACAACGCATGTTTTACAAAAAAGTTCAATTTTAATAAATCATTTCTTAGTAAATAAAATATTCTTAAAAATAGAATCAACAAAATTTGACAAAAATAATCAAACTGAAAAGCAAAAAATAATTTTTTCTTATTATAAATCTTACCTATTGTAAATATGTAAATAATTTTGAGTCGGTGCCTAATTAGCAAATAAGCACATATTAGGCTGTTGTAAATACCTCAGAGTCATTAAAAGTATAGATAAAAGAGTATTTGATAGTTGTGCGTCTAGAAAAGCCTAACTCAAAAAATAAACCTGACGCCGACTCAAAATTATTTACATATTTCAATTAGTGTAAGAATTAGTACTAAAAATTATTTTTATTTTTAAGTTTCCAGTCTCTTTCTTTTTCGGAATTTTTTTTGCTAAAAGTGTTTTCAAAATTAACGATTTATCAAAAAAACCAAGCTGTTAATAGCTTTTACTATAAAATTTTATTGATGAGCCAATAAATGCTAAATAACTAATATTTCATAATTTTGGATAATGGTTTATTTATAAAAACTGAAATCATTTTTATTAAATGACAAAAAGTTGAAAGTAGATCATGTGGTTAGTGGTTTTATTTTATCGATTGAATTTCTTGATATACTAATTATTTATTATATTTATAAAATTGTTCCATCTTATAACACAAAATGGAATTGTTTAAAAAATTTCAAACAAGTAAGACTTTAAGTTTTTTACTTGTTTGAAATAATATTTATTACGCATATATTTTTTTTTGTTTAACCGAAAAACTCTTTTTTCAATTTATCTAAATTTTGTTGTTGATTAGTTCATACACAACAAATCAAGTGTTTTTAAAATTTTTTTTCTGAGATAACAACATATTTTTTAACCGCTTTAATACTTCTGAGGTAGGTACACTTTTCTATATAAAACAATATTTTATGTACTTAGCTTAATCATGGGCATTTGCAGAAACTTTTATAATGTATATTTGTTTTTAAAGTAATATTTATCTTGTACTACTCAAAGATATTTTTGTTTTGTAATGTTGGTATTGCAATGTGTCATAATTGCCAGTGTTGTCACAATAAACTTCCGTTGTGATTGACAGCAAAAAATGTCGACGTTTTATAAATTTGCCAAGTTTGACATAACACACAACTCAGAACTGACATAATGGTTTTTCTAGAGTAAATGTTGATATCTAAGCTAAAATCTACATTATACTTTCAAAATGTACTAGATGAATATTACTTTAAAATATACTATATAAAAGCGTCCGCATATTGTAGCTGATATTTGTAAATTTTTGGTTAATTCAGATTGGTGAATTTTAAGGTTATTTTTTGAGAAAAAAACGTTTAACAAACATCTTTTTTTACATCTAGGTTTCTTGAGTAAAATATATTTGAAAAATGTTCAAAAATTGAAATAAACTTAGGAAACAATAAGTTTTCTTAAATTGATTTAAAACGTAAATTAAGTTAAACTTTACTGAACTAAAGATAAACCTTATTTAACTAATTATAATAGAATTATTAGTATTATTAAAAAAGTTTTTTCCAACAGTTGTTTAGAATACATTAGGTGTTCAATTTTAAAAAGCTTAAAAAATACAAAATGTTTTTTTTCTCAATTTGGAAAAGACTAATGAAATATTTGATATAGAAAATACAAATCGATTTATTATTTTATTATATAGAATACAAAATTGATTGTAAAATTTGATTTATATACATTCTACATTTTATTAATTATTATTGTTTATTAATGCCTATTATTATTATTTTATACGTTGCTGAAAAAGTTAAAAATGACTTTTTTTCACTGTAATTAAACATTTTCTTTAAAAAAGAACTATTATTAGATGACACCAGAATTATAAAAAAACTAGTTTGGAAAACTAGGCAAAAATCAAAGAATAAAGTAAAAAATAAACAAACATGCCAGTAAAACAGAGTTAATAAAGAGAAAATACCAAAATGATTGAGAAACTAAAGAAATCAAAATTTCTAAAAATTGACGAAACTAAATGTTTTTAAACAATAAAAAATAAAAAATATTTTGTTTCTTCAAGACTTACAGATTTATTTAATTAAATACAGCTAGGATTGTTGAAAATACGACTACGCGCTTTATTCCTATAGTGTAGCACCAAAAAGGTACTCAATCCAACTCTTCTTGGTAAACAATAGATAAGATTTTAAAAGCAGTATTTTAAAATTTTATTTTATTTTAGCGTTGTAATAATAAATTAAAATTCTAACTAAGAAATGCTTATAAAATGCGGTATTTTAATTAGTTTTTTTTTAGCAGATCGGTGTATCATAATCAGTTAAGCTTTATTTCAAAGGTAGTTAGAGTCCAATACCTTTTGCAAAATTTTTCAATTTTTTTTTAATGGCTTTTAAGTTTGGTTTGCATAATACTTAAAAACCCCTGCATAAAAATTTTCAAAAAATTACAAAAAATATCAATTAGGTACCTATTACAACTAAGGGTTTGTGCCAAATTAAAATAGTTATCTATTGAGCAATCTTAGTTTCCAAATTATTATTTTTAGGATATGACGTTAGCTTACTTACTAATTAGTGTAGAATTAAAAAAATAATGAAAATGTTCGTTATCTAATTCTAAATTAATCAAATTTAATTTTTTATTTATATTAGGCTTTAAGTACACAGACTAGAAATTTATTAAACTACGTTGCCAAGCTTAAATAATTTAAATATATATTATGAGTAATATCCAAAAATATACTTTTTAGGAAATTATAAAAATTAAAAACGAAGCAATTATATTAGCTTCACAAACAATAAAATTTTGAAAATCTAATTGAGATACAAATTGTATAGTCTTTACCATTTATATTGAAACAATGGCAAATTTTAACCAGTAATTTCCCATCTATAGTGTTGTCATTCGTTATTTGTCTAAATTTTCAAATTAAATAATATTCATAGTATAATATTGGTTAGTGTAAAATTATTAATATATTTTTTATTTGATGTTTGATTCTAAAAGCATCCATCGTTTATACCAATTTATATTATACATTTTGAATTTTTTTAAAATAATTTTAGTTTGACTTTACCTAACCTCAGTATATATATTAACGCTATCATTTTAAAATACACAAAATGTTATAATTTTAGCTTTCTAGTAAAAACTGTTGTCAAACAACCACATACTGCTAAATTAAAAAAAAATTGTAGAGCTTTTAATAGAAATGGCAAAGACTATATTTCTAATTTTGGTAAGAAAATAGAACTTTAAATGCATTATGTAGTTTGGATGCTACTTTTAGTTTGTTTCCGGGTCCCATCTCTTTGTTTAAGCTAATTTTTGAAGTTGTTTAGCCGACTATTGTAAATTTTTAACTCTGTGATACTTGATTTTATTTGAGATAACTTAAACTACTGACTACTACTAATTACAGCAGTTCTCCAAATTTATAAAAAAAAATTTTGAAGTTTACACTGGCAGAAAGCTGATATTATCTATGGTAAGTTAAAGCAATATTCTACACAAATCGTTCGTCTGTAGTTTTTTCATCATTTTTTCACTATCAGGCGGCTGAATAACTGACAATAAGGTTTTATATATTTTTTTTAGACTTTTGACACATTTCAAAACTTTAAAATACTCGCATTAAATGTTATATTGTTATATAGAATATATTTTTTTAATTTTTGTTATATAGAAGCTTATTTCAGACGAAATAATGAAATTAAAAAATAACTGCTGCATAAGCAGAATGCATAAGACCTTTGCAAACGCCTACAAATTTTAAAAACAATCTAATAAAGTGTATTGATAAATATAAAAAGAAATCTAAATACTATTTTGTGCAGTTTTGTCAACATAATCGGTATCATCTTAAACTGCTGTTATTTGAGAATTTAAAAATTTTACGCAAACATAGTTACATATTATAAATATTTTAAGATTAAAAATATTGTTATACTTACTCAAAATATCAAAACTTTTTACACAAATTAAATAAAATTAAATAGAGTTAAGTAGAACTACACAATTTAATTAACACTGTTATTAATTTAAAAAAAAAAAATTTAAGGTTACCAATGCCACCATCGAATCTTTAGTATTAAAGTTAGTAGAAAACATAAACGTTACGCAGATTTTTAATTGAACCTTCTTAATCGTTATTGAATAAAAAAATCGTCAATAAATCCTGATGATGGCATTATTGGTTGCCAAAAGCTGGGTACAATAAATATATTTTCTAATTAATAGCAATGGAGGTACACTTCTTCTATTAAATCTATAGCTTTTGGGATTTTGAAATCTAGAAATTACGAAAGAAAGAATTTAGAAATAAAACCTAGTTGTGGGTTCTAAGATGTAACCCTTCTGTATAATCCTACTAGGATGAGATCTACTAGGTACTAGGATATATCTCTATGTATAGTTTCCAGATTTCAAGACCCCAAAAACTGATATTTAATAAAAATAGTGTACTTTATAATTGTAATAATTTATAAGTGTTATAAGTAATAATTTTATAATAAATTTTATTATAAGATTAATACGTTGGTAAAAGTAATTCTTATTATAACCAATACACACAATAGACAATCTACGTAAATAATAAAATAAATATGTAATTGTTCATTCATTGAACGTACAATTGCTAAAACTATTCTAAAAAACAATTACAAAAGATTTTTCTAACATTAAAATTTAATTCTACAGATTTTTTAAATTATCAGAAATTTATAAAAATGTTTTTGAGTTGGCGCTACAACGTGCAAATAATTAAAGATCGTGAATTATCCATTTGCTGTAATACATTTTAATGTAGACAAAATACGACTGACGGGTATATCAAATGAGAACAAAAATTTTTATCACCAATTGACAATAGAAAGAAAAGTTTTCCGATTAGATGATTTAAAGTGCAAATTTTAAATTTTACATTAAAATACCTGATTTTTATTAATTTTAGAATATTGTTTACACAATTTTTAAGTAACGTTGCTACAGAAATGTGACTAATCACCAGTAAATAAACCAAAGTTCACTAATTTTTCAACTTAATTACATAAAAAAATTTGCAAAAAGCCACAGTTTTATTCAACAAACAAACTAATGATACAGTAATTACTGAACAGATTCCAATTCAACGTCTGACAGACAGCAGCCTACTACATCAATTCACGTTCGTGGAAAAATAAAAATAGGACCCATTTCTGCTTTCGTCATTTCGGCACCGGTCTCAGCAGGAATGTTATTGTTTCCGACTCGCATGTAATAAGCTTTTTATCAAATTTGTATTTAAATTATTATTTAACTTTATCACTAGCTTTTGTTCATTAACAAAAAACGCTAAAAATGGAATAACATTGATTGACTGTATAATTAAAAGTAGATGTGTGTAGAATTTACGATAGTCTATTTAAAATTCTTTGTGTTTTGAAATTACATGAAAGATTACTTGATTTCGCACACAATGTATTTTTGCATATGCATTTCCTAGATGACGCAAAAGAATAAGCCATTCCACTATAATACGAATAATGTAGCTGGAATTCGGATCTCACACGCTATGGAATTTTTAGACAACTGCTAACGTAAGTAAAGCTATTCGGTTTGTTTCCGAAGAAGATTTTATCAGCTTCGCAGAAGGGTGCTGGGTTTTTACATCTTATAATGCAGAACATTTACCTAAAATTCAAAAACACTCTTAAAAAGAGTCTGATATTAATTTAAATTTTTATTAATGGTCATAATCATTACTTTATTGTGAAATAGATACTAACTTACCATTTTATTCTTTAACACCAATTAAATCAAGAGTTCATTAGAAATAAATCATCGAAAATTTGGTGACTCAATTGCCGAACTGGGTTTGATTCAAAATTATTAGAACGGTTTTAAAAAGTCAATTGTTTTAATTGATAAGTTCTTTTAGAAATTCTTGATACAACATTATTTTATAAAAGTCACACTACTCTAAGAAGAAAATAAACAACAACAGCTATTTTCACAAGTATTAAGTATTTTTTTATGTTAACACTTGTGGGTAACAAAATGTCGAATAAATAACCTCAATACCATCAAAAAGGTGTTATTTTTCTTTTTAAATAAGATTAAATTTCTTTGCATTTTTTAGATAGATTGTTTTTCTTAAAACGTCAGAATCGATCACAATTAGTATGCTATTACACAAACAATTTTGTTATTTGAAAATATCTTTTATTAGAAAATAGGTAAATTATGCAAAATGACATAGAACTGAATGTGCCAAGTTTTTGTCAAAAGTTTTTTGGCAGTTTAGCTCTGATGCTATTATGGCTGTACCAGACTTTTATAAGCCAGCTTGTGAACGCAATAACTCAGTTTGTTATAAACATAATTAAAATTGTCTTGATCGGGCTCAATAAACTTTTCTAATCTCAAAAAACACTTTAATATAAAAATAAATATATAAAAAGCATTAGTGGTTTTATAACTGATCTCTGAGGTACTCCGCTACTATCTTCAAACAATGAGTTTTAGTTCCACAGTAAATTTTGGTTGCTAGCAAATGATAATATCAATTTTGAACAAATGGTTCTGATTCCAGCCTAAGATGTCACAAGTAACAGTGTCAAATGTTAGCAATCAGTGAATTTGGCGTTGAATTTTTGGTTCAATAATTTTCAAAATTGCACTTAAGATTGGCTGATAGATTGTAAACACTTTTTTTTGAAAATATATTAGCAAAGACTTTTTTTTCTAAAGATAGGCCTTTTAATGAAAGATTTTATCAAAGTTTTTTAAAAAATTTATTGGTTAAAAAATTAGAAGTTATTTAAAGAAACAAATTTATAGCAAAGTATGTGGCATTATATTGCCGGAAAAGTTTTGTTTCACAAGTTGTATCTTTTTAAAAAAATTCTCTTAACTAAATTATTTTTAATTATATATGTATATAATTATAATATAACTTATAACGTTCATTTGTTTTGATCTCGTCTCTAAACTGTAGATTTATTTTTACTATTTTTTTTTGATTAATTGCAATTAAAGTAATATAGTTTTTCGTTTGAGGTTGATTGTTATCATTTTAATTTTTTTTTTTTTGATCAAAGATTACGATCAAAATATTTTGATACTGAAATTTGAGAAATATTGATCAACATCAATGATCTTTTCTTTCAGTCATTTTCTTTTAAGCTGTTTTAGGTTTTTTAATATTCTAGGATCTATCTCTGCTACAGAGCAGGGTGTGCTGTAGTATTTTCAAAATATTTCAAATCTAAGACTTATATCCGAACATGGGACAAATATATTTTAATTGTGGTAATCCAGTTGATATTTTAAAAAAGCTATTTTGATGTCAGTTAGGCATTTATAACGTATAGTGCCCATGCAAAAAAATGTTGTTTACGTGAGAAATTAACATGGTAGTTGCCAAATTTAATGATTAACAATAGTAATTTTAAAGCTTTTTTTTAGAGATTAACTGATATATATCTGTCGCAAGATAATCAATTACAAGAGTACCCTTTGTAATTAATAAAAGCTTTACTGGTTTCAATTAAAGTAATGATCAATGTATAAGATCCAAGAATAAATGATAACAAAAACGTGAAAACAGAAAAAGACATAAAGTTGACGATCAAGTCAGGTCAGAATTATACTTGAGTATTTGGTGTAAATTCTTAATAATGAAACTCTATGATAAATATTGTTAGTAATTTACATGTTTTATTATTTAGGTTAAGTTGTTTTTAGTTTTAGGTTATATTTTTGCCAGAATACTAAATTGTAAGAATTTTTTTTAAACAAAATAGAAAAAAAATTAAAAAATTTGTGGGCGGCAAAAAAATGTTAAGCCGCACTAACAAAAAAATAGTTGTTTCAACTATTACATTATAATGCTATTTTATTTAGAACTATATTTTTTAATCATTTTGGTATTACATATTTATTACAAAATAAATTTTGATTTAAGTATTTTTAAAAGTTTTTGCTCTTTTTTATTTTATTTAAGACACTACACTATTTTGATTTTATTTTGGACTATATTTGTGTACACCGCGCGTATAGGCTTAGGTATTTTTGAACATTTTGCCTTATAATATGTAAACTGTGAACAACGTCATAATGAGATAGTTTTGTGCAAGTTTTGATAGAATACTTCATTATTAACATTAGCGATCTTTACAAAAAAAAATTATTTATTGTACAATTATATTTACACAATTTATGGTCTAAGTGTAAGCCTAGAAATTTTATGTATTTTCTAAAACTTAGCAAAACACTGGAAAATAGGCTTAACAGTATTTTCTAGGCTAAGGATTAATTTTTAAAAAGTATTTTTTGAGAGTGTTTTTAAAGAAATTTTTTAGAGTGTTAGGAAAATAATCAATCAAGATCCACTATAAAAAAATGCTTCTTATTGATATCGTATATTATATTTTAAAGGTAAGACTTGTAAATGAAAAACAGTGACATATGAGACAAGAAAAATTTTTTTTTTTAAAGTTAAAACTTGTAATTTATAAATGTTAAGTATGTACGTTTAAAATTTTGTCTAAATAGTTTTGTACTCTAGCAAGTTCTTTTTTTATTAAAAAAAATTGTTGCAATTGTAATTTTTTTATTTATAGACTTTTATATTTCACAGTCTAAAATGTTTTTGGGTTTAAAAAAATTGATAATGGCAGTAAGTTGCCAGATCTGTGTAAAGTTATCAAAATTGCAAAAAAGCAGTCATTTTATGTTTTATACTCAATTGTTATTTAAATAATAAGCGAAAAAAATTTGAAAATGTAAAAATTTTGAATTTTAAGCCAAAATTTTTTTTTTTAAATTTATTATTTTCTTAGATTCTTAAAATAATTAAGATTGAAGAGTAAATTCATTCAGAAGTATAAAGATAAAGAAATAATTATAATAAAACAAATCTAATACTAATTCAATATTTTTTGTTTATTTATAAAACACGAATATATTTTTAAGACTACTATTGTAACAATTGAAATACTTTATTTTGTTTTTTATTTAAAAATAAACAACAAATATTATGCAAAATAATATAGAAATATAGAATTCATACATTACAAAAAAACAAGAGCAATTATTTATACCTAAAAAAAAATTGACTCAAATTTTTAAAATTATTTATAAAACACGAATATATTTTTAAGACTACTATTGTAACAATTGAAATACTTTATTTTGTTTTTTATTTAAAAATAAACAACAAATATTATGCAAAATAATATAGAAATATAGAATTCATACATTACAAAAAAACAAGAGCAATTATTTATACCTAAAAAAAAATTGACTCAAATTTTTGAAATTATTTTAAAATAGTTATCAAAATATAGTTATTTAGTATATAATGGGAGAAAAACTTTATTCTGCTTATTTAAACAAAGTAAAAAAAATAAACTTTGTTTTATTAATGCCATAAAGAAAGGAAAAGGATTCGAGTAATAATTATACTGATGCAGAGTGGGGGTATTACGAATACTATATACTCGCGAGAGACAAACTCAGAATGTATTTCTCTGCATCTTATAAAAGATCTCGTGATTATAGAATAGAGCGCGCGTGCGATTTGAAAAAGCTTTTAAACAATTTTTTAAAGGAAACAAATTCTGTGTTTACAAAATAAAGTTTTTTGTGGTTCTGTGGTTGCTAATTTATTGATTGCAATAATTTTAGTGAGAGTCATTGTGCAAAACCAGTCAATAATCTACAAGTAAGTTACAATTGTTTTTTTTTTCTTTTAATCTTACACCGTTTATAAATATCGCGAAATATTGTACATCAAAAATTGCAATACTTTCTCCTTTTTACACTGCGACACTTTCACTTAATTAATGCGAAAATTGCAATTAATTTAAATTAAGCTCGGAAGCGATCAAATGAATTTATTTGAAAATGTAGCTGTTAGAAGTAGAGAAATTGCTGTATGTTTCTGTCTAATAATATTCGGATGTATAGCAATTTTTCTGATATTATTTACAATATTCTTACATCATCTTTTTTTAATTAAGTATTTATTTTATAAAATAAGGGCAAAGTACCGTTTTGTACTTGTGATAAAATCATTGCTTTCTATGTAGAAACTCTTGCATTTTATGTTTCCCATGTTTCCCACGCCTACATTTTTGCGACGTTTATAATGATTGAACGAGTGTCGTATATACTATATAATATGACATTTCCTATATGGCATGGTTTCTAATGACTGATTTAAAATCGATTGAATTTGAAAATTTTACTTATCAAAAATTTTATTTAACTACATTTTGAAGCAAATGAAAAAAAAACTACGCATTTTAGTTAACCGTTTAATTTAGTAATGATGTGTAGACATACTTTTCAATTCCAGACATGACGTGAATTGAAATAAAGAATACAAAAAGATTACAGTACAGATACATCCTAATTATCTTTTACGTCATCCGTTAAGTCTTTTCCACCATTTTAATGTAAGGAAATTGCAAATGATATCAAAATAGAAACTTTTTTATTTTTTTGCAAAACAAGTTTCGATTACAAAAAGACAACATTTTTATAGGAGAAAAATGATTGCAATTTTGTTCTCAAAAACATGTGGGAAATTGTAAAAATGTCTAAAGTAGTAATATTTATTATGTACTTAAAAGTCTCTGCACATATTCAGAAACGTTGGCAGCAGAATCAAGAAAAGTGGGCTCGGCTTGTGAAGTCGCGCCATGCTGTCTGTCGTATCGAATCCGGCCTTGATTATATACACTTATAAAACCATAGAAACTGGTATTAATTTGGACGATAAGCTATAAATGAGCTAAGTATTTAATAAATTTTCTAATTTGTTAACAGAATGTGTGCCACACACTCAACGTGCATCTTCAATTATTATTAGACACCGACCGCTTTTCAACTAAGCCGAATGATTCGTCAATGAAAAAAACAGCTTTTGCATTTAATAAATTTTGGCGAAGGTCGCTTTTGCAACAGCTTCCAATTAATACACATATAATTTTGATGACACATGACAATTGAATATAAGGCTCTTATTAAATATAAAAGCGCTACATTTGGCTCAATAATGTAGCCAATTTTTATACTATAAAACCCAAATTTATTGATAGCTCCGTTACTTTACAAAGCAAAATATTTGATTCTGACAAGTTTCTTGCTAAGTTGGGTTAATTTCAAAATTTCTTTAAGATCCGCACATTTTATTCTCAACAAATATATAGCTTTTTAATTTAATTTTTCTTTCATATTCTTCTAATATCAATATTGTTTGCATTGAAAAAATTCTAATTTTCTACTGTAAGGTGAATACATTTCCATAATGTATTGTATATATAGAATCATAGATGGTTCCCGATCTGAAACTTTGCTACTGCAAAAAAATTGACGTCAATCGTTAGTTCTATTGCATCATAAAGTACCTAATTATGAGTTTATATACGGTAATTATATCATAAACTCTAATTAAATAAATCAAAAAAATCTATTTAAAAATACGTTAAATAAATTATTCATATAAAGTTTGAACACCAAAAAACATCCAAAGCATATACAAACCGTAATGTGTTGCAACATTTTCTATATCCGTAGAAACTTTTCTATATATCATAGAATATAGCCAAACCAAATATATTTTAAGTTTCAACGTCATTGTAATAATAATATGCACATAAAAATTCTGAAAATCTTAAACCTGCTATATTATAACGTTCTTATTGTTATTTTTTTTAAGAAACTGTTTTAAAAATTTTCAATATGAGTTGTACATATAATTAGATTAACATAATATGGCTTATATTATGTTCTGAAGCCAATGTAATGTGGCTATACTAGCAGCAATTAATATTCTACAAATTTTTAATTGTCAAATGCTGTCTAAATCAGAAAACCTGCAACTCTATGACCACAATCTTTAATATAATTTTTTAATTTGGCCCTAAGATTTTTTGCTAAAAGTGATATTTTTTTATTTTTAAAGATTAAAAAAGTGTATTGTTTTATTGGTATTTTTGCAATACAAAAATATTATCAAAGCTAAATATTTAATAGCCAGTTTGCATAGACAATTATCAGCTTAAAAGTACAACTATAAATTTACAGAAAGTTTTTTTTGTTTAGTGAACATTGTGGGTATATTATCTCCAACTTTTGAAAAGGGATGCAGCGTGTCGCTTGATTGCTTTTTCTACCTATACGTCTAGCGAGAACAAAGCTAGACTTCTAGCTGTTGCTATATTTTTATTTGCTGCTTATATTTTGATATATGTTAGATTGTCTATTTTCTTAATTTCTGTTAGAAATTTACTTGTTCTGATTCTACACTTGCTTTTTTGACCCTGATGTTCACTCATATTTGTGATTAATATGATTTTTGCTAAATTCTCTTTGATGTACAATATATTGGCTACTTTACTGCATAATTCAGTTGTAGGTAAAACCCACTCTAGATTTTATGCCATGTTGTAAGATGACATGCTTATACCTAAATGGTTCTTTGTTCTTTTTGTAAAAGTGAAATTTGTGTTTTATGAATACTTAAATTAAGGTAGTATTATTTTCTAACCACGTATCCATCATGTTCTCAATATTTTGATTTATTTTATTCCTTCAGCAAAAATCTGACTTTGACTATAAACTTTAAATTTGACTGAAATCCGTCAATTTACTGATAACTTTATTGACAAAACTGCGCTCATTATCTGGGTGCATAATGCGACAAACAACGTGGAAAATCTACCATATTTTAGTCTGAACAGCTCTCAAATTGATTTTTGATAAGTGGTTGTTATACATCATTATAAAATTTTCGTCTGCATTACATTGAAAAACACGGAAAACTAAATCCTTTTTTTGGTGGTTTGCTTGATATGTCAAGTCTAATACTTTTAAAAAAAAATGTTAAAAATAATAAAAATGTATGCATAATCGGCTTAATACTACTTGTTCCTTGATGCCTTAAAACAGATAAAAAATTTAAGTAGAAATCATTTATTACTTACATTACATTATGTTTTTAATATTGTTAGTTTATCGCAAATTTAATGTCAACAGTGTTAAAAAATATTAAAAATTTGTTTATTATTAAAACTATACCTTTAATAAAATATATGACAATAATTACTTATCATCATAAAAGCTTTAAAACTACGTCAACAAGCATGCAGTAATATAATTTTAAATAAATTGTTTATAATAATTAGTCTCTTTAACAATTTCTTAGTAAATTATGATTAGTCAGCATTTCTTTGTTAATAATTTTGTAATTAAAAGTTTTTATGTAACTTGAATTATTTTAAATAACAGCTCACATCACATGATTCAAAAATATATAATTATAGATACAGGATGTCTGCAGATCAAAGTACGCGCTGCCAAATAGCTTTTTTGATCTTCTTAGACAAGGTTTAAAATTTTGATACGGCCAATGATTAATAGTGTTAATAATCAACATTGCTTAAACAGTTCATTTGCACAATAAAATATTAAAAATTCTTATTTTCTATGCTAAAAAAGTTTAAAATTATGATAAATTCTAATTTTATATTTAAAGATGCCATTGTACGAGATGATATTAAGTCTACGATAGTATTAAATTTAACGTAGTTTGCTAAAACAGTGTTATTATTGCTTTTTATTTGTTGATACTTTTTATTTTTAAGTACATAACTTGCAGAAAATAACAATCATACAAAATAATCAATCATACGTTTAACAGTCAAGGCTTCTCTAAACTCGGAAATCATGTATTCTTAACCTTGTCTGCTGCTTTAATAGTATTGTCAATTACGAATTAGGACTGTTTTAAAATTGATGTAAGTTGCTAAATATTTCTCTGTATTTTACAAGAAGCATTATTATTTTGTTTTTTTTATTTATTTCTACATTTTTAAACATTGTGTTTGATGTTTACTACTCAACAATTTTAATTCTATTATTTTTATTATAGACATTTGCCACAGATTACTTGTATGATATCATATATTTTTAAAAGTAGGTTTATTTTTTGTCTTATCTTTAATGTTTTTAGGATTCTTGGTCACATCTGTATTTTTTAAACAGCTTGGCTCATTTTTTGAACACTTTTTACAAATTTTTTTTTATGAGTTTAGTGTTATAATATTTTGATTCGTTTAAAACATAAAAGTCTATTGTTGCAACAACGTTAATACTTTGACAAAAAAGATGTGTAAAATATTTTTTAATTATGTTGAGCAAGTTTTTGTAACTTTCTTATTTCAACATGGATGGTTTAAAAATGGGTAGACTGTTAATAACTTAGCTAATTAAGCGTAAACCTAAACAAATACATCATCACATAAATAGATTTTATGACAGAAGTAATTATTAACATTTGCAACAATAGTGGATACCTATTGTCCTAAAATAGCTCAAGTATTTTAGCAAAAGAATTGAGTTTAAATTTATAGTACTTAAGCTATTAAGGTAGTACTAAATATAAATAGAACAGTTAAATCTATGGTACGTAACATATAAATAATTCCCATCTTGCTGTACGCACACCTGTTCAGTGACAAGATCGTACCATATACTTACCACAATCTTACCAATGTATTATCATAACTCAGTAATCCTTCTCTCTCTTTAAACTGGTTTGTGCTATTTTTAGCAAACCAATATTATCTCTCTTTAATAAAAATATTTTCTTTTTCTGAAGACCCTGTCTCATTCTTAAATGTATATATTTTACGAGTTGATTGTAATTTAACTGGCCGTTAAATTTTTTATTGGTCGCTCAAATGCGGATGGAATTAAGATATGTTAAACCTTTGTAAGCCTTTGGCAATAATCGGCCTTGCAGTTAATGAAAAAGCGCAACCTCTGAACGAACCACCACAAGTGGCCACACAACGAGATCAAGTAGTTATCTCTGAGGATAGTTAACTTGGTCTTTTTCTTCTGTCAACGCACTTGTTGCAGAAAGAGATATAATTATATACAATCAACCACAATATATCAACAAAATAAAACAGAAAATTTTTTTATTTTTAAAAACATACTAAACGTTTAAAACCTTTATCGGTTTTTCTCTATAAACAACTACATTTAAAAAAAAAACATTTTATCTTTCGTTTTCACAACATTTAAATAAAAACTATAAATAAATTGCAGAAATATCTTGTAGCAAAAATAAGTGCTAATTTATGTGGTAAGGTGTATTATAAAAGATAACTTCTATTTAAAAGCACAGATGCTCTATAAATATTCTTGAACTAACGCGTTTATTGACTTGTTTATTAATATCATAATTAATGGCAATTATATCTTCACTTGATCTAATCTTTGGTCTTGGCAGCCAGTTGGAACGCTTACACAACTAAAAGCATTAAAATTATTTGAGAAATTGCTATAAAAATGTCACTTGCATAATGTTTATCTTTATGTGCAATTAGCTGTTGATAATCCAATAACTTAAAGAGCAGACTTTTAATAAATCTTCATTTATCTTCAGTTTTTTATTAGTTGCCGTTTATTGGAGCCTTGAATAAAAAAGATGTGTTATAAGTTTGTAATGTGTATCTGTAGCCACAAAGAAGGGTGCTATAACTTTGTGTATCTGTCTATCCGTGTGTCTGTCCTGTAGTCACAAAACGGCTTAACCAATTTTGATAAGTTTTCTTTGTTTGAAAGCTGAGGTAATCTAAGTCATAATTTAAAAAGCTCAAACTAACTGTCTAAATTTTTTTTTCCTGCTTGATAAATAGATGTACGTATCTCTCACAGCTCCGATCTAGTCCGAATTTGTTGCATTACCTTTCTGTCATAATAAAACACGCGGCAAAAGTAAGCTAATTTGACGCATTTGTCTGCGTTAATAGTACCCTTTTCAAGCTTCCACTTTGTAAACAAAAAAATTCATATGAAGCATTTAACATTACTAACAACTTAAAGAAGTTTTATAATGTCTAGAACCATACGCCAGACCAATTATTAAACTAATGCAATGTTTTTGAAAGTGAGGCAGCATATAAAAATTTAGCTTTGTAGGATAAGAGGATGTAATTCTAGATCACAAACCTGTAAAAGATGCTTATATTCATTTATTAACCAGAAAAAAACTATGGACAACACTTTTGATTTTCTCAGCTTGCAAATAGAAAAAACTACAATAAAATTGGTTGTGCAATTTGGTAGCTACAAAACGTCAGACAGTTACACAGAAATACAGTATAAACTTAATTATAAACCCTTTTTAATTTGGTTAGAATCTGAAATAAAATATAAGTATGCCAATATAAAATAGTAGAAAAAATTCCTATATTTTTTGTTATAATAATAATTTTTCTATTTTCTAACATTAAGGTTTGTTTTTGTGGCACCTGGTTTAGCTAACTCAGATTAAAACTTTAAAACAACTTTAATTCTACTTTACCTACAGTTGATTGAAGCGATTACATTATTGTAAAAGTTTAATTTTTTTTTTGTAATTCTATGGATACTTTACAAGAATTTGGTTAACTTGCAATTTTTGCATTTATTGCGTTGCAAAATTATGAAAATACATTTGATGTAATCAAGTCTAGAATAATTGCCTTTTTAAAAGTACAGAATCGTGCTATGTTAGTGGGTTATTCCACTATTTACTAGACTCACTAGTGTGAAACAATGTTCACACAATTGTCTTAAAAGTGCTTTTTGTTATTGTTTTCAACTTATTAAGGAATAATTATTAAATCATGTGATAGGAAAAATATGCTTTATTGCACAATTATACACTTAAATGTATTCAAGTGTATTACAATGTTTTTGACTTCTTGCTTGATCAACTTTTACACAGTTTTATTTCAAGTTTGTATGCATTTTTAATGTAAGTAAGTTAAAGTTAAAAAGTAAAGTTAAATTTTGAAATACGCATTAGCAATAAAATTTTTAATTTACTAAAAGATTAACTATAGATCTATTTGAAAAAATCATAATTAACTGAAATTAAGAAACTAGCGAAAAAATAGATATTTTTTTATTGAAAATTTAAATGATTTGTTAATACTGTAAATTCAAATCACAAGCTATTAGATATATAATATTTTTTAACAATAATTAACAAATAATATGATGATTTTAGATAAATTATGATTGGATTATCTCCGAATAGGTTTAGGTATGTCATTACACGGTAAGCTTCACGATTCCTCCATCTTTGATACCCACCGTCGTTTATCATAATTCAAACCAAAATAATCTTAAAACAAAGCAAAATACAAGAAAAAATACAGGTAATTTTAAGTTTGTACCGCATGAATTGCCACTGATTGTAAGCTGGGAACACCCTATTACGTCAAGACGTTGGTTGTTGAAAGCAGATGGGTATACCCATTAATTTCCTTACTATCAGAAAGATCAAGAAATTGCATTGTTACTTCTTACCATTAAATCTTTTTTTAGCAATTATAGCAGGTACAGTTCAAACATGGCTTATAACGGATTTTTTTCAATTTGAACAGTTTGGTTGTTGTGCTGATACAAAATCAAAACTTTTTATTAGCAAATTTTTAAATTTAAAAAAAAAACCTTACATAAATTCTAATGAATAGAGATCTTGAAAGAAAAAAATTGAACGATTGAAAAATACACAAAAAAATGGAATCGTAACTAAGTATCGTAAATTAATACCTTGACTGTGCAAAAAATAAAAAAAAAGCTTCGCTTACAACAAAGATCCAAAATACTGTAAAAAAACTACAATAAATTTCTATATAGTCAAAACTTACTTTAGCCCGTCTTTAATCTACTGTTTTTCATAATTTTAGTGCACATTAATATTCCAAGTTTTAAGCTACAAACATTGGCTTGTGCGTAAAAACGTATGAAAAATCTTTGAACATTGATAAATGAAATTTGATTTTAGGCATTTAATTTTGATTATTTTTCTATACATATAAAAAGCCGTTGATGCTACGGTTCTTTTGGCTTTTATATCGATCAAATTTAAAATATGTCTTGTAGATTTTACAGCTTTTAAAAACGGTGTCGTATCTTACAGTAAACCCAAAACTCTAAGATTATTAGTGAAGCTATTGTATACCTTAATATCGTATTACAAAATTTAAACAGACGACACAAGTTCTTTGTTTAATGCAATTATTTATGACCATGTCTTTTCAAAAGGAAATCTATAATTTTACTGTTCTGTTGTGCCAATAATAACTTCCAATAATCTTAGAGTTTTGGGTTTACTACCATTTTTTTTAGATTATTAGATTATGTTTTAAAATATTAAAAAAATTTAAAATTTTTACATAGATGACTCTTCTATAGTGTTAAAAATCAAGCATGAATTTGCTCCAACTACCCCGTTTAGCAAAAGCTATAATAATTTATAAAAAAGTTAGAAAAACTGTATAGAACCAAACACAAAAAAGTAGATTTTCATGTGAGACCCTGGAGGCATAACGCTTGAAAACTGAAACGGCAAACGTGCATCAATTAACAATTTTTGCAATCAACGTTTTAACTAAGCGCTAAAAAATCGTGTAAATTACCTTCAATTTAGAGGTTAACAGTGAAAGCAGGCAAATAACTGAAAAAATAATTCTAACTTTTACGAGGTAAGTCGCTGTCTTGTCACACGAGGGTGTTTAAATGACAACGCGTTTAATGTATGAGTTTTAATGTACAAGTGTGACAATATTTTACTGAACAAGTTAATATTTTATTTTATTTACTTTGCTTTACTAATCTTAAAAATTTTGGCTGTTTGAATGTTATTTTTAGACTAAAGAATGTTGCAAAATTAATTCTATTATTTTTACCATGTTGAATAAGACGCTAAAAACAAAAAGTTCATTTCTACGCCTTCTGAATCACGCAAAACCGTTTGAAAAATTATTGAAAAATTGTTTGCTTATAATGTCAAACCGTCACATAATATAGAGTATAACGCTTTTGATGGACGAGATCAGAAAAACAAGCGGTAAATATAAGAGTGACATGTCAACTGCCACTAATACAAAAAAGCTAAGAGCTACAAAAATTAGTTTAATAATGCTACTTATTGATCAGGTTTTTTATATAATAATTAGTCATAAACATAAATAAGAACAAAGTAACTAAATCTATAAGTTAAGTATTTTTTTAGTCAATTTTTAAACATTTAAAGCAACGATTGCAAAAAATGTAGTTTGATATACGCTTATTGCCCTAACTGGATGCACCTTTGTGCTGAAAAGAGAACTACATAATTTAATCCTAAGCATCGTAATATTGAAAAAATCAAATGTTAATCTTTTGTTGACAAAAATAAAGAAAATATGCAATATTATTACAGGTAATAATAGAAACAACTACATATTTTATAAAAAAATAAAAATTTTTGTTTTTATCATTAGTCTTTGATTCATGGAGTCTTATTTTTTATCACAATTATTATTGTTAGCAACATATTTTGTTTAATAATAGTAAACAAGCTTTGCTAACAAGATTATCATATTATAGACAAATAAAATTTTCACATATAATACCATAAGTGCCTAGATCATTACAATTTTTTCGAGTGCGGCTCAAAAACATATCAATTAGTCCGATTAAAACGCAGAAGGCAAACGCAAACATATTTTTAAAATTTCCAAAAAAAAATTTCGGGAAATAATACATACTCATATATACGAATGGTATTCGAGGAGAGAATCCCATGACGCTTCCGAGAATTTGAGAAACAGTAAAACATGCAATTTGAAGCTTTGAACATTATAAAAATCAAGTAAAGTTTATGCTGTTCTACCGTAGCAACCACAAATTAAACGTTGAAATTGACAGAAAATAGTTATTTTTTTTCTTAATTATGAGTAGAAAAATTCTCTACATTCTCCATCGAGTGTTGATTTGAAAAATTATCACTTATTAATTTCAATCATGTTGGGTAAGGAGAAAAAATTGAACCATGAAAAAGTCTTAAAATCTCAGTGTTTATTGGTTCATATAAACGTCATGAGATTCTATTATTTTTTTTAAATAACAAAGTTATTTATGGGAAACTACATTAATTTATTTATAAAATAACCAAAATGTTTAAAACAATTTCTGAATAACCCAACCCAACCCAACAATAAAAACATCTCCACTTAGCCTGATGAAGATTTAAAAATCAGCTTGACCATTAAAGATATTTTTGCGTTCAATTAACCAGAAAGAAATTTTCTTAGAATTACTTACATTTCATTTATTTTATGATCTAATTCTGTATTATATCCGCATTGTTGCCTTATTTTTGTATTATAATAACTTTTTCTAAGAATTAATTATTTTGATCAAAGTATTTTGAAAAATTATCAGAATCTACACTTTGAATTCGATATTTTGCTATTTATAAATTAATTTTGCAATGACAATTAATGTGCAAGGTATAGGTAGGTATGTTATTATGATGTCACAGGTAATGACTGAAACATTTCCTTGTGTAGAAACGTTTTAATTTGTATCGATAATCTGTTGCTGCAAGCAAGTTTACTTCAAATATAATTTTGAAAAGCGAAAAAAAAATAACTAAAACAATAGTTTCATTATTATTTGTACATAAAATCATCAGAACAGTATTTTTATAAATATGTCAAATCGACAGCTAAAAATCTATTTGTGGAAAAATTGTTGACCTTATAAAATCATACGTCAATCTTTAATTGTTTGATTTACGTAAAGAACAAAAAGTTAATGTGGTTTTTTACAAACCAGCTCTCCGAAAATGCTGCAATTATAACACTAATTAATTTATTTTATTTTTAAATTTTATTATTATACTTTTTTAATTTTTTATGAATTAAAACATCAAAAATTTAAACTCGAAAGATTAGAACAGACGTGCTCCAGACAAATGTGATTCAAGATTTAAATTATTGATCAATGAGTCACATTTTAGAGCATTTTCACTTCTCATTATAAATAATACTCTTGATATGTCAAGCAAAAAATGTTTAGATAAATAAAAGGACAGAAAACACCTACGGCAAAATGCTAAAATGTTAATTTGCAAGGTAAGCAGCTACGCAATTATTATGAATAAGAAGTCTAGAAATTTTATTATCTGTTTTATCATGAGCATTTAGAAGATTAATATATTCAACTTCTTTATATGTTTGTAAATATTTGTTTTCCGTTATTAGTATGATATAAAATTTGTCGGAGTCATTGAAGTATTCACTTGTTTTTTGAACAAACATTTTATTTTATTTTGTTGGATTCGTTTTATTGTACTTCTTTCTTCTTCAAGATGAAAGCTGTCAAAGGCGGCTTGTTAACGGGTAAATAATCGCACATAATCACAGACCTGTATAGCAAAAAAAAAATTAAAATTATGACTTCATCAGCAAAGCTGACCACCTACTGAAAACAGGCTCTTTCAATCCATTCAAGAGTTTTTTACTAACCATTATATATTTAAAATATTAAGTCGCATGCTTTTCTTGAGACTCTGACTTAAATTTTTAATTTTACATTGACAAGAGTCTTGCTTCATAATTTAACAGCGCCGGACAACTTTTCTCCATTAATGTTGGACATTGAAAATAGAACCTCCTATGGTTAAGGAAACTTTATATTATCGTAACAGCATACATCAGCTGGTGTTTCAAAAATTTACAAAATATGGTATCAAGTTTTCTAATAAATATTCTATGTAGAAAGTTGCATTTTATTAGTCAAAAAGCAAATATTATGTTTATTGCAACAGGCTTAATGATTACAAAAACGGCGAAAAAGAATTAAACAGTGTCTACCAATCAAATGAGCAATAAAGTAATTTTATTCGCTTACATTCAATAAAATTCGTAATAAAACGGTGAACCTATTTGTGGAAAAATGGTGCGAATTAATTATTTTCACAGTTTGCAATAATTGTTACCGTTTTTCTAGTACTTATGATTAAAAATTGATTGCATGAATTGCATAGCAATTGCAATTCTGCATCAATTGCTATGTTTGTTCTATGCATTTTTAATCTGCACAGTAAAATTTTGATTTCTAAGTTTAAAACTATGCGTCATTTGATTAGATCTGCATTGCAAACTGTTAATGAAACGAAAATCAAATTTAGTTTTGCAAAATTCAATTTAAAAACAATTAGACGATTTAAAAACGATTTTATTGAAATAATGCTTTATATCTAAATTTGTATTACTTGTTTTTGATAACATTGTTTAAGTAGAAATAGTAAACATCTTGAAATATTTAATCATTTAATGGTTATGCTAAATATTAAACTCCGCCTTCAATAATTAGTTTGGTAAGGTGTCTTAATCAACCAGAAGAAGAAAAATACCGACATAAAGCCAATAATTGACGTCAATATTAATTATTTTATTGCCTGTTATATGTAGCTTAGAAAGGTACATAGAAACAGTATTATTTACATTTTGTTTTTTTTTCCTCTTCATCTTCTTTATCTACTATAATTTTTTTTTGTCTACATACGCTTTATCTCTTTGTTTTTGTTTCACTTTTCACTCTCAAGACCTAGTTATAGTGATTTTGCTGTACTTTTGATATTTTTATTTCCAAATAAAGATTTGCAAATAAATAAATTTTTAAATCATTACGCTTTTTATCATACTATCAAATAGTCTAATTTTTTTCCAAACATTCTCTCAACATTCTCAAGCACAATTTTTCTTGAATTTGTGAAATTATTGCGTTTCTTTTTTTGTCAGGTTTTACTCTACATTGTTTTGTGTTTTTTTATTAATTTTATATTATTTAAATAGTCTTTGTTTTTTTTTTTAATTTTTTCATATTTCTATTTTTTCTTCTTCTTTTTGCCTCCTGCTCTCTTAAATATCATAATTTTTGTTTTAATTGTGTTGACTTTTAGTTTTTGCTTTCTTACATATTTCTTCACAATTGACGTTAAGAAATTATTTGTAGTCAGCTGTCAATTTTTACCTTTTCTAGAATAATGCAAATAAACAAACTATACTCTATTCACTTTCAAGGAAGAGTGCATGGAAACAAATGCATGCAGACTCCACGTGATCACATCTATAAAGTGGGAGATGGTCGACAATTTTTCGGACAAGGCAGGTCGCAGAAAAAATCGTTTATTTCACTTTAAACCAATTTTGAATGGTCTAAAAACTATTCAAAAATCAAATGACCACAATACTCTTTCTTGAATCTGAACAGACTATAAGTTAACGTCAACCAATGTTAAAAAAAAATTACAAGTGAAAACTAGTATACAAGAAGAAATCAAGCCTTAAACTAATAACTTTCAGTTTCAAGATGTTACCAAACTTACAGTGTACAAAATGATAATCCGTATTTACACATTATGACGTTAACCAAAAACAAACTGAGAAACAACTATTACTAATTCAATATTGCATCAAATAATAATAAAATTCAAATAATAAATTATTGTTTATACATCCAAAATTTGGAAGCTTAAAACAGAGCTGTTTTTGTTCAAATCTATGATCTAGAACTACCAAAAGGAAGGAAAAGCTTTTCTTTTATTTCCTGTAAAAATAATGTTTTTAAGCTTGCTTATTCTTGTGTAATTAAACGTATTTTGTTATATAACATTTATAACAAAAATTTAGAAATAAATTATTGTATTTTAAAAAAACATTAAACAAAAGAAACTTCGTTCAAAGCTTAATGCAAATTATTTCAAATAAAGATCAAAGTAGAATAATAATTGTTACTTACCACTTTTAATTATCTACATTCAAAGCACGTGTTGTTCTCCGTTTTTGCTAAAAGTTTAAAAAACATTTCAAAATTTTTTGACACGTGTTTACTTGTGTTGAAAACATTTGTATGATTTTATTCTTTTCAATGTTTCAAACTTTTTCCATTGCAAAAGTTTTGTATAAACAATTGAATTATTTAGGGATTCTTATTAATGTTTCTAGTAGCTTTCAATGGTAATCAAATCAAACGAATTTTTTTGATGTCAAATTTAAACTTCTCTCGTCGCCAATGTTCTATTTAACAAAATTTTGTTTCGATTCTTGATTTACCTTATTTATTATTATACCAATTATTTAGTTTTACGCCGCATTTTTTTATATTTTACTTGAATTTTATAATTTTTTTTGCTTTAAAGTTTAATACGTGAGAATATTTAGTGATAAATATTTATATTTCATCTTGTTTTGATAAGGCTACAGAATTGAATCTGTAAACAATTTTAACACAACTCTTAGTGTAAGAACATTTAATTAATACTAATTATAATTCTGCATAAAATAAACATTTTATCATTTTTCAATTTTCATAAACACGCACTTATTGAAAATTTATTTAAATGTAGATTGCTGTTTAGATTTTGCTTTGTTATTAAACATTTATATTTTCAAAATCTGCTTTATTATTACTTATTAGATAAATATTTAAGAGCGATGCTGCGTTAAATGAACTTAACCTTTCTCAATACCATATGGAGATTTCGTAAACTTTAGCATCTGTTTTCGATTTCGATTAGCATCAGATTTCTTGGTATTATAACAAACCAACACTAACACATAGCAAATTTGCGTTATGTTTGTTCCAAACGGCTTCCTTGCTGCAGCTTAAACGGTAGTTTTTATTTTCTTAATTGTACAAGTTTTTTAAATGTTCAGCAAAGATAATAATTACTTTTAACCACTGTATAACTTCTGTTTTTATAAATTTACAAACATATTATTCAGAATAACTTGGAATATGTACGGTTTCTAGGATAATTTGCTACAAATTAAAGTTGATTTATTGTTCATTTATCAAAGGTAAACTAATCAAGCGACAACTTAGCAACAAATAAATGTGCGGTTAATATTAACTTATGTTTATAATCATTATTAAAAGCTTCTAGCTCAAAATTAGTAGATATCTAGACAGTACGATGTCTCCTTCTGTCCGCTTATATCTTCTAAGCCACAACGGATATTGAAACAAATATTTTGTACAAAATGACTTAAGTTTGACGTGATCTTGTCAAAAAAGCGGTTTAGGTTGCTTAGCATGGCTAAAGTTGGCACAGGAAAAATTGCAATATAATTTATCTGTTTTCTAAAGTAAATTCAAGAAACCAAAACTATCTGTTCAATTTATTTGCTATTTACTCTATTTTAATATTACTTTTTCAGATAATCTTTGTGATTTTGCGCGTTTAATATATAAATCTTATTAGATATAAAACACAAATATTTATGTTCTCACAACTAAAAAACTATAAGTTAGTAATTTGTGTTAAACATGTTGGCAATGATGATTTTTGAAGCTAGTCAAAATTTTTTTGCAAGCTGTCACTTTTTAATTTTAAGAAATTTATTTGACTGCATTTTAAAAATTCACAATTAATTCTGACATTAATGCCAGAAACAAATATTTAAAATCATTGTCAGGCACCTGTTCTTTAGAATGATAACGTTAATAATTTAATTAAGTTTATTTAAATATAATTAAATAAGTTTAATTAAATAATTAAATTAAGTTACGTAAAATTTTTTGATGTGTGATTAAAAATTTAAAAATGTTTTTATCATTAATTTTGTTTAATGTTTTTCTAGTTTTATTGTTAATCGTCTATTGTTTTTTTTAAGCAAGTGGTAATGTTGTTTAAAAAAAATTAAATTGATTAATAGGTCCTACAGTTTTTTTTTAGATTAAAATTTATTTTTCGGAAATCGTCTTGGAAACAACATTTTCCTGATTATTTACGCGCAGGAAAATTGAGTTTTCCGGACTAGTACTGTAAAAACTCTACAAGACGCAAAATAAAAAAGATACTCTAGTAACTATAGTTGCCGACAAAATTGACAAACTTGATTTTTTTGGAATTTGTCGAAAAAAATTCTAAAATTTGTAAATTAGGTCTTTTTTACGATTTCCGGAAAAATTTAATACAAAACACGTCAGTAAAGTCTCTTACTTGACTCGGAGCTTTCAGAGCTTGACTCGGCACAAAGTGCCTCGTATTTCAATTTAGCTCCTCTTTAGTAATGTGATATTTTTCTGACTTTTTGTGTAAATAACTATTAATTAATTCATTAATGAGCTTTATGTCAGATTTTACAGTCAATAAATTTTACAATAATTGTAGAAATTTTGAAATATTTATTTTTGATTTATCTGTAAAAATCTATAAACATATTATTTTCAATTCAATGCTGTGTCAAAACTAAATTGTCGATAAAAGTTTAAACGTAACAATAACTAATCCGTCGTAAACTCCTAAAGACATTATTTGAATAAATTCAAAACTGCAATTATTAAAAAAGTAAACAGTATATTTTGCTGTTTTTCAATCTCTAAAAACATTAAACAAAAATAATAAACACTCAAATAAAATTATTTTTATTAGACTAATTTTTTTGGTGGATTAATAAGTTTATTAAACAGCAAAAATTAAAAAAAATAATTATTTTGAGACTTGTCATTTGAAGTGAAGCATTTTCTGCGGTATTTCTTCATATTTTTTAACGTAATTTAATCGACAGCTAGCAAAATTTGTGTTTTCAATATATTTAGCACAATCTGCTTGATATAACATTTCTATATAAACGGCCCCTTCAAAAAATTTTCAGATTTTGCTTAGAAACACTAATTAAAAAAATAATTCATTCATTATAATGGTAGTCATAATATAAATGTCTGCTACAAAAATTAGGCAACCCCTCATTTCTAATTGTTTTCGTTATTTAAAAAACCCCGATATATTTTTGATTGCGATTTGATTTTGGTTTTAATTTTTTTTTTGCTTGATAAATTCTTTACTTTTTATTGTACGTTTTCATTTTAAAGTAACGTTATCTATCTTTTTCAATTTTTGCCTTCTTGTATTTTCTTGCTTTGCATTTTATCTTCAAACTTTTTTGCATTTTTAATTGTTTATTTTTTTCTTACAATAGATTTTTTTTTATTTTTTGTTCTAACTTGTACTTTCTTTATTTTGCTTTGGTTTGTCTATTTTCTGTAACTTTCTTCAACTGTCTATCAGCTAAAAATTGTTAAAATAACGTTGAAATGCATACAATGCGTTAAATTATTATGTTATTACTATATAGAACGTTGAGCATTATTACTTTAAAATCTTTTGTCTTTTATTTGTATTTATTATGTAAAAATTATAAAAGTGAAATATTATATATTTATGTTGTTTATGTTGATATGGTATTTATGTACATAATATCACATAACAGATGGTTAGTTAACAATCTATTTTGTGCTTGTGTAAGAAGATGTTTAATTAATGTCAATTATTTTTTATACTTTAATCAATTATTTGTTTCTTATTTTACTTGACAAAACGCTAATTTAGCAATTATTTTTAAATCGTAACTTAAAAATTAATTGCAGAATAGATTCTTTATTTTCTAAATTAAAAATAACAAGGTTTTTGCTACAGCTCTGCTGATTAGTTTTTCAGTAGCTGTGATAATTATTTCAAGTATACGGTATATAAGGCAAAAATTAAATTAAAGGTACCTATTAAAAAAAGCTTTAGAGATATATACGTACCTTTTTTAATTTTTTTATTGTATGTTGAATAAACAGATGTATTTGTTTTTGTAAATTTAAACAAAATAATTGACAGTTTTTTCAAAAAAATTAAAAAACCATTTTATTATTGTACAGCGTGTGTATTGCGCAAAATAAAATATATTCTTGACATCTATGACTCTTTCTAAGATAAAAATTAAACAAAGTTTTGTTTTGAGGTCATTAATTTATTTTGAGAATTAAATTTTCCACTACAATACAGGAAATGTCACCATATCGCATTAAAGCCTTTCATTTTTTGTTTTAAAATTTAATAAAAATAAAAAAATGTCTTTTATTTTTGCAGATGAATTGCCGATCATCAAAAAATATCAGCACTCAATTGGTGTGGGTGTGTATGGCAGTAGTTCTTATTTTCCAAGTGGTTACCAGCAACCCAGTCAAAAGATCTCCAGGTTTCCTAACACGACACTTTACGAAAAGATCCTTTTTCGATATTCAATGTAAGGGTGTGTACGACAAGAGCATATTTGCACGGCTAGATCGCATCTGTGAAGATTGCTACGGCCTTTTCAATGAACCGCAAGTTCTTACCGTTTGCAGGTAAATAAACTAGAATTTATATGAACTTTTATTGAAAAAGTCTTCATTATTACTATAAATTTAATTTTTAAAGGCGACAGCTTGTTATCAATGCTTCCGTTTTGAAAAGGTCGGGAAGTTAAGAATTGATATATAAATATCGCTGTAATTTAGCGTGAGAAAATTAAGCTTTTTTATGATAACCAAAATGTGAGTCGACTGTCTGACTCATATTTTCTGACAGGAAAATGTTCGTTCTAGAGATGCGACTTTTCAAAATGCTGATGAATGCGGCGATCAGCCATGTAATTTAAAAGTTTTTCAGAAAATAAAAACTAATATTAAAAATCTATCAATGAATTTTTACATTCAAAGCTTACTATCACTATAATTTTTGTTTATTTTATGCTAATCGCTTTATTTAAAGCAATTAAACCAATTATAAACATCATAATTAATGTTTGCGTTTGTATTTTGTAATTGTCCGATTAAACTCCGCAGAAATTATTTATAGCATTTCTTATTTATACGATTTAACATTGCCAAATGAGAATATAAATAGTAAATTGTGTAATGAATGGAAAAATAGGCAAAGTATGAATGAATTCTTTTTCCATTACGCCCAAAAATTTTAAACATTATGTCTCAATGTTTTGTAAGTACAAATCAAATAAAGAAATAAATATTTTTAATTTAAGTAAACAAATAAAATAAAATTTATAATATTTTTAAGAAAAATATTATTGAAATATTCATAATTTTAATTGTTATAAATGTTTTGACGTCATGGGACAAAAAATATGCTATAGCTTAATAAAAATTATACTTTGGTAATATTTTGCTTTATTAAAATTAATTGTATCTAATAAGAAATTAATATTATTTTAATCATTGATCGAATGTCAGCGGCCTAGATAGCTTTATAGCACACTGACCTGTATGACATCTCAAAAACTTATTATTAGCAAATCTTCCCACGTCATTGAATTATTGTTACATTTTGAGCAAATTTTGACAAACTAAAAAATTTGACTCTTAAAATTTGTTTGAGATACAAGAAACAACTGAAATACGTTGATGGGCAAACGCAAAATATCAACAATAGCTAAAATAATGTTAAAGAAAAATTACACAACAAAATAAAAAAAAAATAATGTATTGAGAAGATAAAACTTACATCATGAAGATGTTTTTCAAATCAAAGAAATAAATGTACCAAAATAAACAGTTGCTTAAAAATCAATATATAAACATATTTCTTTATAATAAAATGAGATAAAAAACTAAATACCTCAATGGTATCACAAATATATAAACAATAACTTATAAAAATTTTAAAATGTTATGTAAGCGTAGTAAATCTTTATAATTATTAATCAGCTAATCAAAACTAAAACAAATTATATCTAAGACTAAAATTGAAAACAAATTTAAATAATCCAAAAACTATAGACACAACAAAAAGTTGTGCGTGAAAAAAGTAAGATTTTTCTTACAAATGCAGAGAATAAAGGTATATTTTGTTAGAAAAAAATATATGTGGGTTTTTTCTTTATAATAATATAATTTGTTTAAATGTATATTATATTCTCGATTCATTCAGCGGCATATTTATGAATGGTTACGTTTTAAGAAACACTAGCAATCTACCGTGTGACTTTTAATGATTGTTACTTTTTTACGAAGTTAGTAATAGAAAAGTTGCTTATGCTGCTTATGCTGCGCGACAATAAATACTAGATAAATGTCAAAAATTAATAGTATTTCTTAAAATGCACGCCACCAATTTGATTTAAAGATCACTGTTCCTAAATGTATTTAAGAAACATTTACCAAGTACGAAATAAAAGTAACAATCAAGTAAAAAAGGTTTTTAAATTTTTATTTAATTCTTTAATTTGATTAACCAAAATTTTATTTAACTACTTCGTTAAGTTATTTTATCATATTAAAACTATTAAATTTTATAGAAAACCCAGCGTACATGTTTAATTTGTTCACAATACTGTTACAAACTATTTCTACTAATAGATTAAAGTTTTTTAAATAATTTTAGATAACAAAGCTCAATACTGTGCTGAAAATATTGCGTCAAAAAATTCTCGTTGAATGTTATAAAATTTACTACAGAGAAGTCACATTTTCCAACATTCTTAATAATTTTTCTTAATACAGGCTAAAGCAGCTATATATGTCTACCCCTGTATAGGTAAAGTTTATATTTTAGAATGTATCGTCAGAATGGCCACCAAGGAACTAAACAATAATTATTTCTACTGCTGTGCGTTAAATCCAAATTGCCATCTTAAAAAAATATATTATTTTAAAATTTTATTGTCACCAATAGTCTTTTTTTTAATTTTATTTTTATTTTATACCAAGTATTTTTTTATTAAAAATATTATGCTTTATTATTCAATACTTTATTTACAGGAAAAACTGTTTTACAACAGATTACTTCAAGGGATGTCTTGACTCTTTACAGCTTTCAGACGAAGAGTCCCAAGTTCAAACTTGGATAAAGCAATTACATGGGGCGGAGCCAGGGGTCTAGGTACACTTATAGCCTTTTAGTTTCGTTTCTAATATCTAACATATTTTTTAATTCCCCAATCTAATCTTTCACGTTCTTAACATTTTTACTATCCATGTCATTTATTAATCCTTTTAAGGTTGCACTTTTTTTGCCCACATTTTTTTATTTTGTTTTTTGTAGCTAATGAAACTGCATTTTTACTAAATTAAATCATTAGCATGAATTAACACCAAAGAATTGAGCAAAAATGCATATATTTTTGAAAACCTATTTTTTGAAACACAGGTACCGAGCTATTTTAGCAATGTGGTTTTTTGTGCAACACAGTCTTCATATGAATCAACTAACAACAATTATTGCATGTAGTAAAAGACTGTATTGAGATAAATTTTAATTTAAAGTTTTTTTCTAGGTCTAAGTGCTTTTCTACAAGGTACTTTGCAGGATGTGTTGATTCTCTCTTGCTAACCGAAGAAATGCCAAAATTTCGCAAAATGATTGAATATTTGGCAAAATGAATCTCCTACTATTCTAGTCTTCAATGCAACAACCAATAGGCGATTGATATATTAAGTTAGGTTTTTGACAAAAATTCTTGTATTCTTATGATTTTTCGACTCTATACTTGGTCAACGATTTTGATAATTAATTTATTTATAGGCGTATAATCAATGTCAGTCATTCTTATTTGTGAAATATGAGCCCCATATTGATTGTTTGCTATTATCGTACAAAATCATGACCAAAATTTGTAGAGTGGAACAAAATGTAGAAAAAAATGTAAGCTTGAAACTATACTCTAATTAGTCATTCTGATAAAATATAATAGTTTCAATCTTTCAATATAGAACATCACATACATTATTTTGTAGTATTATAATGAAAATCATTTGAATGTAAATATCAGAAACTTCACCATTATTTATTTTACATTATATCTAAATATTGAATTATTTTTGTGAGGCTGGCGAAAATAATTCGACATTTTGTCATTATTATTTATAACAATTCATTTTATCACTGGGTTAAATAGACATATTTATGTATAAAATACAGTTTATTTATTGAAATATAGTATTATTATTTTTTATTAATTCTTTGCTCTGAAAAAATGTGCATTGTTAGTTTATCGCATTTAAATGCAAACAGTACAAAACTTGTATTTTTTTAGTTGTTTTAAACATCATGTATAATGTACATTTCTATCACAGAAAATCTTTTTCGCCATTCCATTATCAGTATTGTGGAGTTGTCATACCATATTATATGAAAAAAAATGTGCCTATATAATATATAGAAATATATTTTGCTTGTTAGTCAATAGGTCTTAATATTTTCGTATTCACAATGGGTACATTTTTGGTGAAAATGTCACGTAGTACCATCTATTTTTATGTCAAAAAAAAAACTTAAATGGCAGCTTCAAATTATTGTACAGTAATTAAAGATGAAAATATTTTAAAAACTATAATTTGATATTTTTTGTTCTTACCTCTACAACTTACTTTCAAAAGTTTTTTTTATTATCTGTTTTTTATCAAAAGTTACCAACGATTCGGTAAGTCTTTTTCCGAGAAAAATGTTCAACACATGTGTAAATAAGCTGACGTAGTTAAAAAGCATTAAAAAACTATAAATTTTTTACCTAAAAACTTTTTAACTCGCTTTGGCTGGAATATAAACTTCAAAGTCGCGTCACGGAACAGCTCAAAAATTTCAAGAAAGAATTATGGATTACTATTTAAAAACGTCACCAACACGTTATATCTACAGGTATCAGTGAATTGACGTAGTATAATAAAAATATTGTATAACTTTACAATACAATAAAAACAAATATTTACGAGCCTTTATTAAAAAATAATAGTATCTAAAGTAACAAAATGAAACAAAAATTTTTTTTTCTACATAACTACATAAAAATAACTATAGTATTTTCAAGTTAAAGAAGAAGCGGATGTATATAAGATTAAAGATCATTGGCGTTTCTGTTTACCTCCACTTTGTCTTCAACTTAAAAATACTATAAAATGCCATTTTTTCAATGTTAATAAAAACAGATGAAAACACATGAATTCTTTATTAACTTTAAATTTAAAAAAACTTCATTTTAAGTAAGATAGAAAACCTTTTTGAATATGTTTGTTTACCGTGCAAAAAAGAAAGCCGAAATAAAAAATATACTTCCAGCAGAAACGTGCATTAGTGGAAAACATAGACACAAAGTTTTCTATAAACAAAATGAATAAGATGCAAAAAACCATTACACAAAATAAATCTAGTAATAAAAAATCGCAAAAAATAATATAAAATAAAAGCTACTGTATGAGTCGGTTGATGACCCGATGGTCGAAGATAATGATTCAAAACCTAATCAAATGATTCAAGTGGATTTAATTGTCACCCAACCGGATCCTTTTCCCGTAGCTGACCGTAGATTTTTGTAAATGTAGAAAGCACAATAAATCATAAAAGTCGCAATGCAACATCCCCTGTAATCTACCCTTCTACAAATCGTATTTAAACAAGACATCACCACAATCCCAACTAAAAGTTTTTAAGAAATAATAATTATTATTTAAATAATTAAATTAAAGAGAGTATTTTTAAATATTTAAGTATTTTTCTAGAATTGACGCATACGCCTACTTTCTAATGATAAAATATTGAATTCTTAGCAGCGCAATATACAAGAAATTTCTAATAGCAACCAAGTAGTTTAGTATAAAAATATTTACAAAATTGTCACTTTTCATACCCCAAGTGTGCTGATTGTTTCCGAAAATTGTTTCAAGGGTTTATCAGAAACGCGATTATTTCGAGCAGAACGCGATAGTTCATAACACTTTCTTATCAATCGGTATTCAAATGGTATTCGATGAAAAAATTACTGACGATTAAAAAAAATTAAATGTAGGACAACGGCAAAACAAAAAATTTTTATGCAAAATTTATTTTAAACCTTTTCTAACCGATTAAAATAAATCTTACAATAAAGAAACTAAGTCAGCTAAATGTGATCTCACTAGACCAAAATATACAAATGATAATGTTCAGATGGTAGTAAAGTTACGACAGTTTTTTTGTATAAAAACCCACAGCTTTCTAGACCTACATACACTAACATCATAATGCACACCCATATCTCAAATAAATATTACAGGCTTTAACTTAATATAGTACAAAAAATAAGATGATTTGTCAAAATTAAAAAAAAACATTTTTTAAGAATGTATAAGAATGACATTAATAATTAAATAATGTGTTTTTAGCACTTGTAATTGATCTCAGCATGTTTAAACCATCTGCAATAACTGCGTAGGTATGATGATTCTAGACTATCACTGATAGAAGCAAAAAAGAGAAAGAAATCTAACAAAGACTTTTGAAGTACACCAGAAAAGTCGTAAATCATTGCAGAAAAACTGATAGCCAACTCCATACTTTTCAAGTTTGAACCACCATTTCTAATTAAATCTGTTAAAAAAATTTTTAAAGTGCAGAAACTTTAGCGTCTATTGATATTTGGAAAAACAAAAAATTTGCGAGCATAAATCAATTAGATTCAACAAACCCTCCAGAAATAAGACTATGTTGTCTACTGTCTATCATTTCCTTGCGGAAGTAAAAACAAATAGTGGTGCTAAAATGACTTTAAAGATTTTAGCAGTTACAGATAAAATACTGAGACGTTAATAATTACTAAAAGTTTCTTTGTGAATGCTTTTGAAAATCGACAGTATAGACACAATTTTTGAAGTGTTTCAGATTTCTGGAAAAACCCTTCTTCAAGAAGCCCTGGTAAAAGTCAAATAAATTAGAAAAAACTAAAGCTTAAACTCATAGTTTTAGAGAAATTACAGAAACTCTAAAATTTGTTAGCTTGTCAAAAATATCTGGTGCCTACATATTTAATTTATTGAAAACTAATGAACAAAGAAGACTTTTGAAAAGTGTTAAAAAAAGCAATTCTCAATCTCACGATTGCAATCTGCTAGTCACTCACCACAGTATTAGTAACAAACTGCATAGAACAAGGCATATATATATATACGCTCTGAAGCTTCGATTTGACAAACGTCTAAAATTTTAAAGAGTCTTTTTGAGGTTTTCTCAAAAATCACGCAGGATAAGAAGATGTTTACTAATTAGTTTTAAAAATCAACATATTAAATGTAGTTTAAATAGTACCGTAAAATCTGTTGACAACAGTATTAAGATCACCGTGCAAAAAAATAGCGTACCTAACAGTCAAAGCTAAAAAAATTACCTGTTGTCAAATTGGTAGTGTTTTAATAGATACAGCAAATACTATAAAATCAAGTAATTAAACATCTCCACTTCTGATCTTGACACTTGTTTTAAATGATCTATCCGTTCTATAAGCAGGATACTATCAAATTCATAAAAAACTACAACAGCAAAGCGTCATAATTACGTCAACATTTCAAAAAATTTTTAGAGTTTAACTGGTTACTAATGTTTAACATGTCAAGTAGATAACCTAATCCTAATCCAGTCTGCTGTTATTAATCTACCTATCCTTTTATTTGCAAGAAATAATTGAAATTGTCATAACGACCGACGAATAGATTTGATGTTTATGTAGCCCAATTTACTTCAACAAAATATTGCTGTATTAATTTTTCATAAATTCAATGATACATAAAGCAAGAATTGCGTGCTGGTGTTACACTCTTTCAAATTAATATATTTATTGCGTTTATTCTTATTTATTTCTAATTTTGTTTTTTCGTTTCATAATGAACAATCATCAAAAAACTGATTTTTAAACCAAATTTTCTGAATTGACATTATTTTCACACTATAGAAACTATAGTCGTGAGATTATAGTACAATGTTGCAGAAAATGTTAGTTTATTTGGTTAGTAAGATGTTAAAAATAAAATAATAAATTATAAACAATAATTTATTGGTTTACAGGAAAATATCACATGATTTAGGCACTAAAAGTATCACAGAATCTAAATATGAAGTAAAAATTAAAAAAGGATCTAACTAAATATCTTGTCACAATTCCTTATCGGTAAAAATGTTCTATATTCTATAAATTTCTTTTTGTAAACTAAACCATTCTGAAGCTTTTTGGTACACAGTTTTTTTCCGGCTCAAGACATGTGCGACTTGGCAAAATTTATCTTCATTTCGTCGAAGATACATAACGACGTCTCGCTCCAATTGTTCTAATTTTTTGTTACCGATTTCAGCTATGTCCAGCATTTCGGACAGGTAAGGATTGAACCTAAAGTATACATTATCAGGTAGCAAATCAGATAGAATAGAATGAATTCCTGCAAAAAATTAATTTAAAGTGTTTTTGTTTTTACGAAACTAAATAGTTCGGTCGTACCTTCTGTGTCTGTAGCACTTTCAATTATCGCATAAAACTTTTTCTTCCACGAAGAATTTGAAGAGGCTTTTGTAGAATCATATTCTTCGGGAATTAAAACAGTTCTGCCGTTTCCAAAAGACACTATACATTGTATTGAAGTTTGAGGCCATAACAATTTCGCCTCATGGATAGCAACTGAAGCTGGATTGTTAAACAAAATTCCTCCATCCTACAAAATTTAATATTTAATTCAAATGCCAACTTCAAACCAAAACTTTATTTTAAAATAAAAAAAATCCACATTTAATTAAAAAAAATACCTGGTGCAACATATTTCCCAATTTAAACTCTTCAAAATAAGTAGGAGCCGCAGCTGACGCCCGCACTGCTTCCCAAATTAAGTGTTTGTAGCCTCCAAGATGTTGAGACTGTACATTACATGGTAAATTATAATTCCGGAAGGCATACGCTGACAATCGAGATTGATTTACTACCGCAGATAGGATGCATAACTATAAAAATAAAATTGTAAATATATTAACAATATTCATCTAAATGCAGTAACTACCTTAGGACACTTATGATTTCTAGCAGTACTTAACAGAGTTTGATCACCTATTTCATCTTTGAGAAGCTTTTCCCAAAGAGCTGTGTCATAATATGAGTGACTCCACACAAGATTGCTTGTACCTTTTAAAGTTGATTGCGTGAATATATTTGTACTAATACTTTTGTAAATGGTTAGAATTTCATCTAATGAATACTGTTTAGTAGCTAAAAAAAATTATTTAAGTAAGCATTAAGAGAAAAAGTTATTTATTTGTTCGTCAGATGTAAGACCCAATAATACTTACTTATTAAACTGGCAATAATAGCTCCCGTACTGACGCCACAAATAAGATCAAACATTTCATGAATTCTTGTGTTAGATATTTCTTCTAGTTTTTTTAACATATTGATTGTTGCAATGCCTCTTATACCTCCTCCATCTATTGACAATATCCGAACTCCCTGACCACCAACAGGTGTGCTATATCCCAGTAAGGCTAACATTTCGTTTAAAATTTCTGATAGCTCTTTATCTGTGTTATTTTGCCTAATATTTAATAAAGTTGGTATTGCTCCCTCCTAGAATAAAAAAAATTACACATAATATTAGCAAAATTACTATATTTGTTTAGTACCTTCACTGAAATATGTTTCGCTTCAGGATATTTATCTATATGTGATTTTAGTTCTTCTAATCTTTTTATTATTAGTACGTTTGACGTTATGCTTTGAAGTGATGTTAAAATTTGACAAGATCTTGATGTTATTGATTCCTGAAATAAACCAATTGTTGTATTAAAAATGCTCAAAATTTGCAATTAGATAAACACCTTTGAAACCGAAGAAACTCCTTTTTGCCATGAAGGATTAATACTGGCCACATTTGAATAAGACTTAGTATTTAAATGTATGTTTACATAAGTACCAGAAGTTTTACTTTTTCCCTCCTTTACAGGTTCATATAAAGCACTAGAAATTTGTTTCAAATTTTCTAAACTAAAGCTAATTCCGGATTCTATTTTTTGGAAAAAGTTTGCCACTTCTTTTTTCAATTTTAAACTGTTTTGAATATCGTCACTGTATGCAAATTTTGTCAAATAATTTATTAAACCATTCGTCACTTTTCGTTGAGATAACATTATGTTTTCAGTTGCTAGTTTTGGCGTCAATTCTGAAGAGCCTCTTGAGTGGTAACGCCTATAAACAAAAATTAATTTGTTAAAAATCATGTATGTAAATGTTATGATATAATGATTTTAAGTTGTCTTCAAAAGTTCTACAAAAAAATCCATAATTAGACAAGTATTATTTATACTACACATGCAGAAATATTCTTTATAACAAACAATAGACATTGTTTAATTTGATAACATGTCTCAAAACTCTTAAATTGATTGCTTTCTATCTTCAATATTCGCTTAAGTACATGAATTATCTGGTTTAGAAAATAAAACCTAATAAACTATAAAAATTTTCAATAAACTTAAAGATTAATCCATGTACTAAGTCTCTTTTTTATCAAAAACATAGTTTTTGGAAGGTATTTTCAACTATGAGCTTCTTCCTCCCTATCTATATGCTGAAAAAACTGTAATATTTTAAAACTATTAGAGCTAAAAGGTAGAGGTGTTCTATTTGCAGTTAAAAACAACTTTCAAACCGAAGTTCTTGACCTAAACCAAATAGAGCCAAATATTCAAAAAGCGTTCGGTCAAATTAGATCACAGAATCCTAATAAAAAATTATTCTTATTTGGCTTTTCCGATCATCTGTTTAGAGCTTTTTAATTTAATCTTACTATCCAGAAGCAATGTGTCAAATGTAAAGAACTAAAATTAGGGTTTTTATAATACTCTTAGATCAGGAGTCGGCCAAGCTCAGATCTTAAACTCTTATTATTGCTTTTGATCTTTATTAACAAAAGTACTAAGAACTACACTTTTGCTGCTTTTTGCCAATAATCAAAAAATATTTTACCCTATAAATTGTATTTTTGATTGTCAAATTTGACTCTATTTCTTCGTGATGTGTCAAAAATCAATTGCGCTTAAATGGAAAAAAAATGTTTTACTTTAAACTACTGCAAAAATCTACCCAATTGAATACTTTCTCAAAGGTTTCAGCTAACAAATATTAACAAACCTAAAGATTCAGATTTCCTTTGATTCAAAACTAATGTTTTCGTCTTTATTCCAGCTGAGTGTCTATTGACTATTAAATTAATCAAAATTTGCCATTTTGGATCAGTTTCGATGTGAATTATCAAACCGACATAGGGTTGGCAAAATTGAAATTACCAAGCATAGTCCATTGAAAAGTTACATTTGGGGTTGCGTTTTTTAGAAGACGCAATTTTATTTTTTTTATGTGTAGGAAGGGGTTAGTGTAAAGCTAAACCCAAGTTTGTAGAGTCGCCACACTTGAAAATCAAGGATGAAATGGTTTTTACAATATATCTTTTAAACTAATTATTTTACAAAAAAAAATGGTAACATTCTTACTACATTCTAATTATAAATAAAAAAGATATAAGCGAAAATGTTCGAAAATAATAATTTTGTATTTCGTAAAATAATTAAAAAAAAAGTTATATCGAAAAATATAAATTTTTTTCTGAAATTTCTAAATTGCGTCCTCTAAAAAACGCAAGGTAAGACCTAAAAAATGTAACATTTATAGACTAGCAAGTTAATTGGGTTTTTAAAAGTTTATGTTGTTTTTCTAGCACAGTTTTCAAATTTGACAAAAATTGTTTTGAACATTTTTGTCACTGACAAACTTCAAACATTAATTATAAAAATCACTATTCAAAAAAAGACAAATACTATTTTTTATTAATATACTGTATTTAAAATAATAATAATGTCTTAAATAAAAAGTTATAATAAACTCAAAGGTTATAATGAAATCAATTGGAATCATATATTTTTATTGAATAAACTTTTTCAATAAAAAAATTAATGATCAATGCAAACTTGAACATGTTTCGATCCTTTTGGAACTCTTCAGTAAGTCGCAACAGATTCATATTTGAATAAATTTGCAGTGACAAATATAGATTAACACTAACATTCTATCATATGTATTCTAAACATTATTCAAAACATATAAAAACTTTTTTCTCAAAACATTTTTGATGCAAGGTGCTTCTAATCAATGTCTTTCATTTTATTATATTACGAACGTAAAAAGCACATAATATAAGCCCAACTTTGTCACTGCAAATTTATTCAAACCTGAATTTGTTGCGACTTGCTGAAGAGTTCCAAAAAGAACGAAACATGTTCAACAGAGATAACTTGATTGAATTAGCATTGATCTTTGTTGGTGGTTAAGCAAAGATGACAGATTGCATTCTATATCATTGATAATTGATCTACGTTTAAGACAAAAGCCGCTAACGTGATAACTTGGTTGTCCAAATCAGCGATATCAATTTGTATTTATTAACATTGACATTCTATCATTTAAATTATAAACTATGTACTAGCAGCCCGTCCCGGCTTCGCACGGGGTAGACAATTATTTATTTTTGGAAATTTGGATATAAAACACTTTGTTTCACAAATATTTTTATTTATTAAAAAATTATTATTTATTATTTATTAATTATATATTTAAAAAAATCCCACAGTTATATTTGTATGTAAGTCTATTTATGTTCAATTTCTTTGATGGTTTAAGTGGCGGACACTTAAATAAGTAATATTTACATAGGATATTATATACATTTTTACTCCCCTCCACCCCGCCCGCCGCGATGCCCGGCGCGCTTTTCAGACTGCATCGCAAACAACGGCCACGGCGCTATGGCGGTTTTGTTTACTGTTTGAATTTTTTAATTCGTAATATTTTTTGAATGGAAAGTCCAATTTAAATAATTTAAAAACTATTTTATAGGTAGTTAAATGGTCTTGACCATAAAATAATTTATTTGAATAAGGATTAATATAAACACATAAATAGCATGGTTTGAATTTGGTTAGCATTTTCATTATTGTTTAAAACGAAAAAAGTTGTTGTAGTGACATAACTACAATAGTTGGACATATGCTACCGCGGAGTTTTTGTAGACATTATGATGTTCTTCAATATTGTTGTACATTATTTTGTTCTATCGCTAATAGTTTCGGCAGCGCATTCGACGAAAGACATTTTAAGACTCATTTTTCTACACCTTCGGTTACATTGTTCAAATTTTACCAAGGGTCCCTAATTTTTTTCAAAATAAACTGTAGCCTATGTCAAATTGGAAGAATGTAGCATTCTATTGGTGAAAGAATTTTTTAAATTGGCCCAGTACTTTTTGAGCCTATTCATTACAAACATACAAACATACAAAAATAGGTACAATATAATATTAGTGTAGATTTGCACCAAACATATAAGAGTTTTTTCCTCAAACAAATTTTTGATGCAAGTTAGCTTCTAATATTAGAGGTCGCTCCTTTTACCAAACTTTTTCAGGCTAAGTATTCCATATAATATTATGTAGCCTCAATAAAAAGAAAATCTGTTTTAATTTGTAGTGTCAATAATATTATTAATTCAAATTGCAATTTCCAAACAGCAAAATGAAGTAAACAATTAAAGGAGAGTATATTTATAGGAACTATGGCATAAATAATGGTGTATCTGACAATAATAATAATAATAATAATAATAAGAACCAAAATAATTTTTGCTGTTTCACGGATTTCGAGGGGCTGTTTTCTTCCATTTTTGTATTTTGGGAATGACAGGATTAGGATTTTTGGGTAAAACAAAAGAAAAAACAACTAAACTCTATTCACTTTCAAGAAAGAGTGCATGAAAACAAATGCATGCAGGCTCCACGTGATCACATCTATGAAGTGGGAGATAGTTGACGATTTTTCGGACAGGGTAAGCCGCAGAAAAAATCGTTTATTTCATTTTGAACCAATTTTGAATGGTTTAAAAACTATTGAATATTCAAATGACCAAAATACTCTTTTTTGAATCTGAACAGACCTTAGATAAAATGTTCACTTTTAAAATCACGATATTGCCAACCCACTGAAAAAATCCCTAAATCAATTAATTTTCAAAAAACCAGCATAAAAAAAGCAAATTACAAGAAATAATATAAAAAACTCGTTTCATAAGACCTAAAAGCACTTAATCTTAAAAAAAAACTCGTGGAGTTTTTTTTTAGAGTAGTTTTTTAGAGTGGAGTTTTTAAAACCATTAGAGTACCAAACTTTTTTTTTCTAAAAAATGTTTAGGTTGGCAAAACTTAAGTTGACTTTTTATCTGTCTGTCATAAATATTGTGGATTGAAATTGTAATTTTCGAACAACAAAGTGAAGTGAACAATTAATAGAAAGTATATTTATATGAAATATGGCATATAATGGTGTAAATAATAAGTGCACTGGTCTAGGAAAAACAACCGATTCCAATAAATCAAAAGACACAGTTTATATGTGACTTAACCTAAAAAAGTAGGTATCCTACAATAACAATAAAAGCCAAAATAATTTTTGCTATTTCACGGATTTCGGTAGGCCTACATGTAAAGTTTTCTTCCATTTTCGTATTTTGGGGCCAACAGGATTGAAATTTTTGGATAAAACAAAAAAAAAGACAACTATACAAAATGTTCACTTTTAAAATCTGATACTGCCAACTCACTTCAAACATCCCTAAATCAATTAAATAAAAAAAATGCTTAAAAACAGCATGAAAAGGGCCAAATTACAAAAAATACTATAAAAAACTCGTCTCATAAGACCTTAAAGCACTTATTCTTTAAAAAAAACTCGTGGCTTTGCCACTCGTTTTCTAAACTTGAATGCGTGCGTTAAGACATGTCTTATGAAACTTGTTTTTTAATATACTAATTTGAGCTCATTGGTCAGGTTTTTTCTTAAATTTTAGCAGCACTTCAAACTTTTATATAACTAATTTAAGAATTCCTGGTTTTGGACCAGGACGACATTCAGACGCCATGAGAGCACTTGTGCTATAAAAAAAAAGATGCGCGCAGCCTAAAAAGAGTTAAGTTATTTATTAGGAACTATTGTAATAGAAAAAATTAAGCCGTGTAGGTATTATTAATCATATCAATTTGATATACGTATTATAGTTTTAGAGCTTTAGAAGTTAGCTTGTAAAGTATTTAAAGTATATAGGTACAATTTAGCTTTTAAAAGAGTATAGATGCCTGATGATGATACACTTTTGTTTCAAATTGAATAATAATTGAATGGAAGATTGTGTAAAATGTAAATGATCCATACAATATTCAGAGAATTTCAGAGAAATTATTGATTCAATAAAGTCAATATAAAAATGATAAATAAATCTTACCTAGGATGATCGGAGAATTTTCGAGGCATTACACTTAATTTACAACGAGTTATATTTTTACTAAGCACCATTTTAACAACAATAAAATTCTGCTTTCACTTCTGATTTTGTCAGTTTTTGTTGCACAATTATTTTAAAATAGATAATGAATGACACTTATATAGGTTGAGGTACATAAATGAAGTAACTAACTGTGTAGCTGTATTAAAAGTCCGCACAAAAACAAAACCGTTTGGTTTTTATCAATTTCGCGAGAGTATGGTAATATTGGCAATAATAAACAATTCAAAAATAAATTAAACGTAATTGAAAAGAGCAAAACAAACTGACGTCATGTGGTCTTATTATTTTAAAAATGCGCATTACACAGTGCGCGCCGTGTTTACATTCACGAACAGCCTTCAAATTTAGCGAGTTCTCTTTATCAATTTAAATTTTATAATCATAAATATTAAATTATTATGCTCAATTTTCGTTGAACAGAGCCGTTTTGTATTTTATTTTATTTAAACCGCTATAAACACTCGGAATTTAAGCTATTTTTGAAAAGCGGGGGGTACGTTCGTTAACAAAGGTGAAGAATCAGGCGATCAGGCCATCGCAATGAAGCGGTATTTTCAGAAATCGTATGATGTTTACTCCGCCTCTTTTACGATATCACCTGTTTGATGCGGAATTATGTGTACTACAAATCTAGAATGAATAAAGTAAACACACGTGCGACAAAAAAACATTTGTCACAACATATTTTTAAGTAAAGAAAAACACACGTGCCGGAATTTCGAGAATTTTTTTTATAAATGATTGTGTTTTTAGAAAATTGTTTATAGATTTCTTCTATAATTTTTAAATAAAAGTCCACATTTTGTATTTTCTATGTGACAACGTTCAAAAAATGCATTTTTGGGCCAAGACATTGTAGCGCGAGTCCTAAAGATTCTACATAAAAATTCGCTAAAAAAATAGTTTAATGCATTTATTCCAAAATTTTGAGTTATGTACTAGAGTCAGTCAACTATCTATGGTAAAAAATTTGAAAATATTATACGATTTACATTTTTATTGCATTTTCAAAATGTTATGATCTATTTATTTTAAATCATTTGAAAAAAAATCAAAAGAAACTTATAAGTTAAATTTATTTATGTGTCAACATAAAAAAAAATGCAATATTATTATGTTCCTGTATAAAGTTAAATAGTTATACATAGAAAGATATACGAAAAATAGCTATTTTTATTTATGTTGCAGCATAAATAAAATTATGAACCATTATTCTCTTATAAAAAAAGTTTTTCATATTATCATGTAACATAATATTTAGAAAAATTTAATTATGTGTACTCAAACATAATTACAATTTTGCAATTTGCCTCTATTTTGATACTCTAATAGACTCATTAGAGAAGGCGGCGCCATAGGTTTCGGTGCGGTTATCAGCCATTATAACGCGCCATTATAAAGCGCCAAACTTTTTTTTCTAAAAATTTTTTCTGTCGCTTAACCTAAAAACATCTTACATTTTCGTATTTTGGGGCCGACAAGATTAGAATATTTTAATAAAACAAAAGAAAAGACAAATAGATAAAATTTTCGCTTTTAAAATCAAGATATTGCCAACCCCTTCTAAAAATCCCTAAATCCCTTAAAATAAATAACTATTATGTTGCAGCATAAATGCAATATTCAAACATTCTCTTGAAAAAAATTATTCATATTATCATGTGACATAATAATATTTAGAAAAATATAATTATGTATATAAAAGAAAATCATAATAAGCAATATCTATTTAAAATATGCAACTTAATAAAAATAGAGTTATTAACATAACTATGAAAAAGCACACTTTGTATTGTGTGCTACACATAATTAATAATATCAATATTGAGCAAAAAGTCATGTTAAGAGCATAAAAGTCATGTGATATAATTTAATAAATAAATTAATAATTAGTTATATGTTCAATCCTCCTTGTCCCGGGGGCACAGCAATTTCGCTGGGTTCAAAAATCATTACTGTCTTTGACAAGTAATGATAATGACAATATTATTTATCAAAGAATATGAAAATTGTTGAAAAACAAGCTTTTAATTTTCAATTAGTTTAAAACCCAATTTAAGAATTAAATTACAAACAAATTGTGTTTCAAACTAAATAGACTGTTTAATTTTGTTTTTTGACGAATCAAGTTAAATTGTTATCTTTCTACTCATTTGCAATCATATTATTTGAATTGTTGGATTTAACATTTAAAAACATTCGAACAATATGACATGAACATAATAATGCTGTTTTCGAATATTTAGGCTTTTTTGGTTTTAAAGGTATCAATTCCAAGAATTTGAAACAGTAATTATAAAATATGCAATTTTAGTTTTCTTAAATACTATAACAATATCCGGCTTCGATTTTTAAAGCAGTCAGTTAGCAAAGTTTGATTCTAATATAATTTTTAAAAAATGTGTTTTAATTCGTGGGAAACAATTAAACACATTTTATCTTCTTGTTTAGTGCTAGTTAATAAACAATATAAAAAAACATAACGCTATTGCAAAAATAGTTGATTCAAATCTGGCTTTTAAGTTTGGTTTGGTCAAAAATGTAGAGCCGTGTTATAATTATAATCCAGAAAATTTCTTAGAAAATAATAGTTAATTTGGAACTTACGATAATTTTTAGTGTTAATTACCCTATCTTGAAGAGCAAAAACAAAACCTTCAGTCTCTGAAAAAAGTTGTACTTTCTTGATCTATAAAAATGACAGCTTTTTAGCTATCCGAACTCAATTTCTTTACTGTGTAATGTCTTTTGTTTCATTATTAATAACAAATCATTATCTTGTTTATCTAATTTATTTGTGATAATTTTACTTTTCAAAGTTAATGGTGTAAGACCTGTATCTGTGTTCACAATAAATTTTACTAATTTATTATCTGTTTTATAATTGTGAAAGTAATTTTGCATCTTAGAAATTTGGTTATTTAATAATACTGATATGTTCAAAATTCCTCTGCTTCCGTTTTTTCTAGTAATTAAAAATCGTCCAATTGAAGATTTTGGATGATGTTTATTAAATTTAGTAAATGATGTTCGAATTTTTATATTAATATCTGTTGCGGTCCATTTGTTTACACCAAAGGAATAAGTTAATAGAGGAACAGTAGAAGAATTTATTGCTTGTATCAATTTTAATTTAATTGCGTTTTTAAAAGTAGTAAAACTCGCTTGAAAAACATTTTGTTGATACTATTTTTAATTTCTTTACGAAAAATTTTTCAATTTTGATGATAACCTAGATAGTACAGTTCTCCTTCATTTAAACTGTTAATAACTTCATTGTTCTTAGTTGTATAAGATAAAATTTGATTTGCATCTTTATTTGTGCCTTGAAATTTACATTTGCTAACACCAAAATCTATACCAATACTATTTGAAAACAACTCAGTAATTTTTATTAGATTGAATAATTGATTTTTACTGCTTGCATATATTTTTATGTCAACTGATGTTTGTTATCAGTTTATAACCACAGCCTGAATTATCAAGAAGATTTAACAATGCATTAGTTATTGCTAAACAAAACCATATAGAACTTGATGAATCTCCTGGAAGTAATACCGCGTTTATTTGGTAATAATGCAGTTTTTATTGATTTGTTTCCAATTGAAAGATAAAGTGAAGTTTGCCAAAATTGAATTATATATTTTAATAATTGAATTAAATTTAAATTGATCTTATACAACTGTAAAATTTTTATTTTTTTATTATTTTGTTATATAATAATTATTATTAAAGTCGGTTTTCTACCTTTTGAATTTGTTACTTGTCTGGGTTCGACTGTTGCAGAAAAACCAATCGAAAACATAAAATATTTCTGTTTTACACTCTTAAACAGAAACTTTAATCAAAAAAAATTTTTTTTCAAATATTTATACACCGATTGAATTCTAAAGTTTTTAAATTTGGATTTTTAGTCAAAAGATTGATCAAAAATCTGAAACGATGTTCAACGCGCTTTTCACTTGACTTTTTCTCACAATTTCTTTTGCACAGCTACGTAAGAACTGACATGCAATAGACTGTATGTAAAATAAGAATATTAGGTACAAAGAATGTATTTTTTTTTTATTTATAATGTTATTAATATAGATAGGTATACATAATAACAAAAATTTTTAAAAAATGTAAAATAGGTACTTTTAGGCATTATTAGTATGTGGTGGACAATAAAGAAAAACACACGTGCCGAAATGTTAAGGATTTTTTTTATAAATATTATTGTTATTAGAGAAAATTCTTTAAAGATTTCTTCTATAATTTTGAAATAAAAATTATTAATAAGTTCTCATTTTTTATTTTTCAATTTCTGTTTATAAAATGTAACAAGTGATCCAATAGAAAGTTTATCAACATGTGAAGATCCGTCAACCTGTAGTCCAACTTGTTCCGATTTCAACCAGTTTTTGGAATACCAATATAAACTACAGAATGGCCCCAAATTACCAAAGAAGTTTGGATTCATTATATCTTTTTATTTAAGACAAAAATTTTTTTTGAGAATATTTTTAATTTAATTATGAAAAATTATATCTAGCAAGTGGTGACCATTTTCTGCTTCACATATTTGTGCTTTTTCTAAAACATTTTCCATAACGTTTCGCAAAGCTTTCGCAAATTGTTGGATGATTTTAGGCGTATTATAATAAACTTTTTGTTTCAAATAGCTTCCAAATTCAAAATTGTCTCTTTTAAACTACTTTTGGATTTCCGTAGTTCATATCTCGCAGTTTTGCCTATTAACAAACACATTTAATTATAAATAGGCTTTGTTGCTCCCGGAAATAAATTGCATAATTAAGTCGTTGCTTGTAATCGGTCGGTTTTAATTTGTGGACAATCTGAAGTTGTGCCGAACGTCTACTGGTTGAGGTTTTTCCATTTTCTCAAATACTGCTCTGTATCCATTCAATATTGTCTTCTGTGTGCACCGTTCGTCGTCTGCCGGCACCTAGAAAGTTTATTTTACGGTTTATTGTTGACTCTGAGAATTCAACCCGCATATTAAAATAACGACGATATGCACGTTGAGAATGCATGTTAATTTTACAAAACTTCTTAACAAAATACTGAAAATAAATGAAAATATGTTTGTATATAATAAAAAAGTTATAATAAGCGATTCAAACGTCTTAGGTAATTTTGGGCCATTCAGTACATACGATGTGATAGAAAAAAACGAGCAGTGCGAAAGATTGTTCATATAATATTTAATCAAAATACTGTTAAATTTTGTTTTTATTGAAAGATGTTTGTGGAAAAAACCAGAGCCTTGTGCAAAGTTTTTGTTATATAATATTTATTAAAAAACATTTAAATTTTGTTTGAAGTAGTTTCTAGTTTTATGTAACAAACTAATATCTATTCTGTTTAGTTAAATAACGAAAAAAAAAACAGTAAACAACTGTTGAAAATCATCAAAAATCGAAGACCGCCTTGGTGCAATAATAAGTAGTTTTTGTTTGTTTTATGTTAATTTTCATATGTTGAACGGTGAAAAGATTTAGAAAATAATTTTAAAAGTTGTGCAAACCTCTCATTCAATAATTCCATAAAATTGACATTGAAAATAGTGCACGTTTTTTTGTAATCAAATATTTAGGGCACGATTTAAATGATTCACACCTGAGTCATCTTTAAATACGTTGACTTTTAATAACAATAATCTTAAACTAATGGGTGACATCAAACTGTGTCGTTGCTAAGCTTCACAGACGCATTTATTTTTTGGTGTTACACTGCGCATCTAACCTGGATAACAAGCTTGTCCCCATCTAAAAATATGTGTATTCTACATTCAATTTCTCTAAACAAATGTTATACACATGAGTTTTTGACAAAAATTAGATAGTGTCGTTGAGTATATGTTTTGTGTGCAAACAGCTGTGATTTACGCGACTTCTGTATGTCTAAATGTTGATACAATTTCTTTCTGTCATCTGTCTAGAGTTTCTTCATGAGTAATCATTAGCTCAATGATTTGTTATTATGCAGTTTTTGTTATGTTGTTGTTTTTCGAGTTTTACTCTAAATTGTTCTATTGTCGTCAGAAAAATAAAAATTTATTACCTATGCTTAATTGAGAAATAAAATACATGTATTTTTCTATAAACTTATTTTAAATTGTTATAAGAAATGTTGTCTAACAAATCTTAGATTTTAAGCTCAAAGTCTAAATTACAAATTTTGACATTTTTTTAACTTTTGTTTAAAGTTATAGTAATTGCTTACTTTACCGGCTAGTCCGATTTGTGTGTAGTTTATAGGCGTACGATTATAAAACATTGTTTAACATCATTTCTCACTACTAAACAATTGTGCAAATGCCCTAAGTTATAACCAAAGTTATTTTTGTTTATAAAAAAGTAATTGCAATATTTGAGGATCGTTGTTTTAATAAAAGGTGCTGTCAGCAGACACAACCTTAGGTAAGTGTAAACGGTTCACGCTTTGTCTGCTGAATGCAACCATTTATTCTATGGATTTATTATATTTATATTTATTCCATATTTATCACAGATATACACTGTGGATATACAATGCAGATATATTTATTCTAACCTCAAACAAAAGTCAGAATATCAGAAAACAACTTGAAAGACTTTTTGTGATGTTTCTTGTTTTTTTTTGAACTGTTAGACGTGATAATATTAACATTATTAACCATATAATATTTTCAGAGGTATGTGGTTAAGTTCGGTGTTATCAACAACAAAAAACAACTTTTCTTGAATTATTTTTATTTGAATCACACTTTTTAACAATTATTCTATTGTATTTGACTTCAGTCTATCTATTTGAAAAATACAATGGACCCAACACTGCTACATAAGCAGCTGAAAGAGAACGCTACAGATCTTGATGAATTCTACAAAGACTTAAGCGATTGGCGCAAGGACATGGCTGATAAAGATAAATCAGTTTCAAAACATGTTTTATCTTCTGTAAGTATTTTGAAGGAAGCTAATCTGTATAACGTCTGCATGTTCTAGGACAACGAATTAGAAAGAAAAGAGAACAAAAGCAAAACCTCCGTAGTTGAAAAACCCATAATAAAACCATTGAAAAAACAGATAGAAAAGCCAGGGGTTAAACCAAAAAATGTGAGGTCAAAATTAACTGATTACTCTGCTTGGGAAAAGTTTGACGCTGATGCTGAATGTGAAAAAATGGATTATAGTGAAAATGAGGAGTCGGAATTGTCTGATGAATGTGATGAAGCAAATAGAGAAGAGGCATTTGTGCAAAAGGAAAAAGTATGATTAAGTCTGTTCATTTATCTTTTGTCTCATATGTTTACTTTAACAGGGAAATCAATTCGTGAAGCAGAAAAATTGGGTTCAAGCGGTTGAATGTTATACAAAAGCTATCAAGTGCTATTCATATGATCCAATATTTTACGCAAATAGAGGTTTATGCTATTTGAAAATGCAAAAGTATGTCACATATTATTGTAAAAATCATGGTTTTAATTGTATTTTTAGTTACATTAGAGCAGAAGAAGATTGCACCAGCTCGCTTACATTGGACGACACATATGTAAAAGCTTATCAAAGAAGAGCTGCTGCAAGACGAGCTATAAACAGGTTAGAAGAAGCCCAAGAGGATTTGGCTAACGTGTTAAAGTTGGAACCAAAAAATAGCGAGTCCTTCAAAGAAATGATCAATTTAAGAAAACAAATCCAAGAGGTAATATTTTGATTTATTTGTTTAGTCAATATCACCATAGAAATAGGTAACAGTCTGAGGAAGTGAAACCTGAATTCCGACATGAAAACTTCTGGAAGAAGTTTTTTATGAAAAAGTATTATCAAACCTTTTATGTAGAGTATTAAATTTTGTTGAAGAAACATTTTTGTCATTTTTTACATATTGATTTTTTGTTAGTTACATAATTTCAAAGCAAAAAATTAAAATGAAAACACTATATGTTTATAAAGCTTGATCACTCGGAAACGGGTATATAGTCTGACCAAAATTTTCAATCAAACCTTTTTTGAAGGTTTGGTTTGCTACAAAAATATTTGTCAATAAATGTTTTTATCGACATTAAAAGCTTAGCTTACTATTAAGAGTGGTAATGCTTGGTTTGATAATATTGTTGTTTTTTTTTTCTATCTACTTTTTTTATATTTAGTAAATATTCAATGAGGACATTAGAATTTAATTTGATTACAATATAGTAAGTTTTTGTATAGAATGTTTGATGTTATATTTGATATACTTACAATGAATGAATTAATATTATTAGTTGGATTATCTAGTGATACGTCTTATGGGGTGCCCGGTTTTATGTTTAATTTGAACGTATATTTCAGTAGGAATGTAAAATCAAATGTTCAAAATAGTAACCTTATGTGGTTTTGGACAATTGATAGAGTTTTTTTTATCTTAGATTAAAGTAATGTGGTTTTGGTCAAATTGCTAGGGTGTTTTATTGATGTGACTTTTGGTTTAATTTTTAATCTTGACATAGTTGTTAGATTCTCACTGTTGAAATAAAAAAATCTGCTGGTTTTTTGGTATAATTTTTATTATGCCAACATACTATTGTGTGTACACATTAATTATTTTTAAAGCAAAGTTCTTCTTATATTGATTTTAACAGTTTTCTACAATGAAAATTTATTTTATTTTTGCATTGTGTGAATATTATTAATTTAAGAGTTGAAGACTTGAAGATGAACTAATAAAGCCGAAACCAGTCGTAAAAGTATTTTTCTTTTATATGAAATTTGCTAGGAAGTAGATCATCTTGTTTTAACTAATGACAATAGGATAGACCCAATGTCTTTTTAAGTATGTTAAAATATCCAAGTAAAAGACTTGTTGACGTTACTCAAATTTTTACATCTCTCACACTTTAGAGACTCTATGGCAACCACCGGCGAACTCATATTTATGAAATTTGATGTTTTAATTTACCATGGCCAACTTGGATTTGGCTTTCGCTTGATTTACTTTCATCTATTTGTTATAGAATTTTTTTATGTACAACTAAATACTAAACAACAATTTTTAGGGTACCAAGTCTACACAACGCCCAATTTCAAAGTTTACTGCTTCACGCCAGAGAAATATAAATGCACCTAAGCCAAAAGTGGTAACGGAACACGTTAAGGAACAAAAACAGGTTATTAATCAAGAGGAGTCCGACAAAATAATAGTAAAAACCGTTAATAAACCAATTCGTTTACGATCCAAAAAACCTTTAAAGCGTATTTTAATTCAAGAGGTATCGGATACGGATACCAAAGTTCAGCACTTACCAAAACATAATCAAACTATTTTAAGAACTGATGATTTAAAAGTAATTGAACGTAAACAGGCTATCCCACAAAGTCCTCAAGACCCGGTGCCGCACATTAGCAAGACAAAGAAAAATGAAACTAATATGAATATGACGAATAATGTAAACAATATACCCGAACTTTATGAACCGAAAAATTCAATTCAGTTCTTTTTACAATGGAAACATTTGAAGACTCAAGAGCAGAAATATGCTTTATTAAAATTGTTTAAACCTGAAAAGTTACAAGAAATATTTCAGGAGTCCATGGAGAGTCCAGTCTTTAGTGAAGTTTTGGAAATATTAGCCAAGTATTTTATTGTAAAGCAGGATCCAGTTTTTGTCTTTTTAAACTGTCTAAGTCAAATAAGACGATTCTCAACTTTGACAATGTTTATGACTGGTCATGATAAAAATTGTAAGTATGATTATATCTTTGTCATAAACTCCATTTTATAACACAGGGGATCTATTAATTTCACATGGGCGACAATGAAGCGCCAGTAGTCATGCTTCTAATCTTAAATTTAATTGAAACAACTTTTACAACCATTTTTTAATGAGGCAATTTTAGTTTAGTTTAGTGTGTTATTGAAACGTGGTTTTTAGTTTTTTCAGCCTATATTTTATCACGTGTAGCTTATTTATCTACAGTATTTTATGTTTAAAGTATTTGCTCTTTAATCACTGAATTAAAAAAGACACAACCAATAATGTTTAAAAGCGCAGACTTTTTGTTTTTGTGTTTTTTTTAATATACGCATAACATGAAGAGAATGCAAGAACGAACACGCCTACTTTGTTGAAAGATTACGTGATTGTGTTTATTCTACTTCATCTTTAACGTGAAAATATTATAGAAACTCAATAGCAGTAAATGGTAAAAAACCACAAACCGCGAATAATACTTCCCCAGCAATCTTTTGAAACAATGATTATGATCTTCCTTTTCAGATTTATATATGCTGTTTGACCATATAGAAAAATTTGAAAAATATTTGAAGGATGAGATTGATGCTTTAAAGAAGAAATATGAGATTGAATGTTAAACGTTACAATTAAATTTAGAATTAACAATTTTGCTTTTTTTTGTATACCTACGCCATTTCGTTAGCTCTCTATGAATAGGTGGGTGTTCGAAAATTAAAGATAATTTCGGATAATATAAGTTTATTACAAAAAAAAAACTAATCATCTATTTCTATTTGATAAGTATTGGTTGTAACTGTACTGTTATTATATAAATCCATTGTAATCGCACTGAGAAAAAGAGGAATAGACTTCTGATGCCGTAAATGTAGATTAACCATTTGTTCAAGAGCGGCACTGAACTCATTCTCCAGTAAATTTAACGCTCCTTCATTATTTAATTGGAAACATAAGTGGTCTTGAGCACGTTCAGCATAAATACTAGTAAGCTTATACATAGAAGTCGACGTTCTGTCAATTTTGTAGCCAAGTAGCATGTAAACGACGTTTCTAAATTCTTGCATAGAAGACTTGAAATAGTCTTTCAAACGTTGCACTTCCGCATCATGTGCTTTTACTTTCTCTTTTAATGATTGGATGTCATCCGCCACAGTGTCATTTAGTTTACTAGCTTCTTGTCCCTCTTCCAATGCTTTTATTTTTCTTCTCAATCTATCAATCTAAAGAAAACTCAATAAATTAGTTGGGAGGAAGTGAACATTGAGAGAATATTATTTTGCCTTAAAGCGCAACTACGTTGAACTCTAAGCGCTCAATAGCTAATTGCCACAGCTAATACATTTTCAAATGTATCCTAATAAAAATAGATCTGAACACAATAAAAACATTGTGTCAACAATTGAATGATACTCAACATTTTCAGTAAAAAAGTCTAACGTTTACTATAGAGTCCGTGCAAGAATGCTATCAGCGCCACGACTAGCAGGTATTTGCATCTTTAGGAGTAAAACCATGGCTGTCTACATTAATTGAAACTAGTTCTAAAATACGGCTGGCCGTATGGGCTTTTTTTTGACGTTTGTTGAAAATTTGACCTTTATTTCTCCGTACAATAGAGCGCTCTGTCAAGTACGTTACTTGCTTTACATTATCGGCCTTCGTTGTTGGTTTTAAATATTTAACATTTCTGATATGATTTTGCCATATTATTATGTCAGCTGTCGCTTCAACTTTAATGTTATTATTTTAATTAATAATTATAAATACATTAGTGTCCATTGATTCGTCAAGACACCGTACGTCAGCGCCCTCTAGCCAAAATAGCTATGCCCGAAACTCGCCGACGTGGTCAGCCGTATAGAGACAAAGTCTCAAGTTAATCCAAGCAGCCGTGGCAGTCTAACTTTTACTTGTCACCCTGTTTATGGATTTTTATTTTGGAAAGGAAAATATAAATATTAAAATGGATGACGGGGTTTCTCGAAAACCATGTTTAAGGAGATTTACATAAAGTTCAGAGTCTTGATGTAAAGTTTTACCGCCAAATATGTTTATTGTTACCGCTGCCCGTCACCTGTTAACAATATTTTGCATGGTGTGTAAAAAAAATTACCTCCTGTTCATGTTTTTCGACTAATGCACTTCTTTGTTCTAAACATTCACTTAAAGGATTGTTAATTAGATGATAAACTTGTCCACCACGAAGTGTATCTTGCCCAACAATATAATCTTCCAACTGTATTTCCAATTGGTCTCGCCTGTTGCTCAACATTTCGTTTTCTATTTTCAGTTGATCAATTTGTTCTTGATATTTTGCAACTTCTTCAATTTTGTCAGATGAGCCGTCTGCAAAAAACATGGAAGCATAAAGTACGGAAACAAAATTTTTACTCCTAATTCAATTATTTTTTTTATTTACTCTTTTTATTTGATCACTAACTTAGCTGCCTTGATTAATTTACTTTTTTAATATATTACCACTATAAAATGTCCAGCTAATAAAAGTTAAGAATAAATCAAAATCGTAACATATAAATAACATCTTTAGAGAAAAATACGCCACGCAATAGCAGACTTTAATTATTTGATAATAGAGGCACAGATGTAATGTTTAAATATCAATATGCTGTATGCAAACAAATTCTTCAATTCGTGAGCTAGGTGGTCTTTAATAAATTAAAACACGATTTTTGCCATCTCTAACCATCGCTATACAATATATAATTATAATCATGTATACCAGCATAAATGGAGGCATTTTGTAGATCGGCTTCCAATTTAGCATTTAATTCCCGATAGCTGTCAACAATTTTTTCTAAAGCTTCAATTCTTTCGCGTTGACTTTGTAGTTGATTATTTCCAGAATTGGGTGAAGAAGTGTTCATATTCATGGTCAAATCTTTTTCATAGGAATCTAACTGCTGTCGATAACTATCTCTTTCACGGCTGACCAACAATAATTTTTTTTGCAATCGATGAAATAGGGTTTGTTTTTGTGTACTGGTTTTTTTCATTTCTTCTATGAGATTACGACATTTATCCAATTCTGCTTTGGATGTTTTAGCCTCCTGAAAATAGTAAATCGCAAAAAATAAATATTTGTGTGCTACAAATAATAAAACATCGAAATCGTAAAATAGAAAAGGCAATCAATGATTAATATATTATTATTATTGATAGCTAACATTTGAACAACATGAGAAGCTGTAAGAACATATACAAGAAAATCTACATTAACTTAAGAGTAGTGAAACAAGACATCGATCTAAGTTTAAGATTTAATTGTATTAACAATTAATTTTAATATATCGTGTGAAATCATCATGTTGACATAAAAAAACATTTCCCCCCACTACCAATACTAATAAAATTTACTCACATATTGAGCTGTTACCAGTTCTGATTCCAATTCTACTTTCGCAGAGGTCAGCGAAATTTCCTGTTGCTGTAATTTCTCAACAGCACTCCTTAAAAGGTGAGGCAAAGAAGAATCCGATTCGGTTGATTCACAGACAGTACGTGCTACCGCACGCCATTCATCTAAATACATTTCAGTTTGCACTTGTTTTACCTAAAAATATATATACAATTAGTTAATACACGTATTGTACTTTTTATTTTACTGGTATTTTGCTTAAATTAATATAACCTACCTGAAGATTAGCAAATTTCTTTTCCTGTTCCTTAAAATTGGAAAGTCGTGTCTTCAAATCAAAAACTTCTTCTTCCAATATAAGCTTATTTTTAACGATGTCTTTTAGCCTAGTGTTATCTTGCTCCAAAGCTAAAATTTGTTTTTCTAACTCGCCATAATTTGCTATTTTATGTGCTTGAGACTAGAAGTATCAATAAATTAAATTCTTAGAGATTAGATCTTTCGGAAAAACATAATGACTACGTTATTAGACTTCTTAAAAACTAAGTGAAGTACAAGAATTACTTTTTTTATTATTTTATGTTCTTTTTTTTGAATGACAGAGTGCACATGACATAAATAGAGCCATAAACTCAGCAGCAAAAGCTTTAAGAAGCTCTTGTTGCAGAGTTGAAATAAAAAAACAATGAAATCTGACAGTTAAACTGACCCCTGTTATAGTGAAATGTTATCATATAGCAGGTCGTAACTTACAGCTATTCAACCTAGTATTACATTATTGGAACTCAATTCATAAAAACTAATAAATATTTTACCAATCGCTAAAACATCCCCTAATATTTAACAATGCTTGGTTTCTCTACTTTTTACTTACCTTTGCTTGATTTTGAAACTCTAAAAAGTTTTCCTTTGCATACTCCAGTTCCTTTATTCTAAGTTTAGCAGCTTGTAATGCATGATCTTTTTTCTCCAATTCTCTGTCTGACTCATTGATCGCAGAAAGCTGCTTCTCTGCATAAAACATGTATTGATATAAAATATTGTATAATTATATTAGTTATAAAACTAATTTTTCAAAGTACTTAAATATTAAGATATTTCAAATAATATTTGACGCAAAAATTTTTAAAATGTTATATGTTAATATGTATTATTAAATATTTTTAAAATGTCATAAAAAAATATATTGAAAGAAAAACCAATAATGAAAACATACGTAATAAAAAAATTGTTATTTACCTAGCTCAATAACCAGTTGCTTTTGAGCCTCTGCGTCTTCCTGTGCAGCGTCAAACATCATTTGCATATCTATTAATTTACGATTAAGTAGCATAATCTCAGAATTTTCTTCACTATCAAAAAGACGAGATTCCTCTTTCATGTCCGAAAAACTTTTCTCAAGCTCTTGTAGTTCTTCATCTTTCTCAATTTTTAAAACATTATAATTATTATTGACCTGAAAAAAATTATAATTAAAAAAATCCTCTAAAAAATCTAGGTATATATAGTCCGACCAGAAACAAGTAAAAATCCAGATAATTATTTATCTTTATTGTGCTTCCAAAGACAACGTTGTCATAAAACGATTTTAAAAGTAAAACAACTACTCGACTACTTCCAGAAAGAAAAAGAAGCTGGCGATTACCTTTTGTTTTGAAGTAATCAACAAAAGACAAAGATGTAGAAAAATTTTTGAACCTGAATAAGCATTGCCATAAAGCAATTGATTTAACTTTCACCCGCCTCAAAAAAAATCTATTAAAATGTGCAAATAGAAAATACACCCAGCCGATGAAAATTTGCAAATGGTGTCTTGAAAAAATTAAAGAGTATAAAAAATACCTCAGCCAATTTATTCTTCAACTCAAGTTCTCTCTGGCGAATTGATTGCAACTGGGTCTCCAACTCCCCAATTGACCTCGTATCGGCTTCATGTTGTCTTTTCAATGCCTTCGTTTCATTTTCATACATTATCTGCATTTCCTTTCTGACACCATGCATACGCTGGATTTGATTTTCTAGAATTGATATGGTATTTCGGTTTTCCAATAAATCTGTTCTTAATCGACGCATCTCCCGAGGAGAACCAATATAATTCAAGTCCATTGTAGCAGTCAATTTTGGTCTTTTTATTTGTTCAGACTCTTCAGAGCTGCTTTGACTATCATTCGAAGTAGAACTCAGTGAACGCTTTAAAGATGTCCCAAATGAGAAATTTCCATTGGCATCATCAACGTTTGAGGTCAAATTTTTAACCATTTTTAGAATGGTATCGTTCACTTTATCACTCATATTTTTACAGCTTTTGGAATGAAAAACCTAAACGTTGAAATAAAAACTATTATCATATGAAATAACAGCTTAATTAGGTATATACAATGCCCATTTCTGATTCTTTGCTCATTAAAGTAACATGTAACAAACATTGAAAGGAATAATATTGTAAAATCACTGGCTCAAGATACGTGCATGATACATGAACGATTTGTAATAATCACCCAAAAATTAGAATAATATGTTTTACAAAACTCTTATCGTACATTTGACAGCTGCCAGTATCAACACTGATTCTAGCCCAGACCATAAAACCAGCACCCGCGGAAATGTTTGCAAAAAAACGCACTAATTATACTAACAGTTGCTTTGACGATTTTCCGATATACATAGTTTAACCCTTTGTTGCCGGGTATAAGAAATCTTGTTTATAACTAATAATAGTTGATTTTATTTATATATTTATGTCATTGAGAGCCTACAAAAATTTTTTTAGATTTTTGGGGCAACCCTTTATAATTATAGGGGTAGTGGTACTCATAAGTACCGTTAGGGACTTAAGACATAAAAAGCATTAAATAAAAGTCTAAAGAAAAACACAATTATATTTGTAAAAATTAAGAGTTCACTTCAATTTACACGTCAATATTATGATAAATTGCCATACAGTTTTTTTTTTCATTGCTACATAAAAATACGTTGCAAAGCATGCATTTTGAGTGAGGTCGTGATTGAGTTTGTTCAAAACTACATTGCTCGCATCTTCCCCTTTTTAAGGTATAAGTTAACCAGTGACCTCCCCGGTTGGTCAAGCGCACATCATTTGAAACGGAATAATTCAATTTTCTGCGTTTAGGTCCTTGCGATAAGTTTTGTGTCAAAGTTGAGTTGCTATTTCGTTTTGACGTTGATGGTTTATTCTTAAGAGTTTTGGCTGCTATTAACCCCATGGCAACATTTCTTCTAAACTCTAGCAACGTAATTTTGTCAAACAGCTGACAATACACAACATAAGCATTAACGAAGCATATATCCAATAAACCCCAAAAAAGCTTATGCCACCATTTTTTAGATCGCCGTGATACCCCGTAGCAGCTTCTAAGTCTGTCTGCATGGTCTACGCCTCCCATGTATTTGTTGTAGTCCTTTACTACTTCTGGGCAATGTAGTTCAACTACAGAACCATCCTTTTGTTTTCGAGTGACAGACGATTCTTGATTTCCGTGAAAATTTGATGTAAATGTCACGATCTTGTTATCTCTCCATTTAAAAACTCCTATGTCTTGTGAGCTAAATCTATAATCCCAGTCACCCCTCTTCATTAGTTTATCATTGTTTTGCATATTTTTTGGTAAATATTTTTTGTTTGTTCTTATGGTGCCACAAGCAAAAGTTTGTTCACACTTTAATTTTTCTAATAAAGGAACTGAGGAAAAAAAGTTGTCAAAATACACAATTCTGTTTTTACCCCATTCTTTTTTAGTGAGTTCTAAAACCACTCTTTCTCCTAAGCCATACTTTCCAAACTCATGGTTTATAGTTCCATATTTTCCCTGATAAACCTCAAATCGCAATATATACCCGTGTTGATCAGCTATCGTCCAAAGTTTATATCCTCTCTTCACAGGCTTCATTGGGTTGTACTGTTTTATGGATGACCTTCCCTTGAAAGCCACCATCGATTTGTCTACGCTCAAAGCCCTAGTTCCCCTGTATACAGTTTCAAAAGTTTTATTAAAGTTTTCAATCAAGGGACGAATTTTTAACAGCTTGTCTTGGTTATCTTGAGGTATTTTAGAGTTGTCGTTGCAATGTAAATTGGATAAAATTTTATCAAACCGGTCTCGAGACATTGCATTTGACACTATAGGTATTCCAAGATCTTGACTGTTAGACCAATAGTGTTTCCAAGACGGAAGCTTATGGTATCCCATAAGCTGATTGATACCGATAAAGACAAAAAGTTCTTTTTTGGATAGATTCAAGGTTTTACTTCTCTGAATTGCATATAAGTTAGATTGATAAACCAAATCTTCAGCTATTGAATCAAGAAAAGTTAAAAATACATCAGTTGCTGTATCGCTCTCAGAAAAATAATCACGAACTGGACCTTCTTCAAAATTATACTGAGGTAAATAAAATCTAAATCTCGTTTCTTCCATTGGCGGTTGAAATCAGCCACTTCTTCTTCTTCTTCTTCTTCTTCATCTTCTTCTTGTTGGTTGTCGTTTTTTTCTATTTGAGTATCTTTGTCTTCAAGCTGCTCTTCATTATTATCAACCAACGCATTATGTACAACTTGTTCAAATTCGACCTCCTCATCACTTTCTATGTCTGTGTCAAAATTATTGTCAACTGCCATTGCTCTAAGTTCACAACAAGCTTTTTCAGCTTCCTCAAGCAATTCTTCATCCGTCAGTGCTTTACTGTAACGGTAAGACATTTTTCCCGCTGAAAATAGGAACACTTTACAATATAAAATTTTTAATGAAACCGCTTATCAAGTAGGTAAACTAATAAGTACTACAGTACTGACGGTACTTTTGAGTATTACACATTGAAGTGTAAATAGATTATAGTTTTCATTGTTTTACTGCATTCAAATAATAGTGTTATGAAGGAGAAACAACATAGTTTTAGACAGCAAATATTTACAAACTTACCTTTTGTGCTATGCCTTCAAAAAAAATGTTGAAAAATTGCACTATTTTGTAGACCCTGTCTCCACTACACCTTCGATAAAAATGCAAAATTAGAATGAATTCGATTAGTTGCGCATGATCAAATCACAGTCATATGATTAAGGAAAGAATACTTTAAAGTACCGTCAGCTTGCTAAGCTTCGAAATAAAACTAAAGTGTTCTAATCGGGAAAAACAATTGGTGGTACTTTAAAGTACCGTCGGTCAACAAAGGGTTAAAATCTAAGAATAAAAAAATTGTCAACATCATAATACACAAAAGACAGAAATTTGGAATGCCGCGCAAACAATAATATAAACTCAAAACATGCTGTTTATACCAGTTTGCTTAAAAAAAACTCAAAAAAAACCAAAGATCTGTAATTATCCAAAGAATAACGCGAATATTTTTTGCAAGTTGACATTTTTTTATTAAAAACAAAAACAAACTTTTTAAATTTAGGTCTAAAAAACTATATCTCTATTTCTGGTGTTAGTGTTGCTACATTTTTTGGTAGTTTAACAAAATCTAATTTATTAAAATAACAAACCTTAATGTAGACTAAGAAGTAGGAATATATTTATTTATTCAACTATACATTAATCCGTGACCCAACACATTCATTTCAGAATGGCAAACCCTTTATGATTTTACGATAATTATTTTGCATAAAATTTAATAATAATAGTTTTAATATCAACCAACTCAAATATGGGATAGTTTCGAATGTAGTAATTTAGTCAATAATTAAAGTAATTTTTTGTTGACATGCATATAAACAGTGTAACTACTAAACTGTGTTACATTTTAATATTAGATTCAATCCACTTATTTCTAAAATTGTCTTCAAACCATCGCAGTAAAAAATATAAATAGTGCACGAATATATGAGTTTGTTAAAAAACAAATTAATCTTTTACTGCATTAAAATTAATCCTCTTTAGGCTGTAACTGTTTTTTGGCTTAACGCTAAAATGAACGTTAACTAATGCGAGCGAAATGAAAGAATTGTTTTGTCCGGCTTTGTACATAATCCTAATTTACCATATATTATTATTTACAAGACGCAGACCCACAAAATCATAAATTGAAAAGAAAATTCGGTTGGGTATAAAAAAACAAAGATTTGGGCTAAGTTGGAAATCCATTGTCCAAAATCAAACCAGATTTTTGCACTAATTACCAAATTAAACAAACCTGTCAATTTTATCAGCTCCTAATGCCTTGATTTCAAGCAATTATCCATAATTGTAATTGAACCAGACTTCATTTATATAAATAAATTAAAATTTTGAGATAACCTAAAAATAAAAGTCAAAATAAAACATCCATTTTTGTTGATCCTAACCTTTGATGGCGTTAACTTCTAGTTGAGGTAAACAAATATGAGTAGTAAATCAACCGACAACTTATTAAAGCTATAAGCTGAGAATGGTTTAGTTTAGGCTCGTTCAGGATTCATAAGCTGCAACACTTGTCAGCATAGAATAACTCTTGTCAGTACCAGGCTAACAGCACAAACAGAACACAAGCCAGTCAAGCTACAAGCACACCCAGGTTGGCCGTTGTACTGCTTTTTTTGTTTAGAATATTTAATATTGTTTATTATATTCCCGTTATCCCGGTTCCCGCTCCAATTCCAACCCTGCTTTTAACTTAACCGTTTATTATTATTATGCCAATTTTAGTTTATGCCACAGACCCAGAACGCTTATTAGGCTTTCACTCATAGAATAACTAAAAGTTAGATAGAACGTAGAAATAAAATCCCCTAAGTAATTGTTGACAACCATGGACATAGAAACCATGGAGCTAACAAGATTCCGCACTGCTTTTGGTAGAGTGTGGACAAACTAAGTAGTTTTTTTTCTGACCACTAAAGCGCACATGTCATTGCTAATACAGTTCTTGTAAAATTAAGTTTGTATTACGACTAAAAACCGCGGTTGCGCATTAAATGCAAAATTTAATATTATTTGAATCTGTGCTTTAAACTTATGTTGTAAACTAGTGACTAACTATACCTTTTTAGCCTCGCCGATTGTAAGCGGCATATTTACGTCTTGTCAACTTCAATGGTAACTTGACTTTTTTAGATGCAAAGCTTCCATCTGTCACTTTTACTCATTGACGTGTTGTAAAATACCATAAAAATTATCTGCTTTAGAGACCTCCAAAAAAAGTGTTGTTTAGTCATAAATATAGTTTGTTTATACCAAGACAATTTACCGCACTCAATAAGACTTATAGATTTTAAAAATAATGACAATTCAATATATTTTGATGCAAGATATAAGGCGCTGTCGGCGCGATCTTGTAGTGGGAAACTTAGCTAACAATCAATTGGGCTCTAAACTACTACTCAGACTAATTGCGTCTGAGCTGTCAACCTCAAACCAATTCAAATTTTGGAATTTTTAAAACAGGCAAAATTGAGTCTACGACTTAAAAGTTGAATACATTATTCGTACGATAATCATTTTACAGCTCGCAATTTTATTAAAGCTCTCCGCAGAGCTAATTGTGTGTTAACATCTAGCTAACGCACTATTTTCTATTGTATTTTTGTCTCTATATATATTTTTTAATAAACAATTTTTTCTTTCAATATTAAAAAACAAACGGTAAACGATTGAAACCGAGTACGACCGAATGGTTGAGAAGCACGCAACACCTAAATGCAGGTGACGCCACTATAATGTTACCGACCGTTACCATTACAAATTACATTCTATGAAAGATAAGGTTTTGTATGACGGTTGAGTAAAAAAACTCAAAAAGTACAATTTTTAAAGCGTTACAAAAAAATAAATACTATATTTTTTCAAAATTAAATCGCAGTAATAACTTAATATAATACACTTAATATAATAAGTTTACAGTCAAACTTATTTAAATGTTACGAACATTTTATAACAAAAATGTTCTAAATTAGTATTGCATAACTTCAGTTAGAAATTTAAAAAAATTGGCATAATAATTCCCGTTGCATAAGAATTTTTTTACAAAATGCCCTTCGTCCGAATAGAAATCAGAAACAAATTTTATTGTTCAATTTAAATATTATTACAAATAATAAATGCCAACACTATAGTCAAAAAATTACTAGCTGAAATATGGCGTTGTCAAATAAGACTGTTTGAGTTGGCAATCGTACATTTCATTTTAAAGTGGTTTAAGGTACAACTGCAACCACTTTCTGTTGTTAACGGTCACGACGGTCACTATGATATCAAACATTTGTCAAAAAAGCGTAAAAGTCGCGTGCACAAAGATCAGCTGTTTCAGCCCTAAAAGTAAAACAAAATAATTCAAAGTTAGAAACTATTGTATTTCAGCAGTTTCAAATTGTTAATTCTGGTTAAACTAACTTATAAAGAACACTATAAATTATATTTATACCATATAAACTGACAAAATAAACAGAATTAACAATTTGAGTACAATGATTTGAGGTTAAATCACTCTGTTTTACCTCCAAAGTTAAAACAGCTTATCTCCGTGCAAGCGACCTATTTGGTTACAGTGTTGCAACTAGGCAAAGGCAATTAAAAAATTCTTCAAAAAGTGTTGCCAGCTCAGTCATTTTTGATCACGCTATATAAAATTGTTGTAAAATATTAAAGTTTAATTTCAAAAGATATTTTGTTAAAGTTAATAGAGATTAAAAAATTCGACAATAAATGCATTTATTCTAAAAATTAATATTTTAAATTGATAATCGTTCTTAATTCTATGAATAATCACTACAGTAGCAAGCTCACTTTTTACAAAAAATTGATTTTAAAATTTGTTTTGACAAAAGATAAATAATTATAGTAATTATTTTGATTTAGTTTGAATTTTTTTATAATATCTATAAAGTGGTGCTGAATGCTGATGTGACAACGTTGCAAATTGAATACTATCTTTTGAGAAACTTGACAGTTGCTCTTTTTTCTTTCATTTCTGCTGTAAAAAGATTTTTCGCAGATGTTGAATTTATTAAAGATAATCTTTGAACATTCTAATACACTGCTATTATAGATTTTTATTTCTAAAAATGCTGATTTCAACATTTCAATTTTACAAGATTTGTGAAAAAATTTTGATAGCCTCCTGCATAGTTGCGCAGGCTGAACTAACCAATCAGTAATCAGTAGCTCTTTTAGATTTTGACTTGCGCAGTTGCAGTTGTCCAGGAAACAAAGTCGGCCATCTTGGTGGCGTCGGTTAATTGTTTGAGAAACGCTTCGACGAGTCAGTGTTTTTAACACGGTAGTACTCATTATTATTTGCTATCAAGTGTCCCATTAGCCGGCATGACCGAATATCAAGTAACGGGGGTGCAGCAAGACACTCTTGGGGCTGTCCAGCTGGAACTGGGAGGGAATCCAAATGCTCTCGCTCTACGCCGGCCTTTTGATCCTTTGGCACACGATTTGGAAGCCAGCTTTAGACTTACAAGATTTGCTGATTTAAAGGGCCGAGGCTGCAAGGTTCCGCAAGAAGTACTGAATAAGCTTGTTGAAGGTTTGCAACAAGATTATAATACAGCAGCTGATCATGAACATGCCCATTTTATGCATCTGGCAATACCACGCATTGGAATCGGACTAGACTGTTCGGTAAGCCATAAGTTGTTATGGTGATTATTTTGTTTTTTAACAATTTCAAAATAACTTCTTTTTATTCTTTTAATGTAACAAAAAAGCCAGATTTAGTCTTATGATTTTTCGCGCGGTTCAGTTTTACCAACTTTGTTTCCTTAGATCACTTTCCAAAAACATTGGCCTGACCGGAAAGCGGAACGCTAGAGTCTAGATTATTACATCTATAGTTGATTCACGAATAATCGGGTTATCTTATCTAATAGTTTGTGATTTTTTCCTTAATTTTATCACGATAAAACCTTGGAATTTTTTTGAGCAAAGGCTAACTTTTAATTAATTACTTTTGTTATATAATTTGATTGAAGCTTACATTAATGTTGTACTAAATCATTAAGCACATATATGGAGAATATTTGTGAAATAAACATTAGGTGTTACACTTAAATTTATTAAAGATAGTTGGACCACACGGATAGCAAACCACCACGTGGTTTAAATTAAGAATTTGATAATAAAACACCACAATTTTTTTAGTTACTTATTACATTTTTTTTTTCTACGACCACTATGTTAAACTCGCTTTACATATATCCTTGTTGCTATGAAAAGTTCATTTTTTCATTCCTAACGCAAAACTCGAATGAAAAGTGACGTTTCTGTGTGAAAAGTGACAGATCTGTGTGAAAAGAACATATGTATTGACAAATGACATGATAGAATGAATGCCATACCTAATCATATGGCATTCATTTTGATATTTTGACATTAATATGTAATAAATTGGTTCTTTTGTTAAATGTTGTAGTTTATTGATTGGTCGTAGAAAAAACATTGTGTTGTACTCGTGTGAAAAGCTTTTTTTATGCTCGTGTTAATACACACTCGGCCTACGGCCTCGTGCGTAACTTAAACACTCGCATGAAAAATTCGCTTTTCAACACTTGTAAAACAAATAACTATTTCAACACAAACTCTACAATTGTAATTTGTGGCAGAAATGTATTTGTGAAATTTCCTTCAATGGCACTACAACTTCGAATAAAATATTCTTATTGAAACGTACGGGCGCGTCAAAAATCAGTTTTTTTTGACACAGTAGGATTTGAATGTATAACCAAAGGGAGAAGTGATAAGAACTAAAAGTATTGAAGTTAAAAATTTATGAAAACTTTAATTTTTGCATGTTTAGCAATATCTGGTCGATGCATAAGTTAATACAAAGATTAAAAAGATATTGCAATAGAGAATTTAATAGTCTTTTTTAAAAAAACTCTATGAAGGGACCTACAATCAAAATCTGTTAGTAGAAAAGGAAGATTATTAAAATCACATTGGTATTGATTTAATTAGTCTATGATTATTACAGTAGGAAGTCTTATTTAGATTCATTATTGTTAAATTGCAAAGTACTATTAAATGAGATTTTAATAGTTCAATAAAGTCGAGTTCTAAGAGAGATAATTTCTATTACGTTTATAATTCTTTAGCCTTGGCGACAACTTTTCCTACATATTATATTTTTTAATGGTTTTCAAAGTTCTTGGTCGTAATTTGTAAGAAATAAAATTGATCGAAAAACCGCAGATTTTTGAACATTACTAAACCTTCTGTATCTTAAAGTATGTAACACGAATAATAATGTAGTAATGGTAATACTTAGTTAATTAAGTTCCGTTTGCAAAACAGTATAATGAAGATTATACTGTTAAGAAGAAAAGTGTTGAAAAATAATTTTTAAATATTTTTTTTTCATTTCCAGGTGACACCTGTTCGTCATGGAGGTCTATGTTTGGTCCAAACAACGGACTTTTTTTATCCTCTTGTTGATGATCCCTATATGATGGGTAAAATTGCATGCGCCAACGTTTTAAGCGACTTGTATGCGATGGGCGTGACAGAATGTGACAATATGTTAATGCTACTGGGAGTTAGTACAAAAATGACGGAAAAAGAGCGTGATGTTGTTATTCCTTTGATAATGCGTGGATTCAAGGATTCAGCCCTTGAAGCAGGTACAACTGTGACTGGTGGACAAACTGTAGTCAATCCATGGTGTACAATTGGCGGAGTTGCCACAACTGTATGCCAGCCAAATGAATATATTGTGCCAGATAACGCTGTTGTGGGAGATGTGCTTGTCTTAACAAAACCTTTGGGTACTCAGGTAGCTGTTAATGCTCATCAGTGGTTGGATCAACCTGAACGCTGGAATCGTATTAAACTTGTTGTGAGCGAAGAAGACGTTAGAAAAGCATACCATCGGGCAATGGATTCAATGGCACGGTTGAACCGCATTGCTAGCAGATTAATGCATAAATACAACGCTCATGGAGCCACAGATGTAACAGGTTTCGGTCTTCTTGGTCATGCTCAAACATTGGCGTCTCATCAAAAGAATGAAGTTTCTTTTGTAATACACAATTTGCCAGTAATTGCTAAAATGGCAGCTGTTGCAAAAGCTTGCGGTAATATGTTTCAACTGCTACAGGGCCATTCCGCTGAAACGTCTGGTGGGCTTTTAATTTGTCTACCACGTGAGCAAGCAGCAGCTTACTGTAAAGATATTGAAAAGCAGGAAGGATATCAGGCTTGGATTATTGGGATTGTAGAAAAGGGTAATCGATCTGCCAGAATTATAGATAAGCCCCGAGTTATTGAGGTTCCAGCAAAAGAATAGATACATTTCACCCATAATTTTATAAATTATGCCCTACGTGACAAGCTGTTAATTTTATAACTGCTTTTGTCATTTTTCTTAACATGGCAATCGTTTTCAGCTCGTATTTATTGCAGCCATTTATGTTCCGGTTTTATTTTGTGTTCTTTTTATGGTAAATTTATGTGCCCGGAGATATTATTTTACTACGAATGCGACAGTTGCTGAATACTTTTGCTATGTAGCTTTTGCAATTTTCAGTTTTTGGGTTTTTAATTCTATTTTTTCTTAAAGCTATAAAGCAATACTTTTCCCTGGCCGATACCTTAGAAGAGTAAACAATAGGCTTTTATTTGTTAACATAGAATTAGCCCATGTCTCGCTAGTGTCTATTCTATTTTAAGTATAATTCTTTCTTTGAAAAATTGTATCGGTAATTTTGTATATTTTTTTGTCAAATATATCTTAGTATAAATTTTTTTTTTTATATATACCCAATATAGTGATCTATTTAGGGGAAAGAAAATACAATGAGTTGTTATACACTTTAGTCAAAGATATTTACACAAAATTATAAGTATGTACAACTGCAACATTTTCTTTAATATGAGTTTCAATATTCTTTAGAATCTTTTATTGGTGAAATCGTTGCTATCATTTATGGCTTTAAATTGCAATTTATCACAAACATGTGTTCAACGGAGTAAATCTAAAATAATAATGCATATAAACTATTAAGTCACATAAATTTACAGAGCTTAAAACAGTGAACGTAAAACGTCTAAATGCAAAAATTTTGGCACAATTTCTTAAAAACAGTGGTAAAATTTGTTTATCACACTGATAACAGTTTCAAAATATTAATTTTTATAGAAAAAGTAAAGAACATTAATTTGACAATCGACTTCACTCTTTAAAGACTATTGTATGTACTCATATAAAAATTATCAGACTTCTGATTCTTTTTCCATTCTACTTAAAATTTCGGAAAGTAGACAAATAGATTTTATAAAAATATTTTTCCAACTACAGATCATTACATGAAGAGACATCATAGTAGGCCTTTTCACATTCAAAGCTAAATTATACAGTGCAGAGTTACAAATTTTATATTACAGGACTTCTGCATATGTATTCATTTAACGTTGAATAGTTCCACAAACACAATTAGTTGAACAATCGACAATAACAGAATTATTGTTATCTCATTCTGTCCATCTAACATTGTCTTCACAATATATTTTAATAAATGAAAATAACTATGCTCCTGACGTTCTAGTATTAATGCAACACAGCATTAAGAAATTATATCGCTGTGTATGTTAATATTACAATTATATTGTCATTTGTTGTCGTCACCATTTATAGATAAAGTGTGATTTAAAATATTTATTTATTTAGACTTTGAACTGAAAATAAACGTATATTACAATTTACTTCTATACCTATCTATTTAAAATACCTCAAAATGAGATTAAAATTTGAGTGTAACAAATCCAATTTGTATTTAATTATAACTTGTTTACACATATTTCATTATTGGCATTGAATTTTCAAAGTCAATGTACAAATCACACTTTAAGAAATTCTAGGAAGACTATGTTGTTTAAAACAATCTATATGCATATGATACCTACAAGGTACTATTGAATCAATACATAAAAATCGAACAGATTTGAGCCACCAAAAATCAGTCCGCATCAATAACACCTAAAAGCAATAAAAAGATAATTTCCCTAATAGAATACATTAATATTACATAATACTTTTCAGATGAGCAACAGTGTTGGATTCTTTATAATATTGCACATTTACGATTTATTGTAGTGACTCATATAATAAATTTCGAAGTAAATATAACATAAATAGAAGATTGATTATAAAATAAATTGTCATTATAAAGCAATTTATGTTTTATAAATGTGGTAATACATCACACATTTATAAGAGTAAAAACTCAAAGCAACTTTACACGTTAAAACGGCCTTATAATAATAGAAAACTAATAGACATTACAACTTCCAATCTTTTTTTTTTGTCAATTTTATAAAAAAATGTACCAAGGCAAGTATTTCTACAAATGTTAAAAGTACTAAAAACCAATGGCGTCATATTGCTGTCAATTTACACAATAACACAACTATTAAGTGCGAGATGTAAAATAATTTTTTTTTCTGATAAACAGTGTTATCGAAACAATTATGTGAAGTTATTCTTTTAAATTTTCGAGCCATTATAAAAATCACGTTTAACATAATACTGGAAGATCATATACTACATTTTAAAATTTTATAACAATGCTAAAAATATAAATAAATCTATACGAAAAATTTCCTGTACTATACATATGTTTCAACAGTTCCACTCAATATCTTAATTAACAATAAATTAATAAAATAAGGATATTAAACAATCAGTTTGTCGATTTTGACGTTTAAAAGAGTAGGTATGTTATATAGATCAAACGCAACATCTTACTCGAAAATCGTCAGAAATATATTACATCTTCTTCATTAGGTGGTGATTGCTTAAATTTGTCTGGAAATTTTGGATACGTGTGAGTGCGTACTGCTTTGGCATTGCTTGAACTATGTTGTGTATGAGCTGAAGAAGCTCCCGGTGGAGATGATGCTTGCATCATCGCGGGACTTGATCCTGTTCGACTGTGAGAGCAGTTTACAGTAGGACTCTAAAAACAATATATTATTTCATTTGTCAAAATTCAACAAAAATATTTTTACACTTTCATCAGAAGTAGGACTAAAACTATCAGAACCCAAACGTTGATATCCAGAAGTACTTGTTCGTCGTGTTTTTTCGTCTTGGCTGAGTTTCAGTGGCAACATCTGAGACGGACCTGCCGAAGAAATCGGTATATTGCCAGCTGAATTTAAACGAGTGGCCAGTTTGTGAGGAATTTGTTGTTTTACTGGAAGATTCTGGGACGCTTTTTGCTGATTGGTGGCACTGATCAAATTAATTGGCAGTTGAGATTTTGACTGGGAATCTGAAATTTATACTATCTATGGCAAACATCCTAGCGTAGGAGACTCTAACACACTACAGATAATTTCTACGCTATTTCTATTGCTTAATTTATAATTTTTGTGAACTAAATTTAAAAATGATTACGGTTAGTTCGAAAATATGTTAATAATGATTTATTTTTAAAATCAAGTTAGAATATGTTAATCCCTAAATAAACTACAAATTTCTCACATACCATGGATGCAGCGCTCAAAATAAAAAAATAAAGCATATTCAATAGACAAGTTTGAACATAGTGTTACAACCTGTCAAATATTATGCAGTAAGAACATCAACCTTGTTGTCAGACAAAAACTAGTCAGAATCAAGAAATTTTTGAAACTTGATGAAATTAAACCTGAGGACTCAAAAAAAAACTTTCCCATCAGAAGCACAAAGTACATTATAAAGCTTCACGATCAATCGTTTGACATTTATTGATTTTCAGTGAGTATATAAATTGAAATGCTAACGAGCAAAAGTATTCTGTAACAGTGATTTCACGATAATTATTACTCCGATCCATACTAACATACTATATTCAACCAAACTTTAGCGAGTGTAACGAATTTAAAACTTTTATAATGTAATGGTTTTGTCTAATAACTATTGTGTCAATATTACATTCTTTTTAATATTACTCATAAAATTGTTCTACTAGATTTTTTACCACTCTATGTGTTGAACATAACTCAACAAATGGTGAACATTCAAAATAAAAACTACAATATTTATCAGGTATTCATAATCTTCTGTATTCTTAAAAGAATGTTTGTGACAAATATATATGCAACTTACGTTTGCTCCATTTTGGATCCTTTTTTCGATCCACAGTTGACGTCTGAGTGGCAGTAGTTGTTTGGGAAGAACTATCTGATAGAGGGCTACTGTCTTCTGAGACATCTTTACTACTATCATCACCTTGCCCTGATACAGGGATTGCTCCAACATTTGGTGAAATTATTAAACCTTTACTGGTGAGCTTTTCCATTTTTCTAAACAGTTGTTCCCTTTGTTCTTTAATATCCTCTTGTTCATTCTTAATTTGTTCCTAAAACAAATGTTTAAATACACCTTCTAAACCAGCGATCTAGAACACTTTTGTATGTACGTGTGCCAAAGTTGAACACATCGCATACAATAATTGATTGCAGAGCACAACAGCAACCGCTTTAAAGTGCTTCAGATCGCTTTTAGATTAATAGTTCTGCACTGACTTGTAGTCTCAACAGTTCAGCCTTCTTTTCTTCTAATTCCTTCATTTCTTGATCCCTACTAGCGGCCCACGCTGCTTTTTCACCACTTAATTTATCTTGAAGATTTCGCAATTCTTCTAACTGTTGATTATGACGATATTGCTTTATTCCGTCTCCCCCACCACGATGCGTATTTAATTGCGCTTGATAACTAAAAGAATTGAAAAATGCAATAATTTTGTTCTAAATATATAAATAATCTTTAAACCTCTCATTTGTTGTCATTAGCTGAGATATTATGCATAATAAGGTATAAACATAATGTGACAGTTGAATTGCTGCATACTGTTGCTCCCGGCCCAAAGAAAGAAGAGCTGGTGCATCAGGAGGTATTGAATTGGTTTGTACTTGTTCACCATTATTTCCATTACCATTGATGCACGGCCCAGTCGTTATACTACAGTTTCTATAAGGCAACTTCTCCTAAAATGTTAAATCCTGATATTAAAATATTAAGATCTCACAATGACTTACGAAAAGTCTCGTATCAGTTGGTTTCATATTTTCTACTTCCGGCAGTCCTACCGGTGTTCCTATAGAACCATGAGATTTTTTCCCTAATAACTTTAAAGATATCTGATTGGGGTTATCAAAACCGCCAAATGTTTCCGCTCGTTTCGGTAATATTGGAGAGACGTATGTTTCACTTTGACGTTCTCCAGCAGAACTGACACTACGTGACAAATTGGTGCCTGTTGTATACAACGAACTTGCAAGATGACTAACTTCCTAAAAAAATAAAAATATAAAAAAAAAGAAACGTGTCAAATAACTTGAAAACCACTCACTTGCACTGCTGTTAAAACTTCCTTCCACATTTGGCCCGTATCAGCGTTTTCACTTACGAGATGTCTATATGAAGGAGGTGATGGAGGATCAATTCCTGAAGCAGTCAAAAGCTTTAGTTGGAGCGACATTTTTTCTTCTAAAAGCAAAGCCTGTTCAATATCTTTTTGTCGCAGAAGACCTAGAACATAATGCTTAATTTAGACAATAGAATGCAAAGTTTATTAGAAACTAGTTCAGAACAAAGCTTTTGAAAAGGATATGACTACTGTAATTAAATGTTACTCATTTTTTAAATATTTTTAGGATTCAACTAAAACAGACAATGTGATAAAGGGCGAATGGATTCTCTTGAAATTTTATTTAATATTCTCTCATTTCACATACTGTAAGCAGTCATAAACTTTCTCATAAGTCATGCAGTATATTATGCAAATGAAAACTAGCAAAGTTATTTTTATCTAAACACAGCCTATTACTCTGATTAAGTAACAAGTTCAATTGTTTTATAAACATAACACAATTATAAAGTTTTTAATTAAATAAATTTTTAACGAAATATCTTTAAATTTTAGTTTTACTGAAAAAACGCCAAAAATGTTTCTCATAAATACTTATTAATATTAAGAAATATGTAACAAAAACATAAACAATTACTTTAAGTACTATGTCCGTATTCATTGTTGCAATTATTTTTTTAAACATAAAGAAAGTGTCAAATATTCTAGTTCAATGCCCAAAAAGCGCAACATAGAATTAAATCACTAAAACAAGTAAAAGTTAAGAAAAAAATCACTACAATAAAAAAAGAAATCGAATATAAAGAAGCGCTACAGTTATGATATTAATAAGTGCTAATTAGATACTTTTTTCTTTAACTAACCTATAATAACCTTATATTATTTTTAACCTTTAGTTAAAAATGCATTATACTATCTTTTTTTTAAACAATATTAATTACATATTATTATATCAGACATTAAACAAAAAACTGATCAAATAACCTTTAAAATTCAATTGAAAAAATTATCAATAATATCTAATTCTGAGAATAAATAAAAATCTAACTAGGCGAGAACAAGAACTTAATTTTAACTTCTTTACCTGTTCCACTTTGGCTGCATTTTAGAAGCAACTCTCAATAAAAAACGCTTAATTTTCTACAATAATTGTTGCCAAAAATAATAAAACTTTTGTTTATCTTAAACAAATAATTTGTAGAAACGCACCATTTACTATACCTCTTAAAGGTGGTGTGTGAACTTAATCGTAAAAAGTCATAGAATCTTGTTATTGGAATTTCAATAAAGAATATAAACAAAAAAATTGTCCGGTTAGAAAATAACAATCCTTTGCATTAGTTTAAACAATATGGCACTGGGCAAAATGCATTTATATCATTAGTAAGACAGTTTAAAATAGGTCGTCAAAAAATTGAGGTAGAATAGTTTTCGATACTCATACGCCGATTCCTGCTGAACTATATGTACAGAGCCGTTATTAGTATTATTTATAAAATAAAATACAAAGCAAAATATTAGACATTTACATCTTCTCCTACTTTACTCACAATATTTCTTTAGAAAACTACGTACAATATACTAATTTTCTTTGAAATTGAAAATTATCAATTGTGCCGCAGTTAAGGGTTGGACTAACAACACGTTTCGGTAAAACAAAAGTCAGGCTAGTACTCTTGATTTGTTTTATCACTCTGTATGATTTGAATATACCTTTTTTCTGTATAAATTATACTTACTCAAATTTCTCAAAAAGACAAACCTAATATTTGTCGATTTATATTAGAGCTCTTAATACTTTGATAGATATAATATTCAACTCGCGCATAATGACTATTACCCACTCAGATAAGTACACAACATGCCTTCGGCTCGTGTTGCAAATTTTATCTTCGTGGATAATAGCCTTCATCATGCGCTTGTTGCATAATGTACTGTTTTTAACTGCAATATAAACATCATTATTGTTATATAAAAAAAATTGATTATTGTTCATAAAACTTATCGTAAAATACTTAAATTACCAATTTGTATTAAGGACTTGTTCCAGTCAGCAATGAACCAGAACAAGTTTTTTTTTTTGACAGAAAATTTTTGTTTGCCCGTGCAGTTCTTGTTTGCGTGAATAGTAATAGTTACGGTTGAGCCTTGGCATTACACAATAAATATATCAGAAGGTGTAGAGTGTACAATTTTATGATATCCCTAAAGAGTCGGTTTTCTTCAGCTAGACGAGGAAAAGACGAAAGAGTGACTGAAATGACAAACTTAAGCTCCGCTCCTCGGCTGACATGTAAAATCCTAGGGGATAGCTAGAACTGAATCGTGTTTATCTTTAAAACGCTCTTAATGATAGGATGAACCAGTTTATACTGATTTGTCCTATCGCGTGTAAGGAGAACTGATTTGGCCTAAGACAAAACAAATTCATTCTAAAATCGGGTTTGATCGTTAACTTGATAATATAATATGTATAACAAAAACATTTTTTATAATTTTTGTCTGTCTTTCTGTTTATTTCGTCTAATTACCGCAACGGCAGACTCGAGTTTGACAGAATTTTCACTGGCAGATAGCCAATGGTATATAGATCAGCATTTTTTGTTCGTCTGTCTGTTTGTTTCTTCTGGCTAATCTTTAAGAATGATTTTGACGAGATTACTGGAAGTTCAACTGATGTAACATAAATTAACATAGGTTACGTCTATTTTAAGTTTTACGCAGCTAAAATATTATATAATTCATCGATTAAATTTACATGAAAGAATAAATAACCAAAATAGCGTTTTTCTATTAACCATTTAAAAAAAAAGCGTTTTATTAAATGATATTATGTTAATATATTAATCCATTAATTTAGAATAAAAAAAAGTATAATTATTTAATTAATTTCTCATGCAATGTAAAAAAGAACAATTGCTAATAGTTGGAACACATGCTGTTTTGAAAATCAATTACCTGATAAATCCAACTCTGCATCTGTTGGAAACAGAGCAACACAAATGTTTACACCAGCAGTATTTCCAGATAAAACAATTAATACATTATTATTACTAAAGAAGATAAAACCAGCACTGTATAAAAACTGAATAAAGATATTATATAGTTGATAATTGCTTGCTTAATATTAAATATAATCAACTATTTAATCTCATTCATTCATAGCAACGGTTTCAGAGCTGTTTCCCGCTTTTTACAATCAACACACCATAAAAAGTAATATTCCTACATTGTAAAAAGGAAATTGATTCAGCATGCATGATTTAACATACAATATAATTCTTTTTATAAAATGAAATAACAATAGTTGACTTACCGACTAAATGACGAATCTGGTTTTGCTTAGAATTAATTAAACTTTGTTTTTCTTCAGAACTTAAAATGATGTTGTCCTCTTCATCTTCTGGACAATTCTGAACTGCTTCTCTATACAACAAAAAATTATTTTATTTATTGTATATTCACAGACTAATGTCAATTTAAGAAAAGTGTTTAAACTTGCTAAAAAACGGTAATTTAAAAAAAAACGTATTGCTCTAAAATAATTATTCAAAGTACAGTGTTGAAAAAGCAATGTTTTATTTTTTCCAATAATGTTCCTATTGTTAGTAACAGATTGTAGAAATGTTAAATCTGGCATGTTTAAAAATGTCAGCATTTAAAAAAACATGCTGACATTATACTAGTAAAACTGTCACCGGTTCGGATGTCGAGTCTATGTAGAATAAGTGTTCTACAATACCGGTATGTTTATAACACTAGAGTTATGACAGCCACCTAATCGTGAGTTTTAACTACCTTCCGGAAAAACTTTCCTGTTGGTGTCAAAAAGCTTCATACGTATAATATGTTTTCACCCTTTGTACTTACCGAATAGCTTGAATCCAGACTTGTTTATCTTTTGGTTTGTGAATTTTCAATTCAAACATTTCTGGATCAGCAGGGTTTGATGAAATCAAATAAATGCCTTTAGAATTTTGCCCCGCTTTTTCTCTTACTAGTAGTTTTTGAAGAGAAACCACACCCGCCTAAAATAAAAAACGAATTATCTCACTGTACTAATAAAAAGTAAATACATATAATTAATTATGTTAATAATTTTTTGCGCAAGAATGTACAAAATTAAACTCACATAATGAAATAAGGTGAGATGATAAACTGTCTAGACTAGACTAAAATATAGCGCACTACAAACATTACAAACAAAAAATATTAAAAAAAAAATCACTGGTCAACAAAACCTAAGTGACTTCATTGTATCGGATTCGGCGCAATACAATCATTTTAAATATCATATATATTTTAATTTTTTAACAAAATAATAAAAACTGTTTTAAATAGTTCTGACTAATAGACTTATTATGTGGAAATTATACTAGATATTTTATCAGAATAATAATTTATTACTTAATAGCACGACGTATAGTAAGCTCAACCAAAATGAGACTTTCCTGAAGTGATTGTTTTTTGTTTAGTACCGCTTATAATGTCTAAAGAATGGAGGATTGCATATACGTAAACAGTAATCGACTGAATCAATTCCGGAGGCCGACAAGTTGAACGAGTTAGTCAGAAAACAAATTGAGATGAGTAATATGATCGATATAAGATATACCAACAGGGCTGTTGTAAAGTCGTAAAATGCGCCAGCCGTATGTCTTGCATTTAGCAAATAATTTTTTCGATCTCATTCACCATAAAAAAATGTCTAAAATAAAATCTGAATAGATACAATACCTTATTGTCCGGTGTAAAAAACGAATATTTATGTGAGTTTTCTTGAAGAAAAAATAAAACATCCGACAAAACAATAACCAAAACAAATTGAATTTTTCCTCTTCCTTGCATCAACACCGCCACTCCTTCAAACTTCAAGGCACGATTACCTTGTAAAATATCAGATTTCTTAAACCTATGACCTCTATGAACTGTATATGACTTAGCGTCAATTCTATTATAAATTTCCAATTTTCTATCTTCTTTTTCTTTATCAGCTACTTTAGCATCAACTTCAACTAAAATTTCTTTTATCAACGCTAAAGCTTTCTGTAATGCTTCTTGTTCCTGTTTATTCTCTTTACTAGTTTTGATAAGAGGCTCTATCAGCAACGGATACTTAGTTAATCGTTGAGTCACAAACAGAATGCATTCAGGTATCCCTTTTTTCTTTAAAAGTGGATTAGTTTGGCAATGACGAACAAATTGTCCAAATCTGCTATCACTTTGTAGATAATATTTGTAGCTTTCAACAGCATCTCTATGTCGGCTACAAAACTCTCCTAAAATTTCTTGTCTTAATATAATAATTAATAAAAACATCTAAAAAATACCATAAGCAGACTTTAATTTCATAGCGTTTTGATCCGAAAATTGTTCTAATAAAATATCCGCTATTGTTGAAACTACAAAATTTTCTTTTTGCCGATGTCGAAGACGACACAAAAATCCTAAATGTAGCTCAATTAAATCTGACAAACGTGGAAACATACGTTCTAAACCAGGACCCAATTGGAAATATTTATGTAGCCCATCTACAAAAATCTAAAAACCCAAAAATTAATTTATTTATTTTCATCATAAAAAATCTCGCACTTTCTGCATAACAAGTAAAGTCATACAATGATGTTTTTCCGTTAAAATAAATTCATAAATATGCTCTTGTCTTTTTGTTTCTTTCTCCTTTAACTTCTTTGCAATTTCTTTTCCAGCATATGGTGTCCACGAATCAGGCTCCACTTCGTGAAGTCCTAGACTAAGATCTGAACATAACTCTATTGCAGTCACACTTGAATCTGACAAAAATTCTAGAGGAACAAAAGGAACATCATCAGGAAAACTGAAAAAATTACGATTTACAAACATTGTGTGTTTTTATAACAAATTCATTGAAAATTATCCCCAACACAATTTATAAATCTTCAGTAAATTTTCTTTATTTAATTAAAAAAAATGTTTTGCTAAAGCTTTAAATACGAACAAAATGAATAAATGTGAAATAAATGCTGGTAACTCAGCAGCCCTTCTGGAAGAAAATCACAAACGGTCCAACTATAACAATGTAAAATCTCGTTTTACTTTTGCTTCTTTTTCCGTAACAACATTTAAACCGCGAGGTGATAAAGTTTAAAATTTGAACCTTATTCTGTCTCATACACAAAAAAAGTTTGACTCTACAAAAAGGCAACGCTGCTGCAATTTTAGCAACCCTTCCGTCTTGCCAGTGTATGGATAAAAAGTTTTACATTTACTTTTGTTTGTATCCTATAAGTTTTATATACGTACACAAATTGAGTTAGAATCAAATCTATGAACAATAGGTTCTTTATCGTTTGTAAAGCCAAAATGTTAAACTTTGAATGTTTCTAATGATAACTTGTCACTAATTTGGCCTTGGTTAGTAGAAAAATAAATAATAAAGAACGAGTTAACGGGCTCTGGTTAAGCAGCAAAAAAATGACATTTAATCCAATTCCCAAAGAAAACGGACCATTAGCAATAAACTTGTCTTGTCAATAAGTCATAACCTGCTAGACCGTAAATTTCAAAAATCCCCCGGTATAATATTATAAAATGTAAGATTTAAGAGTTACAATATATTATTTTGTAATATTTAAATCTGTAATACATAAATGAGTATAACAAATAAAAAACAATAATAAACAAGCCCTAGTAAAGCAGTCTTCAATAAGAATCAAAAGTAGGCTTCAAATACAGAAGTATTTCCGTTTTTATTGTAAATGTATTCTATATTAAATAGAGCCTACAATGTGTTCAAATTATTGTGTGGTTGTAATCTAACCAACAATAGAAACAAATAAAGTTCAATGAATAAGTTATATTTATAATATGTAGATAATACTTTGCTGAGTCAAGTCCATGATGAGAATCGGAATCCTTTTTTTCATCACAAAGAATTTGGCTGAAATAAAAACATATGAGAATGTGTTACATAAACTTATAAAGCGGCCTGAAGCAAAGGCCAAGTGACAAAATAAAAACTTAAAAATGTTGATATCGTGGATAGATATTGTCATGTTCTGTAGATGTGATAGCGAAAAGGCATAATAGATATCTTCAATAGAAAAAATAATCATGCGTCAGTATAAGCATTCAATCGCTCAAGCTAAAAATAATAAAAATAAAAATCTTGAAGTGAAAAAATTAAACATACCTGAAAACTGATTAAAAAAAAGTACATTATATAAAATATGATATACATGGCAAAATTATAATATTTCGTGACTATAGTTAAAGTTAGAAAGAGCCTGAGTGTTAATAATAAAAAAATTAAAATAAAAATTTCAGGATCAAAGGAACAGGGCAGGGACTTACTTCACTCCCAGTTTGGTGGCAACCCTGCGCCAGGGCGAGTAGCAGAGCTGGCTCCTCCTATGGGAGGGGCGAGGAACAGGCAACAGATTAGCCACCCCTCTAATACTCATTTTATGTGCCTTACAGTATATATATTTAATATGATTAGATTTCACATTCAACACGATTTTTAATACTCGACACAATACTTTATAAATACCCGTAGTAAGACACATAGCAAAATTCTAAAAACAAATTTGAAAATAGGAATCAAAAAGAGCAATTACTTAAGGGATTTGTAGGCATTTCTAAATCGAGCAGTTATCAATATCAGCTATTCATTATTGTAGTATAAGCTATGATTTAATGCTCACATAAAAAGCATATTTTAATTTTGTCTATTTTATAATTAATAAAGCAGTTTCCAAATTTTAATGTAAACTTATAACAGAATAATATAATTTTTAACATCTACATATAAAAAATTCTAATGACAAACAAACAATGTAAACCATTTTTTGCTTTTACAAGATGTCATCAGTAACATTTAAACCTGTTTATTAAAAGAAAGATAATTGAAGACTGACTGTAAAACATCTTTTAAGAAATTAAACAAATGGGATCGCGTCAAAATACAACAACACGAGTTATTACAAACAGCGCCACTGAGAAATAATGTCAGAGTGAAAGTCGAAATTGTGATTGATCAGTCAACAAAACGTAAAGCTGACAAATCGATCATGATAGGAAGTTATTCTCAGTAGCGACAAAGCGACAAAAACCCGAAAAGCAATAAAATCTTACAGTAAATATTCTAACTGGTCCTAAATTTATCAAACAGGTTGGAGTTTTGTTATAAACAAAACAATGCAAAGATCTTCACTGTAACGAAGAACATTATAATATTAAATGTAATCTGTAGCTTTAAAATAAAATAATAATCTGGCAATTAGGTAAAACTATGAATAGCTGAAACATATAATCTGCTGTAGATAAAACACCTCTGTATGCAACACCCACATTTTCAGAAGCTAAACTAGACATAACAATAAAACAACAAAATATTTTTTAAAGCTTGCATTCTACCACATAAAAAGCGACGTCGAAGGTAAAGAATAGAAGTAGCAGGCAAATGTGTCAATATGTTTATAGAAGTGTTGAAATTAGTATACTATATAGAACGGGTGGAAAGGAAACAATAATGATTATACTTTACAATTATAGTTCCTAACAATTATTTCAACTTATAGTAAAGTTTCCCTAAAATAATATTGTAATGCATTATAGTTTATAAGTCTTAGTCCAAACGTAATTTCAAAAAAAACTGATACGACTCTTAAAGCACGTTTTTTAAATATTTGAGCAGTGTATTCTAGGGCACCAGTCGCCGTCACTGTCAAATTAAAAAACTTGTCAGAATTGTCGATTAGAAACAAATAACCGCGCAAAAATAATAATCTTTAAATGGCTCCGCACACGAACAAAGAGCTAAAAGCAAGAATTGTATCAGTTTTTTTTGAAATTAGCCGTACATCACATCTTCAATTTTAGCACTTAGAAGGAAACTATACAAAAGTTGTATTGCATACGATCATAAATCGTATTTCAAATACATCCACTTTGAAAGTTGATGCAAGGATTTAAGTTTTCAGATTTTAAAGATTTTCATAGAAAATTCATTAGAACATGCCAATTCGCCAACACTACAAATAGCTAATTTGAATAATCTAACAGAGATAACATTTACTTTAAACTTCCTACACAATAAACAAAAAGTCAACCCATTGAAGACAGTATAAAATTTACAAATTGTCTATTTTTTGATTTGGTAACATTTTATATACTTAATTCACATTTTACTTGATACATATTAAAGAAGTTTTGTTAAACATACCTATTTGTTAAAACATTTTGAGTAAGACCAGGAGAAGCTGACGACCCACGCTTAGTTATTGAATTTTTGGAATTTGGTAACGCCATTGGAAACCCTGCCATCTTGTTGCTATTCTAAAATTTAAACAAATAATAAAAATTGCAACTAAAAATAAAAAACAATAATACTTTTAACCCTTTTGGTTTACTACATTCTAAAATATTATCTTTGCAAGTATTTTGATGAACTGTTGTACCACAGTCTGCAAAAAAACAAATTTAATAACATTTTAAAAAATATTCATTCCTTTACTTTCACAACATAATGCTGGCTTATTTCCTAATTGTTTATTACACACATCACAAATTTGTGATGAACCATAACAAGCAGAAACCCACTGATGTAGATTCTTTTTATTTTTATCCTAAAACATAAACCTTTTCAATATTCAAGAATAGTAAAGATAAACATGCTAACCTTTTTTCTAAAAAAAAGACTACCTCTTTTTCTACGTTTTTCGGAATGGCGATCATAAGGAATGCTACAATAGGTAAATAAATTTATTATTAGAACAATGAACAATTTCAAAAAGTCTTTTTATTATAAATTTTATTTTATAAGACCGTATATGTTCAATATATTTCAACAACTACGGAAAATCAAAACTGCACTATTATGTACTACAAGTCATGTAAAAAAGCTACAGTAGTCCTATAAAATAACGCAAACTAGTGCAAAAAGTAACAATACATACACTTTGTATACAATAACACCTATAAATTTTAATTAAATATGTAAATTGACTTTTATGCGCTCAACGAATTTTTTTGTATAAAAACAAAGACAGTGGAACTAGAGGAATAAGCAGGGTGTTTACGCATCTAACAGGCTGTGGTTTTATTAAAAGTATAAAATATACGTTTTTAGATTTTACATTTTTTTCCTAAAAAGCACTCCCTGTGCATTCCAATAAGCGTTTTTTTTCAATCATTTTATACTATAGCACTACTGCAGCATTTTATTTAAATATAGCAGAATAGCACCATTTAACTAACTACTTACTACTGCATATCTGTAGCATTGGAATCATATCGAACATGACTGCACCGACCACTGTCTTCTTCCGTTTCACTTTCAGTTCCACTGGGACGACCCCTAAATAAAAAGCTCAGCACATGCACTAACATTTCTAAATAGATACATTTTTGAAAAACAAAAATAAAGTGCTAACTATTAATAACAATCAGAGACGGCGATGTAAAACAAAACGTTTGTTTTATATTTTTCACATATGTACGAGCAAATACCGAAAAAGAACAAAGTATTTATAAAAAAATCTCAAGTTTATTCAAGATATTGATTAAAATTAAAAATCAATGGCGTGCTTTCAGATAGAAGCCTTTTCTAATATCGTAAATAATCACAACTAGATTTTAAATTAAAACTTCAAGCCAACTATAGTTTAATCAATTTTAAACAATTTAAAAAAAATAATTATTGCTTGTGCAAACTACCACTAATTTTTATATTTATTGAAAGACTAAATGCTGAAAACTAATGAAAGAGATTATAATTCATCAGAAACAAATTACGCTTAAGCCTGCCATAAAAAAAAATAGCCGTTCTTACTTAATGTTAATAGTTAACATTCTATATAACTTATACAATTCTTATTTTTTTCTAAAATCACATAAGTGTACATATTATCTAGCATAAGTTAATAAGTAAAATCCATTAATACTCACAAAACTACTGCTATATTATATGTAAAAGCTAGTACTGTTTATTTCTCGTTATAAAACCTAATTTTTTATATTCTTAAAATTAAAAACTTACATGGGAGGAGCTGGTTGAGCTCCAGCCAAAAATAAATCGGGTGCCAGATCTCTGACTGTAATTATTGATGGTGTTGAAATAGATTTTTGTAAAGGCAATCTTTGTGGTACCAACCGTTGATCCGCTTCTCGTTGAGCTTTGATTTTATTAAAATCATTCTAAAATACCAAATTTAAAATAAGTGCTGTAAATATACAACAATATTGTATACTTGTAAATCCGCTTCATTTAAAGAATGCGTACTAGTCGTTCCATTGGTACCCCTTGTACCTCTATGCCTGACTACAGGAACATCAGGCAGTAATCTCGTTGCACTTCCGTCCACGGTGTCAACAAATGACGACTCATCTGCCTCCGATTCCATACTACTTAATGAAATGCTAAAAAATATTGCATGCATTTGCTAAATGATGTATTTTCATTTTAAATTTTGGTCTAATACAGCAAGCGTGATAAAACACAAATTTATAAAACCAAAATAATCCGATTCTCATGTAGAGAAAAATGCTTCTAGATATAGATTACTCTGTAAGTCAAACAAATACTTCGAAAGTCTTAGAACACTTTTTTGTTTTGTTTTATATTCTAATGAGCAATCAATTATTACAATTACTTAATTTTTTTAAACGGTGTAACTTTGAATAATTAATTAGTAAATTAATAAATGTAATTTAAGAGCATAAAAAGCCATTTACGCAGTGAACCTTTATCACGTGATATAGAGTTTTTTGAGTGTCAAGTTATTCGAATGTTCTTTACGATAATTTAATTTTATTTCAAGTCTAACAGTAGTAATACTTTTACTTTGATATTTGATTCATTATTTAAATAAATTCTTTACAATTGTATGAACATACTATTGAACACGTAAATATTTTTATTATGATTTAGTGAAAGATGTCAAGAGTTTTATAAATTTACAATATTTAATAAATAACTGACTAATAACAAATATTTAATTTATAGGTATTATTATAAACTCAAACCGCACCTGACCAAATTTCTTTTTTTTTCTATTAGCTTACATAAATGAACCAAAATTATCAAATGTAAGTTTAAGTTACCTTCTTTGCCGATTATGTTTTATTTTATCCTTAATGGTCAGGTCTTCAACTGCGGTCCACGATCTACGCCTTTGAATTTCAGGTTGACAAAGCCATTCTTGAGCACCTATTAAAATCACATACAGATTAAACTATTTAACACAAATCTAATATTATACCACTTCCTTTCCGACTTGGAGGATGTAAAGGTGATGAACCCAATGATCCACACAGTAGATCAAGATCTGGGGCCTCATTGAGAGCAGGACAACTAGCACTAAGTCTTGCAACTTGAGCAAGTAAGGGATTGAGAGCAAATGCTGTATCTTTTGAATTGGTTGTATAAACATCTAAAACAAATTCAAAAAATAAATTACAACAAAACAAAAAGATTTGGAACCAGCGGAATCAGTTTCTCTAGAACAAATATTTTAAAAGCCCTCTTTTGGTTAATTAACTTTTTTTTATAAATGTTTCCAGCGTTTTACTAATCAGTTCTGTTAGATTAGCGACCATCAATAAATCAACTCAAGTTCAAATTGTATTGATATTGATAGAATTCGAAACTTAATAGAATCTGAAACTGAATCTCTGCATTCAAGCTAAGACCATGAGATTTCTTATCGAACATTTGTTGTTAAACTAACATAATGCAGCAAAGGTTGGTTTTTAAATTTATGAACAATTAATATATCTTCAGACTATACTGATACAGAATCTAGTATATTCTATAAGTGTTGATATGCAACAACACAACTCTTCAATTATTACAAAATCACGTTTTCAGAGACCCATACCGTATAGTAAAATAAATTATTTAGTAGTACTGTCATGATCGCTATTAATCAAAAAAAATAAATTAATTTATTTATTTTTATTCTTGAATTAAAATTATGAGAAATAAGAACTTACTCTGAGCAGCAACATTTCGCATATATTGAACACTTTCATGAAGTTCTCTAATTTGCAATAAACTGTCTTCTAATACAGGATAAATTTTTGTAGCTGGAGAATGAGGAGTCACACTAATCGTAGGCAAAGGACCTGGACGTGGTAGCATGTCCAAGCTAGGAATATGGTAATTTGTAATGACGTCCTCGTCACTATCAGGCTCTTCTCCACTATGACCACATTCGTCTGAAAATAAATATCAAATTCGAATGCTTGCCTGTTTTTACTTTTGAAAAATCACCGAAAAAGATCGATTCTCAATTAGGTCATTCAATTATGTGATGTATATATATATAAACCGAATAATAAAATCTCCAATGTAGCCTCATTGCAAATTAAACGGTTTAGAAGTGAAACTATTTGTTTACATTATTTGTTCAAATACGATTTTTTTTATAATATGTATAAAACAGTGTCTTTACCAAAGATAAAATACAAAACTTTCAGTTCATTAGTATTGAGTCAGATTTATTTAAGCTTATAATGTCTGTGTTATCAATAATAAATATGCCAGGTGACGTAATAAAACTCATTGAACTGTAAAAGTTTAGCAACTCGAAGAGAGGTACAAAAATAATATTGGCCGATGCTGCACAATACCTTCTCTCCTTTATACACGAATACAAAATGTAACACTAAATAAATTTTTATTACAAACAAAAAAAAAACAAATAAATGAAACTGGAAATAAGATTGACTCGTTAAACAGAGTCTAATAAATAAATAGTAATTAAATTGTGTTTAAAAACCTTATAAAATGTTAAAACCATTACATTTGTTTACAACAACATTCTTTAATTTCTAGAATAACCAAATAAAGTTATGCATGAAATAGATATGTACTAAACAAATAATTATAGATATATAAAATTCCGATAAAAAAAAGTTTCTAATTAAATACAACTAAATATATAACTACAATGCTGTCAAATCATTATTATTATTTTTGTATAGCCTACAGATTTCCATTCATTGTGTGAATTCTTTTGTTAAAATTTTATTGTATAAAATCATCTACATTTTGATATAAATTTACATAAGCTATTCAAGCGAGCATTGTAAAGAATAGTTTAGAAACCGTTTGTTATTCGTCATGCACAGAGTAACAAGTAGATAGATAATAAAAATACCTGTTACACAACGTCGGGAGTATTTAACGTAAGTTAACAAGTTTACTATACACTTGTGCTACTGAAGACGCCTGGCCTGGGCCATCGCGACGCTAAATCGATTGCAAACGCTTGCGCCTGACTAGGAGCAAGATTAGTCGTTATAATGACTATTTAAGAATAGATAGCTCTTTTATTACAGAAAAAGCTGTAAAAGGACACAACATATACAACTTACTATCACTTTTATTATACTGTATACAACTATAATAGTTAATTTAACTACCATCATTAATAACATCGCTTATATTTCAACACGTATTGTCATCTTAATAAGAACATAACATTTTTAAAGCAATTGAAATGGTCAGACTTCTTGTTTAACAAACTAATAAATTTTTCTTTTTAGAATAAACCTTTCGCTCAAGGCAATCCAAAGTCATTCTAAGTTTGCACAATATCTTTTAGTTTTGTTTTCACAAACTATAAATAATTAAATGACTTATAGTAATATAATTTTCAACTCTGTTGAATAAAAGTCAATGTATTTATTTTCAAATTAAAATAGAAAACCGCCATCAAAACCAACTCAATCAACTATTTTTAATCAATGGAAAAGTATACTTCAGTTTTATTTTTTTTAATGTCTCAAGATTATTTTTTTTTACTTGCAATTGGCATTTATAGCTTATAAGATGCTTTATTCTAGTTCAAATATTCAACGCACGCGCAATTCCGATTTATTCACAACTTTGCTATGTTGTAAACCCGTAACACTATAACTATTTATTACAGGTAACCAACTAAAAATTTGAAAAACCAACTTCAATATAATTAATAATTTATTTAATAACTAATTATGTGGTTTGACTTTCTAAGCCTTCAAACATCAACACGTTATAATATTTTTCTAATGAGCACATAGTGCAATGTATATCTGTAATATATTTTTATATATTGTAATGGTTATAAGCCGGCTTCATCGATAGAAATTAAAAACTGAGCAAGCAATATGTTGCACTCTCGAGGTACAACTATGCATTTTCACTTAGAAAATCCTTGTCCGAACATCAGCAAGTTTTATGAAATCATTCCGAAAATATCCCCTTTCAAACAAAAAAGAAGTTATTGGCAAACATCCCTGAAGTAATACAAAGTAAGTCATTAGTGTGATATTACTCTTATGCCTTTGCTTATCAATGTAAATTCTGTTTATATAAATTTACACTACTAAAACTATTGTTTTAAAAACTATTTAAGCCCAATTATTCAAGATCAGACACAATATTTTTTTGATTAAATAAAACACCTTTAAAGTTTTTAAATTTGTTGTCTGCCTTATTATGTGCTATGAGCATTATTGTAATTGTACAATAATTGGTAGTTTGCATTAACTTCTACAAAGTTTTTTTTTTAAAACATGATTAACATAACATACATTTAAAAATTAAGAATTTCCATCATAAACATTTGAGCTTGATTGAGGTCCGGGTATCCAATATTGTATTGCAAAAGCTAAAACTTCAACGGTAAATGCTGTACCAAAAAATGATTCAATGTAATAAAAAGAAGAATGTAGACAAAAACTATTGCTCTTGAATGCAGAATTTTAAAATTGTGCTTTATATATTAAAAATCATAACGGGTTTTTATAAATGATTCTAAGGACGCCGTTGGCGTAAGAAGTGTGCCGCCTCTTTAACTTTAAGGACACGTATCAGACGACTCAAGTGACAGGTCAATCACATCAATCAGATCAATCACATTAATGACCAGCGAAAACCATAAAATAAGCGAGAACTGTCAAATTATAGGTTTCATTTCAACAAAGCAGTATTTTCAAAATTCACAGCCAACTGCGCCCTTAGACTCATTAATAGAAACACTGTATAATTAATTAACAAATAAAAATTAAGCTTAACCAACAATTACCCCCTCAGGCCGCTATTAAGGCCGTAATTTATATTACCAGCTGAATTTAAAATAAAATGCTAATAAGAATCAAAAGGTAAAGGCATTGTTTATGTAAAGGGATAACGATAATGCTCGCCGACTAGATCTAAAGTTGGTAGCAATGGTAGCAGCGATTTTTTTGGCAGAAGCGGACGCGCGCGCATTGCATAAAACCCTACATACAATATAGCAGCTTTCGGTGCATTTTCAGGAAACTGCTACACCGCTTTTTCATAAAATTGTGCTGTGTAAACGGGAAATTGCTTTAACCAATAGAAAGGGAGTATTTTAAATGCGATTCCGAAGATGCCCGATTCGTCTTGCCAATAGCCAAAGAATATAGTATAGCATCTTATTTATTATTTTCATTAAAGACATTTCTTTCATATGCCTACTCCACCGCTATCCAGTTTAGTTAATATTATCTAATACATACATATCAGCAGCTGATAAAACTTACAATTTTTGTTCTATTGCACCGCTTTTAAGTGTTGGGTAATAACCTTAAACAGATATTAACTAATAAGTTAATATCTGTTTAAGCAGTTGAAGCTAGTTTATTTTATTTTCATAAGTTTGAGCACCTGTTTCCGCTTGCGTGTAAACCTCGGTCGATCAACAAACGTTATTTAGGTATGTTTACACTGTGTTTTATCATTCGGCAGAGAACGAAAGAGAACTTAATTTTCTCAAAACAACAACTATTGTTTATTTTAGGAATGTTTTTCACAAATGGCTTATTTTATATTATACGTAAAAATAAGTGATGTTTATTATTGATTTATCAAATTTCTTAAACTTTTAACTTATATATGTATTATTGAATTAGCTTTATGTACAGTGTTAGAAATGTTTAAAATCTTGATGAGTAATGAAAATAAGCACACATCATGTCACTTTTTGTTGACGTAACAAATGTCATCCGTTTTAGATACCTAGTGGGTCTGCGTACACCGTGCATTAAACTTTAAACCAACAATTTTTTCGTGTTCTCAATAGGGGATATCAACACATATCATGTCGGCGGTGCAAACAAAAATATGTATAGGCTTATGTTAAATTATTTATTAATATTTGTTTAAGCAGAGCGGTGCAACTGAGCATTAATGTTGCCAGTAAAAAAACTGTTGCTAACGTATAAAAATATATAATTTAAAACGTAAGCAATCTTATTGTTTCGACGACAGAAGAATCATGTGTATGACCATTGCAGAAACTGCTTTGTAAACTTATTTCATTAGACGGCCTCCGGCTTGTGGTTCCTACTCTGACCTGACCTGACCATCTGGCTGGATGCAAATAACTATACATTTTGACAGTACAAAAAGTCAAAATCGCACCTTGTTTCGAAAATTTGACTATTATTTTATTGACATATTAACAAGATGAATAAATATTGCAGACATAGTATGTGTGAACCATTGTCTATTCATAGTTGACTCAAATCAAAATAATTTGAATGAATGAAACTTTGACAGTCTTATTATGTCACTCTGTATAAGAAAAAGCAAAAAAAAAACTATTTGACATAATAATAAAAAAACAAATGAAATTCAAACAAAACATTAGTTGCAAGAATTGGCAACCTTGTGATTGATTGAGAAAATGACATTTTAACTTAAGAACCTATTTTGTATACGGCCATGAGCCACGACCTCGGCCTCCTAATATTAGGTACATTTCTTAGAAAAATCTTTGCATTTTAAAAAATGTCCAATAGAATTGTAGAAATGAAGAAAAAAGCACTCATAAATTGCTTCGAAAAATGTTAATATAGTCATTATATTCACTAATGAAGTCAATGAACGGTTTCAATAATACGAAAACGCCCTATCTCGTTACGGGTAATTAATATTTTGTGTGATACATACATGCAGTCCATTCTAAATATACTATTATAAGATAAAGAAACAACAATAATAACAAAGTATTACTAAAACTCGTATTTAAATAAATATCTTAATAGTTTTATTAGAAGTGACTTAGATGCTTACCTGATGATAAATGTATCAAAATCTCTTCAGACTCCCGTTTCTCCATTGTAAAAGCGTAAAAATAGTGCACTATAATAATAAAATACGTGTCCACCACAAAAATTCACAAGCCCACATCAACAAAAAGCATTTAACCTCAACATGCTCTTCGAAACTTCTTCTTCTTCAGTACTACCTGCATCAATGCAAATAATAGTATAGCCAACTGGAATGTTCATAATAACAGTATTTAGGATTCAAATAAAGACTTTTCACTGTTTTAAATTAAAATGCACTATTTCGTTAAGGGAAGTACCACTACCTGTACACCTATGATCTACGGTAGACGAAGACGGTACGCTGTGCGATTCCTTATTATGATTGGGTAAAATAAAACAAGAGAACCATACTGGCACTGGGAAAGGTAAAAATTGATTGTTTGACAACTAAAATACTAATAATTTCTAATTCCTTCTAATATTATTTTAGCAAAAAAAAAGCGTCAAAACACTAACTACCTTTCCTATAGTTTGTAAACATCACCTGTCTGTGTTTTATAATTTAAAAGTGTCAATACTGTCACACAATCACCATTCACAATTTTTCACATTCACAACGAATCCGAATTCTGATACTTTCTTCCACCCTTTCCTTTCTTTTCACTCGTTCCATTCGTTTCATTCAATCCTCCTATTAGTATTATTACTCTGACAGAGTTGCCATGTTTATGAGAATTCTTAGAATTGCACGAAATATTATTTCGTGCCATTTCTTTGACCTTTATTTATATAAACCTCATTCAGCATTTCTTAATTATAAACCAGATGCTACTTATACAACCAGAATACGACAAATTTTAGTTGAATTATGTACCCTATAAGCATATATTTTTATAAATACCTAACTAAAGTGAGTATGAGTACCTAACCTAACTATTAGGAACATTTAATAATTGCGATTGGTATCAATTGATACTGACTAGTTTATTTTGTTGACTGCAAGGTTTTAATGTTATTGTCATTTTTTTAAGTTAGTTAAATAACAAAAATATTCAGAATATATTTCCTAAAGAAAAATTTATTTTGTTTATTATTTATGCCATAATGATTATGTGACATTTGTATTAATAACAATATAATATCAAATAACACTATCATTGAAAAGTTTTTTTACACTATAAAAGTCACTAAAGCAACATTTAACGCATTTGTCTCTGCGACTTTAGTCTACTTTCTGATTTACATTTTTTTTTGACACAGAAACTCTGTTGAACAAACCGTAATGCCTAGAAACAATTAGTAGACTTATAAATGTATAATTTAACTGCTTTATTATTTAATAACTTTTACAAGAGTTTTTTAAAATCAAATAATCAAGTTACTTGACAAAAATTAGGTATTTTAGAAGAGCAATTGCAACTAATGATTTCTTGTTTGAATGATAAATAGCTATAGTTTTTGCTATTTTTATTAAAACGCTTCCGTAATATTTTTATTTCTTTAACTTAACTGCTTTTCGGTTGATTGATAATAGCTATTAAAAAAAAACTAAAATTTTGACATTTATTTATGGTTTGTTAAACGTCAGAGTTAGGTATGTTAAGTGTAACAAGTTTTTGTAAAAACTTCAAATTTTGACATTTATAGTTTGTAAAACGTTATAGTTAAGCATTTAGGTTAGGTATGTCAAAGCAAAATTATTGATAATGCAAAACATAATATAAATAATAATGTTAAAATAAAAAAATAGCACAAAATAGGAAATTTAATACTAATTTTACACAAAACAATAACTACATTTTAATTTGAAAGCTTTTTGTATACAGAAAATTATTATAGCTTAAATCCAGAACTATTATAAAACATGAGATGTTTTAATAGCACTTCTAATATACAGTTTTTGCTATTTCTATTGAAACACCGTCAACCAGATATAAATACTTTTTTTGCAATATTTAATTTTAAATGCCACGACGTTTAATGATAATTTATATTAGGTTATAATAATTAGTTAACGGAACAATATTGAATGCTAATTTATATTATATCGTACATAGTCGTTTATTGATAATTTTGCTTTAGCATAACTTTAGTTGCACAAACTGTAAATGTCAAAAAATTTAAGCTTTCTACAAAAACCCTAATATAGAGACAACAATTTGCATTTAACAATTTCTAAGATAAGGAGAGGCTATGGCGTTAACAGTGTTCAGATTCACTTCTTTGCTATATAAAGAAAATCTGACACTGTTAAAGTCATAGAAGAAATTAATGATCACACAGTATATCTTATACTTTTTGCCATTATAAATAAAAAAAAATGTTGGTTGATAACGGTTAGTATTTATTTGTAGGAATTATTTGAAAACAAATAATTACGTATTTTAAATAATTTCTAATTTCTCTGCATAACTATTTTTCACACCAAACAATAAAAAACTACAATAATGTATATAAAGAGCAACAATTGACATAAAAACCTTCTGACCCGATTTTCAAATACCAAATTTAAGTATTGTCATATCCGAACTATGTATTCATACAAAATTTTATTATTTAAATTAATTTTAAAGATTTTGGTTCTACAAGTGAAACAAATACCAATTAAACATCTAAAAAAAATTAATATCTCTAATCTGCTGATCAAGGAAAACGAAACTAATCAATCAAATATGTATTGAGATTTAATACCTTTGTTTGTGTAAATGAACTATTTTAGGTATGCAAATTAAAACTAAAGGAATTAACAGTTTCTCATTTTTTATAAAACTTTCTTAAGTTTATGATCGTGAGATATTTAGAACAGTTATAAGATTTATTGTTTAATTGTTGTATACTTCCGAAATAATAAACTTTGTAGAAAACTAATAAGATGATCACAGTTTATATAGTATGTGTTTAAAAGCCATGACATGATACAGCAACGCCAGGTCATTGAAAAATTAATTATGCATTGCATTACATTACACAATTATTAGTAATTATGTTTGGTTATATTAATAGAAATTAACACATTATGCACTTACATAGTTTTTTCTCATTAAGAATAAAATAAATTTTTATAAATGTTTATAAGCAAGCAGTGGTGTACACAATTGAAGATGACAAAGAAATTTGAAATTACAACAAAGCTAACTTTTAATTTCTTTATGGCTCAAAATTTATTTGGTATAGACATCACATAAAACAGGTTTTTTTTTAATCAAAATCTTCTGATTAGCTGGAGTATTATTAAGTTTTATAAATATAACTAATACTGTTATTAAGGCTTAAGTAAACGCCTAAAAATTGACTGAATGGCATAAGTATAGATCAAAAACCTCAGTCAGTTCTGGATTATTTAGAAAGTTGAATATTTGCGCTAGGCTGGATAACTATGTGAATACAAAGAAAGTAAGAACACTAAGAATTTTTACGTTTTGAAATATTTTTCAACTATAAATTTATAGTCAAAGAAAACCGTCGACAATATAATAAAGAATTGACATAGCACACCAATATGTTGACAAATAAACGTGGATTTAAGCAATAATTAGTTTTGGTCTTGAAATGTGTAACAAAAAGATATTATTAAGCACTGTAAATATTCTAATTTTTATGGTCAAAACTTTACACTCATTTAATACATTGTTTTTTTAATTGCAGTGTATTTATAAAATTATTATTTATTTAAGTATAAGTAAGTACCTACTGACTAATATTATTGACAATTCTTAGCAAACAAGCCAGCAGCAAAACTCAATCTTGTTTCCGTGTTTTAAACGCTTTTTAAGAAAAAAAAAACACTAAACAACGTTGTCGTTTGTTTAGTTTGAATCAAATTGCGACAAAAAATATGTTTGGATAGATTTGAGAAGTAAACCAAAAATTATAAAAAAAATTGAAATTGTTCTAATCTGACACATTTCTTGTCGTTAGTTTTTTTACAATATTGTGTCTCAAAAGACATGGTCTAACAAATTTTGATCTTGTAAAACCGTCTTTCAACTTATGCACAATTTTAAGCTTCTACTACTTCTACATAACTTTAGGTAATATGTATAACTATTACTACATAATAATACATTGCATACCGTGACGGAAAAGTATTGGATTTCTGTCGAGAAATTAAGAAGTTGACCGAGACGCTACGCAACTTCTTAATTTCTCACAGACAGAAATGCAACATTTCGTCAAGGTATGCATACTTTTTTACCCACAATCACTGATAATATCCCTTTTTAATTCAATATAAATATTTCCTGTTTAATTTAATATAATTATTTTGACATTTTGAAATATTGGAACAATTGAAGGTTATTATAAAACAATAGATGGGTGTTTGCGATTATATGGGTTGCGCTTTATAACTGTACAGGTATTCAAGTAGGCTAGGTTTTTTTGCCCGAGAGGGGGAAGTTGCACATTACTTACCTTTTACAGGTCTGTTATTATTCAATTACAATACTGATTGGAGGTAGAGTTTATTACAAAATACTTCTTGACACCTTTCAAATAGCCATTAGCAACCAATAGTTAAAAATGAAAGCAAGTAGCTTTAATTTAATAATAAAACTAAAAGCATCAAAACGTTTTAAGTTTTCTAAAAAATGTTGTTTTTGTTTGTAGTGCGTTTATTATAAAATGTTTACAAGCATCGACAACATAATTTCACCAAATAAATGTCTGTAAATTTGTACGTTTGCTTGTAAGGGCAACAAAAAAATTTGTGTTTTTTAAAATAAACAATATGAGTAAAAAAGTTAAATATCATAATAAGTTAAATTTACAGCTATTATTGAAAAACCTGTTGTAAAGTCTACAAAGTTGTTTTGAGTGTTATGACACAGACTCACCGGCAGATAATTAAGTAAAATTTTATCAGCTATTCTTTGCGTGTGTATTCTAAAATATTTAATTTTGGTTTTCTATGGTTATATTGTTTTATCTAGTTATGGATCACACGCTATACTTTAGTTTAATATATTTTTTATCTAGGGATTTTTATTATGGATAAAACTTGTATGTGTCAATTTATGTCAACTGTCAATTTTTGTCAATTGTTGTTTTTCACACAGATGTCAACTAATTAAAATTTAGTGGACCCAGTCAAAGTAGCGTTCTCTGGCGGATAAGATTGTAAGTAAAAACGTGTGAAACCAAACACGGCTGCCTGGTTTAACTTAAGACTTTGTTTCAAGTTAACTAAAATAATAACATTAAAATTGAAGCGACAGCTGACATAATAATATAGCAAAATTATATCAGGAAACTTGTTAAATATTTTCAAATTATACGGCTAGCCATATAGAGACAAAGTATCAAGTGAGTGTTAGTTAAAGCTTCGAGGATAACACCACTTAAAAACCTGACATTTTGTGCTATAAGATAGAACAATTTTATAAACAAAGTATTAAGTTAATCTAGGCAGCCATTGTGTAAAGATTTTGCATTCACATTGTCAATTTTATCAGAGCTAGGTATACAGCGTGGTCAACAATAACGGTTTGAGTTGGCAATCCTACATTTTATTTTTAAATGGTATAATTGCCACCACTTTCTGTTGTTGACTGATGACATCTTTGACACTGACATCATTAACAGATACCAATTAAAAAGCCTACAATTTTTTCATTAGTGTTATGTTAAATATTATTTGTTAAACAAGCGTACTTGATTACAGTGTTGCAACTGGGCAAATTAAAAAAGTGCAATCAATTTAACTATATCTACAATTATTTATTTACGGATTACGTAAACGATTACAAAACAATTTTTGTTTTTAAAATGCTTGCTATATACTGATACTTTTGCGTTATTTTTCATTGTGTGTAAATACTTCTTTCTGGCATTTCTTACCGGAATTTGGTAAAAAAATACATTTTTGAATAATAGGTTTCACGCTGAGGCACATGAGAGTAGATATTGCTTTTACAACTTTTTTTAACATTATTATTTATGTTTTATTTATTTAAATAGCACGCATTATTAAAAAAAAAGGTAAACAATAATCTGTTAGTTTTGCCAGATTTAAAAATTGCATCGCTCTTTATTGTCGCTTTTATGAGGAATTAAACCAGAGAGTCTAACCAATATAAAATGTTGTTTGATGGTATTTGCTGTCTATGCTTCACATCAAAAATCTCTGTCTCTGGTCGAACTAATGTCAGAAACAGATTAATTTCAGATTGTCACTGTCAGATCATCCAAACAAATGTGAAAACCACGAAAATGAATTAAGAATTTTTTTATTCGGGAAAAACGAGGGTTTTTACTATTAATAGCATTGCTGGGAGGTTTATAATTTATATAAACTGCTGAAAAGCTATGTTAGTGGAAAGTTTTCGATTTAGTTCACACTAAAGTTCAAAGCATTTGTTCACCTCAAGAAAGAAAACCAAAATAGTTGCACATGCACATGGTTGAAGCCGTTGTAATTTTGTGACTTTATTACAAATTTATTATTTAACATAATAATTTATTGATTATTGGTGGTTGGAGCGTATTTAAATGTACTGAAATGGTAAGCTTCACTCAGGAAATTGGCTGTTCAATTGTAATGCAATACGGTTTTTAGTCTGTTTCCGAATTTTTACAAGGGCTTCCCTCTTTCAATAATAGTAATTTTACCAAGTTTCATGTTGATAACAATAATAGGTCTCCTCTAAAACGCCCTTCTGTCTACATTCAAACAAAAGATTTCCCATCTGAACAAGGTGAGCATATTTTATGAATCATTTAGATGTACTATTGTAACCATGTTTTTATTTCAGTAATAGTTACAGAAAAGACTAGTATTTTGTTGAAATATATGCAGACTCATTGGGATAAAAAGGTAATCTATTCTAAGCTATTTTCTAAGTCGCCTAGATTACAAAATTGTAATCACACCAGAATTATTTTGTTTGAAATGCTTCTTGTTTTGTAATATTGCATCTTAAATATTTTAAATGGAGCGGCTGAAGAACAATGAATATCATTTACTACAATAGATTTCCGCTCGTCGCAGAAGATTGCAAATTTTCAGGTCTATAGTATTTTCACGTTAAAGACGAAGCTGAAATAAACAAACAACACCGTTATCACATGAAGCATAACATGAACAGCATGCACTCCTTGAAGACAAGATAGTGTTTATTTCCACTTCATCTTTAACGTGAAAATAGCATAGTCTTATATTTCATGGGTAGTTTAACGATATCTAGAATCTATGGTGTGGTATAGCATATAAATGTTGTATATTATAATGCTTATAATAACGTTATAACTGGTTTTTGTATATGCATTTATTGTTTCAGCAAAATGCAACAAAGAAGAGAGATCTTACTGACAATGATGAACCTGTTCGAAAACGACAAAGATTAGATTATTCTGCAACATTGTAATATCTTAACTATTATTTCACCTAGAATTCACCAATCATGTAAATATTTTTATCATCTTAATTGAAACAGTCAAACATGTAGTAAAACTTAAAATTTCTTAAAACATCAAATGCATTTTGAAAGTATTGATCGTTTATCATTTGTTTTAGTTTTTTGGATTTTAGTCAGATTTATAACGTTTAAGAATTATTTGTCAATTTTTTATAAAATGTGCAAACTAATGCCTTTCCACTGTTATTCCAGAAATAAATAAATTCAAATGAGTATTGAACTTTCTTTTTGGCATGAATGGCGGTGTACGCATAATTTATTTTCCGACAATTTAATATTTGAGTGGTTTCAACAGCTTGATTTCTTCAAAAAGTGAAAGATAATGAGTTATTTTACTACGCAAAAATGCCATTTTGACTACAATGGACTAAAATTTACCACGTACATATATACCTTGTAAACAGATAGCGGGGCAACGTATATACTACGCGCTTAGAATGCTTTCTTTTTTTTTGCATTAAAACGTATTTTCTACATCCTGACTCCATTTTATTATAGCTCCATGGTATACATAGATAATTTAGTCTCTGGACTCTATGCTTCTCTATTATTTCGTCTGTAATCTCGTCATAGATAATCTCGTGCTGTAATCTATGGAATAAACAGCCACTCTAACCTAACTTTTTGTAATAAATATTAAATAAAACCTTAATGATGTGCTCTTATATAAGTAGGTACTTTTTTTACATCAACCGTAAGCCCATCTAAGTCTTATGAGATATAAATGGGTCGTATTAGAAGCGGTAAACATTTTTTAACAAAATTTTGGCCGTCTTTACAAATTACCAAAAAAACTCAAAAGCCGAAAGCCTCTGAAGTTTTAACGCTCTATTTGAAGCAGTGCAATGAGCCTCCTTGGACGTCATACTTTGTCAAGGTTTGCTAAAGAAAATGCGTGAGCGACGTAATTTCTTCTTATAGAGAGGGACTTGAAAGTTAAAGTACGTTTTAAAAGTGCAAATATATATTATATATATTTTTAAGCTACATTTTTCACATTCAAACCATGGTTGATATTCATTTTGTGATAATCTATAAACGCGTCTCGTAAATTCATGCTTCACTTACTATTTCTCAGGTAAAATTCTACTATAATTTGCGTTGTGCATTGTTATAACTATCTACAAATACACGTTCCTGTTATATCTTTCTCACTGTTTATAGCCTTTTTTGAAATAGAAGATAATTTCGGTGCTCACGCTTTATTAATTTTTTTTACAGTTTAAATTTTAGTGGGGAAGTGTTGAAAATGACCAATGGGGAAAATCACATTTTAATTGGGAAGTTGGTGCCTCTAATTACCATATTTTAAGAACTGGGTGCTATCCGTATATCAAGTACCACTGTACCAAAAGACCCAAACAAAACTTAACTGTAGAAAATAACTTTTTCAAATTTGTTAAAGTCCTTAATTTAGGTAATAATTTAAAATAGGAAACAGTAAAGTTTATTTGTTGGTAGTCTATTATTCAGTAAGTGTACTATAATAGACGGTTTTGTACACTTAAATGTTTAATAACAGTTTAAGATTTTGATAGAAACTAAATTATATGACAAATAATTCACAAAAAAAACTATCATTATTCACCATTAAAAAAGATAAGTGCTAATTTTTGAACAACAAACTATTAAGTAAGGACTAAATTATTGAATATTTTCAAATCGGTCAGGAAATGACTTTGAAGACCAGAATTCATTGCATTTGACTGTAGGTATGCATATATACGACTCATGAAACCTAATTTAAAAATGTCACGCAATAGAAGAACCTGTCTATGGAGTTAATTATAGTTTGTCATTAAGAGCATCGAAACTGCCTACTTGTTCAAGAAAAATATTAAAAGTGAACTCTGTATTTCTCCTATACATATTATATAGATAGTAAGTATTTTGATAAAACAAAGGAATTTTTCCAAATTCAAAATTTTGAGAGTATAATAAACTGGTTAAAGTTAATTTTGTTGGTATTGACTCTAGAGATGTTATGGATTTTTTAATTTTAGGTATTCCTTGCTTGGCTTACGGAATTGCTGCAATTTTTTTAATAAAACACATCGAACTCGTTTACACACGAAAAGGATCGATAAAAATATATTTCTTATACCCAGAAAATAAAGGATCATCATACTGATCGGAGGAATTTTGTTAATCAAAATTTTAATGACAGATGTTTTAGATCAGTAAAATAATTACATAGTTACGAACTTGGTAATTATTACACTTGACAAAAATAACGCAGAAGAAAAACGATTGATAATTGAAAGACTTAAATACAAATCAAAAATATAATAAATATATTACAAAAGTTCAAGTAACAATAAAAAGTAAAACTAAAACTATTTTCAATTTCCTTTGGAATACCTCTTCCAAAATTTTTTTACATCATCATGACCAGATTTGTTGATAATCAAAGTCCTCTTAACCTTGTTACACCATATGAGAAAGTTATTTGATTGGGCATATTCTTTCAAAACATTAAAATCAGCCTGAAACAAATATGAGTACATATCGGGTTTACATACTGTGATTTCAATGCTTTTTTAAGGTAAGATTTTTAAAATTACAACTTATTCGTCGTTTTCACCCTATGTCGAAGGATAAGTAAATTGCAGGCCACGCTCTCAAATATGTAACTACAAAAATTTAAAAAAACGCTTACTTGTGATAAGAATTGACTATACAGAACTCCTTCTGAGTATGTGAGACGGTTACGTTCCAGTTCCCACAATTTTATTTGATCTATAACAGTTGGTGGTATTAAATGTTTGCCGTCTGAACTCAACATTTGTGAATGGGAATGTTGTTGAAGGTAACCTATGACTTGGTCGGCTGTAATCCCCCCCTTAAAGGCCTGCCTTATGGAATCACGTGTTATTACACCTACCACTAAATTTGGAAATCTAGAAATTTAAAAAATATATTACACTTAATAAGTAATGAAAAACTCGACAAACTATTCAGAATATCTTACAATCTTTATTCTTTATATCTATAATTAATAAACTTTTCACAACTTCGTTACGACCATGATTTATTTGGCCATGATTTTTTATTTCCATGTTGGAAAAAGTAACTTAAGCGATGTGACGGTTGCAACTTTTATTTTTTGTCAGTCTGTTCGATGTTTCTTTGTCACCAAACAGAGATCCAGCAGCAATATTACAATCAGAAAATATACCCTTAAACGGAAAAATTTTCATAAAAAATAACATTTCAATTATATAGTCAAATTCTCTTCTAAGAGTTTAGTTGCCACAAAGGTATTCTCAACTAAATTACAAGATCGTCATCTTGATGTAAAAAGATTATGAACGTGTATTTGGGTACAATCTTCAGATTTATTTCTTTATCCGAATGCTGTTTTAACCGAAAAAGTAAGTACCTAATAGTATTGTTGAAATGTAAATTTTCGTAGAAGTTTTTCAAAAAAAAACAATTTTTTTTAATCTAATTGCTTTTAATTATAGCTGGATTAAATTTCTAACGGAGTTTTCTAAGAATCCTCAAAAAACATTTTTTTTTCGTGAAGTAATTATATCTTTATCCTTAAAATTTACCTGTACATTAAATCCGTAAACAAACCAATCAAGGCAACTTGCAAATGAGAATCTGTGTAGGCGTATAGTCTGTAATTAGTTTCCACTACTATACAGCCCTTTCGCACATTTTCTGTGGCAACTACGGGAACACTGCTTTGAGCACTTGTAATATTCAAAGCTAACCGTGTTGGATAGAATCGTCCAACTTTGCGCTGAAAGCATTAAATCGTAAATGTTTAAAAATCCATTGCAATTGTATACCTTTCGTTGATATACCAATCCAAATTCTCTAAGATGTTGCAGAAAAATTAAAAGTCCTTGACTCATTCCTTCTGTGCTATAGTCCTGGAAATAAAAGTGTATTACGCTGAACTTTAGTAAATATAAAAATACAAACTTTTCCCAAGGTACTGAAAGAAAGTTGAAATAAAAACGTTAAACATTCTATTAAACTAAGTCCTCGCTGCTCTACGGTATCTAAATACTGCAGAATAAAATGCCATACTTGGGTTTGGCGATCTAGAAGCAAGAACTGGAAACCTTGACGTGTAATGACTGGACTACCGTCCTCTTCATCTCTGAAAAAATACATTTATTTAAAATTATAATAATTATATTTCTAAAAACCTGGTTTAGAAAAATTTGAAAAAGCTAAAATCAAGCCATCAAAAAAAATATCAAACTATGTATATCCAAACTAAGATAAATGTCACTATCAAAAAACCGTCTTTATATTTATATCATATAGTCTACGTGATAAATATTAAACCTTGTTTTAATATTATTTATTTTCCCTTTGAAAATTACAAAAATGTGTCGTCTTCTGACTTTTCTTAATAACAACTAAAAAAATAATAACTTTGTCTCTATGACGAATAAACAAAAAAAACAAATAATGTAGATAGTGCTAAATTTTAATTAATCACTTAACACGCCCTTCTCAAATTTTGCACTTTGACAAATTTTTAGTCCCATTGCATCAACAAGACGATAATGTGAAGGTCCTGGAAGTGGTTTCGTAAGAATGTCAGCAGGCATTATTTTAGATGGAACATGCCTCAATTTTATTTCATTATTTCTCACCAATTGACGAACAAAATGGTATCTTGTAGCAATATGTTTAGTACGTGAGTGACAAGTAGCATTTTCTGCAATGTACTTTGCTCCACGATTGTCAGTACCAAGATTCACCATTGACAAATCATTTAATTTCAATTCTAACATCAAATTTCGTAGATATAGTGCTTCACGAGATGTTTCTGATAAAGCCACGTACTCTGATTCTGTTGATGATATTGCAACTGACTGCTGTTTCTTCGAACGCCATGATATTGCAGCTCCACTTAACATAAAAATATATCCTGTATATGAAATTCGATCATTTTCATCATTTGCATGGTCAGCATCAGAAAATCCTTGGATTCCCAACTGGTCTTTCTTGTACACTAATCCATAATTCTGGGTACCTTGTAAATAGCGCAATACACGTTTCGCTGCTGACCAATGAACTTCTTGGTACTTTTCGTTGAATTGTGACAGTCTATTGACAGTAAATGTGATATCTGGACGAGTAGCAATTGCCAAGTACATTAATGATCCAATTAACTGTCGAAATGGCTTTTCTTCATCTTTTCTTCTATGCTGATTTCCTTCTGGTAACTTAGCTTGAGATTCACTAGGAGTTCGTACTGGGTTACATTCTTCCATGCAAAATCTTTTTAAAAGATCTTTTACATAACTTTGTTGATTTAACTCAATATTTCCATCAACTTGATTAATTTCAATTCCCAGACAATGTCGTGCTAAACCAAGATCTTTAATTTCAAATCTTTTTGCAAGTCCAGCTTTAATTCTTTCAATATTTGTCTTATTTCTTGATATATATAAAATATCATCAACGTATACAACCAAAATTGTATATTGATCCTCACTCATATTGTAGTAAAAACATGTGTCACTAGCTGCTGAAGTTAATCCAAGGTTTTCTAATTCTTCATTCAATATTTTATTCCATTGACGACCAGCTTGCCGCAGACCATACAATGCCTTTTTTAATTTACAAACTTTGTTATTTTGTGATAATTTTTGGAGCATCTCGTAAGCAATCTTTCCTAAATTACTGTTTCGACCATCCTTTTTAATAATTTCTTTTAATGCTTCTTTGATATATTCTGGCAGTTCCATAAATATTTCTTCTTCCAAAAATCCATTTAAATAAGCTGCTACAACATCTATTTGATAAACTGGTAAACCTTCACGTACAGCTAATGCCATCAAAAGTCTGATAGAATCCAACCTGGCTACAGGTGCAAAAGTATCCGTAAAATCTATTCCTTGTCGTTGTGTAAACCCTCCAGCAACAACTCGAGCTTTTCTTCTTTCAAGTGTTCCATCTGGCTTAAATTTGTTTCGAAGTACAATTTTACAAGTAATAACCGCTCTGTCTTTTGGACGATCAACTATTTCCCACGTGTTATTTTTAATTAAACCCCGAATTTCTTCAGTAATTGCTTCCATCCACTCAAGTGCTTTGTCTCCGGCCATCGCTTCTTTCAAGGTTATATCAATAAGATTTGCTTCTTCAATTATTTCTTCTTCATGTTCTGTTGCATCAACAAATATTTCATCATCACTTGGTTCTTCTTGCATTTCAATATCTTCATTATCATCATGTTCCTCTTGGTCTTCGTTTATATTTGCTGCTTGTCCAGTGTTGTAAATTTTTCTTGGTCTTCCTCTTTTACCTGTTTTCTCCATTTGTGGTCTTCCCGGTTTTCGACGTAAAATACGATTTGGTGTACAAATTTCTTCATTAATTTCATCAGTTTCAATTTGAATAGGCATATGAACACATTCAATATTTTCTTCATTTTTATCGAAAATTTTATCTTCTTTTATTTCATTTAAAAACTGATCCTCAAGAATTTGTACATCTCTAGCAACTACAACCTTTCTTTCAATTGGAATCCATACTCGATAACCTTTTGATTCTTCTGAATAACCGACTAAAATACCTTCTTTTGAACGCGGATCAAACTTTGATTTCCCTAGTTGTTTTTCTAAAACAAATGATTTTGCACCAAAAACTTTTAGATTACTTAAATCAGGTATTAATTTATTCCAAACTTCAAATGGAGAATGATTATCCAAACTAGATGTTGGACATCTTTTTCTTAGATAATTAGAAGTAGCTACTGCCTCAGCCCAAAATCCATGACTCAATCCAGATTGAATTAAAAGACATCGCGCCATTTCAATTAATGTCCTGTTTTTCCGCTCTGCCACTCCGTTTTGCTGTGGTGTATAGGGAACAGTTAGACGTCTAGAAATACCATTTTTCTTTAGGAATTCATCAAACTCTTTATTACAATATTCTGTTCCATTATCGGACATCAAATATTTAATCTTACAATTTGTCTGAGTTTCAACACGTGCTTTATATTCTTTAAAAGCTTGAAGAACATCACTTTTAAGACGTAAAAATTTAACATCACACCATCGTGTACTGTCATCGATAAATGTTACGAAATATCGAGCACGTCCTAATGATTCTACTCTTGACGGTCCCCAAACATCAGTGTGTATTAGTTCTAATTTCGTTGTACATCGTTCAGACTTCATTTTTCCTTTTAAACATATGTCACATGCCTCCAATTTCTTTTCTTCATTTATCTTCATACCACTAGCTAATTCTTTTCTTGAAATTTCTAACAGATCTTCTTTATTTAAATGTCCCAGACGATGATGCCATAACTTCAAACTTGCTGAATTATTATTTATTGCCGCATTTGCTTGCTCTTCACTGCCACAGACATAATATAAGTTTCCAACTCTTTGTGCTAACAGTTTTATTTCACCATCTTTTCCAAAAATAGTTGCACCAGTTTTAGAAAAACTGACAGTATTTCCATGATCCGTAATTCTCGCAACAGATAACAAATTAGTTCTTAATTCTTTTACCAATAATGTATCATTAAGTTTTACCGACCTATTTGATTTTCCATCTGTAGTAAAAACACGAGTAGTTCCTTTTGCTACAATTTCAGTTTGTGCATCGCTGGCTAACAAAACATTTCCATTTTTTTTTGACGTCATATTGATGAATGCTGCTTCATTATTACACATATGAGATGTACAGCCACTATCTAAACACCATCGACTATCATTTGATACCTGCTTCGTATGAAAAGCCTCTTCCGTTAATTGAAACGCATCTTCGACTTGAGCTTCAACTTTTGATGAATATTCTTGCTTTTCATCGTTTGCTCTATCTGGACAATCAGCTGCTTTGTGCCCAATTTTATTACAGATGAAACAATTATACTTAAATGGCTTGTTTAAATTACCATCGTTTCTGCGTTGCCCTCCTTGATATCCACCTCTTTGATATCCACCTCTTTGATATCCACCTCTCTGATATCCATTTCCTTGATTTTTATTACCTTGAGGTCCACTACTTTGAGACGGTTTAAAATTTTTAAAGTTTTGCTTGACCCACATAACCTCTGAATTATCCATGTCACGTTGACTTTGAGCATCATACTTTTCAATAACCTTTTCTCTAAGTATATCTGGTTTAGGCAATTCATTTTGAGACTCCATAGCACATCTGAACATTTCAAAACTTGAGGGCAATGCATTAAGAAGTAACGTTGACTGTAAATCATCATGCATTTCGACTCCCATAGCTGACAACTTAGATATTATGTCAAAAAATTCCATCAGTTGAGTATGAAAATCACCGTTGTCTATTATCTTGTAAGATGTCACACGTTTGAGTAAACTTGCTCGTTTTACTGGTCCCGTAGATGCATATTCTGATTTTAACTTGTCCCAAATTTGTTTTGAAGTATTTAAACCTTTTACCATTCGTAATAAACTTGGATCAATAGCAATTATTAAATCTGACTTAGCTTTAGCATCTTCTTCTTCCCACCTTTCAACTCTTTGAGCCGATGCATCATCATCTTCAACCAATGCGGGTTTTGGTTTCTTGCCATTTACATACATCCATGTACTATTTTTTACCATTACAGCTTCAATTTGCATAGCCCACGTATCATAATTTCCCTTTGTGAGAGGTTTAATTGTACTTGACGACAACGACATTTTTTTTTTACTTTTTACTTTTTACTTTTATTAACAGCGCTCTGGGCCCATAACCTGATAAATATTAAACCTTGTTTTAATATTATTTATTTTCCCTTTGAAAATTACAAAAATGTGTCGTCTTCTGACTTTTCTTAATAACAACTAAAAAAATAATAACTTTGTCTCTATGACGAATAAACAAAAAAAACAAATAATGTAGATAGTGCTAAATTTTAATTAATCACTTAACACTACGAATATAATAGAAAATTACTCCATTATGTTAAAAAATAAATAAAATAAAAATTATACTTTATTTTTTATAACCTTAAAAATATGTAATGGAAAATGTAGGATTCATAAAAGAAAAGGATTAGGATTGCGGGTATAAGATATGGAAAAATTAACAAATCGCGACACAATGGGACAGTGTTGGTCACAAAACTTCAAAATTTTTGGGTAATTTATAAACTTGATGAGTGTTTCTCAATCATCACTATACTTCCCTCTCTTGGCAAAAAAACCAAGCCTACTTGAATACACTGTACAGTTATGAAGCGCAACCCATATAATCGCAAACAACGATCTATGGTTTTATAATAACCTTCATTTGTTTCAATATTTCAAATGTCAAAATAATATTGAATTAAAAAGGAAATATTTATATTGAATTAAAAAGAAATATTATGAGTGATTGTGGGTCAAAAAGTATACATACTTTGACGGAATGTTGCATTTCTGTCTTGTAATAAAGTTTACCTCGACGCTACGCGTCTCGGTCACCTTCTTAATTTCTGGACAGAAACGCAATATTTTTTCGTCACGGTATGTAATGTACTATTACTTAACGCTTCTGTATTTTCATTGCTTCTATAAACAATTTATTATTGCATTCTCAACTAAAAATTGATACAAATCTTACTGTATTTTGTGTTTACCTATGCTGACATTAAATGCTTAAAAAAACTTTTGTGTTGAGCAAATTAAAGCGCAAAAAGTGGTCTCTACATATTGAAATTAAAGATTGTGTACAATCTTAGATGGGAGCTGAATTGAGCATTATAACAAAATGAAGAATATCTTACGAGTGTGTATTTATCAATACCTTTTCATAAGTCCCGCATGTAATAAAATTCTCACTGCATCTGCTGATATACCTTCCTGCATTTGAGATCCAACCATATAATGCAGAACACATTCCCATCGTTCTATAGAATATCCATCTAAAAATGATACATCTCGAGCTTTACTATCAACATCAAGCGCCGAGGACATACTCCAAGGTTTCCCACTAAAGAACAAGAAAGAATTTAATTGCAAAACACCAAATCATTCATGATTGATTAAAATTTAAAAAATCAAAAAAACAAATTATAAGTTCAATGTTTTATACCTTTAATGTAATAACCTACCCCCCTAGCAAAGCAGTTTTCAAATTTTTTTTGAAGGTTCCTGACAAAATCCATCCCAAAAGTCCACCAGGAATAGCAGCTTCTTGCCAGACAAACAATTCGCTTAAGACTTTGCTTACATAATTATGTTCCCTAAAAATGATAAATCTTTAAGGCACACACAAATTGATCCAACAAGCCTACTTTGAAAAAGCTTGCGAGCCCCATGAAGCCACAATTGCTTGAGGAACTGGTTGCTCAACAAAAAGAATTCGAATAACATATTGTCTTGCTAATTCCGGCAACTCTCTAAAAAATATACGCATCAACCTCTGTATCAACATTTTTGTTTTCTATCTGCAAACCTGTAAACTGCTAAGCAAATTGTGGGGTGATTGTACAGTTTTTCTAAAGTTGCTGACGGCCTAGTTTTTAAATAATCATATAGATTCTGGCATTCCAAGTTTGAAACTTTGTTGAGTGCAGAATTTTGCATTTGCCCTGATGTAGTCCCATTTTCACTATCACCCATTATACAACTGTAGAATACTACAGTTATTATTGGTTAAAAATTATTGAGAAAAAATCTTTGCGTAAAACCAGTATAAATTTATATAAACCATTAAAATTTTAAATTGTAATTGCTGAATTTCTTTTTCTTAACCTCACTTAAAATGACATTTAACGTTTTGACAATTGACAACTGTAGTATAACTTTTAAACATAGATTATCATCACTCTCCGCAACCCCACTAATATTATATAAAAAAAAAGTTTAATGCAAGGTAGTTTCTAATAGATATTGCTAGCTTCACCTTATTGCAAAAGTAAAATTTAAGTATATATGAGCCTAAATGTCTTACTGCAAATTTTTTCAAACTTGAATCAGTTGCAACTTTTCGATGAGTTCTAATAAGAACAAAACATGTTTAAGTTTATAAATGTAATTTAATAAAAATTGCAACGTTTGTTTTTATTTTATCAGTTAATGCCGTTAAAATACTAATTTAATATCTATAAGACTCAATAGTACATACAGCAGTATGTACTATTGTTTAGCTACAACTAAATTAATATTTAAAAACGTCTGTAGCCGCTTGCTATTAAAATTTCAAATTCAAATGCATAAAAAAAATGTTTTTTTAAGATTAACGTGTTGCAGATCAAGAGTCTAGAATTTGCAATGTGTGAGCTTATCAAAAAAATATTCTGTAATGCACTAAATATTTTATTTTGTAACAAAGACAACTATGAAAACAAAAAAAAACCAAAACAAATTTAAACTTTACAAGTGATTTGACAGCGTTTTTGTAATATTGATTGTTGTAATTGCATTAAAATTTACTTTAAAACAAACAAAAAAATTAAAAGTAAAAAGCAGAAAAGTAAGTTGATTTTTAATATCAAAAAAACTTTTGTGTAAAAGCATAGTTTAAAAATTTATAGGTTTTATTAAAAATTGATATGTTTTAATCTAAATATAAAAAAATTAAATAATAAATAACAAAAAAACAATAAATTTTTTAAACAGTTATTGTTGTTCACGTTGTATCAATCATTATTTAATTATTTGAAAGCGATTAACTTAATTATAGATTTACAAATAGTTGATCTCCATCTAATATTTTGAATTTCTATGGTTAATGGCATTTATTTTCAGTGACTAATTATTAGTATCTTTTTCTATTGCGAATATACTTTATTCTGTGGTCATGCCATGCTTTTGTCAAATAATTTATAACCTATCTATAACCTAGAATTATAAGATAAATTTAATGTTTTTCTTCTTGTGGTGGTACATTTTTTAGCAAACAAGATACATATATCTATTTTACGTATTCAAAACAGTAATCACAATGGAAAGCGAAAAGACCTTAGAAGAACGAAAAAAATTTTGTATCAATTCTGAAAATAAACGGTTGGAATCTATTAAACAAAAAAGAATAGCCTATCAACAGCAAAAGTCTGCTGTTCAAGCGGCTTTAGCATCTTTGGTTAGTATAAGAAATCTGGAAATCGTCTATTTATTTATTTGTAAACTTTCCCGTAGGATCTTAAGAGTAAAAAATTCAGTAGCGAAAACACTTCAACAAAAAATCACATTAATTTTACTAACGGTGATGGAAGCCATTTACCCAAAAAGACTCTGTTTAGCGACGATGACGACGATAATCATTCTTTTGATTTTGAAAGTAAAACACATTTTGAAGGACCAGAGGGACAAAAAGTGAAATTGTGTGTTTAGTACGTAGTTTACATATTAATTTGAACTTTTTAGTTATTTGCTTTACAATCAACGTTTAAAAATGATGCACGGTTCAAACTCGATAAACGCTTTGTGGAACAAGATGAATATAAAGAAGAGGATCATGTGACAGACGATCAAGAAATGTCAACAACAGAAGAAAAGAAAAGAGAGCTGCAGCTTTTAGAAGAAGTGCTTGGTAAAAAGCTAAAACCGAATAGTGATGTGTCAAAAAAAGAGCAGTAAGTAATTAAAATTATAAGAGAATAGTCTAATTGAACTAATTATTACACCGTGGTCAGGTAGTGACACTAGAGGTGGGCAAATCCGCAATTTTTACAGAGATTGAAAAAAAAATCTGAAGCCCGACCCGGCCCGAAAAGCTTGTTATGTTACAGCCCGACTCGGCCCAACTTGATTGAGCTTTACTATAAGTAACTATAATAAAAATATTCCTAATTTTAATATTTTTTTATATAATATGAAAATTGAATTTTAAAAATTAAACAGTCCCGGGCTATAATTCCAGCCCGACCAGGCCCGATTCCACCTTCATGCAATTCAGCCTAAACATGGCCGGGCTTTGGGTTTCGGGCTGAGCTGCCCACCTCTAGTGTACACAATGTAAACTACATGCTTTTTGCAATCAGTTGTATTTTTGTAAACATTGGACGAGTTCCAAACATTATATTGTTATTTGCTTTGTTTCTTGTAAGTATGGGTAGGTGAATATCATTGTTTAAAGTAGCTCATGAAGTCAATCTTTTTTTGAAAAGATTAAAGAGTTATCTTAATCTTTTAGTTGTCTTTGGATTTCTTCAATTTCTCCAAGATTTAGTTATTATATGATTGATACTGGGTTCTATTGCATGATTGTAACTTAAAGTGCTTAAACATTCTGATGATAATTTAATTCTACTTTTATAAAAGTGTTAAATCTTTTTTTAAGTATTTCTAAACACTTTTTATTCAAGCTATATTTTTTTTAGCTTAAGCAAAAAGATGTTACGATTTGATCCTGCACAAACAGACCATTCAAAATATGAAATAGTGAATAACGAGCAGCCACCACGACAGAAGAAAAAACGCAATTCAGAGAAGAAAATTGGCTCTTTGGAAGAGCAAAATAGTGAGCAACCACAAGTTTCAAAAGATGTATTTTTTAAAGTAGTTGATGATCTTGCGCACAGTTTACAAGATAAAGTAGGCTTTAGTTTCTTAAATGTATTTGATAAAAATTTACCACTTGAAGAGAATAATGATTGTGAAGAATTAGCAACAGAATTAGAAACCAATCAAACACAATTTGAAACTAATTTACCTCATTTTGATTCCTCTGATGAAGAAGTTAATGAGGTTGTAGAGAACAATCAGGATTTGGAAGCGAAGACTGAAACTCATAACATGTGGAGCGAACCATTTTTCTTCACAGATGATGATTACAGGTTACAAGGTAGACATTTTTTTTTATATTTTCTCTGCGTATTAATTGGATTACCATTTTTTTTGTGAAATTTAATCGCTTTAATTTATTCTAGAAGGTGCAGATTTTATAAAAAGAACCGCTGCATTAGAAACTGACTTTTTGAAAGTTCGACAGGATGTCAAATACATAGTAAAGACAAAGCTTAGAAACAATGCTAGAAAAGATCGACCATTTAAGAAAAAACTAGGGGGGAATAAAAGAAAAAAATTTATACGCATCAAGAAGGCATTAAAAAAGTAGTCAATCAATTCATTGACATTAAATGAAAATATATTTTATTACATATTGTTTTAAAATAAAAACAGTTTTAAAAATGTATACAGTGCCATTGCCTAATATCCGTTCACGATATTTTTTTGCACCAAGGAGTGGTATCATGATCTAGTAGATTTGGTTGGTTTCGTACACTAATAAAAGAAAGCTTAGAGATTTGTTTTAGGATTATGATAAAAAAAAAGAAGAAAAAATTGATAATTTTATTTATCTCTTGAAAAGCATAATATTTTTTCTTTCCAAATAAGGCATCTTGTTATAGGTTTTCTTTGTATTTTATCCGCTTGATTGTGTTTTGTTTTCTTTCGTGTTTCTACTTGTTAGCTGCCAACACTTGATGAAGGATTGCTAACATCATCATTCATAATTTTTTCTACGGTTACAGTTGCCTTACCATCATCGAACTTACAAAGTACTCGCACATCATCTATTCGAAAAATATATTGATTATTGCCCCATTTTTCTCGTAAATAAGTAGAACGTGGATCTTCTTGTAAAACATTCAGAATGGTATGTTTTCTTTCACTATTCTGCAATGACGGAATTAGTAATTTGGGTGGAAGCAGATACAATTTACAACTTCATGAAGCTGGGCAATAGCAATGTCTGTGAAATTCACACATAGAGTTGCAACAGGTGGTAAATCTATCCATGAAGGAATTTTAAGATGGTCGGGTAGATTTAAATAGCACTCATTTTGTGATCTAAAAACGTAAGATTAATCTGTTGTCTACAGTCATTTTGAATGAATTGAAACTTTATTTTAAATTATGTTTTTCGTTATGTTATTAAAAAAAAATACTTTCTGTTTATGTTTACTGGCAGTAGCTTTATCTGCATCCATAAAATTAAAATGCGATTATTAGATAATTGCTGCAATAATTAAATAAATCGTTCGATATGAACGTACCGTAGTGCCAATAAAAAGCTTATATAATGCAGAAATGTGTCAATATTTTAGACCGCAATTATATTCCACTATATTGCTATTACTACGTTATTATTATGTATTCCACTCATAGACCTCCATCTGCTAGAAATAAACTCATTCATTTTTATTACCAGTTTTCAAAAAAATATTGGTTTATAATTAACAAATATTAGCTTAATGTGATTAAGAATAACTTGTTGAGTTTTTAATTTAAAGTAGGTTGCCGTGTGTCTGCGAAGATGCAATTAATTGACACATCGCCTACTACGTAAGTATGTATAGGCTAATAAATCAGTATAGTTCTTCCCCGACGCGATCGTTTGTTTTTTAGCACCGATCCAAACAAACAACGGAACATTTTAAGATACTGACCGTCTGTAAGAAGCGAAATGTAAATTAGGAACAGAATTCGACTTTGCGTTCGTCATAACATCACTACAGTCTGTATTTAATAAAGATTTTGTAAAACCTAATGCTTCTTTACTTCTAGAAAAATGTACGTCATCGATAGGATTATCGTAATGTGGTATGTAGGGTTTGATATCTATCACTGGGGTGCCATCAATCATATCAACGCCACTAAAATAAATTGTATCATTGATAATTTTCTTGATTTTGACAAGTGATAATCCAATTGCATTTGGGCGATGAGGTGATCGACTTGCAAAAACTCCTGTCTTCAGTCCATTTAAACGTGGAGGCGCTACTTTTGCTTTTACGTGTGATGTATTGGTTTTGTGAAAATGGAATAAGATCCTACAAAAACAATATCTAAAGATTTTTGAAGTTCGAAAATTGTAGACTATAGAAACTACAGTAACTTTTGTTACCATAGTTAAAAATTATGATATTTATAGTTCGATAAATGTCAGAGTTAGATACGTATGTAAAATTAAAATTAAAAAAAAAATAATGCAAAATATAATATAAATTTGTATAAGCGTTAATAAGTTAAATAAGATTAACACCAAATCAAAGATATATTAATAATTTCACATAATTATCATTTGATTTTAAAAATTTGGACAAATAATGAATGACAACACTACAGAAGCGAGAAATTACTAGCGTTGCCAAATTTCAAATTGGTGGTGTTTTAATAGAAATGACAGACAGTAGTAACAAGTCAAATATTATCAAATTAAGGTGTACACAAATATTGATTTTCAGTGAATTAGCAATATATAAATAAATAATAACGGAACATTTTAGTGGTTAACAATCTAATAATTATCATGTAGAACGTACCACATATGTGAAAATCCTTCTAACCCTTGTATTGCATGTTCTGGATTAGTAAAGATCGAATTATGCAATTTTAATTTAGCATTTGTAGTTGCACAAATAAGAGGTTGCCGAGGCGTGCCTCTTTTTTCTGGAAAGCTTGAAAAAATTGTCCCAATTTGTTGAAAATGTAGATTTTCCGATTTTGATTCACTTTTTTTTGGTTCAACAAATGGTTTTGCATTATTGCTCTTTCCACAATTACAAACTGATTTATTGAGTAAGTTGTTTATGTTTTGGAATTCCTTTTTCTGTATCATTTTTAGAGAAGCTATTTGTTGCCTAAAATTTAATATTTTCATAGTTGTCATATCTTCCTCCAATGATTATTAAACTAACCTTAAATTGCTAATTTCTGTTCTTGCTAGTATTATCTGCTTTTGCAGATTATTAATACAAACGTCAGTAATAACAGTAGCCATTTGTTTAATGTTTTACATATGATTCTATTGAAAATTGCAATTTAAAATATTGTTATTAGAAATAGGAAAAGAGAGGTTAATCCACAGAAAATTAGCCAGAGCCATAGAATAAGTGATTGATTATAAATACAAATTTCACCAAATAATTATTCCCTAGAAATCAAACTTATGGGACAAATAACTTTTCATGTTGTATGTAACAAGAATTTTCAAAAAATGAAGTTAAATGAATAAACATTAAGGGATTTTTCGCGACATACTACTTCATACTATAGTAAGGTGGTATGATTAACCATTGCATTTTTGCGAGTAAATAGTAACAGAGGGGAATGTAATGACGTCATGCACAAACGTCATAAACTCTTACCTCACGTTACCTACCTCTGGACGTAGGTAAGCTAAATAGTAAGCGTGAGTGAAGTGGGATTGAGGTTATGAGCCTGGGTCAGGAAACCGCTGCGAAGTGTTGGGAAAAGTGGGTTAGCTTGAACTTTTTGTGGTTACACAATGGGTGATTTAGTGGAAATCACCATTAATTACATAGGAGAAGACATTCGTTTAGAAGTGGATAGTGAAACAGCGGATGTATGACTTAATGGTAACATATAAACGTTATATATAGATACATGTTTTACATGGATTGTTTCAGTATTATTCGTAATTAACGCGAATAATACTGTTTGCACCTGTACCAAAATGAGCATTAGCTCGGCACTATCAAAAAAGATATCTTCCATTAATAGAGGCACCAACAATTGAGAATGCATAGTTTTATTAGGAGTCTTGTATTTATCAACCACTACAAAAATATAAATAAAACAGAATCGACAAACGTCAGAAATCGAATTTAACTTACCACTACAATTTTCACGACTACACACTTACTACAAAAATTCACTGGTGGGGTGATCCTGCCACTCTTACCAGAACTTACTACGTGGTAAGGTGATAGTATGTCGCGAAAAATCCCTTTTAATGTTAACAGTTTCCACCTCTATGCAGTTAACGTACTATATGTCAACCATTAATTAAAAAATTCTTTCTGCAGTTTAATGATCCGTAAATAGCAGTGTATTATGCAAAATACTATTTAAAAGTCTCGTCAGCTTAAATATGCCGCAAGAAACCAAAACAAATTGTAAAATCAAAAAAATTAATCAATTAAAAAATAATAGCAAGGTTGCGGCAATTTCTTGTACGTTAAAACATAATTTTTGTTTATAATATAACGTAACGTAAATGTATCAAATACATACTTGCGGTTAACGTCAAATTATAAAAATAAGCGTTACGTTATGATGACAGATAACTTGTACTATGTAGTTGTATTTGAACCAAATAGTGTGGAAAATGTTCTTAATCCGTTTTTTGCAAAAAGCTCTACAAGCAAAACATCCATTTCATCCATGTTGTTATAAAAACAATAAAAAGCTTTTATTAAATAATAAATGACAAACGACAGTTGACATTGACAGTAAGAAGATAAGATTTTATACAAAATTAAATTAATTGGCTCCGCTATTTTCAGAAATACAAGCTGTAAGTGGTTTATACCGTATAAATGTATTTACATTATGTCAAAATTTGACGTCAAATGTTAAAAAAAAATTTTATAACGGAAAAAGACTGTCCACAACCTCACTAATCAGTCTTCGCAACCTCACTGATAAAACCATTTTAATTTTTGTTTATAAAAAATGAAGTGTCTAGTGTTGCTTGAAAAATGCAATCAAAATCTTTATTCATAACATTATCATTTAGGTAAGAGTAAACATAGACAACCCTATACCTATTAATCAGTCTCTTCCTAATGCTTGTCACTAATAATAACACTAATCGCGCTGTAAGAAAAGCTTATAGTTTTGTAAGAAATTGCGATTTTATAAATTGCTTGCCATAAATGTTTAACTTTGAACTGTAAACGTATCAAAAATTTTTTTTCGGTATCTTGCAGCAGTCAATGTTCTATTTAAAAAAAATGATTTAATAATTCTGCATTTACCATCAGCTCAGTAGCCGCTACAAAAATAAGTTTCTATCACAATTTTTTTCGGTTTTTGTGGAATAATTATTATTTTAAATTCAAAAATGAAAAATTTGAAAAATTCAGTAATTTTTTTGACATTTAAAGCCATTGTTTTAAAAATTATGGTTTGTTTAGACTAACTCATAAGCATAACCGTCTATGACGCCAAATTCTAAGAAACACTTTTTATATAGTACTGCTGTATGCAACTCTATACTGTAATGTGTAATAAATTTGATAATATAATTAATCATAAATAATGTGTCATGAGTTCTTGTACACAGCTTTTTTTTATTCTATTATTTAATATGTTTGTATAAGATTAAAATTGTTTGTTGTTAATCACATTTTGACAGCTGTCAAATTTGAAATTTAAATCTCCCGCTTAGAGGTGTGGGTTGTCTAAATAATAATAAAACGGTTTTATTTCCTTTTTTTTCTGAATTTATACCAGTATACACCGGTAAAAACGTAACGGTGGATTTCCTTTTTGAATTGGACAAAGACGAGACAGACAAGTTATCGCTCAGCATTTAATTTCTTGAGGTTATTAGATTAGAAATCCATTTTAAGGTAAGTGCCTCATTCAGTAATTTACCGCGATAAGCTGTTTATTACATTTAAATATTTTTGAGAAAAATTGGGGGATCCTCCCAAAGACTCACTATCTTTTTTTACAGAATGACGTCAACGAATATTTTTTCGGGCAGAGCTGGAGATCGCAATTCCAGCAGAGTTCTCAGGCCCCCTGGCGGCGGTGCTACGGATGTTTTGGGCCTTACGTCTTCTGGCGAGCCTTTACCAGCGAAAAAACCAAGTCCCAGAAACGTCTCCTCTATTGTAGAGGGCACAAATATATGCCCACCAGAAGTTGTTGCCAAAGTTTTTGAAGAAAAACCGCAAGTAGCTGCCAAGGTTTTTGAAGAAAAACCGGAAGTAGCTGCCAAGGTTTTTGAAGAAAAACCGGAAGTAGCTGCCAAAGAAGTTACTCAACCGCTCCAACCAAGTAATTCTAATCTAACTACTAATGGTGGTGCTCCGCCTCAAAGAGTTCGCGCTCCACCTGGGGGTTTCTCATCAGGTTTTTGGTAGTTCCTGTTGCTTTAATTTAGTTTTCATTTCAGTTTGCTTGTTTATCTTAATGTTTAATGTTAAATTTTGTTTTTTTTTCTATGTATAAAAATACACAGAACTAACTAATTGTGTACTACTTCACCGAATTTTCATAAAGTTTGCTAACCAAAATATAAGATATTTTCAAGATATTTAAGTATGCTAAAGACACATTATTCATATTTCTAACGTACCCGACTCAACGGGATTTTTAACTTCATATTTGCAGTTATACAATTATTTTTTAAAAATATACTCTAATTAATATGATAAAATTAATACTTATTATACCCACATCCTGTATCTTCAACATTCTTTAAACATTTAGGTACTTTTTACTGGCTTTTAATTTTAAACAGTGACATTTAATGGTGTAGGTATATTGTACCTATAATATTACTATTTTGAGACGCAGCTTTTTAAGATAGACGTTATCTATGGATAGACTCAATGAGCCCGTTCGTGTGGCGAGAATGGTCTTTTCTTTTGTACCAACTTATTTTACTTTAGCAACATAAATAACCAGCAAAGAATATATATATATATATATATATATATATATATATATATATATATATATATATATATATATATATATCTACAGGGTACTATTAAGTAAAAGTTACCTATAAAAAATTATTCTAATAATACTTTAAAAGCTATAAGATTTTGTTTGGCTTGGAATTAATCGGATTAACATTTTTGCTCATCGGTTTGGCTACCTATTGATAGTTATAATGATATAGATAATGTCTTCCTACAATAGAAAACACGGTCTATATTTGAAAGCTTTTAACACACCACAAAAACAACTTGATTTGGTTACTAATGGTAACCGTAACAATAATTTAGGATAGGTCGGTTTATATTATTTTTATTAAGTTTTACTTATAATTACCGTAAAATTATAAAAGGCTTGTCATTTTGAAATAAAATGATTGTGCCATGGAGTAACACATAGTTAGATAATAAATAAATTTCTAGTCTGTAAAATTTGTAGTTTCTACAGCGTGATCAACGATGACTGTTGGCAACAGTTATTAGACACTTTTTATTTGCCTAGGTGTAACACTGTAATCGGATTTACTTGTTTTATAAATATTTGACATAACACTCATAAAAAAATTGTAGGTTATGTCAGAGCGACTAACTTTTTAAGTGGCATCTGTCAGTGACAAAGGTGTCACCCGTCAGTAACAAGAAGTGGTTGCATTTGGATCATTTCAAAATAAAATGTAGGATTGCCAACTCCAACAGTGTTTGATCTTGCTGTATGTTTATTTTTTGATTGGATTATAAACAGAAATGTACGTAACTCCACGTTGTTATAGAAGAACTTTGACGTTTGTTTGACATTTGACGGCTATCATACTATCAAAGACAGTAGTAAAAATTGGTCAAGCTAATAAATTACACAGCAAGACTAGTAAATCTATATAATTTATGAACGCATGTTAGAAAATAGCAATTTTATTACCATACTTATGATTTTGGTGTCTATTGCTCTTCTCTGTGGTTTCTATATAATGACATTTTGTTATTAGATTGACAGAGGCGTCTATAAAATAAATATGACAGCTGACAGCTTATATTACCGAGTTTTTTACAATTATTTGTTATAAATATTTAAAAAAGTGTGTTTCGGTAATGTTTAATTGAATGAGAATTTAAAATAACATCTCAAACGAAAGCTTAAATATAAAATTGGTTTTGGAGTATGCTGGCGCTTTTCTAAGTATCAGTTCTAAAGTCACAACTATTTTCAGCGCGAAGCATCCGCTTCTTATAAAGCTTTATTTCTTAACCCATTTATTTTTTATTAATTATTATAATATGGTTATAAAGTGGTTGATTATGAATGAACTGTGTTTAAATGGTAGTAATGGTTCCAATTATATTGCTTCATAGGGCTATAGAATAATATAGGTTAGAAAAGATGGTTACAAAAGGGGATGAATTTAATGTTATACAATTTGAAAAGAGACTTACTGGTTTAAAGGATTCTCAAGAAAATATCAATGCATGCTGCAAGTGGTGTTTGGACAATCGGCAGCATCATAAAAAAATTGTGATTTCTTGGCTCAATGTATTGAAACGTGTAAAAGTGGAACAGAGACTTAATCTTTTCTATCTAGCTAACGATGTTATCCAATATTCAAAACGAAAACATTATGAATTTGTAGAAAGTTGGGGTACAGCATTACAAAAGGCAACTACGTTAGTGCGGTATGTCCTCAAGTGTCTCTAATTTCATAAAATTGATTTATTTTGTTTACAATTTAGAGACGACAAAGTGAAACACAAAATTGTTAGAATTTTTACTATTTGGCAACAACGGGGTGTATACAATGAAGAGTTTATTTCAGATCTGTGTGGTCTTATCAGTGTATCACCTGCTGCACCAAAAAGCGATGAGCCTCATGAATTTCAGGTTGGTAACTCACTGCACAATTTTTTTTACCTTAATTTTGATTTGTTTTAGTCTTCGTATGTAATAAACAAAATCAAACAATGTTCAAAGCTAGAGGGAGAAACAGATGGAAAATTGAAGATGTTGAAAGAAGATAATCCTAAATTCCAAATTGAAACTGAATCGTTATGTGCATCTTTAAAAGGTAGATACAAAAACATTACATTACTTAGATCAGTGTTAGAACTCAGATTTACAATTAAGTGGACCTTTATTGAAAACAAAAAATAATAAAGTTACACCTTCATAAAGCTTATCTCATTAGTCAGAAGGTCAGATCGCTTGTTAGCGGATTAGGATTTTGTGCCTACTTTAATTTTGAATCTGTGTTTGACGGTTGTTCATTGTTCAGCGTCAATTCGGGAGCAATCCGGCTTTAATCTTCGAATAAAGCAGCGTTAGTCGCAGTGTTTTGTATAAATTTTGTTTGCGGTGTTTCTATTAAAACGGGTTATAAATTTAAAAAAGTTGTTTAGTTTAGAAGAAAAATATCATGTTGGTAAACAATTGCTACTTTAATGAAAACATTAATAAATAATGTTCGATTCAAAACTGTGAACTTCATATATATAACGTCATGTTTATTAATTATTATTATTATTTTTAATTTACAATTTATTTTTTTGTAAGACGATTTACAATATGAATAAATCGGTATACGTATTCGCGACAGTGAAAAGTTTACATGTGTAAATAAAATAATTACGAACTGAATAAATCGCTTAGAAGAAAAAAAATCAAGTTAGTATAAAATTGTGCAAAAAAACAGAATTGGATTTTGGATTAGATTTTGAAAAAATATATAAATGATGTCACTACATTTATGTAGATGTCACTACATTTATGTAGTGACATCTAACGGAAGCTTCTTCTTCCAAGCTTCTACGTTTTAGTGTCAAAAGTCACTAACGTTGCGTTTTCGTTAATACGAATCTCGGATTTAACAGTTGGGCTTTAATAGTTCAATTAAAGATGTTTTAGTTTGTACAGAAAGAAGGAGTACTTTTACAGGTGTTGTGGTTTTTTTTTCAGACCGCGCTCATGTTGATGATGTAGAGAAAGAATTAGAAGTTTATGTGGAACATTTAGAAGGTTATATAAACGCTTTAAAGGCAGAAATCAAATGTAGAATATCAAATATTTCTGTTCTTAAACAAGCTAACACCCACTTAGAGAAAGACAAAAAAGACGTAAAAGTGGTTGCAAATGTAAATAGTAAACAGGTGTTATTGTAGTCACCATTTTTAACGTGATAAATTGCAGGCATATAAAGTGTTTGGAAACAAGGTGAAAGCTTTCCAGAAGAAGCTAGATGAGCATAAGGGAACTTTGTCTAGCCCGATTCCATCACCAGATGTTAATGCGCCTTCTCCTAGTCCAGATTCTGACATTGAACTACCAGATGATAATGACAGCAGTACACAATAATTTAAGAAATTTACACACGTTATTTGATTATTATGTTTTTTAGGTTCACAACCAAATTACAATTCTGTACAATTTTCAGCAGGGTATTATAACCCTGTAGCGTCTCAAACTGATATCTCACAAAATTTTGTTTCAAATGGATTTTCTAGTTTTATAGGATCTAATTTTAACCTTGAAGTAATTATAGCGTTAATATTTATGTTGTCTAATATTAATTCTATTTTTTAGGACTTAAACGCATCGTCAATTTTTTCTAGTAATCAAGGTTCAATGAATTCACTACCCAAACCACCTGAGAATAGTTCAAATGGTGACATTAGTCATAATTTTCCGCCACAACCTGTACCACCAATTCAACCTCCTCTTCCTCCTTCTGATCCCAGTGAGACCATTAATTTTCAGTATCAGGACAGCGGGCATTTGCCATTATTACCGCCACCTATGCCTCCTTTTAGTGCAAAAAATGATTATGAATCTTCATATCAGCGATACTCAGCAATCAACCAACCCGAGTTTTGTAAGTTTTTTGAAATATGATTTTCTCATCTTAAGGAACTTAATATGATAATTATAGTTGCATAGATTAAGTGTAGTTTATTATTTTAGTACGTTGATTTGAGCTGAATTATCACATTAATAATGTGACTTTTAAATTTTTTTTCTAGTTAATTATTACTTTTGCAAAAAGGTTCTTAGATAAGAAATTTGAACGTTCTTTTCTTATCTATTTTGAAGGTTTACTTAATTTTTGTAGTATTTTTTTGTTGGTGGATGAAGTACATAAAATTTTAAATCTTTACTATATTATAATAGCTTTAGAAGGCGCAAATCCTTATCCTCCCCCCGAAGAATATAATCCCGAACAGGAACTTGATACATGGGAAAATGATGCGAATTGGGTTCAACCTTCTCTTCCTCTTCATCCATCGGATACACCGGAAAGTCCTCCTATGTTTGAAAAAGAGGGTTACGTTGAAGGTGTGGAGTATCATGATAATTTACCAACTGCTTCATCGAATTTATCTGATGTTGACCATAGATTATTACATCCTATACCGCAAATAGGTAAGCGGAATGGTGACACAATAAAATTAATAGCGTTACATGAAAGATTGTTTCTACAATTTTGTTCTAGTAATAAGCAATAAATATTTTCTTAAGTATTACTTTTACATAGGAATATGAAGGATTATTATATATTTTTTATGCTTTTTTTCACCAAATAGAACTATAAATTTAATTACGATTATACTTTGCTTAGTTTGCATCAGTTTTGGACGAAGGACAGTGGTTAATTAAGTTTTCGAACAAGGATGAGTGTTTAATACTTGTGTTAATGTTATTCATAATAGTATTTTTTTTTCTATATTTTTTCAAATGGTAGTAAACATTGTTTTGATTGGTTGTGACGTTGAAAGTTTGCATTTTATTAATTACATCGGCTACTTTAAATTTTTAATTTTTTTCAGTATCTGATTTTGGTTTATTGTGTTAATTTAATTTGATATTATTATTTGTGCTTTTACATTTATTTTTATTTTTAAGAAAATATTAGAAGTCGTGGGAAAGACATTGATCATAGAAATTTGATAAGTCTGACTGGATCTCCTGCGCCAGAATCAAATTTATCTTTTCAAGGTGAAACGTGGAATCACTCACATGTGGATCAAGTACTTTATAAATGCATATTGTTATTTATAATTTGACATTATTGTTTGATTAGGATTACCGTTTGGACAATCCAATTCCAAAAGCCGACCAGGATTACAGATTAGCTGCGTTTAATCTGGAACATTTGAAACTGCTACCACCGCCTCCACCTCCGCCTCCAAAGCCGGCAGGGATTTATTTAAATAAAAATGATGAAAAGAAAAGATTGCAGGACAATGTAGAAAGTATCGATATGGACTTGAGTGAAGACGAACCGGATGCGTATAGGGATTTCAAGGTTGTACAGGATTCAAATGAAAGCGTGTCTAGTATATCGTCATTGAAACCACCTCCTCCTTTACCCGATCTTCCAGATGATGTTGACGCAAATAGCTTTTTAGATGATCTTAATGATGAATTAAATTCAAACGAGTTTACTGCTAATTTGCAAGATTTTGATCATGAAAGTTATATGTCATATGCAGGAATGGAGTATTCTTCATCTAATATGCCATCGCCATCTTTTGCAAACGCGGGTCCTAATAACTGGATGCCTAAAGAGCATTACGGTAATTCTAACTTTGGATTTTATCCTAAAAACAACAGAGGTAATTTTAATAATCGTGCTATAATAAGAGGTAGAGGTCGAGGCAATTTTCACTTTCGGCCGCAAAATAATTTTAGAGGTAGAGGTTTTAGTAGAGGCGGCCCGCCGAGAGTTTTTAGAGCTCGAGGAAATTTTAGAGGAAATTTTGCTAGTGGTTTTTGAAATTTCGAGTGATAAACATTTTTTTTGCGTTAAAAACAGTTTTTAATTGTTTTTAAGTTTGGTCTATGACGAATAAAATGTCTGATTTACTCACTTTTGTGAATTACAGGCGGTTTATTTGTGTTGACGCTAAGATGAACGATTTTTTGTAGATTTTGTACAAATAAATGTAAAAATTGTGATTTTACTTGTGAAAAGTTTGTAACTATAATTAAAGATTACTACAAAATTGATAAGAAGAGAGGTCTGCGTATTTTCCATTAGAAGCCTTACATAATTTTCTGCAGTTCAAAGACGCTTGGTAGCAAATGGAATGGCGTATTAATAACGAATGTTTAATATTTTTATTGCATTTAAAGATTTATATTAACTTTTTTTTTCTATTCGATAAAACTAGAATGATGCACATATGAACATTAGTGTGTTTTTGTTTGATCTTTTCTTTTCTACACAGTAAGATAAATTGTTTCAGTTTCCAATGTGTTTAGATTCCGTTGAGAAAACTGGGTTGAGTATATACCTATATTCTATCAATGCTACGGATTCATAGTAGCTGATTTTATGTTATATAGGTAATGTAGACTTTTTTTTAGTTATATGTAAATTGAAGAAAAACAGTGTTTAACTTTACGTGCTAGAATTGTAATTACTTTATATTTTGTTCTTATGATTAATAAACATTATAAAATGATATATTTTTACCCTTATACTGGTAATATGGTTTTTGCTAGTAGTTAAGTACTTTATTAAAGCTATAACAGGAGATTCAAGTAAAAATGCCCATTTTTGAATTTGGTCTTCTAATATGTCAGAAATTCTATGGTAGACTTTAAATTGGTAAGTTTTTTTTTTATTTTACATTCATATCTTTTATCTTAGTTGTTAAAACTGAACAGTTTATAGACTAATATAACCGACCGGTTATATTAGTTATTTTGCATATTTGGTTGTTTGTCTTCATCTTTTTTAATGTTGGCATTTTTACAGCCATACTTTCGATTTCTATCAGAATCCAGTTCATGCGAAATTTAAACTGTTTTTATTTATCCAACATCTGACATTCTCAATTAAGTTTTTTAGCTAATATATGCTTTAATTTTTTTAACTGGTTCTATCATTTATTCAGTTTTCTGTATTACTTCAGTTGATTTTTCTTCAGTATTTGCGAATAAAGTACATAATTACAGAACTGCAAAACAAGTGAATCCAAAAAGTGTTTGGTTGTTGGCGTTTTCATGTGGAGTACTGTTTTCAGGCAAAAGCAATAATTATTTAGTTGTAAGCTTCGAGTTTTACTTTCATTGTATGTAATAAAATCTATTTGTGGGCTTTTCTGTGTTTTATACAGAAATATTAAAAAAACGTCTAAGATTTGACTTTGCCTACTACGCTTTTTAGCTTTTTGTGTCACTTTTTATAGACTCGTTTTGACAAAAATGTTGAGAAGTCATCAATTTGTGATTCTGTGGTATTTTGTAAGTAATTTTAATCTATACCCTTAAATTTTTTGTTTTATGTAGAATGGTTTGTCAGCTAAATTACATCTAGTTTGTTGTCAATATGTTTAGAGAGATGTGATATATATGACTATTGAAATAATTTGTTTTTAATATCATTTTCAGTAGGGATCAATATTCGATCATAATTTATAAATTTTTGTTTAAATGTTATTGAGGCTTTTTTGCCAAATATTATAAATCTGGTGTCTAAGCAGTTTCAATCAGTATGTTGTAACATGTTTTTTTCTTTCTCTTTTTTATGTATTGCACGGTGTTTTCAAGCTTTCTTGTTTTTCTTTGTAAAATGTCTTTTATTATTTGTTGGTCAACAATTCTCGTATTTTCTAAAACGTTATTTTAAATAGTTTTCTTCTTGCTTTGCGGCTGTCTCTATTGATTTGTGTTTTTTTCGTGGTTTCTTTCATTGGCACTTTTTTTCAAATTTATTTTTATTCAAACAATGTTCTGGTCTTCTTTTACTTTTACTGGAACTGCTTTAAATGGTAGTAGTCATAATCTTTATTGTCTTCTATTAGAGTCTCTAGTATACTTCTTGTCCGAACATGTTCAATCGCCATATTTGAAAACATGCATTAGGCAGTGATTCTCTACAACAAAACATACCTACTTCGATATCAACTTTTCTCTAATTATGCAATTTTTGTAGAACTTGCAGGCATCAATAATTGTTTTGTAGCCGCTTTATCACTTTATATATCAATAACATTAAAAACAAGGCTCCACCTGTTTTGTCTATATATATATAGATATATTGAGTTTCAAATGATGGTCTTAAAGCTTGGACAAAATCTTTATAGCTCTACCTATGTTTATGTTGACTGGTTCTCATGACCAATCTGGCTTTTTAATTTAGCTGTCTGGGAATAAGAAATTCGTCTGCTTGTTATCAAACATTTAGGCACTTCTTCCATGAGTTTTTAAGTCAAAACTTATTAGTCTTCAAAAATAAGTTTGATTTTTAGTTTCCGCTTTTTTTTTTAATTTTTTTCATAAGTAAGTTTTGGTTCAGATGTTATGGTTGTTTCGAAGAGATGAGTTTTGACAAGACGTTAGAATTCGATTGGATTACAACACTTTATGTTACATTTTACAGCTTTTATGGCAGTACTCTTTCTACTCAGTATTACTTTTGTTTTGGAAAAATCTGCAAGCCAACTGAAACGTTTTGGCAGAGGGGGCAGTCGTAGGATAATTGTGTAGCAGTTTGGAAATTTTGTAATGCTATGCTTTCTACATCTATGTTTAACTGTTTATGTATATATGAGGTCTCGAGGCTGCACTATTTTTAACTAATTTTTTTATCCTTGTTGTACCTATCAGAGGCAAATATATAGTTCCAGAGTAGCTTGTGGATATCAAACGATTGGTCAATTTGCTTTAAGTGAAGCATATAGCTTTTCATCTTCTACAAATGTGCAGCTTGATTCAAAATATACCTAAATGGTAAAATATATTTCTAAATAATTCTCTCATAAACATGTTTTATAAATTCATAAGTAATGTCACTTGTACGTTAAAGTTTCTAACACTGTTTTTCTTTACAACTTTTCTTTCTAATTTTCTACAAAATGTTTAAGAAACGAACTGATGAACCAAGATTTATTATCACTTCAGAAAAATAAAACTTTGTTTTATTTTCTATTTTGTTCAAAATACTAACTGTTCAAAACCACAGATTAGACTAGTCAACTTATCAATAATTAACAACAGTTTGCCAGAAAATATTGGAGATATAATATACAGTGTGAAAAAGCCAAATGGAATAATTGATGAATAAATGTCTCTTACTGTAGATATTTATGAGAAAACCCGAAACACGTCAAGTTTAACTTATAAATTGACATTCTGCAACCTGAAAATGTAATTCCAACTTTCAACCTCTTCGAATAACAGGTGCAACTCCCAAATTTTTAAATAAGAAGTATGAACTTGTGATGGATCGTTTCAATGGTCTCCGAATTCTTTATCCAAAAATTTAATCGGTTCAGTTTATTTTAAGAATAAACAAAAAAATATCTTAAAAAGAATACTTACCGGAACACGCTAAAAAACTTATCACAATCACCTACAACGTATCTCTCGTTTAGTTCTTGATAATAACAAAGTAATCGAAAACCTTATCAGCGTACGTTTTAGGTAGCATATATTAAAAATACATTAAACAGTTCCCGTGTCTACCTTATTTTATTGAAAACGCCTTACCAACGTGTGCTCTTTAGTCAGTGTTTTAATTTTCATTTGAATTTTATTAACATCAATTCAGAAAAATGGTTAAATTAACAGAAATGCATAAAATAACAGTTCTACAAAATGATTTATTACGGATTTGCCGCCTATATCCCAAGAGGCAATCAGCAAAATAAACAAGCAGTGTTGCGACTTTAGACATGTAAGACAGATGTAAAAGCAGCTGCTAATGCTCTAGGTGAGGATAGCAAACTAGATGTTATATGCTTCAATTTGAGGAAAACCTACATACCTACGTCAAGTAGACAAGCGTTCGCAAAATAAAATAAAATTAAGCATAAATATTACTCATACACTGATACTAAGCATATTAAACGAAAACAAAATGCACCCCCTACAAAATGATACCGTCTCATGGGTGCATGGGAGACGATTTTGATAGAATAACTTATTTTTGTGAACAAATGTTGGACATACTATTAAAAGACGTTATGTTTTCTGATGAGCGCACTTCTTCACTTTACGGCTATGTTAACCGTGAAAATTGTCGGTAAAATTCTCACTTGCTGAGAGCAGAACGCATGCAATGTCCTGAAATGGCTAATATTTGGGCGGGGATTGTTGGAAACCATGTCGTTGGTCTTTTTTTCATTGAGGGCAATTTGAATGGCGAGAAGTATTTAGCACTTATTCAAAACGATGTTGTTCCAACTTTGGTAAATTTATATATCTTAATAAAAATTCTCGACTTCCAACAAAGACGATATGGTTCAGCAGGATGGAGCACGAGCACATTTCCAGCACTTTGTTTGGCAGTACCTTGATGCCATATTTTCAAATCGGTGGATATATAGAGAGGCGAGGATCGCTAGAATGGCTGGCGCGATCATCTGATCTTACTTCATTAGATTTTTTTATGGGGATATGTGAAAAATATTATCTACAAAACAAAACAATTTCATCTAGATAACGGAAGACAACTAATAACGCTTGCGATTAGGTCGGTCACAAAGTAGTTTAAACATCTACTTTATTGTCTTTTATTTTTCTTTAGTTTTTCAATTTGCATTTTCGTTTATTGTTGTATTATTACGGAACTTGGTAAATCATTGGTTTTTATTTATTTTTTTGGCTTATTCCTGTAATAAACTGAAAACCGATAACACTTGAAAATTAGAGAGATCTTTGAAACGATCTATCACAAGCCCATACTTCTCATTTATAAATTTTGGGATTGCACCTGTTATTCGAAGGTGGTTGAAGGTAGGAATTACATTTTCAGGTTGCAGAATGTCAATTTTTAATTTAAACTTGACGTGTTTCGGGTTTTCTTATAAATATGTACTGTAGTGAGAGACCTAATGAATTTATTCTATTTGGTTTTGAAACACTGAATAGTTGACTGGAATAGCATTCTGCAAAGTAATTATTTATTTGTTAAATTTTAATCGAAAGCACAAAGGTTAACAATTGATTATCATAATTCTTTTTATTTATGGAAATAAACATTGTGATTTAATGCAGTATAATCTATTAAAAAAAAACAGTCAAATATAGTTTACGCAGATTATACAATGTGTTCATAAATTATTTAAATCTCTTTCTGCCGCGAAATTTGGCTTGATTTATTTTTTATTGCCTTTGATAGTATTTTTATCGCGCCGTCAAACGTCGTAAATTTTCAAGCAACGCTTAAATATCCTCAATGAGTTGTGTTAGGAAATAGTTGCCCAAAATTGATGAAATTAATAATAATCCTCAAAAGTTGGCGAATGTCAGTATCGCAATTGTTCAAATGCCTTGAAGTCGATGAATGACATTTTGATTATTTGTTATGAACTTTATTTACTCATTTAAGTTTATTTTTTCATTTGTCATAACACTAATTTAATCTCATTAAAGTGTTGAACTATGGATTCAATAAACTACCGAAGTAAGATTAGGTTCAGATATTAAATTAATATTTGTCACTCCAATTCGATGGTAAAGATACGTTCACGGTACATATTTTTTGAAACCGATAATCCGTAAAAGTACTGGTTAAATTTGCCAATTCGGTTGAGCTATTAATGTTAACCAAGCGGTTGAACTATTTAAATAGTACTTTTAAAACGATATTTAACAATTTTGATGAATATTACCATAGACTAAGTACATTTAGTCAATGATATTACACAATTTAGGAATCAAATAACTCAAAATTAGCGTAAAAACAGAACACATAAGGGAGTTACTCTGCTTAAACAAGACTGTAAGCAAGCAAATCACTATAACTGTAAGACTAAAGTTTGTAGAAATCCGATTTTGCAGGAATCATAATATTGTAACAAAAAAATCATTTGCGTTTTGTGTAGCAATACAAACATTTGTAGAGCGAGGCAACTGTTTATTTGAGTAAGACTACTTAACTCATAAATAATACCTTGTCTGAAATTTTTAATGCCTTCTTACTTTTTACTTATAGGGAAATGCGATATTTGGTATGACTCATCTCTAATGTGGCATAGCTTTATTAAGGTTCAGACAACGGATAAAAAACACTCCTTATGAAAGAAAGCTCTTGATTTTGTTCATACAACACATTTTTATAGTGTTTACAATCGATTAAGTTTTGGAGATTGCGTTTAGTAATATAGGTACCTACTTCATGGTTTATTAGTGTGATTCTTATCTTCATGGACATTATGTACTTGAGGTGTAGTTCAAGTGGTTTATCAATCAATTGATGCAATCATTTACAATGACAAAATGACATTATAGCGAAAAATAAGATAACTTTATTTTTAACGTTACAATAAAATATTAATTAATACAACTTTTTTGGAATCGCATAAACCTCTTAAATCTATACACATAATGGAATGTAATGTCAATTAGTTTGGAACTATCGAAATAAATAATTTCATTTTTTTTTCTTCTGCTGTTTCTGGCGTCGCTTTTCTTCTTTCTTTCGTTCCCTTTCCGTCAAAGAGATGTAGAGTTTGTATCCAAAAAATACTGGAAGCAAAACATCAATTAGTATATTTTTGGCTATAATATGCAGATGAATAACGCTATAAAATAATCATAGTGACTTACCAAATACGAATAACAATATTAAAGCACATAATATATATAAATAGGCAGAAAGGGATCTTAAATACAAAAGAGTTCGCAATTTTTTAAGATAATCATCTCCGAATTTATCACGAACTCCATCTAAAAAATTGTTCAATTTATTTGAAAATTCTGCTGCATCAATTTCTACTTTATCCTTTAGAATCTGTTTCGGTTTATACATTTTTCTATTTCAATTTCAAGAACTATCGTATAATGAATGTGTTATCTATGTTCGTATTGTTCCACATGCGTTTTGTCTGCGATGGAGATCTCTACTCGTTTTTTATCAATGATTGATTATAGTTGTGCAATCATGTTTATTTTTTTCAGAATAATAAAAAAAAATGAACTTCAGAAACCGTCATTATATAATCTAGATTTTAAAACCTAATAATTGTAATAAATACATTACACTTTCATGAGTTGGTCAGAGATAAAACCGTTCATGGATACATAATACAGCGTGGTCAACAATGTTTGAGTTGACAACACTTTTTAGAGACTTTTTTTATTTGCCTAGTTGCAACAGGAGACGCTTGTTTGACAAATATTTGACATAACGCTCATACAAAAAATTATAAGTTATGTCACAGCAACTAACTTTTTAATGATTTTGTCAGTGTCAAAGGTGTCACCCGTCCACAACAAAAAGTGGTTGCAGTTATACCATTTTAAAATAAAATGTAGGATTGCCAACTCAAACAGTCCTATTTAACCACGCTGTACAAACATATCTTTTATTTGATAGATTTGCAACAAACGGTTCTTAGATATGTCTACATATTTTTCTAGTCAGTGGCATAAATTTATTTTATTCATTTATTCCCATCATTTTAGACCTAGCAAAATAGGAATTTTCGTACTTGTTGGATTTTCCATATGTCCCAGAATTTTTTTGCACAATTGCTGTTATTACAAAACAAAAAAATATTCTTTTTAATTAAAATTAACCCAGTAGCGTGTAGCAAATTTTGGGCAAATGTTCAATTATTTATATCTCCAAAAACGAAAATACTTTTACTAGAACTTTTTTTTGTATCTAGATTTTTTCCCACGTTATATCAAGATAACTTTATAGTGCGTTTGGATACATAACAATAAAACTAATTTTAATAATAACTAACAAAAATAATTTATTTTAGCAGACTTCTAATTCATCACAATTTTTTTTTCAGTTAAAAAAAACTTTAATAAAGTTGCCACTGATAACTTTTGAATGATGCCGACTGACGTCATGTCTTCTAAATTGCTATTTTGATGGCGAATTGCCATGTTTTTTACTTTTATTATATTGACAATCTTATTCGTCAGCTTAATGTTTATAATAAAATTGGGTCACTTTTTAGAATCCTTTGGAAAAATATTTTCTTTTAAAAGCATTTATGCTTTGATTGTTGATAAGCATGGCTGTTATCATTTTTATTGCGAAAGGTATAGTTTTAATTGGTAATATTTTATAGACATAAATTACAGTATCTGATAATAAAGAAACGTATTTTTGGGCATTCGTTTAAATTTAAAAATTTCAACAATTGTTAAACTTATTAATCAAGAGTTATATTATCTTTATTTAATTATTATTAACAATTAATAATAAATATTATTTTCTATTCTTTTAAATAAAATCTGAAAAAACATTTGAATCTTCTGGAACCTAACTGGTCAGTCTTATGTTTTTTTTTTCAAGAGAAAGTAAAAATAACAACAATAATGTAAAATATTAAGTCAGAAATATTTTTTTCTAAAAACTTTCTCTACAAGCAGAATTCTTGGCATAATGAACAAAATCCAGAACAACTGTAAAAAGGCAGCTTTTTAACAAAAAAAAGCAATTATGTTAGAAAAATAAAAATTGCGTCGTGAGTCTAAAGACTTAACAAATGAATTGATAATATTAAAAATAGCTAGCTATCTTCATAAGAATGTAAGAACAATATTGTTAAGTGCAGATGAAACAATTTAGACTACAAAGAGTAGAAAATTATAGTGATGAAGAAGATTCTTTCTTCATCTGGAGAGACATGAATGAAGAATGCACCTTATTATGACGGCCTTGTAAAAATACATGAAGTTAGAAACAGATAAATAACTTGGAATGGTTGATTGCCAAATAAAAACGTGCTTCCCCACATATTTAAGCATGTTCTACCTTCAAAAATATCACGAAACTCTTTATCTGCTTATTAAATCATTAATTTGTTGCAAGTTTTTTCCAACTTTGATAATGTAAAAAACAATAACTCTGTTTACAAAACTGATTCACAGTGTATTCAGTTTCATTTTTAGCACAAACTATGGCAAATAGTGAGATAATGTTGGAATTTGTTAAAACTATATTATTCAACCGAGCTGCTAATAATTTCCCGCAAGTTTTGTTACCTATTTGTTCAAATAATGTAGCTTCCTACATATTACAAGAAACTAAACATTTCAACAACTTTGGTTCTATGGCAGGGATATTAAGTAGCTTGCACTGGTTCACTGAGAACTCAGTTTTTCTAGACATGTTGGACACTTTGTATTTATTTTTAAAACAATTTTGTTATAACTAACAGTTTTTGACAAAGTGTGAATAAATGGACTTACTCGATAGAGATACGAAGATTATTCCAGGCAAAATAAATACTGTGTTCGAGAAACCATGTTCAATAGGACCATCTTGACCTCCTCCTAAATCAACCATAATTTTAGCACCTCCGATTATTTATAAATTTGTCTAGTTCTTAATTTATTTATTAGACCGACAATTCTACTCTACAACTGACGACTATTTGTTTATTTTGCAAACTTGATGACGTTTCCGAATTCTGACGTTGGGGAAAACAAAAAATCACTAGGATACTATATATACACGGTGTGCTTCACGATCAAGGACATCACAGAGGTTCACAATGAACTTATATTTAAATAGACTTATCTATTTATGAAAACATCGAATATTATGTTTTATCATCTTTGAGAGGTCTCTCACTCAAGTTTTCATTGACTATAGAAACTAAGTGCTTATTCTGTGGAAAGACTTCTGCTTTATATACGTGGTGTCTTTCAATTTTACGTGAAATAACAGCTATTTTGTTAGTGGCATAATTTATTGGTCAACATCCATTGGGGCAAATTCGTTTATTTGAAATTTAGGTTATGTATCTCTGCTATTTGTCATTTAAAAAGATATACCTAGTGGTCATAGGCGTCTCAAACAAAAGTGCATAAGAAAGGCTGCTAAATACATAGTTATTTGTATTACAAGGTCCTGAAATTTTGCAAAGCAAGTCTCTTCGAGCAACGCAAACAGTTTCCAAAAATGTGATATAAAAGGTTTAACTTAAAATATTTTTTTAAAGATTTTTCATAATAAAAAAATTTGTTTGGTGTATTTTTATGTTGGCAACACTTTATTAAGGAATGAATAAATAGACTTTTATATATGAATAGATTTTGGTACTTTAAAAAGAGTTTGAAGAAAGAAAATAGTGGAGCGAAACTTACTACCTACGAAAAGAATTGAAGATAAGTTATCTTTTGCTCCGTACCTCGCGCGAATCTATTCAAAATCAATTTTCTAAAATAACATGCCGATGTGTGTGTAGATAAAAAGCTCTTCATTTTTGCTTCTTGTCTGGACTTACCATCTTTTTCCTCTCTAGGCGGATGATTCCCAATCAACTTCCCTGAGGAGTGGTGTACGTCTTGCGTCTCTTAAAGCGTGTCGCTCCCTCATCGTATTCAAGGCCAATCTCAGCAATGTGTTTGGATGGTTTTTAGCCTTCCTGTAAGGACAGCCTGAAAGAAATTCTCATCGAAGGTAAACCTAACTCAACTTGAAGCTGATTGTTTCGGACGAATTAGAGGGCATAAAAGACTTATCTAATGAGTCGCCTTTGGACAACCTGAAGCTTCTTCAACTGACGAGGCAATACCATAACCCATGCCGGGATGAGACTGGTGAGTATCGGTTCATGACATAGCTTGGCAGACATGGCGCCCTTGTCCAACTTTCGTAAGTCCATGTTTGCATCTTTCAGATTACTTAACATTTTTTTGATCAATTCTAAAAAAATGGATAATGGTATTATGTTCCAGAGCTTCCAAAAAGTTTTTATTCTCCAAAACTGTGGCTTCAATAGCAATGTATATGTAATAACTATACCAATTTAGGATAACAATTTATGCATTACTATAAATATGCTAATCCATAAATTGGTTCCAGTACCTGTAGGAAGCGTATCAGGTAACATGTCTCGTATAATTAAGTATTTTCGATCGTCATGTATAATAAAGGAATATTTATCAAAACTGTAATAGATAAAAATATTTATCCAGTTCACTGACACTTTGCAGTTTCTGTCATTCTTGTTACATGAATGACACACTAGAAATGGAAAATAAAGAGAGATCAGAAGATATTTCTGTAATTCAACATTTTTGTTTTTTACCTGAATCCAGTGACAATTATTCTAGCTGTCCTGAAAATACTACAGTAGCAGAGAATGTTAAAAATTACTTACAAAAGCACGTTGCTGTAAGTGGGTCTTTATTTTTTTGAAAATTTGAATAAGTAGTATTCTCTTCAGAAGCTGCAAACTGAGAATAAAATGTTGCAAGAAAAATTGTCTGAAATAAATTTGAATTTCAAGAAAACTTATGCGGAAAAGGAAGAATTGTTTACAAAAATTAAAATGTATGAAGGTTTGAATGACTACACTTGTGCACCACAAGTGGCAAACTTAAAAATTGTAGAATTGAGCAAAAAAATTCGAGAAAAAAACTCTGAAATGGAAATTTATAAAACAAAATGTTTGAAGCTTGAAACTTTGATTTCACAACAAAAGGATAAAGACCATGATGGTAACTATTTTACTTTACATAATATATTGAAAGATTGCATCGATTTTGTCAGTGTAATCTTTGCGACGAAAGGCGCCGGAATTTCACAGCAATGCCTTCTATGGTGGTCTGAGGAAGACTAAACTCATATTTTAGTGTGGTCACTAGACGAAACAAAGTACGGTTTAGAGACCAACTGCGCATATGGTCTATAGTATATACTATATTTATATATATATATACACTATTATATGTCTATAACAGTGTCTGTTGTTTTCTTAAACCTTTCTATAATATGTTGCGATTTTACACGTGTAAAATAGAATTGTCTTTTAGAAAAACCAAAAAATATATCAACAATCGATGAATCGCAAGCAATCATTCAAAGTTTGGAAACGAAAGTAAAACATATAACAAACAAATGGAGTGAAGAAAAAAACTTGGTTTTGCAGTTAAAAAACGATTTGAAGCGGGCCAACAAATGGTTACAGCAAGAAATTGGCGATAAATTTGAAACTCTTTTAAGTTTAAACAATTCTAATTGTACTTGGCGAGGTAGAGCTCAGATAATTTGTGACCTGCAACAAAAAAACGCTGAATTGAAAGCGCAGTTACAGAGAAATGATAATGGTTAAGTATTTAGTTAGGTTTAATTTTTAAAGTTAAATAGATGTTGCATCAGGTTTACAGAAAAGAGATCCCAAATCGGCATATTATGAACAAAAATTTGAAACATTATCACAAGAAAACATAAGCGTAAAAAAAGAATATGAATATTTGAAAAGAAAATTTGAAACTTTAAAAGTACGTTGTCAGAATATTCGAGTTGAAAATGATATTTTTAGAACAAAAAATTTGTCACTACTACAAACAGTCGGAGAATCTCAGCAAACGATAGATACACTTACAGTATGTCACGATCAAATTATTTTAATTACATAGCAATCAATACTACATACTGGAACATTCTCAGTTTATCACGCAACTTTAGAATAGAAATGTATTTTCAGACGCAAGTATCCAGTTTAAAAGAACAAAAAACAGACGATTTAAAAGATAGAGATGCAATAATTAAAAAGCTTGAACAAGAAAATGAGTTGTTAAAAATTGAAATAATGAAACTTCATTGCAAATTTGAAAATCAAAGCAAAGAACTTTCAAAGAAATCCAATAATATCCAAATATTAAATAAAAAAATTAGAAGTTCTCGACCGTCAAGCTCTTATGTTCGTAAACACACTAATGTAATATAGCACAAAATTTTTTCTTGGTATTTGCTTATATGTTTTAGTCTGACACAACATGGAACACGCTTGAGGTAGAACGTCAACGGCTTCTAGAGCTTTCAGAAACACAAATCCATCGTCTAGAAAGCGAACGAAACGCACATATGAAAACTCAACAAATACTGAGAGCAGAACGTCAAAGAGGAGCTAAACTCGAAGCAAAAGTATCTAGATTAGAATTAGATTTACGTGATAATCAGCCATCGTACAGAAGCAGAACTGTTACTCCTACACAAAGCAGTACTGACTTAACTGATGAATTACAGCTAGCTGAAGACAATATTAAAGCTTTAACAACCCGCTTAGAAGTTGAAATTCTTGAACGGAAGAATGATTTTGAGAAGTTTACGAATATCTTAAAAAATTATGAAATTGTATAATATAAAAAGCAATTCAGTTGATAATAAAAAGTATTTATTTTATGTTCGATTAAATTATCCATTTATTTGAATTAATTTTTGTTTTTCTAGTAATACGTTATAAGCATTAAATACATGTTAGATTTTTGATAGTCATCGGAACGGATAAAGGACATGGGGCGTGGTTTCCATCTGCGGGAATTATTGGTGTAAAAAGGGAATCCGTTTACAGCGGCGTAACAAAATGACATTTATGTAGAGGGCAATTTAAAAAAAATAATATTGTAATATAGTTTGTTTGAAACAAAAATGTGAGCCATCACAGGACGCGAAACAATTTTTTTGTAAAATATGCATAAAAGAGCAGATTGCGATAGGAACTATATATGCCTTAATATTACTATTTTTTCTTTGAAAATAATGACTGTTTATTTAATAGTCGTCAACCTAAGAATGCGTCGCCACGGAATGCGGTGCATTTACTCGCCACTATAGATGTTTCACATTCAGAGCAGATTGATTTCAATAAGCACAACACAGCAACCACAATAGGAAGTAGACAATCTAAACACAAACGAGCACACAGAAATCCAAAACCAAACAAAGTGGAACAGTTCACATATGTGTCTCATTCATTGTCAAATTAAAAATTACTACAAATCAGAAACTTTTTAAATGCATTTTATTCAACATGTACATTTTCAAAAAAAAATAATAAAGCATAATGGATACTATTTAAATTATGTATACATGTTCAACATAGAAATCAGTTGCAATATTATTAAAGGTAAATTTACAACACACCAAGATAGTTAAGAAATATAAAATCAAAATTATTATAATCTCAATTGTAAAATGTCGTAGCACCAGTGTATTTATCACCAAAATGAAGTAAATGGCTTTACAAAAATAGTATTTAGTCATTATACAAAGGCACACATTTTATTATCATAAATTACCTAAACTGGCACTTGAACCGTAAAACATGATAAAAAGATGAGATTTAATTTAAAACATAGTAAGGAATGTATGTTTTACGTTTCGGAATGGAATTTTTTTATACATGATATGTCAGAATAATAAGAATAAATTGTTGCGTATATGTTTTTTTTTTTTGGTTAAACTATAAAACTAATTTTGATTTCACTAAGATATAGTCTTAGATAGGAATTTAAAACTATTTGATTTTACGTATGTTGGACATAAGTCTTGGACCTTTAGCTCAGGAATGAAAACATGATGCTACTTTTAAAGAAAGATATAATGTTAGCACCATTTCAGCATAAAAAATCTTAAAAAACTTTTGGTGTTCTTTACTATTATTAAAGACTGAATTAATAGATTAGAGTAAATAAAGATTAAATCTACGTTACCATTTTTATAACAAAAATTACACAACAAAAATGTCTATCCATAACGTACGCTAAGGCAAGGCACAACATGACAAATCTGCCTGTAACATATAGATATACAAAAATACTTTATTTTAAGGCGACGTGCATTATTCATATGGTACTCATGTTTATCATTACTATTAAATACATTTTGATCTTATTATTGCTTTTGTTGATTTTTTATATAACAAATAAGCAAATCAATAAACTAAATCATATTTGTATATAAAAGTAATTTGAGAAACATCAACATTGATTATGATAACTTCATTCATCATACTAAAGAATAGATTTGAAAACCTATGATAATAAAAATTACTGGTTAGATCATTTGACTTTGTGCAATTTTAAAATTAAATGTTAACCAATTGTACGTAATTGGCTGGTAACATTCCAACTCTGCCTGTGCGCTGTACTTCCCCCGTCATCCATCCTCCATCAATGCTACTAACATTAACAATCAAGTCTCCGTCTTGAAAACTAACTTCATCATCATCTTGTGCTTCGTAATCATACATAGCACGATAGACCCGTCCTAAAGATCCATAGTTATGATTGACAGGATCTAAATCATGAACTGAACCTATATGACGTTGTGGTGGATTGTTAACTGTTCCAACATCTGATGAATAAATAAGTGTCTGCGAATTTCTTGCCGAATATGGACTGACAAACTGTCCTGATCCTGGCTCATAGTCACTAATCTTACCAACCTGCGGATTACTAATTGCTAATGGTTGTTGTTGTTGGATTTGTGGCTGTGGAGGAGGCTGATAAGGTGGATTTGGTAGTGGTGCCACATTAGCATTTTTTGTATCATTGGGCTCTTTGTAACCATTTTCATTTAATTGCCTCCTTTGTTCCATTTCAGCTTTCTTTTGGTATTCGCCGTGATATGCAACATTGCTTATTATTTTAGTGTTTTGTTTAATTCGAAGAGTCTCTGGATCGTCTGCTACCTGCGTAAACTTTCCTTTACTCCTTTCAAAATCCGCATGATATTTTACATTTGATTGAATTTTTGTATTTTCAGCTATACGTTTCAGTTCAGGTGTTTCGGCCATTGTTGTAGCTTTTGCTTTTGGTATATGTCTAGAAATAAAGATAATGTTATAATTTTTATATTTTAAGGTAGATTGATTCATTATTTTTCTACATTGTAGAATTTGATTTAGAAACTTATTTGCAGCATCTATAGTTTAATCAATGTTTTTTTATTTAACCATAAATTTTGGTTTAGTATAAAATTTCCTCTACGTAACATTATGGTTGGAAACTACGTAAGAGTAGGATATAAAACCACAGTGTTCTTGAAAATTTGTGCCTTAATTGTGGCTAAAGTTTTATTTATAATTATTTTATCACAATACGAATTAAAATAAAATTTTAGTTTTATAATGATACGATTTTACAATTGTTAGAAGCAGAGTTTACTTACTTTTAGAAGCATAGACCATACAAACAGCTTAAAATAAAAATATTACAAACAGTAATAATTCTGAATTCAATTTCAGAAAGCGTCAACTGTAATTCAGATTAGTTAACTATTAATTAACTATAAAATAATTATTAATTAACTATTATTTATTAATTAACAATTTGTATAAGAAAGTATCATTTCATGTCCAAATTAGTCAAATGTATTTCAAAAAGTATCAATTGAATTTTAGAATAGTCAAATGTAATTCAGAAATCATCAATTGAAACTAAGAAACCGTAATTAAGAGTATAGAGCATATTGGCAATCATAGACAATAATTTGAGAAAACAATTAATTCAGTTGTTACCAATTTAAAAATAAAACAGCAACAAAATGAATTTTAAAGACAACAATTGTGACATTTGCATATTGTTTTTAATACTCCAATAATAAATCATAATTGACTATGATCTGAAATACAATCAATCCATTTTGAAATACATTCGGTTTCCTAAATTCAATTGATGATTTTTGATAGTATGATACATTCTGAAAAAATGTGCAAACTCCAAATTTTTTCTGAATATTAAAGGCAAAATGTCATAAAATTAACCAATATTAGATACTTCACTAACTAATTAATCAATTAGTAGTATGTATAAAAGATTGCCATATACAGCATATTTAATTGCCTTTTTTTTAAATGGCACGAAAGATCAAAGTTAATGATTTCTTAAAGAGCATTTTATTATACCTTACCTATATTTAAATACAGGATTTGCAGTTATTGAAACTTTTTTTTAAATTCGTCTCTATAATTATTTAGGCGTGAATGTGAAATTTGTAATTATTTAGCCGTACTGTAAAATCGAAAATGTCAACACAGAATATTAGTGTCCAATAATAAATATTAAGATAACTTGTTTTTTTATGAACTGTTTTGCAAAGTTTTAATCAAAATGAATAACACTTTTTTTTTCATTAGTTGACATTTTTTTTTGTAATTTTGTATCAAGAATAACTTAAACTGTAGAAATAAAATTTTACATTAATATTCTACAACTTCTATGTTAACCTTTATGATTTACTGCACACTATTCAAGGATAAGTAATAATTATCCAGCCAAGATTTATAATCAATTTTAGATAAAAGTTTCTATAACTTTAAATTTTTTAAGTTTAGATGATGCTTAATAAGAAAGAAAAAGATTTTAAAAAATAATTACCTGTGATAACTTATAAGATAACAAATACTAATGAATCGCTACATAATAAATACAAAGGTCGTTGTACCGCGAAAACTAGTTTACTTTCTCCAAAGAGAATTTAATAGTAAACCACAGTTTCAGATCATATAGTAAATCAGTCAACTTCAATCTCCTATTTTTATCTTTCTCATTTTTGAACAAAATAATACACAGATTAAATTTCAGTATTTGTTCATAAATATTTTTACATCAAAAGTAAATTATAAATGATTGCAAGAAATGCATCTCTTTGCAATGAAAGTCGCGTGGCAGCTGAATACGCATCTCGCCGACATTCAATATTTAAGTGTTTTAAAAAATCGATATACCTTAAAAAATATTGTAATACCTATTCAAATGAGACAAGGCAAAGTAAGCAAAATAATGTTAACAAAAGAGACTTCTCATAGGGACCGAATATAAAAGATCTATTCACAATGCAATATCAACGCAAAAAAAATCATAGCCGGCAAAAAATATCTCAAACCCTTTCTGCTAATACAAGTATCCAAAAATTACACAAATTATTCAAAAATTAATATCCGAACTAAAAAGTAACTTTACATCTTTATCGAGCAATATTTAATACAAAATTTAAGCTACGATTTGGTGAAATTTGTGATGATTATTTGTTCAGCTTATAATAGACCTGGACGAATATTAATTTACGAGAATCTAACTTGAGAGTTGGTTACATCATAAATACCGTAATAGATCAACTCCTGCTGCGCAATTTAGCTTGATCGCGCCGTTAAACGTCAAGGCTCATCCAATACTACCCGATACCCCTCCTGTATCTACGTATAACCTAATCGAAAAATGGACAGATGTTCAAAGAGTTGATCTAAATAATTTATGAACGCACGTTATAATGATACAAAATGTGCCAAAACCGATATAATTTATAGAATTATATTTTTTTCGGATGGTGTTACGTAAGGTTTATTTTCTTTCGTGTAAAGTCGAGATTTAGCACTTTATACCCTATGTTTAAAAAAATTTCAGGTCAAGTAGGCAGTAGGAAAGAAAAGTATTGAAAACATATGTCTGTGTTTTTTCATTGACCTGAAGTCCGTACTCAGAAAAACATTGAGACTGTTTATCTCAATTATCTCTCACCCTGAGCTATCATTGTCAAATTTTCAACGCATTGTCCGAAAGGATCTTGGGTTCTATCCCCACAAAGTACAGAGCTATCAAAAGCTGTCATTATATGACAATTCGTTCAAAACAAATTTACGCTTATGGATAACTCATCTGTGCTTATGGATCAGTTTTGGTTCGTTTATATAACAACTAAGCACATAGTTTTCAGATTAAACAAGGCGTTACAATAATTTTGCATGTTTGATTGAAAGATTGAAACAATCGAAATCAAATGTCAAAAATGCGTCCCTGTCAAAACCAAAATCTATTTTAATTTTTTGTTCGGATTACACAGGACCTTATGACAACTTAACACTTAATAAAATATTTGGCAAAAAAAAAACAAAATTCTTTCAAGCCAGCTTCAACCATGAAATATGTTTCTTCTAATATAAAAACTAATTTAATTTATTGTAAAAAAAAAACCAAGACTTGGGAGTAATTGACATTTTTACTTTTGATTTTGACAGGTAAGAAATTTGTCGCATTTGAAATTTGTTTGTTTCAAACAAAGACGTGCAAAATATTTCCAACGCCTTCTCTACTCTGAAAACTATGTGCTTCCTCGTTATTTAAGCACACTAGCCGACATGACATGTTCTAATATATATTTTTTTATTATTTACTCAAGGTCAGGCTCAACATTTCTCGTGGAACACCAAATTCTTCGCCTATTTACTCGTTGTTATTGGAAATATCATTCTAAATTCTTAAATCTACCTATTATTAGTAGGTATTAGTATCATATTAACATTAATCAAGGGTGTATATGCTTTTTTGGCAGTAGGTCTTAAATCGGTTCATACTTAAGCCGGTAACAATCTGTAAACGTAAAGGCGCTTACGCAATGACGCAGAGATTTTTTTGAAATTGAGTACATATACCAATTTAATTAGTTCGCGTTATAGTTTTTGAGCGCTGTAAAATAACCAATACATATTTTTATCCTGTTGGAAAATTTCCCGTTTTTTTTTAATAATTATAAATTCATTTTACATTCAGAAAATGGCGCAAATTCTTGCGACCGGTCCTGTATATGCTCCAAAAGTAAAAACTATTTTCGCGTTAAAATTCTGGTAACTGGCAATGAATTGGCGTTTATTTACTGAAGTGTCTGTAGTTATCTACTGTGCGTTCATAAATTATTTAGATCTACTCTTACGATGTAATTTTAAACGTATCTTCATTTTTTGATTAGTTCATACACATAAACGTACGATATTATACATTTGACGGCAATCATAGTATTAAAGACAAAAATCTGTCAGGGTAAATTAGACAGCAAGAGAAGATCTTAATAGTTAATGAACGCACGTTAGATTACAATTAAGACACTTTGCTGCAACTCATGCTAACTATTACCTAATTAAATTCAAACTGAAAGCTAAAAAAATGCATTCAGAATTAATTGTTGGTACGATTTCTATCATGTAAATGTAGCTTAGCATTTGCAATTAAGGAGATAAGTTACTGACATGATATTTAGACTATTTAGTAACTTTGACCAAGATCTGGAGTCTTACGTCATCTTATCTGAAGTATGATTTTCACTTTCAAATAACACTACATCTTAAATAAAAACTTTTAAAACATTAATTCTTACGCTTCGCAATAGGGATCCTTGTTGAAACCTTTGTAATTCCTCATATTTAGGGCCATTCCACATTCTTTGCATTTGAAACATGGTTTGTGCCAAATCTGTTTGAAAGAAAATTGTCCATATAATAAACATCATTAGAAGTTGTACTACTTAAACAAGGATGATTAACTCCATGAAGGGAAGTGGTTTAAACTTTGTGAGTCATTTTCTTCCACAGCAAAAGCCTTGAATGTATTATTTTAATGAGCTCAACTTTTTTATAAATGGTAATATTCTTGGATCATATGGCTTAACTAGGGATGGGCTAAATTTCATTTGGTCGTTAATTTAAATGTGTGTTAGTAAGGGAGCCTTTTAAATTGTTCATTTGGTATTGTTATTACCTTATCAAGACACTTCAGTTCTTCGGTAGGATACACGGTTTTTTCACACTTTGCGCACTTTTTACTCATTGTCAATTTTTTTCACCTCTATTTACATTTGATTTTATTTTGCACGAAATACACCGTTTATTCCGCACTGTAATTTCCTAAAAGATTTCTCTATCAATTTATGCACTGAAACACTAAATACCACTATTTCAATAAATAATAATATTATACTAATTTGCAAAAATGTACTTATTTATTAAGAGTTTTGCTCTAAATGCTTTCAGTGTGACAGATGATGATGGAGGACATGAAAAAATTGAATGAATGACTTATCTTAATTAGTGTTTTTATTTATATAGGTTGGCATTAAATGTCAAATCAAAAGCGGTAAAATTAAATCGATTATAGAATTGAATAGATTAATTTTATTATACGGATTTCACTTTTGTAGTAAGTAACTAAAACCCCCAGTTTTAGTAACTTTTACTCTGCTGTTCGGCTATCTTTGATCGGAGAATTTTCGTTGTTAAAGTTAGGTTATGTGCTCCCAAGAGTCCCAAGTCCTAAGTGCTTGTCAACAATTTTGGTTAAGAATAGAAGCTAAAACCAGCTAAAGCTAAAACTAACAATGAAAGAAATTGAAAACGAAAGTTTTTGGTATTTGGCTTTAGACGTCATAAACTGGTCTCGAAATTTCAAAACTTTTTTCAATAGTTTTGTCAGTTTGTCTTTTCTTCCTTAGTTGTAAATTATAAATTTTACAAACCTAATTTTAAAAATGTTTGTACGTGAGACGGTGACCCCTGTAATACTTTACCAATAGAAAAAAATTTGATACTCGAAGTACTTACAGAAAATATGCTGTCTATAGATTCAACAACTTTTCACTTTGTGCTCCATGATCGAAATTTCTTTCAAATACTTAAGGATGTGCTCTTTGGTGTTTTTACTAATTACAGGCACGTTTGAATTTCCTTATCTCCTTGCTCATAATAATGTTGGTTTATATTTAAAATTATTTATTTTTTAAATTTGAAATATAATTTTGACAATACGCGACTAATGCCAACAACGAGAAATTTGTAAACCTAACAAAACAATAATCCCCGTTAGGTTCTCATTGGAAATGTGAAATTTGTTAAGTATCCACCAATTGCGCAGCAGTAGGTATAAAAATCAGATGTCTGCGCTGCTACAGTCAACCTTGGGTTGAGCCTCTGTTTATCATTGGATTCTCATTAGCATTTCATTATAAACAAAGGTGCTAATAGGAATCACGACTTAAAAGTCTGAGTGGGCAATTGATTGTTAAGCTAAAATTTTTTTTACTCCTACTAATTATACAGGGTGACTCTAAAGCAATTTGACAAAAATATTTATTAATTTATTGTAAAAAAATATCTTCAAATAATAGTCCGTACCTGCTACAACAAATGTTCCAAGTGCGGGCCGTTTTCCTCAGCACTGAGAGTCGCGCGCACATATATTGTTTCCAACGGCGGACAGAGCCGGACTAACCAAATGAGATCCCGATTTCATCTTGCCATTCTTTCGGCTGCCTAACCGATTTCACCTGGTGATTTTTTGAAACACGGCTTAGTTTAGACTCCAGTTTGTGTGATTCAAAGTCCCAAGCCGAAAATCACTTTGGGTAACATATAATATAATATATATATATATTATGTTAATGCACATAGATTCCCGCTAATCTCTCACTAGTAAAAACAAGAGTAAAATCGGTTTAAAAATTTCGACAGATGATAAAGATAGAACAATAAATTTGTGTGGTGAAGCTATAATTAGGTTTTGTCCAAGAATATAGTGAATAGGCAGCATTAGGCACTGCGAAGAACTCATGCGCAAAAGTATGAGTCATAAAACATTTTCTATACAAAAAATTACCTGACAATAACATTATTTCTCATGTAGAGAAAATATTGACTGATATTAACGACATCAAGCAGACAAGCTTAAACCCAACCTCATATTAATCTTCCATTCCAGGTAATAAAATACAAATAAACATTATAACAATCTCCAATTTATTTCACCTTTGTTATAGACAACTTTGTTCATTAATATAGTAATTCAGAACAGTTATGAAAAAAAAATTAAAACAAACAAAAAAAAATAATATAAAAAATATAAATATGTGTAAATAATTCGATGTATCTATATTAACCAAAAACTGGTTTGTTCATGTACAGTATTATTAAAGCTCTAGGAATGTTTCGTTTCGGTTTACAGGCAAGGCATAACGGCAAGTTTGTTCATTTACGTTGTGCAATGTAAAGTATCATAAGCCTTAACCTTATCAGGAATTGCTGCTGTTTCGAGCGGAACGCGTATCATCAAATCTTTTAGAGAGGCAATATATGTAATTTTTCGGTAAAATTTTGAACTAAAAAAAAAATTTTATTAAAAAGCTTTGCATTGTAATTCTTTACCTTATAAATGGTTTTGCCATAAAAAGCATTGTTTTTATCCAGAGAGACGGATGCACTAAATACAAATGACTTAGATTTTTTCGAAGTCTACGTCCTACCATTTGATAACATTTTTTTAACCAACTAAAAGCGGGTAATTTGGTAGCACCACCATGCAAATATACAAGAACATAATCTTCTGTGACTAATCTTTCTAACGTCCATAAGACATACCTGTTCAATACATATTTAAAAAAAAAATTAAATGTTAATATTAAATACTTACAGAAATAGATTATCCATCACATAAACATAATCCACTCTCGACCTATCAGGCAAGTAACAAGCTGAAAATATTACAATAGCAGTGTGTCCACCAGCTCTAAGGTAACCTCCATGTGATAATATTCTTTTGTAAGGTTCAATTACTCTCATGTCAATAGTTCTTTGTTCACCTCCGGGCAAAACCATACGTTGCCAATGTCTAGCATGCCGACGTTCATCAGCTGCACTCAAGGGTTCAATAGGCTCTGGTGTATTATCTTCCGTCTCTAAATCGTCACCACTTATTTCCAATTGTCCACTAAACACATGTTCCGATTTTAAACTTTCTGAAATACTGTCTAAAGAGGATACTTCACTCTCTTCACTAGCTTCGGTTAGCATTACTTTTACTTTCCGAAGTTTATTACTGCGCTTCTTATGAGCCAAAAAATTTAAATTTCCTAAAATTTTAAATATCAGTACAAAAAGTTCTTATATATCATAGATTTTAATGATGATGCAGTGTAATCACTGTAGTATCTAGTAAGTTACTGTCAATGACAGATATCAATTCTGATAAACATAATTTGAGACAAAAGGTAAACAACAAAGTTCACGCTAGCGTCTTTCGTCTCAAACGCATACCTATGATTTGTAATGTGAGCTATCATCTACTTTGGTTTCTACCAACAAATAGGAAAATAAAATCAAATATCATTCAAACTAAATCCGTAGATATAAACATGTTTCGTTCTTATTGGGACTCTTCAGCAAGTCGTAACAAATTCTTATTTGCTTAAATTTGTAGTAACAAAATTTGGGCTTATATTTACCCAAGTGTCTATTAATTCCGTGTTATTTAGAGTCGACCTAATGTGTTGTCAATTTGTCTACTAGAATTTAAAAACTTTTGGGATTTACCTTCTTTTTCATTCATCGTGAGAGCGACATTTTGTAAATTAGGACTAAGATGTGCTTCATATACTGATTTGTCAGCTTCTGTGTCACTTGTATCTCCTACTTCTAAAGGCAAGTCATACCACGAAGACTTCTTTAATACTGATGGACTTTCAGGAAAATCTGGCAATGCATTGTACTCTTCAGATGAATACTTTAACTCCGGAGTATTTTCTATATCCTTGGGTTTAAAAGCCTCGTAATTTAAAAGTTTCATTTTTGGTTTTTCGGGGACTACATCTGGGTAATCAGGTGAAGTTGGTGATATGCTCGAATACATCAAGGGATGTGAATTTGTAGCGTTTTCTGATATCGTGGGCTTGTTTGATTGATCGTATTCTATAGATTGATAAATGGTTTTATCTGTAGAACGTTCTAATTGATCGTTTTCAAAATTTAACTCATGACTAGATATAATATTTTGACTAGAATGATCGTCGGATACTTCTGAAATGCTCATTTCATTTAAAGATGCGCTTAATCTCTCACTAAAATGTAAACGATATTTAAAACACAGCTGTACTCAATTATAATCATTAAAATAACCTCATTATCAATTGAAAGTTGTGATGACGATATGAATTTAAAAGATTCTCTTAACAGTACATACACATAAATACTTGCTGTTAATAACTTTTTTATGGCAAGATCAAGACACCTTGTAAAAATAACTTAAAATACTTTGTTTTAAATCTGCTCTCTCTGATTTTTTGTTTAAATAATAAATGTGTCAATTTATGACAGATGACGTAACATTTCAATGCTACCAACATAATAATTACGTAATTGAATTATTTTTTTACTAGTTTATTAAAATTAGAATTTTAGTTAATAAATATTGTCTTTAATACCGATCTTTGTGTCGTTCAATTAGAATGGCTATTATAGTTTTTTTTTTAAATGTCTTTGATTTATTTTCTTATAACAAAAAAAAACTCCATGGCTGGACTCACTTTTGGTCGTTCAGAGGCGGCAAAATGCAAAAACTCTTGCTATCCAACTAACCAAGTAAAGTCAATAATAGTAAGTAAATAAATTGTTGATTGGACATTGTAATTGGGAATTTATGATTTTGTAAACATAAATTTAATTTTTTTATGTGATGCGAGCCAGACAGAAAACATTTATACCATAACATTATCTTCCAAATAGAGCCATTTTCGGCCTTATTTCATAGTGAAATTATAGTTCTCTAAACAACACCTTTACTGCAATTCAAATGACCGTTGGTAAAAAATATTACCAATTAAAATTAAAAATTCAAGTGAAAGCTTTATTGAGAAATGTATAAAATGCAAAAAGGCACCTATTGTAATCGAAACAATCCATATTAATCTCAGCCAAAACCGATTAATTACATATTTTTAATTAACAATTCCACAAAACTTATATGTAAACAGGATGTTTTATATAATGTACACTTAATCAACAACAAACAAATAATAATAAATTAATTATGTATAAATATATAAATCATAAGAACAACTCGAAAAGACACTAAAATCGATTCCTTTGACTGTATATAAAAAAAACTCGCAAAATGAAAATTTATTCATCAGTCTTTTAATTCCACCGTATTATCGTCTTCAAGTTTGCTTTCACTATAAGAAATATTCTCAGTTTCCATCAGAGATGATTCCGTGTCAGAACTTTTCACTTCAAAATCTGATAACTTATCCGTATCTACCAAACTACTTAGTTTGTGATCTGCTTGAATTTTGTTTTCTTCATTTAAGTAACTAGGTTCTGGCACAATAGGTCTTGCGTCATCTAAATCTGAATCGGAACTTGAAGCAGATGATGAGAGTCCATCCGATTCTGATAAATCTGATGATCTAATTGTGGTTGATGATCCCTCTAGCTTGGGAGCAACTGGTCGTTTTTTCCGCCCAGGATTAAAATTTAAACAGTAACAACATCTAAACGATAAATAATCAAATTCTTCTTTTAGAGCCATACCTAAAACATATTTCTATTAGTAATCAGGCAAATAATTCTCTATATTAATCGATATAAATTTAATATTCTTGTAAATTTATAAAAAAAAGTTTTCAGCAAAAAAAAATATTTTTTTTTCACAATTCATATTCCGACTTTAGGTTCATTTTTTTTATGTTCAATAATAACTCTTATTTCATAAGATGGTGAACTTTCAGATAAGTCTAGACATATAATGCACTCTTTTTTGTGCCAATTGGCAATTCACATTAATTTGTCGGTAACACAGTTAACTTTAATTCTGTTGTATTTAGCGAAACTAAAATTTTATTTCACTGCCCGAGAGCACTATTCATTTTTTTAGTTTGCTCAAATGATCCAATTCTCGATCCTGTAAGTTTTATCGTAATATTTATAGAAGAAACGTTTGAGATATACCCAGCAGTAAATTTCATTGCTCATAATGAGAAGAACACTGCAACAAAAAAAATTCCAAACCCAAAGTGTTTCGTGCCTTGGGTTTATGAATAAAATTAAGCAGGTAGCTGCGTACTACCCTGAATAGACACGATCTTCTCTAATTTATGACTTTAATTTTGGGTGTCAAACTTTCTGATGGATTAGTGCAATAAAATTTAATGCTGAGTATTTTTACTAAACTGTACTGGCGCCATTTTAGAGCTCGCCAGATCTTGAAAAGACTTAACTCGCTGGAACTATAACATTTGCATTCAAAATTTGGCATTTACGTCATTTTACTGCTTCAAAGTTTAGTTAAATGTTGATTATTGTTTAACATGTACATATTAAACTTTACTGTAGATAAAATTACTCATTTGAATGTACCTGAATGGAGATTGTTTGAAATTTTTTTGCTTCAAATACATTGAGTCTGAATAAACAAGCGTTACGACCTTCAAATAAGTGTACTGAAAACCATTTCGATTAAATGTATTTTTAGTTTATTGGAGAATAATACTGTATTGTTCTGTACAAACAATGAAAACTCTTTTTAATTAGCTTTGCAAAACAAATCATCTACTTACCGTTGTGACTAGAACAATTTTTACAAATTAAAGCGTAGCGATTGCCAGGGCCATCTCCGACAAGATAATCTACCATTTTGTCTAAAACTGAGCGATCCCGTGGTAAAATAGACCTTGGCAAAAGCAAAGGTGTGCCAGGAACTGTTAGACGTCCAGTTGGAACAATAGATTGATTTAATGGTGTTTTTGGTGGAAGTATTGATGAATTCAAAAGTTGGGGTCTCGGTGTTCCAGCGAATGACACGCTTTTATTAGAATTATAAAATTGACCTCTATATCGGAGACCTATAAATAGAATGTGCATAAAAATCAAGTGAAAGATTACTTTCTAAATTTAATTAAGTAGTCCAATTTTTAAAAATCTATCTACCTGACTGAACAGGAACAAGTGAACATGATTGTGCTTGAAGATTTGATTTAATAGGTGTTAAATCAGTTAAAGAAGAGCTTCTTTTAAATTGTTCTGGTGCAAATTTTTCTAAAATTTGTTTAGCTACTTTATAAGTCTCCTTATCCATAACGTCTTCCAAAATTTTCTTCTTTTCATCCTTTAACGTTGTTAATTTGTTTTGATTCTTTTTTATTTTCCTAGAGTAATACCATGTTAAAAAGCGTTTAATAAATACGAGTCTGAAAGTTATTTATAATAAGACATCTGTTCGTTTTATAAATAAGTCTGCACTTACAGCACTGGAAGTATAATAAGTGGAACTATATAAATTGCTCGTTCATAAGCCGTTGCAGGGAAAAAATAAAAATAAAGTATAAAGGCCGAAAAGAAATAAACACAAATTGAAATCACGACAAACCGTCCAACCATTTTCTTTTGAGTTTGTTCGGTATTTCGCCGGAATTCTTCAATAGTTTGAATTTCATTTTCCAATTTTTCCAATACTTCAAGAGTTGTCTTCTTTTTCTAAAAATTATAAACAGTACAGCAATGTCAATACAACTGTGAATTTATAATCAACGATGATTCAACTTACCTTGAATTTTGAAATAACAATACCCATTTTATTAGAAATAAAATAAGCTCAGCTTTTTACTTAAATTAATAAAGCCCCCAACAACTCTTGATAGCCTATAAATAATATTTAAAAATAAATCAAAAAGGAACAATACCGGAAATAATAATGCAGATAATATCATATTGAAAACTCACTTGAAATTATAACAAATTCTGCAATTTCTAAAGCATTATTAACTTAACAAATTAGCAAAAAAACAATTAAACTTTTTTTTTAAAATTAGATAAAAATTCTAATTCCATCATTTCTTATAAATATGTCCGTCAACACTCCACATCTCACTTTCTCACTCCACATATGGCCTATGCTCCACATACATCGACGTAAAATAAAAATAAAGTCCACAGATAAAATTAAAAACCATAGAATAACTATTAAAAACCACCGATTCCACAGATTTAAACCCTAAAAGAGAGTGTAAGAAGAAAAAAACCCGTGCAACATATAAAGAAAGATAGCCAAATTAATGCATTACATTTAAAAAATCTAAAATTATTATCGAAAGACTTAGATATTTAACGCAAATATTTTTAATATAAAAAGTACAAATTTATTTATTTATTTATCTAACTAGATATAATACTCTATATCACAACAACTTCATTTTAGAATGACAAACTCTTTTTAATTTGACGGTAATAATAAATAAAATTTATTATAAATAGTTTTAATATTACCCCGACTTAACCTAAACTATTAAGATGGTTACGATATTTTTTGTTGGAACTAAATTATGAAACTCAACAACGAATGTTCCTAAATGTAGAGATTAATTTAATGTTGACATACTGATAGGCTACATCTACAATAAATAAACTATAAATTAAACACAGATTGCAGAATCAGCTAAAGAATGATTTACGACCTTTCACTTTTCTTACTTTTTTACTTTTATTGAGTAAATTAACTGCATAGATTTATTATAACAAGATACAGCCATGCACTGCGATAGTCCGCCAAGACGTACCATCTATTGCTCTCACTCTCAACTGCATTAGTATTCGATAGCGCTATCCTTTAGAGAGGTTCCTACCAATAGCAAAGCAGAAATCAGTAGACGCAGAGTACGCTACGTCAGCATGACACTAGAATTATTTTGACGTTTCTATTCAAATTTTTCTAATCACATAATTTGAACAGAAAACTTAGTTCAATCACTTAAAAATTGAAAATAATTATTGTCAAGAAAAATATTTAATAATTTGAAGGTAATTTTATTTATTGAGATTTCAACCTCAACTTTTATTTTCTTCCAGCTTTCTAATGTTTCTCTATTTTCTTAAAGCCTAACTTCAATTTTACAAATTCATAGGAGAGAAGTTTTTTATTTTCATGATTGTGATTGTCACGATGCAGTTGTGGGTTTGTAAGCTGATAAAAGATGAAGCGGATAATAAAGTTTACATGGGTCTGACACAACTAAAAGTTGGTGAAATTTTGAAATTGGAATAGAGTTTTTTGATAAAATAATTAAGAATCATTAGCACTGATGAAAAAACCTTTATTTATAAATAATTATTCATTCCAAAATAAAATTGATTTTTAACCTAATTTTCGTATTTTATTAGATTGTGTATGACAAATGTCAATAAGTTGACAGCAAAGCATTGCATCGTTGATTGTCGACTAAAATCGTAGAAATTCGTGTCTGTTTAATCACTATAGACTCGTGTGCGACATACAACAAATATGATGAAAAGGATGAAAAATGTGTTTCATTAAATATAGAAAGAAATGGAGAGATGTACCAATTTCTTTGATATGTTTTTTAAGAACCGTAGTATGTTTAGCATGCATAGCTATATCTAATGTATTAAATCTATGATTAACTGATAACACTAGCGACATCTATCAAAATTATTATAAACATCTTTTATAAAAGTTAAAAAACTAAGTTTCTACATGCCGATGTATAGGTTATTTAAAATGACAGATATAAATTTTGATGGAAATAATTTTGAGCCAAAAAGTACCTACATTGCTGATCAGACAACTACGTGGTCACATTACCTTATGTCTTAGCCGCATTAGTTCATCTACTTTAGTGTCTACCAACAAATAGAAAAATAAAGTATACCTATTAAAATTCTAGTTGGCGTTCATGAGAGTGCAATAACATTTGACTTAAAAGATTTTCGCTACTTAAAGGTAGCAAGCTATAGACAAATCTGTCATAAATAAAAGTTCAAGTAGTCAACCCAAAACTTTTTTTTGGGTTGACTTTGGGTCTTTACTTGAAAGTGCTGCTTGTTTAATGAGATAATAAATACCTACATTCTAAATAAAAATTTAATAAACACAAATTCATTTAAATAGGTAATATGTATCTATAAATCAATATTTTGTTTAATAAAAGAAAGGTCATGCATACATATTCTTTGAAAATCACAATACGGTTTTGAATAAGACTGTACCTCTGGTCAGACTTATTTATAACGTGATGGTTTTTACTTGATTGTTAGCGGTAACTCCTTATTGTTACGAATAGAAGTAATTAGTATCAACTTCTTATACAATGAACTCCTTTATAAACGCAAACCACGATAACTTTACAAAGTAAATTCATTCAAACTAGATCCGTAGACTTAGACCTCTTTGCTCTCATCAAAACTCTTCAGCAAGCCGCAGAAGATTCTTATTTGAATAAATTTGCAGTGACAATTTGGGTTTATTATCTTTACCCAAAGCGCCTATTATTTTCGTAATATAATAAAAATAGAGACATCTATTAGAATTAAAAATTCTTATAGATATCGCTAAGTATATAAGATATAGATATAGGAAGTTTGCCAAATAAAACTGAAGGTAATTGCAATAATTTGCAATTAAATCCAAAAAAGGTTGCTTAGCTTTGAATCGATTTTTTTTATTTACATTTGTGAACAAAACGTGTGCTCTTAGAGGAATTACAACCGTAAATAAGTTTTTTTAAATTGTATATATCTTTGTTCTTCTTGCTCATTAGTTTAAGAGATGATTGTACAGCTGAAAACTAACACATAAATTTGATTATTTTATATGAATAAAGCAAAACAAAGTAACCAGAGTTTCTATTATTTAATCATGTTTTGTTCTTTCTCTTCATTTTACATTTTTTTTGGGGATATCATATATACGTTTTTATTATTTATTGGTTGCCGCAGTCTTGATCGTAATTTGTAGGAATAAACAAAGCCATTGCTTGTTTAAATTGTTCTAAGAGACACGGAGGTTGACAGGCAAAGTACATTATCTCTTCTGGCATACTCTCCACATCATTTCTGTAACTCATCTGAAAACAACTTGCTTAAAAATATATCTTAAAAAAAGTAAAAATACCAATATTTGGGAGTCATTTTTCAGTTCAACAATAAAAGAGGCGCCAAAGCCTGGTTTTAGTTCCTTTTTATATCCTATTGTATTTAAAATATTTGTAAGAGTTAAATCATGAGCTGAGTACAAATATAAGAACGGTTGATGTTGATATTCCATTGAATATAAAATTTTCTTGAAAAACATTCCTAAAAGAATAATATTAAAACTAAATTTATGATTCTATTCCTATCGCCTTAATAGTACCGCCTTTCATTTTTTTCATATAGTCAGTTTCCACAAAAGATGCCAAGTATCTAGCTGACAAAGATTTCATATGACTTAGAGAAATGTTTTCTGTCCATTTTGGTAAAGTTAAATTGTGCAGGATTTCTATGTCTAAAGTGTTGTATAAACTTTCCACATTGGCAATGGTGGTAATATTTTGGCCTGTATGTTCTGTCAAGTAATAATATAACTCTTTATTATTAGAATCAATGTATTCTATTTGCCCTGTTTTTTGTATTGCTTCAAATTCTTCATCATATTTTTGGCATTTAGTTTTCATTGCTATTAACTGAAAACATTTTCAAAATCATTTTATTATACATCGGTTTCTACAACAGTTTAAAATTATATTTTCCGTAGAGACAAAACTTATTCAAATTAGACCTCCTCACTACTGAGGCTTATGGGGCTTACAATTTAATGGTAAGTAAGGACCTACAATTTGCACAAATTCTATTTAGAAAGATAAAGTTGTTTCAATGACTTCTGGTAGTGAAATACTTCTTCAATTATTAAGTTTTGTAATTAAAATCAAAATTCTAAGATCAGCAAATTAGGAATTAGGTTTAGATAAAATAGGCTGATATCACAGTTTAAGAAAAACATTTTTTTTTCCGATTGCGTAAATTGTTGGTAATATCATTATGTACTTCAAAAACATATCAAATTACTTTTTGATAATTTGGTTCTTTATCTACTCTTTTATTAGAATTGATCGCTCAAATCTTTGCCTGGCATACTCAAATTGTTTTTCTTAATAGTCGGTTTTTTTGAGATTTTAGGTTTTGCGATAGATGATACACAAAAAACTTTATTTTTTTAGAATGATTTGGTAGTTGCTTTCCAGTTTTGCGGTTAGCACTCCGTTTAAACCTTGTTTTATTGGGTTGTTTGGTTCGATGTTATACTTCTTGTGACTTAGTACTTCCCCAGAAATACCTAATTCTTTAATTTACCTAATAGTAATCTAATAGTATAAGACCAATAATCAACAAATTATAAAATGTAAACCGTCACGAGACGCCTGGCTGCTGTGGAACATGAAAATTATTTTGTACAAGTAATATGCATAAAAGAACAAATTACGACACGAACTAAATATAGCTTAATAAAAAGATTATTTTTCTGTAAGTAATGACTGTTTATTTTATTTAATAATAATTTATTTTTATTTTATACAAAAATTTATTTCCAATTGCAACAACTCAATTGTTTTAATCAGTGACTCAGTACTAGTACTATTCAATGTTGCCTCTGATGGTATTATTGTGACAATTGATCGACGATAACTGAAGTATCCAAGCTCGCTCGGATACTTCAGTGTCGCGAGCGAAATCACGCAAGTCGAACCGAGTGAACCAAAAAGTGCGTCACCACGGAATGGGATGAGTTTACCCGCAGCCATAAATGTTACTCATTAAACAGAAATAAGCCATGTTTTAAATTAATCACATTTTTGATGTGAATGTGTTAGGGTTTTTAATTTTTAGATTTTAGGGTTTTGGAGAACGTGTGTATTATTGCTTCATTTAAATAATGAGTTTTTTAGTTTACCGTATCTTGATTTCTTGGTGTATAATGCACAGGAGTTGGTTGCCAAATAAAATCTTCATTCCAAATTTGCCAATCTTTTGGTGGAAATAAAGCTGCCGACAAAGTTTCAGCACTCATTAGACACCGATCTGCATAACTACTAACAATTTCAACATCTTCGGGAAAATAGTATTTTGGAATAAAATTTGAATACCACTCTCTAATCTTCAAGCCTAAACTATACATTTGCGACTTTCCTCGCTAAAACATTGTTTATTTAACCACATGCGTTATCAATTTCATCAATGTTGAATACATTTGTTAACTGACCCCATCCTCCAGACCAAGCAAAGTTTTTATATGGGTCATTCTTATAAGTTTCGGTGGGGGCTCGTTCGCCATGTCTAAAAACCTAGAAATATCGTATCATTCGACAAATTTTGACTTAATTAGCAATCGGTACAATATGAAGCTGTTTTGTTGAACTAGATGCCGAAATAAGTCCAAATAAACTAAAAAATATAATAGCAAATATAAAACACTTAAAAAATAAAACTAATTTTGACTTCTCATCTAGCACCATGATTAAAACTCTTTTCTCTTTATCTTTATTTTGTGATCTTGGGTATTTATAGATGGGTCTATATAGATTTAAATAAGATAACGATATCTAGAAATACTGAAGTCTAATAGCATGCTTTAGGACTCTTTATCCCTCAAGTCTCCAACGACTGCTGAAAAGCTGTGGTGTAGACCCTGTAGACAACAGTAGACCAAAAGTGGAGATTGATGCCTGGTTCTGTCTGATTCTGATAATAAATCTATGATCTAAATTGATGGTTGTGATGTAATGTAGCGAATCACTTATTAGTAAATAGTGATTATAGGATTTATAGGTTATGTTTACAACAACTAGCAATATCTTTAAGAGATGATTTCGTTTTTTATTGTAAATTAACCTTACTTTTATATGTCACGACATAACCTCAATAAAACGGTAAAATGCGTGTCAGTAATAACACTTTGATGAAAATTGCTGCAATCGGTGGCATTATAACTGGCGGAGTAGGTTATATGCTTCGCTCCACTATTGACCATAATATCAAGCAAACTGTTTACTACAAGGAAGCGATGAGCACTGTAAGGACAAATAGGGGGGCTGTTCATCTCCTTGGAGAACCGATAAAGGCAGGAAAGATAGATTTTGATAATAAAGAAATAAACTTTACTAAAGAAAACGTAGCGCAGTATAAAATTCCAATACGCGCCCCCAAACAAAGTGGAACAGTTTATTTTTGGGCGCGACAACATGAAGGAGCATGGGCTGTGAATAGGATAGAGCTGGAATTAGAAAATGAACCAAATAGAAGATTATTAGTTAAAAATATAGATTAAAAGTATTAAATGGCTGATAATTAGAAATTAATTAAATATTTAAAAGTGAAAGCAGTATTAATTCTATGTTCTGCAAGTATTTATTTATTCGTCCAAAGTTAGACGGTAGAATTCAGTTGCACTGACAGGTAGGTAGTCGTCTAATTAATAAACACCTAATAAAAGTCACTCCGTAATAGTAAAATATTGTTTAATCCCATATAACATACAAAGCATAATACAGCAATAGCTTTCGTTAAAAATATATACATTTCAATAATGATAAAAAAAACAAACAACAAAAATAAAATATAAACTATACACGTTAAAAATGACACCTTTTAATATAATTTATGGTGATTGACAATATATATATAATATAAAAATAATTAAGTATCTTCACAAATAGATGTTGTAATAATTGCTGACTCAATCGATGGCTTTCACTTTATATATGTTATACGATACCTGCATATAAAATACCTGCGTTTTAACAATTGCCTATTCTAGTGTTTCATAAAGAAAAATATGGTTCAACTTCTCTACAGTAAACAGTTTAAAAGATGTTTATAATATTTACAAACAAACGGACAGAAAATAACAGCCCAGGATGTGTGACTGTAAAGTAATGTTCATATAAGTATGATGTATTTATATAAGTATGATTTAAAATTTTCTTTCAAGTCTTATATTATTTGTAAACCTTAAGAAAATGGACAGAATAGTATAAAGAACCGATTTCGACGTTAATCGACTCCAGCAAAACCTTGTGAGCCTTCAATGGCTTTAATTAATTTGTCTTTCAAATGTTGGTAACTTTCATATGGTGGGAGATCTAATCGATTAAAACTAGAAAAATTATATTAAAATACACTCGTAAAACAATAAGTATCATACATACCATGTATGAGCCCGTGGATAATTATCCGGGCTTCCCCACTTTTCTATTGTAAATAATTGAGGCCCATTACTACCATATAATTCCTTAAAACCGTTCATTGGTACACGAGATGTACCTGTCACAAATTGTAATAATCTAGCTCTCATTTCATTACTAAATGATAGAATAACCTAAAAAATATATGCAATTAAGAATGTGATCAGATTAAAACAAGCTATGGTTTCAACTCAGCACACTTATATAGTAAAGGGTGAAATATTTGAGCACCTATAAAACTCAGCCTAATACCATTATTAATGTTAACAATGAAGACTTATTGTCAACGTTCAAATGATCCCCCATAAGTTGAGTTTATGATTAGCCCTCATTGGTAACTATATTTGGGGTCACTAGGCTTTGTTTTATAGTGTTCAACCATTTCCACCATATACTATAATGGTATATATAGAAGTTTAACAAAAAAAAAGACTTAGTTTAGTAATGCATCTATATTTTAGTACTCACCCTCCAGAACCACTGAATTACAATGTGATTTCCATGATAATCTCCTTTGTACAAAGTATTTTGTTTCCAATCTTTAACATCAATGTGCTGAATCCCACACATTAGCAATTCTAACTCGTGTTCATCAAAAATTTTAATAATACTCAGAGGAATTAAATCTCCAAATCCAGAAAGGAATGCTTTCATTTGTTGTTGTACTCTTCCCACAAACCTCCACTGAATAATGCATCTAAACAAATACCATTATTAATAATACCGACAAATACAAACATTACTTTATATATTCATCTTTATTAGAATTGTCTAATGGAATATTAGCACCTCCTTCTTTCAGCTCATGCACTGTGGTGTGACCTAAAGATTCTTCATCAACTGAAAATGTCAAATCCAAATCTGAGGGATCATTTTCTTTGATCCATAATAATGATTTAAAATATTCCGAGTCCACAGATTCCATATCTTTCAAATCAATGGGTTTTTCCAACATCATTTTGTAAAATGGTCTTATGAAAAATGCTAAAATTTTCAGTATTTTATATGTAGGTACTTTTGCAATATTTACCATCTAATAATTTTCCATGGTATACTGCCATTCCTGCAACGCGTCCAATAAATTTGAAATAATTTAAGTGCTCCTCGTTGCACAGTCCTGAATATGGATTAATTTGTAAAGTATAGTTATCCCTACAATTAAAAAATAATAATAAGATATTATTAGAAAGTTTAAATTAAGAAAAATACATTGCTGAGTATTCAAACAATCCATAATAAGGATTAAACATTTCTTTTGACAAAAGATAAAACCATTCACGAGCTAAACCGCCATAATCCAAACCAACTTCTGTTTCAAATTCAATCCATAACTTGGTTTTCAATAATTCTACTCTAGGGACGGAAGTAATCACCCGGAAAGAATCCTCAAGAATGCTCTTCCGTTTCACTTTGATCTCAAACTTGTTAGGGACGTTATTCTAGACAACATAAAGAATATATACGATCAACAACATGATATAGATTTATTCTTAAGAAAGGTTATAATATATAACGTAGGTTTCAAGATTGCTAAGTTCGTTTAAGATAGAGCATAGAAGCACATAATGATGCCTTTATTTTTTATCATATTGACCAAGAAGCGTGCAAAATCAGACGATCTGCTGGAATAAACTAAGTAAACGAGATTGTATGTTTTAGTTACCGGTTTTCTCAACTGTGTTTTCATATATTCATATTTCCTCTTGTAATCTCTGGAATACGGAATAGCAGGCCCAGCAATTTGTGGATTAGATAAACGTGGATCTTCCCATTGAGTTGTTCTAGTGTCTAAAATATAGAATTGAAATAAAATTTACACACATTTTAAATATATTTACTGTGATCGATAAAAAATATTCGACCATCTGAGTGGACACGCTCTTCCCAACCCTCTGGTAATTGTCCAAGATCGTCATCTGGTTTTCTATTAGCTAAAGGAACAGTTACTTGATTGGGCATTGGGCTCGCACGTCCTGTTCTTGGGTCGACCCATGATGTCGTTCGTTCATTGTGATCAATAAAAAACAGTCTACCATTAGGAGCAACTTGTACAGTCCAACCTGGAGGAAGACCTTCCGACAGCAGATCTAAATTATTAGGTGTGTGACTGTTACTGCTAGTAGAAACTGTAGAATCGCGACGAGAAGAATTTGTAAGGCTATCGGTCTGGTCATCACTCTAGAATAACAATATAAACTATCCTGAATTTATACTTTCATAAGAATGAAAATTTGAATTGCATTAACTAACAAACTATGTTGTAGCAACAAAAAATTTACATTAAAAAGAAACATTTCATGAACAATGAACACTGCCAATTTTATTTATAAGTTTGGTAAAAAAAAAATCAATACAAATTACAACGTTTTTCTCTCTATGGCATTTAAATCCAGAAAAAATGATGATAAAAACTCTAATAAAGAAAATTTCCTCCATAAAAACATTAAAAGCTTAGATTGGTACTGAGTTAAAAGTTTAAAAAAAAATGGTTTATCTTTTATGTTTTTATTTGGCAGTTTTATCGGAGAAGAAAAGATTAACCTTTTCTGGTAAAAAAATTACAGTTGAAATATTGAATGATATATAAAAAGAAATAATTGTTCCGTTGCTGCGCAATGTAGGCCTATATAATACATTCAGTTCATCGAAGAATTTCTGGTATGTGTGATGTAACTTTTTTTGCAAAAAATTATGAACCATAATGACAAGATGACTTATTCAGTATATAACTACAAAGTAAAACGTTTTTTATAATGTAATTTTAAAACAATCCACTGCATTTAATATAAACATTTTCAGTTATAACTTCAGATAACAACTGCGTAGCAAAAGATAAAGAACTTTTTAATTTCCACAATTTGTATACTGCTAAAAATGTTTTAACAATGTCTTAAAACGAGTAAATAAACTAACATTTATACAAAAAGAATAAAAGCAATTGTCTGTCCTTCAGCATTTTAACAAGATTCACTAATTGCCTTTCTCATTAAAAAAAAAAGTCGCGATTGACGCCAATACAGTTCCGATCAAAAGACTATTAAAATAAAAAAACTTGAATCCAACGAGCACATAAAATCAAAATTTCGACAATTCAGTTATATCAGTGTATCCAAAAACCACAAACAACACAATATTTCAAAACCGTACGTTTTAGTTACCCACAAATAATAGCATTCTTATTACAGTTTTCCAATAATATGTATATATATCTGCAGTAGTAACAAAAAAAAATTAGGCGATTACTAATTAACGTAACACTAAAGCATTTTAAATATAAAATAAATAGTAAATTAAATATGATTTAGCAACAAGCAACATTTTGGGGTCCCAAAAAAATCTAATTTTGCTAAAAGTTTTAAAGAAACTATATGAGTAGTGTACTGCTGCTATAAGCAATTGTGTAGAGTCTCATTTAATAGGGAAAAATAACGAAAGTACAGTGTTATTTCTTACCTCAAAATTTCACTTTAACAATATAATACCGGTCAACCCATTAAGGAAACGATAAACATTTACATATACGTTTCCTTCTATTTATTGGCAACCATATCAAAAAAAGTAATACACATGTAATACCGTCACATTTGGCATCTCATTCTTGTACATATAGTTAAAGTAACGAAGAGCAAGCTACTTATTAAAAAGATGATGTTTGACTTTTGTTTGATACTAATAATAATGCTTAAAGTAATTTTTGAGACAAAATAAAAAAGTAAGTTTGTTTCAAACTAAACTGACAAACTTTTCATTTAAATTCGTTTAAACGGAATTGAGACTGTACACTCGTCCGATAACTGATTTGGTGAAATCTAATCACAGCTTATCGCTTAATTTTTTTAGGAGTGGATCTAATGTAACTTGTTCTTGACTCCTCGCAAACGTTTCATAAATTCCTTTACAAATTTCAAGCTTTTAATTTCCATCAACAAATATTTTCGGACGTCTAGAGAACTAGAATGGGTTTTCTGTACTAGTTTTTTCCAAATAAATAAGAAAATAGCAAACGTTACACGAAAAATAAAATTTAAAAATACTAATTTTAACGTAATTAGAAACTTTTTTTTTAACTTTTGTCATTCAAAACAAACGTTAGCTGTTAAACATAAGAATTATGTCAAACATCTACCACTGTCATGGCCAGACGCTGATCAAGCCGAGTGTTAAGCCAGGCAAGGATTACCGGCATATAATATTAAAATAAATTAAACACTATCTCTCTCAACAAAATCCTTAAAATGAAAACCCTTTTTGGGTTAAACCTACATGAATGATAAATATGAATTTGATATAACTTTGTTAGTTTTGCTACTACACAACAAGGTTGTAAATGTGTTAAATTGATATATTTAATATTAAATTAATAAAAACAGTAAGGTCCATTCCTATTTCCATGCAAGAAGCAACATAACAACACAATACAACACTAACAATACCAACGAACCTCGGAATCCGTCCCTGTTATTTCCTGATGTTCGGCATCAATATCATTATTATCATTGTCAGCATGATGTTTATGCGATGTTCCAAAAAGCGATCTGCCTGTTAGCTGATATTGAGGATAATCATATGAGCCTCGGCGACTACTTGCATTACTTTCGGCTGAAGCGTTGTATTCAGAATCATTAGTGTTTTGGTGATTTGTTTCGGTAGGTTCATTATTTTCTACCCTTATTTCGGGTAAAGGTTCGATCGTTTCCGATTGAGGACTAGTTGGACTTATCACCTGATCATCATGCAATCAAAACGCAACTCATGCGAAGTCTAGCTTGGGTTTTAGTATGTATAATCAAATTAAGGTCTTAGAAATTGGAAAAAAATGGATTTAGAAGATCATTACTAATAACAATTTTGTTTGTTTATACATATTTTGCTAATGGACAAACCGTGACAGGAGAACAACTTGTTTTACTACGTACAATCAGATACACATCACGCTCATTAAGATTACATTAACGAAAATTGACAAGCCTACTGCTAACAATTGGCGTGAGGCAAAAACCAGCAAATGCGTTTTTAGCTCTCGTGAAAATGTTGACTGTTGTTGATATTGTGTTATTTTTCTGACGCCCACATACTTCAATATATAAGCTATCTGCTGTCTTTTGGCGTTGCCAACTTAAATATGTTACTGCTAAAGACATTCCAACAACCATTATCATCATGACATTAAATTACAATTTCAGTAAACCAATATTTGCGTTTTATTGGATGACTCGAAAATAAGAAAAAGACGTTAAGAATAATTTTGGCACCACACCAAACTTGTGATGTAAAGAAAACTTAAGATCAGAAACTAGTAACATTATAAAAAAAATACAAATATTATGCATAATGCTATAAAAAATGCAATTAGACAATGTTACTGTGTCCACAGCGGCCCGTAGTGTAATTTATAAAAAATATAAAAAAACAACAAAAGATGATAGATATGAATCTTATTTATGAAATAAAAAATTAAGAAAATAGAAAAGAAGATTATAGTCTAACATCTAACCTTCTTTTTTTTTTAACTATTTTGCATCATTTTCGCGCTAAAATTTCTCTTTCAACTTGCTTCCTACTCTTGACATGGTTAATTAGAGTGGTATCATAAGTCAAAAGAGTAGATTCTTGAACTACCACTGAAACAAAGTCTACCACTGTCTCACAATATGAGACAGCCAACCGATTATATACACTGTGTCTTACACATACATATCACAGCTGCGTAGGCATTTTTGTAAAAACTAATTATTGGATTTGAAAAGCCTCTGTTCTTCACGACAAGTAGACTTACCTTTAAGTTAGGCTCGTTACAAGCTTCTGTATGTAACATCCTGCGCTATCAATTTATTACTATTCTATTTCATTGCTATATTCTTTCATACAAGTTTCTATTGTCACCAAATAAAATGTTTATTACTTTATAAAAGTTGAACTAAATAATAAAAAACAAGCAAACGCATCAGACTATATTAACACGCTAGTTGTTATAATGATGTATGCTTGATAATTGTTATTAATAGATCTCCTACAAGATCCAATCCCAATAGTTAAGAGAATGGAACATTGCTATTATTTATTATTAACCTTAATTTGACAATGTTAATTTTTAATGTGTTAGTGGATGACATGTTTGAGAAGGTGGTGGATATACATATGAGACATAAATAAGGCATAGTCCGCCATGTTTTGTTAGCAAGCCAAACAAAATTCAGTCCAAAGAAATGAATGAATGATTGAACAAAGACCACCAACCTTACAATTACAACTAAATGCATCACCTCATACACATGCTGTACCACTACACCTACATTTATAAAATATATCAACTTTACATACTTGACTTGTATTACTGATATCTCCACTTCCATTAGCTTCATCATCTACACTTATGTGGTAACGACGTTCAAAAACTGCCGCCTGTTCAAGGACTCTTTGTTCTTGTAGTCTATTGTCCACGTTAATACTAGAACAGAACCACCATATAACGCAATTAAAACAATATATAAGATGTCTCAAAGAAAAAAACACGTTTTGTAAGAGAAACGTGGATAAGAGACAAAATTCTGAATAATTAGACAAAAAGTCTAAAAACTCTTTTTCGCCTGCGTAACCGTTAATTACTTATAAATTGAATAAAGAACCCAATCAAAAAAGCGCTTCAGCCATAACATCTTTGAACACATTTCAACAAATCGGTAAAAAGGTTCTAATTATAAAAATTTCCCTCTTTATTAATTTTTTTAATTATTATTCATTGGTTTTATTATTATTATTCCTATATTTAAATTTTTGGCTGTGTTTTGCATTTCAAAAGAATTATTTCCCGGAACTCATAATGAGAAGTTTCCAAAATTTTTATCATTGTAAATATAAAAAAATTGAAATTGTTATTCGATTTTGTTTCGTAATGAGTAGAATCCTGTTTTACGGAGGTAAATCGACAAACTATCGTCACCGTATAGTTTCCTGTCTCCTCTCAATTTGCTAAAGCATTCTTTTCATTCTCTACTGCATTTAATTATTAGTTAATTGACAATGAGGCAAGTGAGAAATGTCCTAAAACCTTTTATCCCAAAATTACATCCCTTATTCAATTTTCTACAAAATCAATGTAGATTTTGACTGTATCTAACGCAAGCAAGTCCTAATGACCCAAATGCATTACTTATTTATTTGTAATAAAATATAAATACGTATGTATACAACTAATTCAACTATGCTAGCTTAGTTATAAAAGAATCGAAAAAAAATTTAAGAATTCACATAAAATAATACCTCAATGTTGGTCTTTCCCACTGCGTGGTCTTTGCTATATGATTGACATAATATGTTCTTCCATTTGCATCTTGTCTTTCCTCCCATCCTGGAGGTAAAGCCGCATTTGTTTCTGCTGCCGAGTTTACAAAAACCGGCTAGAAAAAAAAAAGATTTTCAAAATAGATTTATTGAAAAGATTAAATTGAATACCTGCGCCGCTGCTTCTTCCCTGCCCTCACTTATAAACTCCCATTCATGACCTTCTCCAGCCGCATTTTCTTCATTGTCAGCAATAGGAGCCCAATCACTATCGTGTAGAAAGGCATGGTAGAGTTCTAGATGGCCTCGCACTCTAGAACGCGCACTAATATCGCTATGTAGTTTGAATCACAAGGGAAAGATGAGCATGCAAAAAGTAAGAGAAAGGAGAAAAATATTAAAATAATAGTAATGTCAAACTAAAACATAACAGAAAAAAGTAACAGTACAATTATTGTATTAATTATTACCTTCTTTGCCTCAGCAAATATTTAACGGCAGGAATAGATCGACCTTCATGCTCTCGAGGTAAGTTAATAAGAGGTAGTTCAACCATTCCAAGAAAATCATCTCTTGTAAGTCGGTTTTCGTCAAATACTTGTAAAATTAATTTATGTTCACCGGGTTTAACCTGTTTATAACAAAAAAATTGGTTATTTAATGTAAATAAAACACTCAAAAATAACTTTCCATAGGTAGAGATAAATTTAATCAATTACAAAATCGGCATTGTAAACGTGAAATAGAAAAATATAATGTTAGTTGCATAAATCCTGATGCAATAAAGCACCATTCAGTACAGAGTACTGTAAAAACACACATAAATGTTCCTCTGGTTAAATAGACTTCATCAGTAACTTATTTTAGGTATAAATGCAGAAGTCTTATTTTATTTTACCAAATGCTAGATACTAATATATTACTCAACTACTGTTTTAGTTTATTTAAGACATAAGGTTTACAATCCAAAATTTCTAAAGTTTGAAATTCTTTAGTGTCTTAATACTTATACCTTATTAAGAGTGTAAACAAGTGTTTGTCTAGCAATCTGTATTTAAATGAGTGACCGCTTGGAAACACCAAGTACCAATAGACACTGTAAATTTGATTTTGAAGTTTATACTTTATCAAAAAAAGTTCTCCTTTCAAAAGTCTGAAAAATTCATCTTTCATTAAAAATTGTCTGAATAACTTTTGACAATTTTGGGTTAACAAATGACTGAATTCAAATTAAAGTTAAGTTAGGCATATATTATTTTCTCTTCTATTAACAAAACGTCCTATGCGGTACCACTGTATATAGTTAAATAATCTAAATTAAAACTATTTAATAAAAGTTAACTAACTTTAGAAATGTGTGGCGGTCCATTTTTAAGCAATGACTAAATTTTAATTAAATATAATTACCCTAAATAAAAACTCCTCATTCCATTCTGGGTTTAATGTCTAAAAATCAAATTATTTAAATCAATTAATTAAATTAATTACTTATTTAACTAACCTTCTTTTTTGTTTTGGTTAATACAGAATCAATTATTTCGTCTCCATTAAGCGTGCACACGTCAATCTTCACGTATGGATCACTGTAATTATCGATTTAGTAAATAAACGCAATTAATAAAAGTACCCTTGAATACCATTATTATCTTAATATACAATGTTTACCCTACTATTATAATAAATTACTAAAAGTCGAGTCAAAAAATTGCGTACCTAGCACCAAAAATATCTTTTTTCATAAGATTCTTTCCTCGCACAATTCTGAGACGAATTTTACTGGTAGGTTCTTCACTCTGAAAGGAAAAACATTATGAAAATTATAATGACACGACTTCATTACCCATTGAATAAATACACAATTGAATCATGGTTAATAAGTAACCGATATACCCCCATTACATACTTCTAAAAACATTAAAATAAATCCCAAAACTACATTACTCTCGTTGATACCAATTTGCATTAATTTGAAAGAGGCAGGCAAGTTCCCCCATATTCAAAGTTGACAGGACTTACATAGCCATCAATCCCAATTTGTGGAATATACCCGAAAATAATCTCTGATGCCATTTTAATCCAAAATAAATTTCATCTATCGTCAAAAATGATCACAGCCACAAAAACAATTTTTTCATTCCAATTAGAATTGATTGACAAGCAACATAAACTAGTGTCAAAAGTGTCAAAAAAAAAATTGACACTTTACTGTGCTTGACGTTCAATGGGGACTTTTAACCGATTGGTTGGTAATAGCAGATCCGGCGTTTTTTTTGAAAAGTATTTTCTACAATTTTACGATAGTTTAATAACAACTTTGGCAATTTAACAACTAATTAATTTTAGTCTAAAGACAGCTCCAACACAAAAAAATCATTTCTATTAAAAACAAAAAAAAAATTTATCATTTTCATGGCTACTATTTGTTGATTAATATTTCATAACAGAGTTAAATTTTTGTATTGAACATAATTAGCAATAATAATATTTAAAATTTCATCGTAAATGTATTTTTTTTTAAATTTAAGAAATATATTAAAATCATTTATACCACAAAACATTTCTGTTCTCGTGAGAAAACCATTTTAAATTCAAAAATTAAGAAATTGGGAAATTTAGTCATTATTTTGACATTTGAAGCAATTGTTTTAAAAACTGGAGTCTGTTCACACAAACCCATAGGCATGGCAAACTATGACGCCAAATTTTACAAAACATACGTCATATAACAAAATAAAATATACGGTAAGTAAATATTAACTATTATTAACAACAACTGTCAGCTTTTGACTTAAGCAAACAAGCTTAAACACAACCAAAAATTGCTCTGTTTTCTAAAGTGCTTTTCAAATAAAAAACACTACACAGCGTTGCCACTTTTATTTTGTAAAAAATTGCGTTAACAATAACAAATGCTAAATCACAAAAAAGGACTAGAGAAAACAAAACGAATAGTTAAATATGTAGAACAAATGAAAAGAAGTCGAATTATTGTTAGAGTATCACTTGCGTGATACAACCATGTTTTTCGATTATTTTTTAACATTTTTAAATTCATTTAAATTTCAATTATAAGTTATTTAGTATCAGTAATGCGTTTGTGATTTATTGCAAAATGTACAAACCTAAAGTATTCAATATTTTTACAAGTCATAGAGATATAACGATAGTTATTTAATTTGTTTTTGTTTGTGCGTTTTATATGCTATATGGCAACAACAAAACTAATTGTTTGTTTGTATTTTCCTGAGTTTACCTTTAATAGCACTTACCAAGCTAGAAACGCAAAACGACCTTCTCGGTGCCGCAGCGTTGGTCAAGGAAACCACCGAAGCTGATCTTAATCTATTTTCCCAAGATCTGCTTCTCGCCCTATAGCCTTCTCCAGGTACGTAACGACGATTTAAATATTCCATTAGTATGCAGACTCAATATTAACACTTTCATTATATATTATGAGACACTCCGCATTTGATTTATTTGTAGAAAATCCAACTTACACCTTATTAAAACAAAATTTGACACCAAATTAAAAAATTTTTGACGAATTTACTTTTTAATCTTATCAGTACACTGCGAAATAGATAAAGTGAATAAATATCTTAGAAGATTAGCAGCCATTTTTGATAAAAAAATTAGTGCAATAGGAAAAATAAACCTTGCTGCTTCAAGTGGAACAATTTACAATTAAATTAATCTTGTTTTATTAGTTCTAAGATTATTTACTGTATATTAAAAATATTTATTTTCACAAGAAAACTAATACTAACTGTATTTTGTGACGGTTCCAGTCTTTAAGAGGCTGAAATATCTATTTGGCCTTGTGATTGTCTAACTTTTGAAGGATTTTTTTTTCTCCAAGTATTTGAAGTACCGAGTCTCTAGGAAGGAAATAAAAACTCAACTCGTTTGAACACCATATATTCGACGTATTGCAAGTTTTGAAGTAATTCAGTGTTGACTTGTTTCAGACATAAAAATTTAATTTTTAATAAATGTTATTTTACGTCTTTTAGTGTAATATATTTTTTTTTTAAATCGCGAATATACTCTTTCCCCTTTTTATGCAATATTTTATTTTTTGTATTGTGTCTTTGTTATTACATAAGTTTTATACAAAACAAAGTAATTTCATTTTTTTTCAGTCGACAATATATTTTTTTTAAATTGCTCGTTTTAGGCAAAATAATTGTTCCACAATTTCGAATTATTTTATTTTCAATTAATGGTTTTAAGACTATTGCAATGGTAAAAAATTATTAGCTGTTCTTGAAAATAATTGTTTTTTTTTTCAATAAATCATTAAAAATTAGCAAAAAATCAATCCCGCATCTGATTAAAATTTGTCTGCAATTGGCGTAGGATAAACTTTTGACCTGTTTAAACAATAAAAACAGACCTCGACTCTCAAAAAAATGTAGTGTTTTAAACAAAGACTCATCTTTAAGTGTATAATTTAATTTATCAATCTGTACAAAATCTTACATACATAAATTTTTCAAAAAAAGACAATGCTCCTATTTTTATACATATAATTTGTTAACATGTTTTTTTTCTACACATAATCGGCCATCAAAAATTACCAAAAATTAAGTGGAAGTATACCGTGAGGCTTTTCAAAATATCCTTTGGTTTTATATTCATGTAGTAAACATTCTAGTCTAGACACAGGTCCTCCTGTATCAATTTTTTTAACTTTAATTAAAAATTCCCCACCAATAATTTTCAGCAATTTTTTAAAACTCAAACCATAAACTGCATCCATTTCATACCCTACCGTCTCTAAAAACGTGTGAATAGCTGTCGCCGTAATGTCCAACTGTGGTTCAAGTTTCAAAATTGAAACCAAGAAATTCCATGCATTTGAAATCCCGTATGGATTTTTAGATTGATCACGTTTTGGACGAGAAATTAAAATAGCAAAATAGAGACGAAATATTCCCGTCATCCGCTTCAGGAATTTGTCTTGCTTTTCAATTTGTCCATCTATATTATGGTAGCCCAAACTCTCGTAATATTTTTCGATGCTTTGTTCAGGAGAATTGGGGATGTAAAATGGTATTAAATAAGGACATTGTGTAAAAAAATAACCCAATAGCAGTTTACCAAAATCTGGATAATCATTCCAAAGGGATATAATAATAGTCGCATAGCAAAATGCGGCATCTGGATTGCTAGAAATCATCAAATCACCTTGAAGGACAAACTTCTTCGCTAATAGATTTGTACAAAAAGCAACACCTGCAAAATCAAAAGGTACATTTAAATTAATTATCAACAATCCAAACAAAATCTATTGTACAAACTACAGAATTCATCGTTAAATATTTAAGACACTTATTAGATCAAGTTTGCTGGAGTTTTTGACACGTTTGCACAATTTAGCAAAAATCATATTATAATTAATTATACTGTTCTTGTCTTCAAACTTCAACCTTATTTTTTTCTTACATTTTTAATTTTTTTAAGTCATAAAAAAATTCAAAATTTTGTCACGCAGTTTGAAAACTTTGCACTCGCATTACGTACAAGATTTTTTTAAAACTGCACAACTTATTTTACCAAATCCTTGTTTACAAAATCATAAATTCAAATAGGTAATGTTTAAACTGAAGTTTGTTTACTTGTTATAAAGTAAACTATACCCGATTGGTAGAATAGCAAAGCATTTTCACATCCACAAAGTGACATTTGTTAGAAAAATTCACTTTTTGTATCGAAAATAACAGACTATCTATTAAAATAAGATACTGGATAACTTATGTTGCAAACTAGTAAAATGCTAGCGATAAAAATAATATAAATTTTAAACACCAGCTTTTAACAACATAAACAATTGCAAATAATAAACATCTGAGAAGGGTTGAATTCAACAGTATGAATATATTCAATACATCCATATTGTTGATTATATTGTTGAAAATACATATGATCAAATCTCTAGATTTAAATAGTAAACAATAATACCGTGTCAGTTTAAGCAATCCCATTATATTAAAGGTTAAAACACATACCTTGTGGATATTTTGTTGCATTTATTTGACTATCCGCAACAACAACAGTTTTGCCAGCAAGTAGATTATTTAATTTATTATATTTATCCTTCAAGTGATCAGAACTCACAGCAGTAATAGCATTCACAGGAAGATTCACAGCCTTTTTACAGTCAAATCGAAATTGTTTTAGTTCTGGGTTATCTTCTAAAACTTTACAAGTTTGAAGATACTGTTCTAAAAATTGTTTAATTTCAACATATTTTCTCAAATTCATTGGACTAATACACTGTTCTATTTTTAAAACAGCACTGTTGTTCATTTCAGCATTTTGTAGATGTGGTGTTGGTATTTGCTGCTGTTGTGTTGCTTGTTGCTGCTGTTGAGTTGCTATGAGCTGCTGTTGCGTTGCTAGTTGCTGTTGATGTATATGTTGTTGATGTTGTTGCTGTTGTTGTAGTAGTAGCTGTTGTTGTTCTTTTTGCTGTTGTTCTTGTTGCAGCTGTTGCTGTTTAAGTTGTAAATCGTGTTTTAATTTGTCTTGCTCTTCTTTCTCTTTAATAATGATTTTAGTAATTGTTTCATCAATTTTCTGTTTCAAGGTTTTAATTCGTAGTACTAAATTTAAAGCGTTTTTAACATCTTCGCTGTCCACCACATAAGTCTTGCACTTAGCTATCAATTGTTCTAGATTTTCGTGCAACAGTTTTAAACTTCGCAAAGCTTCCCCTAAAAAACCTTTTAAATCTTCGTTGGACGTGTGGTCTTTTATTAACTGAATAATTTCTTGATAAACAAAACCGAAAACAGTTTGACACCTAAAATTAAAAGTCAAAAATAATATAAACTCAAAGTCAAATCCATTTTCAAACAATTTCAAAATTGTAGTTCAAGCATTTAATTATTGTCTTACTCTCTGACTTTGTCAATGTTTCCATTTAAAATCCGCTGCTTCTCTCTTTTTTTCTCTAATTGCTGTTCAAACTCCAGTTTCCTCCTCACCATGTCTTGTTGATGTTTCACTAGATTTTCATTGCTTTTTGCTTGGTTTGTCGGTTGACACATCAATTGCAAGATTTTATTCTCCATTTCACTTGAACTTTTATTAAGATTCTGATATCGTGATACACTCTGAGTTTGTCTTTCTTCATTTTGAAGTTCAATAAACTCACAAAATTTCTTATAACGTTCAGTTAAAGCTTCTTCAACTCCTTCCTTCCTTTTCACTTCAAGTTCTTTATAAAACTGATCTAATGGCGTTTGTGAAAAATCATCACTGGTTCTTTGTGTTTTTTCAGTCTTTTTAAGAGTTTGAACTGATTTTATGTTTTTACTGGTATCGGTAGGTTCAAAATCGAGAGTGGATCTATTTGGACCAATTGTTACACTATTAATATTTTCTCTAATAGCATTCAATTTTGTAAATGCAGATATTTTCAAGTTCTCAAAAGTAGGAAGAAATTCATCCATTTTTTATAAATAAAACAGTTGGAATTTTTAAAAATAAATCAAAATCAAACATTTAAATAACATAACCTATAAAACAAACTAACAAGCATATGACGTTTGACGTTTACATTTAATAGTAAATGACAGAAAGCAGCTGACAGATGACAACCAAAAAAATTAATATACATAGAAATCACGATAAACTAAAGATTTAAGTTAGTATAAATTTACCACATGTCAAGTGTCAAATAGATTTTAAGTTATGTAATAATTGTGCTTAAAATTAATATTATTAGTTAAATTAATAACAGATTTTATGTTTAATGATGACAGTGATAAATATGTAAAATACTTGCTATACTTGTAAATATTTACATCACAATGTAAATATTTTTACAAAATTTCTTATTAAAACTTTTGTAAACTATACAGTTTAATTCATCTTTTGATGCTGGTCATATGGTGATCGAAAAACCTCTTGAGATTATTTAAAAAACTTTTTTGTCAAGTGGTAAAACTGTGTTAATAGTAAATTGTTGTTCAATATAGATAGATTGTATAATATGTTTAAAAACAAGCATATTATACAATTAGGTACACCTAATTTATCAGTGCTTAACAATCATAGCACGTAAGCTTTATTTTATGTCAGAAACAGAAATGTCAGTTTTCAATATTTTAAAAATTAAAAAATATATAAATATTTTCATTCATAATTAAAAAATTTTCGTATTTAAAGCGCAAACAAAAATAATTTAAAATGGGACGAACAGCAACAGGTTTGTCTATTTTGCATTTGTATATATTTTTTTTATAATAAACATTTGTGTAGGACCTGGCCCTGGGAAATACATTTTGCCTTCTTTAGTTGGATATCCAAATCATGACCCTAGCAGATATCGCAATCCACAATATTCAATGGGATTAAAAGTACAAAAAACAAAAAAAGATTTAGGACCTGGCCCTAAGTATAACACAGAGTATATGACATCTCATGGAAAAGCTAATCCTCCAGCCTATTCAATAGCTTCTAGACACGGAGTATCTAGTATAGTTTTTTTCAAACTTTTGCATTTATTGTTTTAGTATTAATATTTTTTGTTTAGAAAGTTTTCAAAGTCCAAGTCCTGCGAATTATGACTTGCAGAATGCAGCGCGAATAAAAGAACCTAGACCTCCAGCTTATTCTATGGCATCTAGACATTATACAGGAACAACATTTCAAACACCAGGTCCAAATAATTATGAAATTCCTACAACTCTCGGACCTAAAGTACCTGATAAACACGCAAATGGTGCTTTTAGCATGTTAGTAGAATTATTAATTATTTTTAAAAACTCACTATATAAAAAATTAACAAAAGAGAAACATTTAATTGCTAGCACATTTGTGACTTGATCTGGGTTTAAAAAAGTTTTTTTTCCTCAGACAATTACGACAATCAACCTCACTTTGTTATTTTTTATATTTTTTTCTTATAGAGAATCGTTTATATAACGCTACCGCAGAAAAAAAACAATGCGGACTATAATCAAATATATTTTTCATTATAGGTCTAATAGATATCCAGTGCTTTCAAAAGAACAATCTCCAGGTCCAGCAAAATATGATCCAACTGAACCGAATCGATATAAACTTCAGTCTCCAAAATATTCCATGTCAATAAAATATCAAGATCCTAAATCTAGATCGCAAGTTCCAGGTCCTAGTAATTATTATCCAAAACTATCACAAAAAAGTGGTTATTCTTTTGGTCTAAAACATGAAAACCCTCCATACATTACAGCAGAAGACGACATGCCATGTATTAATAAATAATGATATATATTTTTAAGATAGACTTTCTATAATTTTTGAAAGTTGGCTTGATTTGGCCTTGTAGCAGTACTAACACTTTTTTTTTCAGAACGTAAAATTAATTTTGATTTTACGGAAAGTATTCGCGTTCGTCTTTCGATAAATTCAAATTTTTTTAAATGTGATGCAGCGAATTTTTTTCAGAATTTGCAAATGGCTAGTTCCTACCCAACTGGTAGGTGCTTTTGATTTTCCAATCAATTTAGATTTTTGGTAGCATATTTAAGAGGGCTGGATACCAAGGCGCGAATTCAAACGTAAACAAACATACGTCTTACGAGATAGACTATCTAACGCATCTCTCGCAATTCTGGAAAGGCGAAAAAATTGCAACAGTGCACACGGAAGCATTCTACACCGCCTTGAAATATAAGATTTCTAACATAAATAATAATATTACATTATTGTCATTTCAATCCCATTTTAAAGCAGAAAAAACCGGATCACATTATTTTAAATAAATAATTTATCCAATTTTAGTTATGGAACGGTTGTTAAAAAAAAGTGTATAAATTCGAAAATCAAGTTTCGTTGGTGATCTTTTAATAGTCGATTTTATGGGTAATCGTTGAAAAATTAGTTTCTAGATCTTGACAAATATTTCGTAAAAGTACTGTAAAATCCTTTTCTATGTTCATTTATAATGTACATATCTAATATTGTACAGTCGAAAGGTTCATGTCTTGTTTTAGGAAAAAGTTGACTGAAAAAATGTTCCGCATCAAAAATCCTTCTTCCACATGGTTGTACGGCATCAGCACCATTGCTGTTACATTTGCTAAAAATGTACTGTTAGTTTATGTAAAATGTTTACATTTATTATTTTATACATATTGTTGTTATCCACATTTTCATTAATTATTTCTTGTGAGTTTTCTTCACTGGCAAACTTTGAAAAATGACTAGAAGTATAAAGCGGTGCAATTTAACAACATAAATAATAGTCGGTTAACACAACATACTTAACATTTGCAGCTTCAATTTCCATATGTGTTTCCTTACAGCTTACATCAAGTTCATGAGATTTTGCAACATGAATTATTTTTTGATTTGGAGTAATATCAAGGACCTTATCACTTTTTATTAATTCGATATTTTTTACTTTACGCAACCTGCATTTAGATGTAGATATTAGATAGTTTTTAAACAACTATATCAAACTCATTAACATACTCTATTTGAGCTAGTCGTCGATTTTTTCTTTTTATCGATAAAGACCTGTTCCCTTTACCTTCCTTATTTCGTTTACAAACACCACCCATTATTATAGCTTTGTTACAGATGCAACAATTATGGTACAGCACAAACAGCAAAAATAATTACAGAAACAGAAACACAACCTAACATATAACAAGAGCTTTGTATCTCGTGAAGTCTAGACCTGTATGAGCAGGCGAAATAAAGCAAAACTGATCTAGAAAAAATCGAAGAAGCCAACGTCACACGTGCACATTCATATAACGCACTCGAATAACAAATAATATTGAATAAGAACTACTGGCCTATCACTAGTAACTACTAATTTGTTAATACTTCAATAAATGTATAAATACTATGAAAGTGCATTTATCTTTCTGTTTATTTGTTAAATTATCATTTTTACTTGTACGAGTATTTTATTATTATTTTAGTCTTTTAGCAGAATTCAATTTTGGCTATCTAAAATAATGTTTCACAGCTTTTTTCAGTAGGACTAAAAATAGAATTTTGCAAAATGACTTTATTCCTGCTAGAGGATTAATTTAAAAAATTTGGTTTTCTTAACATAATATATTGCGTTATTACATTAACGGTTCAACTAACAAATAATAAATTTTTTGGATACTTGTTTAGAAAACTATAGCGCTTCTAATGCCAGTCGCAAAAATTTTATAATGTAAAAGCTTTTTGAAAAAATGAGCCCTAAAGTTGCCTTTGACGAAACGTGCGAACTGGCCATGACCATCTTATTAATCGATTTTTCGAATCGCCGTACAATGTTGCCAAGCCTAATTAAAAGCAAAGTTAAATCAACTTGTACGAGGTGGCACCACATTACAACTTAAAAATTAAAAAAATGGTTTTTCGATTTGTGATGTTATTTAATAGATAATCACAAAATTCTTACTATCAAAAGTGTTTAATATATTTATAAGAATATCCGAAAGTCAATTAAAATTCTTTACCTTAACACTGGCACTCTATTTAAAAAAAAAATATTTTTTTTTATTTGCAAAAAAAACATTATTGACTTTCGTAAATACATCTTTTAGAATTGTTAGAGTCAGTAAAAGCAGAATTAAAAATTAATAAAAACTAAAAAAGTTATTTGAAAAATTAATTTTCTAACATGGCGACGGCTATCGAACCCTCTTAATTGAATTTGCGTTTTTGCACAAATTCTAAAATCATTCTTGACAGACAATACGTCAACTGTCAATATCAAGTTTAAGCCAACTGCGAGGCATTCAAAATTATGAAAATTTCTATTAGATATATGCAACATAGAGAAAGTATAAGCTTAAATATACTCTATGAGTTGCGTCAGGCAATAGTGCCAAAATTGATGAGATTAATAATAATAATCCTTAAATGTTAGCGAATGTCAGTAACGCAATTGTCCAAAGAGTTCGCAAATGCTTTCAAGTGCTTTTTTTTAATTTATTCTTATTAACGTGTTGAACTATCGATTCATTAAATTAAAAGTGACTTTAGGTTCAGATGTCAACTTAACAACTGTCATTTCGATTTGAAGCTAAAGGTACGTTCACACTCACAGTTCAAAGTTAAACAATAAATTATTGATTAAATTTTTTATTTTTCATTCATTGCTTAATCATAAATATACTATTTTACTGATTTCCACACCACCTACAAGAGGTACAGTAAATGATGCGTTTTTTTTATAGTGGTGTCCTCAGTAGGCCTAATCCACTGTCGAAATTTAAAAAGCGCTAATATTTGCCAAATCAAAAACATGTTTGCTTAAATCTCAGATCTGTTTTCTCCCCTTAGAAAACGACACCAACCGCCTAACAACTACAGAATCTAAAAATATACGCTGTTTGTTTAGATTTCACATCCGTTTTCTCCCCTCAGAAAACGACACCTGTTATTTGTGCGCAAACTCCGCAAAATTAAAACAAATACACTTGTTTATATATATATTTATGACAATGTCTATAACTAACAATACATCAGAATCAATCAACTAAACAAATTATAAATTACAATACTTACATCTAGTTGTTTAAAACGTTTAATGAGACAAATATAAATACGTAAACAATCTAATTCTATTACATAAAACATTACTTACATTTTTTTTATTCTTAAATACATGACAACTCAATGCGTTGCTGTTTATGATCAAAATAAAACATCTAAATAGCTTGCGGTTTATATCTATAACTAACATCACATCAATACCAATCAACTAAATAAATTAAAACAAATTAGAAGTTACAGTACTTATATCTAATTATTTAAGACGCTTAATAAAGCAAATATTTTAAAAACTATGCAAAAAAAGTGAGTGTTTGGTTTTTGACGTCTTTTTAATAAAACCATAAATAGCAAAAAGCATCGCATGTATACTAAAAGCTTGGACAATAAGTGAGATCTCCACGAAACACTTTTATATCTAACCCCTTCTTGACTTACAGAAAACGTGTTAGGCTCTTCTAACCGAAAGCTTCAGGATTGGATAAAAAGTCCACCGCACAGAAGTCAAACATTGTCGAAAACAAACAAACAACATACATTTAACACCAATCACTATAAATGTTTTCATTAAAAAGAAAAGAAAAGGTGGAGACCGTGAAACTGATTTGTTTTCTAAATATTTCTTTTTACAAAAAAATTAAAACTTAGAAGAATGTGACGTCACAGAAAATACATAATAGACTTATTTAAAATTAAATACATAACAACGTATCGCTGTGCTGCCGTAAAACAAAAGAAGAAATGACATAAAAAATTACAAAACAGTTGATTTTTACGACAACAGAACTGATAACAAACAGAACAAAAACTTGTTGTTATTTAAAAAATGTAAAATTAATCATTGAATAGGTTTTATGATAAATGCAAAACTTAAAAAAAAACATTTCAACAAGAAGAAACTAAATGTTTTATAATATTTTATTGATTTATTGGTAAGAATAGAGTTGTCTCACTTTCAACACAATTCTTCATTTGAAATTTAACTTCGCAAAAATAATCAAATACAAAGAAGTATTAATTAAACAATAATTAAAAAACAGGAATAGAGCGCACTATTTATTCAAAAAAAACATGATATTTAACTCTACATCATAGAACACAGAGCTTACTCCGATGATAATCAAAAAGGCATTGAATATAAAATAAAAACAGTATAAGCACCCTTATGTTTATAAGAAATGTTGTCTAACTTATATATAGAGTGTTGTTTATAATTTGGCGTCATAGATGGCCATTATTTATAAAGCAATTACTGCAAATATCAAAATAATTACAAATTAAATAAATAAAAATAATTAAACATAAAATGTAAAGTTCACAACCGACAAACTTACACAGATTAATTCTTCGCTTCACTTCACTTTTAACAGTTTGTTTTAAAAAATTAATAACTTAAACAACACTTTAAACTAACTTATAAAGAACACTATAAATAATATTTAGACTAAAAAAACAACTATAACTAATAAAAAGCACTATAAACTATATTTATAGTAAAAAAACCCAACTAAAACAGAATTATTGAAACTGCTGAAATACAATAGTTTTTAACCTAAAAATCACTTTGTCTTACCTCTAAGCTTGGAAACAGCTGCTGATCTGCGTGCACGCGATTTATAGGTCGACAGATGGCAGTTGTAGTGGCAGCCTTTATGTCATCTGATGTTGACTCATCGATTTTTGTTGAAAATGACAATGACAATTTGACATTCTCAAAGTTTCGCCGAAGTTTTAAAAAAATAACTTTCAACTTAATAGCATCTTTTTTCTAAATTATTTACATTTAAATAGATATATTTTTAAATATATTACGTTTTTGCCGACGTTTGCAATTAAAAACAACCATTTTAGGACACTTCCAAATATGGTTCTCACAATAACTCAAAAAACTTTTGACGAAGCTGTTGAAGAAAATATTAATGACTTTGGCCTTTCCCATGAAGAAGCTTTAACTGAAGCTGTTAACCAATTTAAAGCTCAGGTAATTCTAAAACATATTGTAGAGTAATCTAAATGCATAAAATTAAAGGGTGTTGATCTGAGTCAAGTTGTGACTGAGGCAGGAGCTTCGAAAGATTTTCAGGAATTAAACGCACTAATTCAAGGCCTGAAAGATGAAAATAATGATTCTGAAAAATTAATTAGCTTGAAAGTCATATGTGATAAAGGAATTCAATACAGAGTTCAAGCTGGTCGAGATGGTGCTTACAATATACTTTTAGATATTTATCTTAAATCGGAAACAACCAATGAAAACAAAATAGAGACTTTGAAAGCAATGTTAAGTTTGATGACTAAACAACCTGACCTATTGGATGATAGAGGGGCTCAAATTATTATTAATAATTTAAGTCTAGAAAATTTAGAAGTTTTGAAGTTAAGTTTGAAATTATGTAGGGAATGTTGTGTCATGCACGAAATGAACCGACAAAAATTTATACAATTGAAAATTGTACAGCAGCTTGCAAGTATTCTTAAAAATGATAAGATCGAGCTGCTAAAAGATATTTTGCTCGTTTTAAGAGCTCTTGTTTTGGATGACGATATCAGAGTAGAATTTGGACATGCTCATGAACATGCACGACTTATTGCCAACGAATTACTGGCTGAAATTACAGGATTATTAGAAAGTAAGTTTGTATGTATTGTACACTAGAAATATATCATTTTTAATAGCGTATTGTTATACGAGCTGCGCAAGATATTCGTTCGTGGCAGCCACAAGTGCTTCAAACGATTAAGGGCCATAAACATGCCTTGTAAAACGAGTGTGACATGTTTTTTTTATATATTTCGTTTTTAATAATACGTAAAAATAGAATTTAGTAAATAATTGGCATAACAAATAAAATTTACTTTTTAAATATGGTTTTTGGTCTTTTTATTAAAATATTTTATGGTAATAATGTTTGTTTGTATATTTTAGAACATAAAGCTAACGAATTGTTTGTCAGTGATTTACTAGTAACATTATCAAATCTACTGGTACGAGCTGAATTTTGTTCAGAAGTAGAAGAAGCTGGGGGTCTAGAAGTTTTAAAAGAAGTGATGATAAGCTGCAACAGAAATGAAGTTAGTGAATATAATATGTTATAACAGGCATAATCGTTTAATTAATCTATTTTTAGAAAATTATCCGACAATCATTTAAACTTATCAAGTCTTTGTCAGGTAATGACGCTTGCAAAGCTCATATTATTCTGAAGGGCTTGGCTCCAATTGTGGTTACATCCTTAAACACTCATCAGGTATGTTCAAAACCGAGTTTTTTTTGGTACAATAAGATTAACTACCTATGCAGAGCGGACATTGTAATATTTCAAAAACTTTTTTATATTTTTTTCTGTTAGGGTGTTTTACAAACTGCTGCCGCCGGTCTTAATGCAATTGCAGCTCTATGCTTGCGTAATCCTGACAACAGCAAGGCTTTTTTTGAAGCCTCTGCTCCTGAAGTAATGGTTGATATAATGAAAAAGTATCCAAGTGAGAAATTTGTTCAAGTAAAAATGTTTCTTTTTCTCAAATATAAATAATTTATTAATATTTTATTTCAGCGATCTGCTTGTTGGGCTATAAGAAATATGGTTTCGAGAAGTCGGTATCAAAATAAACACTTTATTGAACTGGGTGTAGAAGAGATTTTGCATAAAGCTTTGGTTAATTTTAAAGAATTTGAATATGATATAAAAGCCGCTTTAAGAGATTTGGACTGCACTGTAGACTTTAAAGAAGAGTGGACTGGGAAAGGTGGACTTATTACATCGGAAACTTCACTTAAAAAAGACTAAAAAAAATTTATTACACTTGAGATTTTTTTACTTTTATAATGCTATCTATACTTATAATATTGATAATTCACTAATTTATTACTATGATTAAAATATTTTATTTATACGTTAAAATTGCTAAATACATAGAATTTTATTATTATTTACATTTGGAACAGGTTTTCAATGTTATTCAATATAGAGAAATGTATCAAAAACAAAATTTAAGAAACAGATGATTTTTTAAACATTTTAAATATTCTACTCACTTTTCTTAAACCATGACTTGTCATTAAAATGAGGGTTTGAAAAAAAAATCAAACGAAAACAAGAATTAAATTTAAAATTTGCGACATGAGCTTATCACTATCGGCTCAATACTTTTTGTTTAACAATTTGGTTGTATCGGATTAGTCAAACTAGTCGTTGATCTCAAACTCATTGATCGGATACGGCATTTGCTTATGGTTAACATTCAAAATCTATTAATTTTTTATAGGTTCATCTTACATGTGAAAGCTTGTATCTGTTTGACAGATATAGATCTTAGTTTTAATTATTAAACATGTCAACAGCTAAATTTGTTTTATTTCCGAGAACTTTATTTGGTGCTTACTAAAATTAAAACAAAATATGCGATGTTGCATACGGTCTTAAGAGTTAAAGGCGTTTATCTGCCAAACCTTGCAAATTACTATAGTGTTGTGGGCCAAATGCTGATTTTGGGCTAAGATGCATTCAACTTTATCGTTCAATTAAAGATTTGAAGGCCGAAAATTAAAGATTAATTAGTTTTCTATGTTGATGAAGGTGTGCTTTTTGAATTTTAAAATTGCGGTCTTTTTATCATAGAGGTGTCAACTTGATATTAATTTTCAATGACATTAGGAGCTTGGTCCGTGTTAGGACAAACAGTCGATTTACGTACGCATTGTAGAAAGTGCAATGTGTTAGTTATTCAATAAATCTAATTAAGTAAGATGTGCTAATATTGCGCTTGACTTATTCCCACAACAAATAAGATTCAGCAAATTATTAGAAACTAAGTATTTATATGATTTTATCAACATTCTCAGCGCCATCTGTAGTCAATAGTCAAAACCATCATTCTTTACGATACAATGTATTGCTAACTTGAAATAGGGTCGATTTTGGGGCGACTTTTGACCATGAACGGTTTTAGAATGCCAAACTGATGAAAAGAAATAAACATTTTGGTATTGACAAGTGTGTGTAAGCATCTTATTTCCTAGTCAGTGGCGCACATATCTACATTATAACTACAAACTTGATCATGTTCGTTTGTGGTGTCGAACTCAATATTTCCAGCACGGTATGGTGGTTTTTCTATCTATGGATATAGTCACAGTTGACTAGATTGTCAAATACTTTAATAATTATTTTTCCAATCTTGAGTCTTTACTGAGCTTATTAATATTTTCAATCTGAGTCTTTTATAGATATCTATAAACACACTAGTCATCTCTTATAGATGTTTTTAAATACATAACTGTTAAAAAAAGAATTACGCCAGTGTCATAATTTTTATGCTAACAAATTATTACTGTTATATTTTTGGAAGGAAATCCGTATTTATTTTAAACTGAGATTGTTTTGAAAATTGGTTCTAATTAGAAACATAGTGGCTTAAAGCAGAGCTGCAAGAATTTGTTACATGGGGATATTGCTACATTCAGAATTGTTAGGCAACTTCGGACTTATCAGGTAAGTTGTTTTGGCTACTTTCCGAATTTTTGGTGGAGCACATAAATTCCGTCCTTTTTGTAAGTAATATTAGTTTTTTGTCAAAAATAAAACTAATTGTCAAACAAACATTTTTAAATTGAATTTTAAATCTACCTTGTAGCTGTTACCTACCATTAGCGGCCAAATTTCTCAGATCTTAAAATTTTAATTTTTTTTTATAAAATTAAAGAAAAAAAACGCAAATTTGACAAATAGCCTAAAAAACACGTCTTATAAGGGGTATTGGCGCACGTTCCCGTTCCTGTGTAAATTGGTGTTTTATGTCACTAGTGAGCCATTATTAAAGCTTACGAGTGAAGTAAAACGCAAAAATTACACAAGAACGAGTGAAAGACAATATTTTAATGGTTTTATTGCACGACACGACACCTTTCAAGTTCCAAAATGTTCAAAAGTCTTAAAAACAATTTGACGTTTTGTTTGACAAATAATTTTTGAAATTTTAGGTTTAAGGCTTACACAGGAGATTTATGTGAAATCTTAAAAGTGTCTTGCAATAAATAATTTGTGGGAATTCTACGTTATTCAAATGATTAAAAAATAAAAAACACAATTATTGGTGTAGTAATAATAATAATTTACAATCAAGCTGAAATTAATGCGTTTTCTGAGCTCCATGGTTTTCTGCCGTCATTTTGAAGCAATAATAGTATCTGCTCACTTGTTGCGCAATATACTATTATTATTTTTTTGTGAGGCATTTTGCACTTTGTGTGCGTGCCTGTCCGACAGGCTAAACCGAAATTTTAACTTAACTTAAATCAAAATTAAAGATTTATTTCACTGTTTTTTTACTTTTCGTTTACTTTTCCCCCCTAAATAACGGAAAACGGTCATATTATCAAAACAAAAACATGAAATGGTGAAACGAAGATAGTCATACGGTCTTACGTGAATTTCTAATATGTAGGACAAAGCGCAGAAATAGGTTATATTTGACTCGACAAATCACGTAAACTTTTTGTTCTGGTTGTGAAAAAATCAGCATTTATAGTTCAAAAATAACCGAAAGAACTGAGTCAAAAACTGATAAATAGTAAATAAAAAGCCTTTCGAAGAAATAAAAAAGTGCAAAGTATTAATTCATAACCTCAAATAATTAAATATATTGAATTGCCATTGGTATATATTTTTAAAAAAATGGCAGAATGGTTAGGGTTCATGGTCTCAATTAAATGTAAAGATGGTAATTGTTATCAAGGAGAAATCCAATCGACCTCAATAGCCGAAATTAGTTTAACAAAGGCATTTTGCAATGGGACACCTTGCCCGCAAAATCAAATTACTATAAGGTGAGAATTTCTTTTTTTTTAAGTCTTTAATTGAGGTACCACATTCTTCACACTTAAACCATTTTACATAATATTGTTACAAGAAGGAAAAGGTATTTGGAGAGCTTTGAAACTGAGTTTAAGATATTTATTATGTGCACTAGTCACAGTCATTAAGGTTAAAGAGTTTTTACAAGTCGGATCCTTTTTATTTTATTTACAAGCACCTAACTGTTTTATTATACCCTTATCTGTTACCGGCCTAACTCTACTGTTCTTCAATTACCTTGTCCCTCAATATACTTTTTTGTTTCGCATTTAACGGCATTTTGGTTGTCGATTGAAATTTAAAGAACAAAACACACAATTTAAGTAATTTGTACTTAGGGGCTTTTAGAGCTTGTGGCTTTAATAATTAAAACATTTTTGTGCAAAAAATGAAAAATAAAGCGACAATTTTTCGGACAAACAAGCTCTGACGTTTCTTTGACATGTACGTTTCTCCGTATAAACTAATCAACCATTGAACATACGCACAATGGCAAGTGTTTTATGAGTTCACGGTAATTATGAGTAAAGTTTAAAAATAATAGGTAATACAAGCTGACTTAAACTAAATTATTGATTTATTTTTTATTAGATAAATAACATTTAGGGCTGAAGCAATAATTAGCTTTAGTCTTGAAATGTGGAGAAATACGAACTGTTAATAACTCATTTGCGACGATGGTCGCCAAAATATGAAAAATTTCAGTGTCTATAACATTCCACTTATTTTTATTACCTTTTTTTCCTTACTTTTATTGTATTTATAACTTTATTTCTGATTTATAAGTAAATATGACAACTGTCATTTTTCTGATAGGCGCAGACAAGCTTAAGCTTCAAAATAATTGCTCCCTTGAGTGCTTCTCGAACTTAACTGCGAGATTAAACTCCGACTTTAGTGTAAAATAAAAAAAAAACGAACTTTACTTTAAAAACGTCTGGTAAAACCCTAAAAGCTGTCACTGTGATAAACATTTTTCAAATGAAATTACAGCAAAAGTACATAATTATACGTATACTCTTATTTGAAAAAATAAATACAAACCACATTTGTGAAAACATATTTTTAGTTCAGTTTGAGGTTTGTTCATAATCATTTTATTTGGTGTAAACAAAATTGGAATAAATAAGGGCTCTATAGACTTTTTTTAAAAGACATTAAATACAATTTTTTATTCAAGATTTTTGTTATTATAAATTCTTATACTTCTCAATACGTATCATTTGATTGATACCTTTATCATGATAGCTGGTTTTTTACATCTTGCATTTAGAATGACGGCACATAGTTAATGATTCATTGTCATCCTAACTATGGTGTATTGTCAAGTAACTGTCGTTTTTGTTTTTCTAAATATGTATTATTGTTTTTTTTAGAAACTTTTGTTTTTGGTTTAAACGGTGTATGACAAGTTGAATTTTTAGGAACATAAAACACTGATAAAAATATTTAGTTCTACATTGTACCATGGTAGTGGCTAATGGTAGGTTGTTCATTTTTTCAGAAGCAATCAAATTAACAATTTATCATTAATTGAGAAACAGAGCAGTTCACCTCAACAAAGTAGTACCGTAACAATAGCTAAGCCTATAGCTAAACGAGCTGGAAGAGTGCAGAGTACCTCGGAACTTACAAATTATCTCACAAAAAATCCAAATTTTATTGGAAGCCATAGTAAATCAAAGCCTATTGACATTGAGTGTAAAACGAACAACAGTTTTGGCAATGATTTAAGCTTTAAAAATGGAACACCCAATAAAAAAGATAGAATTAAGGGAAAATGGGTTAAAGGTCGGAAAGATGAAGAGTGTTTTGGTTCACCTCTAGATCACAAAATTAACAAGGATTTTGACTTTGAGAAAAACTTGGCACTTTTTGATAAACAAGCGGTTTGGGATGAAATTAATAATTCTCAAAAGCCAGATGTTATTAAAAATGTAGATAGCAAGAAACCATCAAAATACAGGTAATAAAAAAAGGAAAACTTTTTAAAAGCTATGTATTTTTAATTTTAGACACGACGAAAACGTCATAGCAAGCACGCCGGCTTCTTATAGACAGATCATAGTTCCCAAACAAGACTTCTATGAATATGTAACCGATGACGGTTTAATAATTCCTAGCATTTCTCGTTCGCTTCGTAAAAAACTTTGGGACGTTGCTGATAGAGTCGGTCTGACGTTAGAACGACGAATAGAACTAATGGGGCGAGCCGCCGCTGAAATATCTATTCAACTTTTGGGGGGAGGACATCGGCTAAATCCTCATAATTCTCATCAATTTCCCACTGTTGTGATACTATGTGGGCCGCACAAGTATTAAGCTGGACGAAACTGTTTACATTTTTTTGTATTTAATTTATTTTAGTCAAGGAGCCGTGGGCGTCAATGCAGCTAGACAGTTGGCAAGTCATGGGGTTCATACGATTGTTCATGCAATTTTGCCAGAAACGGCAGTTATAAAAAAAGAGCTATCATTATACGCTCTCACAAGAAATTCAATCGTCCAGTCCAGTACAAATCTGCCAAATTTTGCTGATTTAATAATCGTAGCATTGTGCGAAGATACTGAAACACCAACATTATATCCCGAGCTATGTGAATGGGCGAATCGCAATCGGGCGCATATTTTGGCTTTGGATCCACCACCTTTTGGCACACCTGGTATCATACCAAAATATTCTCTTATTCCTGTATTGCCATTACCTCATTCATCGAACAATGGAAAATTATATTTGTGTAATTTGGGATTTCCGATAGATGTTTTTCGTGAGGTCGGAATTAAGTATAAGTCGCCTTTTGGCCCAAAATTTGTTATACCACTGCATCCAAAGGATGACTAATTTTTATATATTATAAAAATCTATTTTATAATTGTGATTTTATTTTTTCGTAACGGACAATGTAATTAACTGATAGTAGTAGTTGTTTTTTTTTATGGGACAGAATGGGGAGAACTTTTTTAATTGGGTTCAAATATTTTACAGTTCTACATGTTTTGTTGATTTCAAAATTATGGTATGGACAAAAATACCGATGAATTTTATGAGATCTTTTTTAGTTTAAACTTTTTTTTTTTTAAATATAACAACTACGTTTTTACACTGGTTTTATTTAAACTTTCATTTTTATATAATGGTTTGTAATTGTCTAAAAAAGAATGGTGGCTCCACCTAAATAATTGCAAACGTATCAGATGTTAATGGTAATTAGAAAAAAACCTTCTTTTATTCGTTTTGATTGAGTGAAATAGAGTTTTAAATATGCTTAAGGGTATTCTGATTTTTTCTTATAAATGTTTTTTGTGAGGTCAAAATTAAGTATAAGTCGTATTTTGGCTTGACATTTGTTATATCCATGCACTCAAAGGACCACGATTTGACAACCGTCGTAAACGATTTTAGACCTCTGTCTATTTTACTACAAATTATTTTTCTTTATTCCTAGCGATCAAGTGTAGTTATAATTTTTTATATTGATACAAATTTAAAAGTAGACTATACTCTTAACTATTGATATACATAGTTGAATCTTATGTACACGTTATTAAACAAATATCTTTTAGGGGTTAAAATCTTTTTGCTGCCATATAATTTTACGCACTTAAATGTTTGTTTAACTTGTCAACTAAAACAAGAGTTAGTTGTTTAGACAAAAAATCTAAGGTAAGTAGATGCAGGTTGGTTAAAATAATTTTATATGAACTCACGATGCTGACCAATTGATGCTGTTTATTAAAATGCTTGAGGAATATGATCCAAAACTGTATATAGCTTGTAAAAACACTGCACTGATTTACTCAGTTCCTTAACATGTCGAGTGGCAAAAATGTACTTAACAGTTTTAAATCATCTACATAGATATAAATCTTTGGAGTGTCTCAGAAGTCTAGCCTAGCTAATGCAGTCTCATATTCGTTTTGTATGTCACACCACTGCTTGAAGTTATCGTAAGTAATTTGATAACGATCTTTTACTTTTCTGAAACCACCGCACTGGAATTAGAATCTTTCATGGAGCTTCTGATTCAATGTTTTTGTTGTTTTCACTTTCACTAATTTTTGATGCAGAGGCTAATATAATTAGTGCTTTTGGAGCAAAAAACTTCAAATCTAATTCCTAAAAGAGTTTTCTCTGTAGTCGTGCGGCTTTAAATTTAAACAAACTTGATTTGATGTTAAATTTATTATTTATAAAATACATACATAAATTTTATTTTTGAAACATTGTTTAAAATTCATTCATTTTTTGAATTATTAAATGTTTGTATAATAAATAAATGTTTTCAAAACCACAAAATTCAGTCACGCCATTGCACAAAAACAATACTAATTTTTTTATAATTTGAGTATTTATTTAATTTTAATTTGTTTATTTTATTTTATCTTATTTTAAACAATTCAATGTCAGCAACGCTTTAAAATGTTTTGTCTTCTTTTTGTTGACTCTCACGTTCACTTTACATACAAGTTACATAAATGTATATAATAAATATTAAAATATTTTTATATCATATTTATAGGAGTACGCCACTGCGTAAGTCACAAAACGTGCATAAAACCTAAAAGTAGATCCAACGTTCTATCTGCATATTTCTAAAATGTCAATGTCAAGCTATATGAACTAAAATATTAAATTAGTTAAAATGTTGATGCTGCGTGTGTACGACGTGTGATTTTTTTTTATCGTTATTTGAATAAATAACTGGAATCTTCAATGCGGGAGTACTTTAATTATTTTTTTATCTATTCTATATAATATATAGGTTAAAAATCATTAGGATTTTTGCAAGATGCAGACTTGCTCTACACACTGTCATCTCAGCTCATTGTGATAAACATTTTTTTTCGTGAATTTTAAATGTGCTAATTGAATTAAATCTGTTTGTTTTTGTTGCAAAAACGTGCATTTGTAAATAAAAGAAGAATAATTAATGAAAATGATTATTCAAGATTGTTTCCAATCGATCCGCGAATATGTGGGTGAGTATCTACTTTAAGTTCTGTCTTAACAAACATTTAATTATAATTACAGTATTGTAACGGGTTCTACACTGTTATAGCATAACCAAGCAATAAATATTAATTATTATTGTCACTTAAAATATTAGTTGTAAAGGCGTTTCGTAGAAGCGTACGGAAATGACTTGTATTTTATTAAAGCTGTCTTAATATTGGGTCTCAAAGACAAAAGACTACAAACTGGTTTCATTTTAATTTATTTGAATAATATTAATGATCAATTTTATATCATAAGTCTAATACAACTTTGTGATCATTGGTCAATATAATATTTTATAAAGGTGTTCCTTTTAGTTAGAAAACTGTTTTACCTTGAAAATAAAAGGGCGATTCCACTATTTTTAATCATAAGCCTTCTTATCTACTAGCTTATCTTTTATTTGCCCATTCAACTAGCACTATTTCACTTTAAATTTTGGTAATCTGTCAGTGTCGCCGGGCAATTATTAATAAATTAATTATTATTTGTATATTTTTACAGTGATGATAAGAAACTATTCATTAATTTAAAAAATGCTTGCCTTTTAGAAGTTATACAGCGTGGTCAACAATGACTGTTTGAGTTGGCAATCCTACATTCCATTTTAAAATGGTACAACTACAACCACTTTCTGTTGTTGACGGGTGACACTTTTGACACTGATAACATCATTGACAAAAGTTAATCACTATGACATATCCTAATTCTTTTTTATGAGTGTTATGTTAAATATTTGTTAAGCAAGCGTATTTTAAACTGGCGTATTCTTGACATAAGCTACGCCATACGTTTTCGATGAATTTGTCTCGTTCTGAATAAACGGTTCAGGTATTATTTGAAATGATTTTTTGTGAAGAATAAAAATTCTGTTCTATGAAAATTGTATTTTATTAAATTAAAATAATGATTTGCATTTTTTTCACACACTTTTTAATAACAGTAATAGTTATTTACCTAACGAGTTGGAAAAATGAAATTTCCTACATAAGCACTTTGTCGTGCTGTATTAGTGCGATTGGGGAAAATTTTTTTCTGAAATAGTTAGGTATACTTAATTCTTTTTGTAACGAATAACTCTAATTTATTAATAACTAGCTGACCCGGCGAACTTCGTACCGCCTAACAGTCAATGAATGTCGTGTTACTTTTTAGCTGAACTAATTTAGGCTTTGATAAACGTAAAACAATGATACAAAATAATATATTTATATAGATAGAAACAAAAAAGTATTTTATTATGATGAATGATGATGAAAACATACATACAGAATGAGAATAAAAATAAAAAAAAATAAAAAATAATAATTAAGTACTTCAAACTCATGTCAGAAAAAAATGATTGAAAACTATGTTGTGCAGATTGGGGAAAAAAAATTAAACTCGGATTAATTCATTAATAGGATTTTCATTCAAGCACTTTGTGGTAAACGACATTCTTTGTTTTTTGGTCAGGCGCAAGAACAAATAAAGCGGATGGTTTGCCGACACGTGAGCATGCCACGTACAATTGACCATGACAAAAACATGCATTTTCCAGATTGAGGCGACAAATAGTCAAGGATTGGCCCTGTGATTTGTTGATCGTCATGGCGAAGGCAAGACGAATCGGGAATTGAATTCGTTTAAACTCAAAGGGCATATCCGTTGGAATCATCGGAATCCTTGGAATAAGAACTTCCTCATCTTTAAATTTTCCTTTAAGTATCGACGCGTGCAATTTCTCGCAGATAATTGACTCGCGATATTCCGTTGCCTAATTGCATTACGGCTTCGCTGAGAAAGATTAGATCTTCTAGGACGCGGCATTGTTACTAAAATGTGCACTCGCATAAAACCACCAAATATAATAACAGTGCCTGAACTTTCGAGACATAGACAATAGCTCAAAGAGTATATAACCACTACGTATGAATAGCTTATCAAGAAAAATCATAGACAACCTATAAAAAGACATTTACACTTTTGTTAACCTGTAGATTTTTTTCCTCAATCTTATAACCTTTACCAACTGATTTTTCATTCCCTAAATTCCGTTCCTTTCCGATGATTTTAGGTTTTTACTGTAGAATAAATCTTAGGTATTATTTTCGGGAATTAAAAACAAATATAACAGTACCTGAACTTTGTAGACATTTTACAAAAAATAAATTTCTGAACGCACACATGATGTCTTCAGAAAAAAATAAAGTTGTGGCTTAAAGGTCTCAGCAACCAGGCCATAAGCTCCAAAAAAAATAGTTGTTACACTATTTGACAGGATTGGACAACAAATGTTTGACATGTAATAAACAAATCAGCATCTATTGAAATGATTAAGTATTCATTACACATATCGAGTTTTCATTGTTATTAAGATGTATTCTGCTATTCGGGACGGAAACAAATCCAACAAATCAAAAACCATGGCAATCGGTCCAGCCGTTCTCGAGTTATAAGTGTTGTAACAAACACGACTTTCTTTTATATATATAGATAAATGATTTAGTTTTTTACTTGTTTGTTCGGTTGGTAGCGCTGCTTGTTTTATAGTTAAGACATGTATAATACTTGTTATCTGATTTTTTTAATTTAAAGTGGTCTTATTGTTTGGTTGCTATGGTTTTATTTAATTAAAAGAACATTGTTTCGAAAATGTTTCCCTAGTTTCAGCTTCTTTCTCGGTCACTTGGATATTTTTCCATCACGCTACCTAGGTTTTTTGTTGGGACTTTTTTATTTAGAACTTTAACTAAATTGAACTGTTACGCCACTAACTTTTAGAAGTGCAGGTATATATTGGAATTGCAGCTACAATGAACTATAAAAACTTGATTGTTTGAATTAAATATTCGATTACTCAAGGTATTCATTAAAGCATTTTTCTGCCACCGATAAGCTTAAATTTAACTCAAATTTCAAAATTTTACTCTTCGATAGTGAAACATTATCACATTTTAAAACTTTTTACCATACTAGTTATCTTTTATTTCGTACTATATCTAACTGTTTTTTGTTTTAGCGGATTATATTGACATTGATTATTCCATATGGTTGTCCTGGTGCTTGGCTCCCTTACTTATAACATTTTTGCTTCCAGCAGTCATAGCCGTTTTACTTTATATCTCTGCATTTATTATATATGTTCATAAATTGCACTGGACAACTCTTAGAACGACGTTACAAACCGGGGACCGCTGGGAATTAGCCAGAAGAACGACAGCAGTTCTTTGGGATGCACATGGCTGGATCTGGCATGGTAATTTATCTTTTAAAAGTTTTTATGTTTTTATTTAAATTTAATAACTCTTTTGGTATGGATTTTGCTGAAAACATGATCAAACTAATATAATAATTATTAACACAGTTGTAGCATTTGCGAATAAGGTTTTTTATTAATTGATTTTAAGATTTATTAATGTGAATCTACGTAAGAAAATACTAATTTTTTACATGTACGCGGTTGCTTTTCTCTTTAGTTAAATTCTTTACTTTTTTAAATTTTCTCTCTACCAGTATAGTTGATCCAAGACATATGCGGCTGGTGTATTTTACGGCTTTACAACAGCCCAGTTCGTTTATCTTATATCGACCAAACTACTCTTCACAATTTGATTATTGACTAACTCGGTTACGTATCCGGCTCAGATACTCAACATTTGTCAATCGACCACTCGAACAGCGCAGTCGAATACTGGTCACGTATATCCAACATTTTATTGCTTGAGTTGACTATACCTATATGCTTTATAATCTACGTGGATACCACGAATGGTTTCAGTAAACTTATCATAACACTAGTTAGAGATCTCTTACACATGTTAATTGTCTTAAGAAGCTCAATTAAACTAAGTATTTAAACAAAAATGATGATTAAAACATAAAATTTTATTTTTACTATGAAATGTATTTTCTTTTTAAAGGGTCACTACCTGTGGATTTATGTTGGTAAAACAATAAATATTTTTACATTGCAATGTGGTAATTTTTCCATCTAATTTTTGTCTAATCATTTTTTTTTAAATTTTTATTACGAATGTAACTCTTAAAATCTGAAAAATAGAATTCTTTTTAATAACATTTGTCATTTCTATTAATATTAGTTAAATTTTGCTAGAATTTTTGTTTTATTAATGTTTGTTTGGATGTGTTTCTGGTCGCTTGACTTATCTGAAAGATACAGAGATTCTATAAATTGTGTACTGGAGCGAAGCTGTAGGAAGTTTTATTTTTTTTTAATTTTGACTCTAGAATTATTGTTATCAATCAAAAATGACTAACTCACTTTAGTAATCCTTTGTTAGTAATTTAAAATTTAGCGACAAAAACGTTTTGTCTCTTTTAGCTTGCTTTGAAGTTAATATTAAATTGTGCTGGCGCTATTTCTTACAGGTGTAATTTATGCTGTTGTGGTCTATTATTATACGTTTATTTTTGAAGTGTATACAAAATGCATTTAATGAATCTAAGAATTCGGGTTGTAGACCGAAAATTAGATTGTGATGTTTAAAAATACTTCAGCAATTATATTTAGATGAACCGGTTATACCAATATTATTCTTATACAAAAGGGAGACAACTAATTTTTCAAACTAATGGGTTTTTTTAATTTTTTCTCCAATTTTAAAATTCTGCAAAACTTGTCTTGTTTATTATATAAATTATTAATATTAGCTACCATGCAGAACTAAACAAAAAAATTAGTTAGAGAATAATATTAATTATCATAGTTTTTTAAAGCCTAACAATGTATTTGTTTTTACAAAATTCTCACACGTTCTATACATATAGACCCACGTTATAATAGGCGCGAAATTTATTTTTAAAAAATATTCTAAACATTATGAAAAAGTGTTATGTAAAATATATTAAATAGTTGTGTACACTTGAAAGTTAATTATGTAATCAAAGTTTCTGTAAATAAATGGTAATTTTACAATATTTTATATCAAAATAGCCCCGAAAATTATTCTGCGATTAATAATAGTATCAATGTTTGAAACTTATTTATAGATTGACATAAAAAGTGACGTGCGGCTAAAATCCAAATTTAAATTTATTAAAAAATTTCTAATTTGTTGTTGGAAGTCATTCTAAATGTTGGAATCTGTCAGTTAAAGCTGTATCAAAATAATTGTTTTTTGAGCGCTTAAAAATATGTTATTCTTTTGATGGATAAAAATTCTGTAAAAGTTTGAGCTCTTAACATTATGTAATATTGAAAAGTTGATACAATTTTAATAAAGTATTGGTATTTCTAAAATAAGAGTACTTATGGCAAAAAAAATATAGTATAGATTTTCATTTTACTTTTTAAATTTTTCAACTCTTTTTAGTTCTTGATGAAGGTGATGACAACTCTTACCGAAACGTCGACAATAGAATTAATAAATAAATAATATTCAAATAACTTTTGCAACCACATCCTTTTTTCCTAAGAGTTACTTATTTTAGAAATTTTAATTAATTTTGAATATTAGTTTTTCTTGAAGAAATTTTCTATTTTTCATTTAAATGTTATGTGATGTGTTTTAAGTTTGTAGCTAAATAATAAAGTCGCATATCGTCGTGGACAAAAAAATAATACAAAAGTTTTACCTTACAGTATTTAGAAATTTTTAAAAAATGATTTTGACGGCCAGAATTTATTGCATTTGACTCTATCCTTGTGAGAATAAAAATAACTTTTTTATATATTTTTGGATTTATTATATTAATTTTATCTCTTGTAAGAAATTTGATGCTATACAAAAAATTATGTTATAAATTAAATTTTTTGAATGCTATTTCAGATTAAAAATAAATATCTCGTATAAAATTTTTTTTATCTTTGAATAACTGTTGAAAGGGTTTTTATTAAAAATATATCAGAGACTTTTTTTGTAGAAATCTAATTTTTTTATCAGATTATGTATCGAAGTTTATGTGCGTTGCTTTACTATTGAGCTACAAGATCGGAAAATTAAAAAATAATTAAAAAAACTTTAAAAAAAAATTCGACTGAATTTTATTATGTGTGTGTTACTTTATAACTTTTTTTTGGGAGAACAGATGTTGATGTTTTTTTTTTATTTGAAAGCTGTTGCTTTTTATGTGGTCTTATATAAATTAGATGAAGATCTGATCAGTAAAATTTTAAAATATGGGAAGATTTTTTTTGCTCATATGGTTTGAATTGAATAAATTTATAATTATAATGCAGCCTGTTTTGAAAATTTTTAATCTATTGTAGCTATTTTAATATCTGACTGTCAGTTGAAAATTTTGATCGGTTTCTTGTGTTCAATTACATTTCTGCATTAATTATGAATTAACTGTGTATCTAAACTATGAATTTTGCAGGTTATGAAGTAAAAGGTGTCGAAAACCTTGCAGATGCAGGAAATGTTCTATTTATCTATTACCACGGCGCAATTCCTATCGACTTCTATTATTTTCTAGCACACATGATTTTACATCAAGATCATAGGATACAAACTGTGGCTGATCATTTTTTGTTCAAAATTCCAGGTCAGAAATGAACAGTTGGTCAGTAGAAACTTACCATAATGTTAAGGTTTCAGTATTATTGCTGATTGCATGAAAGTCATTCCGGGCACGGTCCAAACATGTGCCAATTCTTTAAAAGATGATTCTTTAGCAATTTCTCCAGGAGGAGTTTACGAGGCTCAGTTTAGCCATCATTATGATCTGATGTGGAAAAAACGTTTAGGATTTGCTAAGGTCGCTTTGGAGGCTAAAGTTGTAAGTTATTATTGGCTATGGATTTTTTTTATATACATATTCTAAAGTAGATTTATTGCATGCCATGACAAAAATTAAGTATGTTTCCAGTGATGTTGGTAACAAAACATAATGAAACTTATACATTATTATTACATTAAGCAAAGTTCAAACTTTAGTTTAATTACTTTTTTGATGGCAGTTCATCTGGCCTTGTAAAAGAACAAATCAATTTTTTAAAAAAATTGGGTTACTATTTATTTTGATTTATAACATTTAAATTGCGTACTTAAATAGGCTATATCGAAATAGACCTGTAAATCATGAATTATAAGTTTTTTAATTTCAAATGTTGACACAGTTTAACATTTTGCTTAACTGTCTAAATCAATGATTTTTTTTTGTTATATGTTTTATTTCCTGTGAAAATTGTTGGTATTGCCAACATGCCAACAGGTTTGTCACATTGATCATATTTAAGCCGAGTCACGTCGGGCTGATATAAATTTAAAAAAGAATTTTTTTAATTTATATATTCAAAATCATATCAAATTCAAAAATCTTTTTTTTTTTGTATAATTTTATAACATTTTGACGTTAGTTTGTAATTCAGATGAAAAAAATTAAAACAGTTATTTTGTACCATAATAATTAGTATGTAGTTTAATCTTTAAAATGTCATAATATGAAACACCTGGTATTACACTCTCGCCAATAAATTTCGTTAAAAAAAAAGTAATTGGAATATTTATCCTATCATCTCAGTACTGTAACATTTACAATTACACTCAACAAAATGACAATTTTATCAAATTAATAGTGTAATTAGTGTATTGCTGTTGTAGATAAAATTACATGCGTTTTCTGAAATGTTTTATTAACGTAACGTAATTACATTATGTTTTACGAGAAACGTAGTAAACTGTTGAATTTAAATAATTAATATGTTCTTGTCTTTTATAACAAGATTTATCATATTTTATTAATGCTAATGTATGTTAAAATATAATATTTTAATTTTTTTCAAAACTGGTTAAATCATAGTCCTAAGTACAAGAGTTGGATTTTTTTGCCATTTGCCATTGGCGCTACACACCATGGTCTGAGGCCGGAAAGTGCGTTTTTGAGCTAAACCTGACAAGAAATCCTTGAATAAATTATTGTTAAAAATCTTTTGTAGAAAGAAAATGCAATGTTTGTCAGAAGGACATCAGAACTAAACCAGTCTGTAAAAACTCAACCCTGCAGGATAAGAAACAGCGCTTCTAATTTAGATTGCTAGATTCGTTTTAAACAAACATAGAAACATTGCAATCTAAAAAGCTTATAAAAATATAATGAATAATAGTAGAATATCGGCCACTGGCCGACAACTATAATACAGTTGTTATTGTTAAGTAAAAATTATATATTTGCAATTATTATTTGATCCACTCATAATTTTGACAAGCAGGGGTGTTTTTCACCAAACTAATTTAGTGGAAATTTTTCAATTTGCAATCTAAACAATTTGTTAAATTTGAAGAGTAACAATTAGTGAAACTACTAATTTAAGGTTTTTTTTATTCTGAGAACATAAATGAACATATGTAGACATTAAAAAAAGCAAACTATAACTTATACCAACATTACGTCACTAAAAAGTGTGTAGTTTATCTGCTTGTTGTAATTCATCTATATCTTGTTTACATTATTGTGGCTGTTGAATTGTAATTGGCTAATTAATGTTTGTTAAGATTAAGTGCACACATGATAAAAAAACCATACTCGCTTATTCAAGGGATTTTTTATGAAATAGTAGCCTTGAATGCTGAAAATTAAAAAAAAACTCAACAGACTGGTTTGAAATGTTTTACACTTACAAAATGTTTTCTTTTCTAGCCAATAGTTCCACTATTCACAGAAAATGTAAGAGAAGCCTTTAGAACGGTTAGCTTTGGAAGACGTATGTTTTTACGTTTATATGCTGCGTTGAGGTTTCCGTTAGTGCCTATTTATGGAGGATTTCCGGTTAAACTGATAACTCATGTTGGTAAACCAATTCAATACGATCCGAATTTGACACCTGAAGATCTTCAGAAGAAGGTTGCTGCGGCTCTTACGGATTTAATTAAAAGTAAACAAAGAATTCCTGGTAGTATATTTCAAGGATTACTGGCTAGAATACCTTACTTTCAAAGAAAGTACTCTAAACATCATGTATCATAAATGATCTTCCTATAGATAGAGAATTTTTTTTACATTCCAGTTTATGAACATGTACTTTTATTAGTCAAATTTTTCTATTTATATCATAAGTGTATCAATGTGAAATGGAAGGGTATAGTTTTATGAAGCAATTAAATCTACGAGCTCAAAACATCTACATGTTAATAAATTATTGTTTTTAAGTTTTTGTTTTATTGTTTATTTGAATTAAACATTTTTTATAAATAAAATCTGAGAAACTTATATTATGTCGAACTAGCTAAACTGGATTTAACTCTAACGACGATTGTAGTCTCTTAAAAGTGTTCAAAATTGCTTAGTAATGGGTTGTCAAGATGACAAAACGGTTTTTTTTACTGAACGATATGATGGTTTTTTATTTTCTGTCAAGTTTTTTTTATTGTTGTCTTGGTGACTACACACTGGAAAACCAATCATATTTGAGACCATTTGTATCACACTTTTAAACGAAATACCTTTTATATAAGTTTAGTATAAAAAAAAAATGAAAAAAAGTTTGGGCTTCTATATAGGTATCTCCCCAAGTGCCTATTACTTCCGTAATGTGATAAAACTTGTCACTGCAAATTCAATTAAATCTTGATTTGTTGCAACTTGCTGATGAGTTTCAATAAAAACGAAACATGTAGTCTGAATGAATTTGCAGTTGATTTATTTTACCGTTTGAGGCAAAAGACTCTAACTTGATAACTTTGTTGTCTCATAAGCGATAAAGTTTTTGCTTCAAGTTGTAAATTATAAAAATTAATTGTAAAAATTCTAAATTATAGAATGTCAGTGTTGATAGAAATTAGATACAATTTAAAACAAAAAGTAATGTACAAAGTAAAAGAGGCGGCACACTTCTTACGCCAACTGCGTTCTTAGAATCATTTATAAAAACCCGTTAAAAGTCACTACAAAATCATTAAATTCTTAAACTGTTGCGACTTGCTGATGAGATCCAATAAGAACGAAAGATGTCCAAGTTTACAGATGTAGTTGGAGTGAATGAAACTTAACAAGATTCTGTAAATTTACTGTCAAAAATATATGACAATTGGCTGATGTCTTTGAAAAATTTTAACAGACTGCTTAAGCCTGACGTCACAGACTATGGAATGAGAACTTGATGTTTCTAAATAAATACAAGAACATAATCCTAAAAGCAATAACAGCTGCACATTGGGTAAGCGTTTAGCATTCGTTTAAGCTTTAGTACTTGTTTTTGGTGAACTGAACCACATTTTCACAAACATCTCTTTGTCAACAGTACTAATGTATCCATGTCACTGCATTTGAAAAGATTTGAGCTCCTCCCCAGACGTGATCAGTTGGATACTCTATTAAACTCTGTTTTCAATAGTTTCAATTTAATTTTTACTATCTATTAATTAAACTCATTTAATTTTTACTCTATAAATACTGTTTACTGAAGTCTATGGTATTAATCAAGATAAATTTTGTGACAGTTGACATCTCACCTTGACAGTTTTAGTCTGTGGTTTCAGTCTTTAATAACTTTAAAAGTTATGATTTGCGAGAAACTTGGTAATAAACCAAGCCGAGTGGTATAAGCGATATAAGCAATCTGTTGATAGAGTATTGGTAAGCTTAGACATAAATAGTGCACAAAAATATTTGGTTTTTAATTTTTTTATCGGACAGTAATATAAATAAAGTTATAAAATATATTTTTTTTAAATGTGATTGATTAAAAAAAAAATAAAACCTTTAAATTATAAAATAGCGTATAATAATTAAACATGCCATTGCACTTTTTTATAAAAAATTAATTTAAAGTCGGGTAGTTACTGCTAAAACACACACTGTAATTTTTTAAACAATTTGTGATAATAACTAAGCAAACATCATTGACAAATTTGATGACGGCATTGCAAGTACCGATTTACAGTTTTATTTACCGTAATACCATTAGATACCAAATATCTCGCAAATATAATCTTTAGACAGTCCACAGAATTTAGTGGTCCACAGATTTTATGGTCCACAATGACATAAGAGTGAATAGAGATAAATATTGTTGCTATTGTGCTAGACAAAAAGATTAATTTTGGTAGGCATTGAAGATGCGCAAGATTGTTTAAATTTTACTTAAAATATTTTTTATTTGAGTTTATTGCAGACAGAAACAATTACTCTTACTGAAAATAATGTGAAAATATTTAAATTTGTTTTTAATTTAATTAAAATTTTAATTTATACATTGGTAGGAAAATGCTTTCCAACTAAATGTTCTCCATGTAATCTTCTTCTAAAAGATATTAACTCAATGGTTTTACAACATAACCGCACATTTTAAATGTCAACATTTAAAAAAGTAGATATTTATTGAGATTTATTTTTATAGGTGTTTGAGTAATAATAAAAATTGTGTGTTTATACTTTTTTATTTTATGTTAAAGCCGAGTTTGAACCAGTCTAATGTTAGGAAAAAAACTTGGATATGGACGGGTCCCCACAAGTCTGTTATTTAAAAAGTCTTCGCAACGTTCAGAAGCGCATTAGTTTGCCTCATGAGCAGCCAGTGATGATCGGACGGAACGAGGAAACAGGTCTGACAGATATCCATGTTTCTCGAAATCATTTACAATGTACAGCAAATGTAACCGATGGCAAAGTTTTGGTTAAAACACTTGGGAAATCATCCTCTGGCTGTAACGGATATGCATTAGTGAAGAATGAAGTTTACAGGTTGAAGCATGGAGATATCTTAGAAGTGCGACTTGGCTTTCACGAGTTTGAAATTATATTTGAATCAGTGGAATCAAGCGGCGACGCGCCTTTGGTAAAAAAGCACAAAAGGATGGAATTACTGGGTTTAAAAGCTAAACATAAAGTATTTTCAAGCGAAAACTGGGAGGAAATTAATGGAAAAGATTTATTGGTCTATACGCCGAATAACTGTGTTCCGAAAGCGGAGATTGCTGCTTTTGATTTGGATGGAACAATAATCAAAACAAAATCGGCGGCACGCTTTCCAAAAGGTTATGACGATTGGGTTTTAAATTTTGATAATATTGCACAAACGCTCCAAAAGCTACATGAAGATAACTTCAAAATAGTCATTTTCTCAAATCAAGCCGGATTAAGCAACGATTTTAGCAAAATAAAAGGAATGAAACGAAAAATTGAGACTATAATTGCTGAGTTAGGTGCGCCAATTCAAGTTTTTATAGCTACTGGCAAGTCAGTCTACTGTAAACCTATTCCAGGAATGTGGAATGTTTTAACAAGTAGTAAAAATGGCGAAACTCAAATTAACATTAAAAAATCATTTTACGTTGGAGATGAAGCCGGTAGAGAGAAAAACTTTGCTTCTAACAAAAATAAAGACTTTTCGAAAACTGATCGTCTCTTTGCGCTGAATGTTGGTTTAAAATTCTACACGCCTGAAGAATACTTTCTTAAAGAATCTGCAGCAGATTACAGTATGCCTGAATTTGATCCAAGAAATTTACCAGCACTTACTTATCCTACGATCGTCACTGGCAAAGAAACTGAACTAATTTTAATGGTAGGCGGTCCAGCGTCAGGCAAAACTTATTTTTGCAAAAAATATTTAGTTCCTAAAGGGTATATCTATGTTAGTGGCGACGAACTGGGTACATGGCAGAAATGTTCTAGGATGCTTGAAGAATATTTACAGAAAGCACAGAGTGTAGTTATTGATAACACCAATCCGGACAGACAGAAACGTCAGAGATTTATTGAAGTTGCCAGAAGAAATGGAGTATTATGTAGATGTTTTGTTATGTCTACCGATCTTAGACATGCTAAACATAATAATAGGTTTAGGGAAATTACTAATCGTGAACATAAACCTGTCGGAGATTTAGTCTTTAATTCGTATAAGAAGAATTTTCAAGAGCCGGAACTAAGTGAAGGCTATTCTGAAATCAATAAAATACCGTTTGTATCTGATTTTGACACAGCTGATAATGAGAAGTTATATAAATTGTTTTTATTAGATGACTAATAAATAAATGAAAATTGTTTTTTATCGAGGTTAATCATAATAATGAGTATTGTGTAAACACTGATACTGATTTTTGTAAGATGCAACCTAATGAAATCCATCAAGAAATTTGAGTGATTTGAGAATTTTATTTTTTCACATTTTATCTAAAAGTATCGCTAAGACAGTTGCGATTATAATGTGTTTATGAAGTACATAATATAGACTTTTTAGATAAGTACAAGTAGTACGCTAGAAAACTGGAAAATTGACTTCAATATAATTAATTTAAAACAAATTGGACAAAAGAAAAAAAGACTTTTTAATTTTTCAAATTTTAAGTTGTAATGTTTTGCAGCACATCCGGGGTGCAATTTTGACTATGACTCTAAATGACAAATCTTGTTAGACAATCTTGTCAAAAAAAAACGCCAACACCTATTTGAATCGGATTATGAACTGTAAAGTTATGCGCAAAAGTAGTTTTTTATTGGCAATTTGTTGTACTTTTGAGGTGCAACAAAATCTTATCATTTTGTTTGAGGAGATTTTTCTAATCACTACCAAATTTATAGGCTTTTTTGGTAATTTTTTAATAGATTTAAAAGTCGTAAAAACATTCTACAAGAATTAAATTTTGCTGTTTTTAAAAGAAATCAATGAAAATTTTTCAATTATATGTAAAATGCTTGGTATATTAAAACTGATTGAGAACATTAAGAACGCCCGCTCTACTTGAATTTTTGAAATCCACTTATCTTGTGTTGACACTTTTTCTAATCTCTAAATAACCTGAAGAAAAACTACATTATAAGCCACAAATTGCGTAATAGTTAAAATTTTTAAATAAATAACTGAAATTAATAAAAAAAATTCTATTAAAAGCAAAATAACTTAGATTTTGTAATATTAAATAAAAAAGGTGGAAAAACATTCTACAAAATTTATATTTTACTGCTTTAAACAACTAATTAAAAAAAAATAAAAAAAAAACGCAAAATTTTAGAAAATGTTTCGAACATTACTAGTCAATTATCAAAAAAAGTAATTACTGTTCGTAAAATGTTTACTTTCATTCTGAATTTAAATGATTTTCCGAAAAAAAAACTACATTCTAAGCTACAGATCGCGTAATAGTATCTTTGATTTATCAAAAAAAAGCTAGATTTCTATAATCTTAAGTCAAAAAGATCTAAAAAATCCTCTAACAACATAACAACAAATATATTTTTTTAATAAACAGGAGATCTGGATTTTTCACTTAGCGTTGCCAACATGAAAAAAACTTTTAATAAAACTTTTTTTTTATTTCTTAAAATAAAAAATCGGCAGCGGCACAAAAAATCTTGTGAATCACACCTCCGAAAACGCTTTTGCAAGGGCTCGTAGTTTGTTGTATAAAATCACTCGCCTTGCCAAATGCTTGTTTCCGGCCTTGTGATTCAAATAACTATTTATCCTATTAAAGCATTATATAATTGAAAGCAATCAATAAACATTTAAAAATTTTTTTGAACATTTTTAGTCAATTGACAGAAGTCTGAAATGCCTACTTTAGATACCTGTATAAATTTTAATTTTTGCTTGGTATATTATAACTGATGAGAACTTCCAAATCACCCAATTTAAAAGAAAAAAAATTAAATTCACTTACCTTGTGTTGATACTTTTTCGAATCTGCAAAAAATCTTTAAAAAAACGCATTATAAACTACATATCGAGTAATAATTAATTTTTTTTTATAAATATTTGAACTTGATAGCAATATTTTTGTTTAAAGCAACGACAGGCGTTGCTTTTTAGCTAATTATTTCAAAACTATCTTTGATTTAACAAAAAAACTTTAATTTTTATAATAATAAATCAAATAGTTTTTGACTCATTATTACTAATACAATATTATAAAAGCCATAAAAATAAAAAACAGCACAATGACATCGCCATCTTAACAAAAGTAATGTCAAATCACAATGCGTCAAGTACTTTGATTTAGGTACAATGTGGCATAAAATTGGTCAGACGATCAGAATTTATTGTATATAACTGTACCTAATAGCCGTTAATGTGTAATTTTCATGCTGGAATAGTTGACTGGATTTTACAATCTAATCTAAATAATAAAAAATAAAAGAACGGGACTGGCGACGGTTTTGGAGAATTAAGGGTAATATTATGTACAGTGTTTCCAAGCAAACATGAGCCTTGGAGAGATGTGGCTTGAGAGCGCTTCAGCTTCATGTAACACCTCGCACGTCATCATTTTTAAGCTTCTGATTGGTCTATTTGAATTTACTCCTAAATTTGCTAATTTAGTTCGCATATTTTTTGAGATTCATGTTTGTTTAGAAGCACTGTGTAAAAAAATACATAAATACCTTAAAAAAAGTAAAGCAGCAACTTATTTTTTTTATATTTTGAAGATATTGTTTTATTTTTAAATTACTGCATTTTGGTACTTAGGTTTTCATTAAAAAAATAAGTTTGGATGATAAAAAAATTATAAATTTCTACTTATTGAATAAATTGAAAAAAATCCATTTATAAATTTCCATAAAATCGACCAACTCTGGGTGTTTTATGAAAAGTAGTATTACAATAAATATTAGATTAATAATTTTCTACGCAATTGAATCTTGGATCTATAGTAGATTTTTTCTGGTATATTAAGACTTCAAAGTCATTAACATATTTTAGAACCGCGCCTTCCATCCAGTAAAAAATGGCATTTCCGGGTACAAAGCTATTAATTTTACCAACTCTTACTCCGCCTGCGTAATGCACTCTTCCTACGTGGGTAAAGCCACCATTTTCCCAACCACCCAAAGGAGTTTTCTTGTTTAAAAGAGAAACATGCAAATGAGTGTTGTTTGCAGGTATCCATGAAAAGTTTTCTTGGGGACCACATAAAATCTATAAAAACAAATCAATTAGGTATTAATCTCCTAAAATCAACTTTTTATTTTTAGATTTCAATTGCTTATATACAGAGAGATTTTTGTTTTACTGAACATAACGTTATAAAACGCATGTTCAGTTTTAGAAAAACCATGTCAATACATTGTCGCTAAGTAGGCAACTAAATTAACAAATGTTTTATTTTGACACTTGACAGAAGACAGAACAGAACTTTGCTGAAATTTTATTCATAGATAAGGAAGGTTACGTTACCTCTTAATAACAAGTTTAAAAAGAAACTTTTAATCAAATTAGTTTAATAAATGTTCAAAGTGACCGGCATTTAGGTTGCCGTTTAGGTTCTCATAATGGACCAATAATAATATTGGTCCATTTTTAATTGTTTTTATTGATGGCAACCTAAACGCCGCCAAGGTTTTAGAACTATTGCAAAGACACATAATGCAACGACTAAAAGACTTGAATCTTGAGAGCGCATGGTTTCAAATGGACGGCGCTCCACCACATCCCACGGGCCCTATTACACGTTTCCTGACTGAAAACTTCCAGGATTGCTGGATTGGACGGTTTGGACCAATAGCTTGGCCACTTCGGTCGCCAAATTTATTACCAAACGATTTCTTTCTTTGGAGTTATCTCCAATCTAAAGTCTACAACAGTACCGTAATAGATAGTACAGAAGAATTAAAGAATAGAATACTCACCGCCTGCAACGAAATGAATCCAGTTTTTTTACAAAGTGCTGTACAAGCATTTTATTGCTTGGAACAAGAAGGTGGTCACTTTGAACATTTATTAAACTAATTTGATTAAAAGTTTCTTTTTGAACTTGTTATTAAGAAGTAACATAAGCTTCCTTATCTATGAATAAAATTTCAGAGTTCTGTTCTGTCAAGTGTCAAAATAGAACCTTTGTTAATTAGGTTGCCTACCTAGCGACAATGTATTAACATGGTTTTTTTAAAACTGAACATGCGTTTTATAACGTTATGTTCAGTAAAACAATAGTCTCACTGTATGTCAGTGTTAATTATCAACCATTAACAACAAATTGTGTAACTAGACGTATTTGACAAGCGTTAGACATTATAGAAATTACTATACTCTATTCACTTTCAAGAAAGAGTGCATGAAAACAAATGCATGCAGGCTCTACGTGATCACATCTAAAGCAGGAGATGGTTGATGATTTTTCGGGCAGGACAAGCCGCAGAAGAAATCGTATATTTTATTTTAAACCAATTTGGAATGGTTTAAAAACCATTCAACATTCAAATGGCCAAAATACTCTTTCTTGAATCTGAACAGACTATAGGCGGACTTATTTCATGCTAAAAAGCTAGTATAAAAATAAATATAGATTTAAGAATTTTTTTAGTCATCAGCTAAAATTAGTAAATATTAGGACAGAAATTGTCTTACCAAATACCACTCGAATGTTAATTAAATTCGAAAATTTTGATTTTTGTCAATAATTTGTCACTTATTGAAGGCTCATGATTGGCTTAATTTTTACGAGAGAAACGGTCTTATGGAAACAGCGTTTTACGAGTTTATTTATAAGTAATAAATAAAGTGTCCAAAAGATTTGGAGCGGCTGATATAGAAATTAATGTAGATATTTTAAAATAAATGTAGATATAATGTCGAATAATGTAGATAAAATTTCAAAATGACTACTGCTTCTTATAGAGACAAAAATACGCATGATGGCTGGCAAAATATATTCCAAAGAATAATGTAGTGTAAAAGTGGCTACATTAATAAATGATCTAAACTTGCTAGAAGTGTGTGAGTGCGTAGGTGTTGTCATGCAGCTTCTCAAGTTTAGGGTAATACTGGTAGCAGTTTATAGAAAGCCAAACAATAGTAAAATTAAGGTATTTTTCGACAAGTTTTACGAATTTGTAAGAGAAACAGAAATTTAATTTAATTTTTTCCTCATAATTTGTGAAGCGCAACGTGAGTTTGTCTTAATGTGCGCATTAAACTATTTAATGTTAAATCTTTTTATGCAATTATGACGCATGATTCCGGTTTATTTATACTCATTGCACAACTCGCTATCAAGTCGGCAGGAATTTTCAAAGAATTTTTAATAAGAGAGAACAGGTAGCTAGGGCGAGGATACGGGATGACTAGGATGCCGGTTCTTTTATACTCATTGCACAACTTATTATTTGGGAATAATTCAAAGAGAGACAACACATTGTGGAGGTGGCCCATTAATGTGATTGATTTTGATTGATGTGATTGAGTAATGAGATCAATAATTAATGTGAGTAATATGATTAATGTAATAATGCGATTAATGTAAATGACATGCTATTTGTACACTTGTTTTAATTGTATTACATATTTACATATCTACATTAAGGGTTTTGTGATTTGTTTCAACTCACTGGACATGTTACTCGTGACTGTTTGAAATAAGTATTATCTATCTATTGGAAATACGTGCTGGAAAATACGGTAAAATTACAAACATTGATATGACGTTAGTTTTCTTAGATTTTGGAAGAATACCCTTTTACGCCTACTAACTATGCAGACTTGAATATTTTTTAAATCCTTGCATGTTGTGGAACAGTACTACAAGAAATCTGGTAGTGGTATATAAAGACTAGTGAGGGTATCAAAAAAATAGAAAAAACTATAAAATTTAGAAAGTTATATTGCTTCGTCGTGGCGCTTGCTTAGCGCTTACATTTTAGGTACCTGTTTAAATGGTGAAGCTTTAGTTGGTGTTCCACCCCAAACAATATACGAGTCGGATCTATCAGATCTGATTTCAATTGGTATTACACCACCATTAGTATAATATGAATGTCCAATGTATACGTTTTCGCTGTTTATGTCTTGTCCAGCTATAACAGCGTCTTTTGGTATAGTTCCGGCGTATGGACGCCAATAATAATTCTCTTCAATTGCCACATAGCAGTCTACACTCAGAAACAAAATAAGTGCAAAATATATTAGCAACATGATTGAGACAAACTGTATGGTTTACACACTTGTAGAGTTAAATTTGTCACAAATGTTATCTTTGGTTTATTTATAATTTTTTTAGAAGCATATAGATTCTATGTCAATGTCAGCTGGGTCAAGTAAGTAACCATGCAATATTTATAATCAACATTTAGTTATGATTGATAAATTACATAAATATATATTTAAAAAAAAACAAGAGTATACAACAGTGTCATCAATAGAAATTTTTATGCCTAATATTTTATTTTATACAACAAAAATACTTTCCAGACGTGGTACACCTGTTTTTAAGACATATAGTAAGATTTGTATTACTTAAAATTTTATTATTGTCAACCCTTCCTTTCCCGGAGGCACAGCAATTTTGCTAGATTCAAAAGTCATTACGATCTTTGGCAAGTAATGACAATGATGACAAAATTACTTTTTCAATAATAATAATAATTATTGTTATTATTTTAATTTTGTGATTGAATTTTGATATCAAGAAGTAAAAAATAATTAAAATTTCAATTGGTTTTTTACTTACTAATGTTTATCTTCGGCTGAACAAAGTATTACAATTATTATGATAAAAACCATTAAGGTAAAGTTTAACTCTGGCAGGTCAATGATATCCCAAGTTGTTACAATTAACAAATCATTTAGATAGATTTACAACAAAGTATTTTAAAATTTGAGAGAAAATTACTTTGACGACCATAATCCAAACGACAAAAAAAGTTAGTACATAAAACCTTTTTTTTAAACCATTTAATAGTATTGTTTGACAATCTGTTAAAATTTACTTAATTTGTCAAATATAAAATTATTCTTAAGATACTTTTATTTGACAATTATATCGTTCTAATTATAATGTATTCTAAATCAAACTTCGTATTCTAAAGACATGTGTTTTAAATTATTTTCAATCTAAAGAATAAATATCTGCACAGCTCACTGAAAGCGCTGTTTTAATTTTTGCATAATTGCAATTGTTAAATTTGCAACTAGCATAGATGGCGTAAGCTTGGAGCATTGTTAAAGATCAGAATTGTTTTTTTAAGTAAATCATAGTGCCTAATTTGGGTCAAAAAGCCAATGTAGAGAGCGCTTGTTAAAATCGGTTCAGAGTAGGTAAAGAGCAGTTTTTAGTCAGAGACATATTGGACAAAAACTACGTTTTACAAACACTAAACTCAGCTGAGAGAAATTATAAAATATTAAAAAAAAATTTTTTGTCATCGTATGGGCAACCAAATATTTGGACGAAAATTTAATATTGTGGCCGATCACAAACTTTTGCAATGGCTTTTTAATTTAAAAAAGCCATGTGTAAAAGTTCACATTTTATAAAATTAAATTATTTAAATCAAAACGATTTCAATATAATATAATGCAATAAAGAGAGGCAGTTGGAAGGCTGAGGAATGAAACTATTTGCCGGAAGGACAGTGGCCAGCGGGTGTGGGTAGTACTGATAAGAGTACGGTGCTCGTGCATAGTCAAGCCAGGTCAAGAGAACGAGAAATTTGAACGATTCTTGGATTTTCAGCTCTCGTGTAGCAACTGTATATTGTTAAATAGTGATAGTATCTCTACACTCGAACAAATATAACTTGTTATTGTGCGCAAATGTGGTGTGTTAACCTTTTTGCTTCAGTAACCTAGTCAGGTGACAGGTCCTAGCTTCTTCTAACAATGTGGCTGGTTTGGTCATGGCAGTTAAGTTTGTGTAAGACGACTGGTTCTAATTTTGGAGAAAAGCACATGAAAGACTTTATCAGATTATATTAGTTATTTATGTATTGCAGATACATCTAGGTATGTCTGCATTGACATAGTGGTTTTATTTAGAGAGCATGCAAAGATTTTTCTGACAAGATTGACACGGATGTTATTGTTTATTACTGCTTTTTATGTGAGATGTGAGTTATGTGAAATTTATTGAAAATTGGAGAAATGTTTGAAGCCGAGTCTAGTGCTGCCGCCAAGGCTAGTGCCTTGTTGCTTAAAAAAGTTGTAGTGTTATCTTAATTGCGACAATGAAAGGTTGCAGTGTTCTTACCTTTTAATTCCTTTAACTTTTTTGCCGGAAACACTCTAGCCAATGGCCATCTAATTTTAATTATCTAGGTGCAGGCTTGAAAAAACCTCTAGAACTTCTGTTAGGTGCCAAAAAAAGAACATTTAGATAGAAGTATGGAGAAACAAATGGTTATGGTCGAAGTTCATAGAGTCTGCTCCAAATGATAGGAACAGCAAGGCCACCGTAGCAGATGATGCGGTTTTATTTAACGACGGCCACAAAAGGAGTTGGGCTGTAGTAGATCGTTGATAATGATGTAGTCAGTTAATCTTGTATTTATGCAGAATTTAAGTTGTTATCGTACGAAAGAGAATATGTTGAAACAATCTGACAGTTATTGTATTTTAATAAAACTAAGTAATTTAATTATATTATTATAATAATCCCGGCGCATTCACAATTATTCCAAAGCAGATTGCGTCAAAAAAATACCCCTTTCACAGGTTAAAAATTAGTTAAGTGACACCTACTAAAGCTTGAAGAAAATGACTATCAAATTTTAAACAATTTAAAAAATGAAGTCCAAACCTAAAACAACAAATGGTTTCGAATCTGATTTATTAAAAGTTATGGAATAGCGCGTTGAAATAAAGCTGGAATTATCTCTGACATAACAATGAAATCTTATAATCACGACTTGCCATGAAACAATTTATTCGGCAATTGAAAACCCAATTATAGACATTCTCACTTCAGAATTTTTTTTTAATAGTTATTTATGTATTAAGGGCATGATTAGGAGGTTATGGTATAAGGGAATGTGCCATAATCGACAATTATGCCTGTGGTACATACAAAGTTTTATTCGATTTAATAATTCTAAAAGATTTAAACAAATATTTAGTATTCCTTAAAGGAAATCAACTAAAAGCTCTGTCTATGCAAATATTAGTGTTGCGTAGAAAGTTAGCTGTTTTGATGTTGGTAAGATTACTGCGTTTGCTTAAAAAACAATTCATTTTTCAAAGTGAACGTTTCTGCAGCAGAACGCGTTTATTCAGCAGAAATTTTGCAAGAATTTGAAGCTGCTTAGAAAAAATTGATTCCCCAAAAATCAAAGAGTTTGTATGTGAAAGAATATGACCAATTTTGCGAGTGGCGGCGCGCGAAAAGTGTGGACAACATTTACAATAAATTTTTTGACAGATATGTGCCATAAAAACCAATTTATGCCCTCATTTGGAGGCGTATAAAGACGATTATTGACTAAAATAGAATAAATTCAGGTTATACTTTATTGTTCAAAAATAAATAAAACTATTTGATTTATTTTGCATACCCACAACAAACATACTTCAAACATTTTTTGTTTTCTAAATTGTTAAAAACAAATACGTCTTTACAAGAATTAATTGATATAGGAGATCAAACAATTAAAATATCACCACAGAGGTAAGTAAAGCCTCTATCATAAGGTATTGTGAAATTGAAGAATTTTTTAAGCGGGAATTATTATTGGTCTAATTTGATTCAAGACATTAAAAATTATGTGAACAGTATTGGACAAGCATGAAAGAAATGCCCCCATAATATAATTTAATTTAACTCTCAGTAATTGTAAACCATTTGAGCATATACACGTTGATACTTTTATAGTTTGAAATAATATTTTATTTTTAATATAATTTTCAAATTATAATGAATGAATTCAATTTTAACAGTTATTTTTCAAAATTCGGACAAGCGTATTTATAGTATTTAAAACTTATCGACATTCAACTTCATAAATATATATCCCCTCTTAAAATAACGGCAGGCACTAAAGACAAATTAAAAAATAATTAGTTTTTGCAAACTTTACAAGATAGACCTTTTCTATCTTATAATTTCTCTATCAAACTCATTCAAGTTTAGCAGAGGAAATTAGATGCCTTAAAATAGATAAAGCTTAAGAAACAGTAAATGATCTTTTGAAATATAGTTTAATAGGATACACAGATAGAATGCTATTCATTTTATAATAGGATACACAAACCGTTTGAAAGGTATAAGCAGACATTGACATATTGACATTCGGTTTAATAGATGAAAAGTGTTTTAGCCAAGTCATAAAATTGTTTCAAAGTCATAAAAAAATCGTTCTATCACATTTTATAATAAGATAGAGTCTGAAATTTCAGTCAAACTGTAAGAGAAACAGGAATTTAATTGTAATTTTACCCCCTTGATCTGTGGCTTTTAAAAGAATATCGTTATCTCTATAACATAAACACCATCGTCTGGATACCGTATCGTTGCTCATTTAGTTATTCATTTCTCGATGAGTTCTGAATACTTTGTAGTGTAGAAAAATGTCGGTTTTCCCGTTTTGTGAATAATGGAGTGAGTTTTGCTCATTGGGCGTTTGCTTTAGTTTTAGTGGATATTAATTAATATCTAGTGAGTTTATTTTATTGAGCAATTCTCTTACTTATAATGTATGTTAATATTATTAGACCAGGGTCGATAATATTTAAAACCAAAAAAAATAATAGTAGGATGAAACTCATTAGAAAAGAAAGAAAATATTATAACAATTAAAGAAAAAATAATTTACGGTCGATCTGAGGTCGGGAAGGGGATGGGGGTGAGTTTTTAAGGGTAAAAAACGGTTTTTTTTGATTTCCGGAAAAACTAAAAGTCCTATTAAAAAAAGTCAAATAGCACAGTTGTAGGTAATAAAAAGATCTAAAACTTTTGTATTTACACTTTTTTTACATAATCTCAAAATTTATGTGAAAAATTTATGAAACCAAGTTTTTGGTTTTTTATTTTTATCTTTTACAAATTTTTTTTTTTAACGACATTTAGTGAAAATTTACCTTTTTATGTCCCAAATACGCTGTAATTTATTTGATTAAAAATATTTATTTTTTCACCTTATTTTGAATTAATATCGAAAAAACACCCTAATTTTCAATCAAAAATTCACCCGTCAAAATATCAGCTTTTTTCAAAAAGTTGGTATGGTTTCTGTTTGTTGAAGTCTCTACTTTCCGATGGTAAAAAAATAAATATATGTTACAACAGTAAATCTTCTTAGAAAAGGCAAAAATTCAAAAAAAACTTGAATTCGAAAGTTTTTTTTAATTATTATAAATTAGGTTTTGTTCTTTAATGTTAGGGTAGTGTATGTTTAATTATGTTTTTTCCAGGAATGTTAAGGGAAAACAATGAAAGAATGCTAAGGGGATGTATGTTTAATTATGTTTTTTGTGTTGAATGTTAGAGGAATATATGTTTAATTACACTTTTTTTGTCGAATGTTAAAGGAATGTATGTTTAATTACAGTTTTTCCTATGTTTGTTGTTAATGTTCTTCCCGAACTTGCAATTTTTTTCCAGAAAAAGTAAAATTTTCGGCTCGTGATCAAGCAACCCTTCGGGACGCTTGATGCTTATATATGCTTATAATAATTAAAAAAAAACTCTCGAATTCAAGTTTTTTTTGAATTTTTGCATTTTCTGAGAAGATTTACTGTAGTAACATTTATTTTTTCTCTTACCATCGGAAAGTAGAGATTTCAACGAACAGAAACCATACCAACTTTTTGAAAAAAGCTGATATTTTGACGGGTGAATTTTCGATTGAAAATTAGGGTGTTTTTTCGATATTAATTCAAAATAAGGTGAAAAAATAAATATTTTTAATCAAATAAATTACAGCGTATTTGGGACATAAAAAGGTAAATTTTCACTAAATGTCGTTCAAAAAAAAAATTTTGTAAAAGATAAAAATAAAAAACCAAAAACTTGGTTTCTTAAATTTTTCACATAAATTTTGAGATTATGTAAAAAAAGTGTAAATACAAAAGTTTTAGATCTTTTTATTACCTACAACTGTGCTATTTGACTTTTTTTGATAGAACTTTTAGTTTTTCCGGAAATCAAAAAAAACCGTTTTTTATCCTTAAAAACTCACTCCCATCCCCTTCCCGACCTCAGATCGCCCGTAAATTATTTTTTCTTTAATTGTTATAATATTTTCTTCCTTTTCTAATAAGTTTTATTCTACTATTATTTTTTTTCACTTTTTATTATTTTTAAAGGCTTCTACCCTGGTCTATATTAGTTTGATTATATTGAAAAGGTGCTAAAAGTGGAGTTGAGTTTATGAAAAGGTGGCAGGTATTAAATGATATTCAATAACAAGTGTTTCGACTGGTAGGTCGACGACGACTTGCTATCAAGTCCGGGACTTATCAAGAGAATTGACAGATAGCTAGGGCGAGTATACTGGACGACCCTGCTATTTGCGGTTCCTTTATACTCATTGCACAACTGACTACCTGGGAAGTAATTCCAAGAGAGAACTCATTGCAAAGTAGACTCATTAATGTGATTAAGGAGATTAAAATGATTATAATGATAATATAGCAAATCTGCTTTTGTATTAAAGCCAATTTACTTTAAGAGCATTACATGCTTATCTCTATGAACGACAGTTCTAATGACGATAGACATTGGAATATGAGTGAAATGCAGAAACAGGTGTCATATTAATTTAATGATCGGCATTGATGTATTAAAGCTAGACGCTCACCATTATTTTTATTATGTTTACGTATTAAAGCAAAGATCAAGTATATCCTCAGAAAGACTCTTAAAATGTAATTGTTAATAGAGATCTTTTAAGTTAAACTAAGTAATCTAAAACTACTTTCAATCATCTTACAAAACAAATAATCACTAATTTAAAATCTAATTTCAAATAGAAAGAAACCAGATGTTCATAAAGTAGACGAAAATGTAACTTTTTTTTTCAACTTATTGCATAAACGTTGCGATTCCGATGCTTAGAAAGCTATAAGAAACATAAAGTTGAAAAAACATGTATTCTAGAAAATGTAAAACAACGGTTACAACTTTTTATAATTTATTACTTGAAAAGCACACAATTTAGAAGAGAAAACGATTTATTTTTGTGCTTTTGCTGTTGTAACATTGTTTTGTGTATACATGGCATGTTACTAAAACCTCAATAGCTTTTGTTTAGAGCGAAAACTTGTTGCTGTGTTATCTATTATAGATAAGTATCTTTCCCGTACAAGTCGAATCAGGTGGAATAAGCATGTTCAGCATGTGTGTTCATCTGTGGCTAAATTTGTAGGTGCTTATAAAATGTGCATCTAACATCTCAGGTAATGTAACTGAGCAGCTCGATATAGATTATTACGTACTTTACACATGCATAATTATTGTATGATATTTATTTAATAATTTGTTATAAATATCATTCATTACATGAAAAAATCAGCTACTTAATATTTATTTATTTTTATAAAACTATATTTAAAAAAAAAAGAAAATCAAGCAAACAAACTACAAGATATTGTTTTTAGAAGTTCGCTATTTAGTTCGTATAACTTTCTCAAATTTATTAAAATGGTACATTTAGTAAATTTTTAACGTACAATTATAAAGCGTTTGCTATTCTAAAGTAAAGTTGTTAAAATTATAAATAGTTCAATAATAGCTATTTATTGTGTAAGTGTCTTATAAGAGAAATACATAGAATTGAGTGATTTCAATAACTGGAAACAGAAAAAATATTATTGGTGAGTGAAGAGCTGTTGGGTTACTTTTTCAAAGCCAAAAAAAGATTTGCGGTTTCTTCAATGTAAACGAAATACTGCATGTTAAGATCAACATTAAACTTTACAAAAATACAGATATTTTACAATATGGCAAGTTATTTAATCGCTTTTTTGAAAGTAAAGTTCTTGAAAGAGAGCATATTCAACAGTTTATATATTCAATTTACAGTTAATATGCTGGATGTTTGTAGAAAATATATGTCTCTCCGATCTAAGAATATTTCTCACAACAGGTTGTTTTTGTATTATAGAAATGAGAAATGCACAGTACAGCCAGTGGGAATAAATAGTCTATCCAAAATACTATCAGTAGTAGCTGATTTTTTGAAATTATTAGAATCAGAGTCTTACACAAGACGCACATCAGCGAGTTTATTGTCCAACGCTGGAGTCGTATAAAGCACCACTTGTGCTTTATAGACCTCATAATTCAATCAAAACATCATTTTTATAATGACATAATGAAGAGGTGTTGGATAAATAAATAAATCTCTACTTCTCACTTTTTTGGAATGTTTAATGATTTTAAGGAAATCTGCACTAAAATTTGCTATTTTATTAAATAATAAATTAGTCTTTGCAAAACTACCATTAGACACCGTCTTTTTCATAAAGATGTAAAATTAAAAGGTACATTTTGGGTTTCAATAATCAATGTCAACTTACGGAAAATATTAGCATTAGTCTTCAAATGTTTTAAATGTTTTTTAATGTAATGCAGCCAGTTCCTCATAAAATATGTAAATCGTTAATTTCTCTTTGGTCAGTAGGTGCTTTTAACTTCACAATCACTTTTGGTTTTTGGTGGCAGACTGGCAGATATAACTGCGCAAAACATTTTTCAATTAAAAGTTGACAGATAATACTACATCTGTCAACATTAATTTTCATCAACCTTAAAGATGCAATATTATTATTAGATATATTGAAAATGCTCGTTCATCATGAAAAAATCAATTTTTCATAAGAAGTTTGAGCCCTAGGTGGTAATCTCTTTTTAACATGACATGTTAAGAAACTATAATACATTTTTTTACAATTTGTAAAAATTCCTCATATATCCGGCTGCAAGTGAAAATACGACTTTTAGTTGAAAATAAATGCCAAGCTCTAGTTTTTTGTTAAGTTATGTGTTGTAGATGTTTGCGTTAGTTTTTGTTAAATAAAAATTTAATATGGTTAAGATGTTTAAATTTAAAAATAGTCCAGTCATTACGTACATTCAAAAAAGAAAATGAATTTGCGCTTCTAATTTTTTAATATGTTGTAGGGAATACCTAAAAAAGCTTAACTTGAGATTGTCGACCAAGCTTTCCTAGGAGCTTTCGCCGCCATCTTGAAAAAAGGGGTAAAATTTGTTTCTCGGCAATAACTCGGCTATCCAATGAGATTTTAAAAAATTTTGTAGAACACTTTTTGTAGCTTTCTTTGTGCTCTACAATAACGCTTGAACCATTTTTAGCGTATCATGCATCGTTATCGAGATATCGATTGATAAAGTCAAAAATTTAGCACACAATTTTTGTTTTTTGCTTTTCTTTCTTTGGGTCTTAATAAATATGAAAAATTGTAGAATTCAAACTTGTAGAACATATTCAGACCTACAATTTCCTTCTTGGGTTTTTTTATGTTGGACAAAAATTACGATCTCCAGCGCGCCGCAAAGTCGGTGAATCCACACTCAGCGTCGAGCGAGCTGCTCGCTCGGTTGTGTGTGGATGTCGAATCGAATGGGAAATTGTTCAGGAAATTGATGGGGTAAAAAATAAGTACATAGAGCAACAAATTAAGGATCACACAATAGTAATTTATTAAACAAATAATTTGTTTGTGCAGTAAAAAAAAATATTTTTTTACAATACAAAATAAACAAAACAAAATAAACGGAAAGAAAAATATTTTTTTCTGCACTTGAGACACGAACGATAAACTTTTTTCATGTTTTTTTTCGCTTGGATGGTCCAGGCTGAAGATCTTCGTCCCCCGTAAACTCTTCGAGTTGTTGTGTATGTTGAAACGTTGGAAATGATGCTGATTCGATGAGAGCATCGTCATCATCATCGTTACAGACATCGTCGTCGTCGTCAAGCAAAATGTCGACTCTGGCGACGTTACTGCGACGTTACTGCATGTTTGCCCACTGCAGTGCATGCAAATAACGGAGCAACTGATTCCCGCTTTTCTGCACCCACAGGCGGCAGAAAATCCAAGAAAGAAATTGTAGGTCTGAATATGCTCTACAAGTTTGAATTCCACAATTTTTCATATTCAAAGAAAAAAAAAGCAAAAAACAAAAATTGTGTCCTAAATTTTTGACTTTATCGACCGATATCTCGATAACGATGCATGATACGCTAAAAATGATTCAAGCGTTATTGTAGAGCACAAAGAAAGCTACAAAAAGTGTCCTACACAAATTTTCGAATCTCATCGGATAGCCAGCCGAGTTATTGCCGAAAAACAAATTTTACCACTTTTTTCAAGATGGCGGCGAAAGCTCCTAGGAAAGCTTGGTCGACAATCTCAAGTTAAGCTTTTCTAGGTATCCCCTACAACATATTAAAAAATTAGAAGCGCAAATTCATTTTCTTTTATTTGCCTTTTTTTCGGACGAAATGACTGGACTAAAACCAAAATTTAATAAAAAGCTTAATTGAACAATCATTTTGAGGTTCTGATAAGTCATTATTGTGAAAAACAAGTTTTTTTTCAAAAATTATGAATAGCAATCTTCATAATATATATATATATATATATAATTACAAGACTTCCTTTTTTCTCGGAAAATTTTTGATCATCATATGTCAAAAAATTTATTGCTTGCAATTTTCGCTTAAAGCATCAAATTTTGAGTCTATTATAATCGAAAATTTTCTGTAAAAAAAAGAAGTCAAGTCATATTCATCTAGACAAATTCCCAATCTCACCTTCAAATTTGGTTTCAAAGCGATTTTCTTGATTCATTTTGAAGTACTTTTGTAAAACGTGCATTTATTTATTTTTCAGATTTACTTAACAACATATAAACAAATCCGTTAGAACCGGTATTTTTTGCCGGAAGGAGAAGTTTTTTTATTTAGCAGGAAGACGCAGTTTTGAAGACTACGTATTATTTTTGCGATAATCGGAACACTATTGGCTGGTATTCACTGTTATAGTGGGCGAAAATTTGTCAACAGTAAGATCATAAGTGCTCAACTCTTGTCGGCAAGATTTTTATTTTGTATGAGCATTGATTGCTTGGCAATTAAACGAGATCAAATTGACAAAGAGAGCGCTAGGTTTTTTTTTCCAAGAATTTAATCGAGTTTAATTGCCTTTTAGCAATCAATGTAAATAAAAATCTCGCCTGACAAGAGTTGAGAACGAATGATCTTTGGTTTTTAGAAAATTAACTGAATAAAGCGTTATTTGCAAAATTCTGCAAACTGATTCCACACACTTTCTCCACACTGAGTTTTCTTTCTCGGAATCTAATTTTGAATGTTTTCATTAAGCGTCAGAAATGTTGCCGAAGCGCGACATTTTTACTTTTGTGAAAATGACATTTGATTTTTTAAATATTAATGGTTGCTAAAATAATGCTAAAACAGTGAGGTAGCGGCAAGAAAATTAGCATACATTCTTTTCAGTTACAGAAATCATTTCTGACTTGTGATTGGTGCATGTGGCACTGTTTTTAATGTTTCATTGGTCTAGAACACTATAAAGTTGATTATAAAAAAAAATTTTTTTTATTAGATTTTTGTGATCGACAAGTCTGACTGACGGTTTCAAACATTTTAAATTACTTCAATCACTTGGATAAGCTCATCTAATTTGAACTAAACTAATTTAAACAATTAAAATTTAATAATTACTTATTACATGATAAAACTACTGAATATAGAATGCTGTTTTTTCAATAATTGTTTTTTGGAATCAGATGCTCAGTTACTTTTTTTTTAATACATAATCATTATTTGTTTTTCTCTGGTTTTCAGTGTTGTTTTTGATAATTTTTTTTTCGAATTGTAATAAAAAACTTTTTCACTGGAACAATAAGACCAATTCAGTTTTATTCCAACAAATGGAGAAAACTGTGACACAGATTGTAGCAGGACAGCAGGTAGAATTTTTAACTCAGAGCGACTGCTGCAAAATATGATGTAGAGAAAAGGCTACTCCCAAAGTACGCAATGAAGTTCTAAGAGCAAAAAATTTGTGGTAAACGTTAATAATGTTCTAAAATATCTATTAGACATAAATTCTAAGACAATCAAAGATGTTGTATCTGAAAATCTTCCTAACTATATTATTAAACAATTACCTCATCTGAACCCCAGAATCAGAATTGCGGGCATCGATAAAGCAATAACTGAAACAACACTAGTCGATTACGTAATCTCTCAAAACAAATCTCTTTTCAGTGCTGAATAGATATGTTTGTCAGTTGAAAATGATGAAGCCTCTCCGTAAATCAAGCTGTTTTAGAGATTGATCTCTTGACATACAGGAATTTTATGAAAATTGGCAAGGTACTGGTTGGTTATAATTATTGTTCAGTATGGGATGCCATTGATGTACGTAGATGTTTTAATTGCTGCGGTTTTTCTCATTTGTCAAGTCAGTGTCAAGTAGCCGCATCCATTTGCCCAAGGTGCTCCGGCAGTCATTCAGTAAAGGACTGCAGTTCCAAAACTTTAACGTGTGTACATTGTCATCCGTTAAGCACTAATCATCCTGAAATAAGTGGTGATCATGCGGCTTGGGATAAAAACAAATGTTCTGTTTACAAATCACATTTGGAAAAATTTAAATAGTTAATTCTTAACGCCGAATAGCAATTACAGAAGGCTCACGCCAAACAGGCTTCTCCTCTAAATTTAAACAGTTCTACACTTACACAGAATTCTTCGGTAATCTCGTGCTACTATCAAAATGTAAGAGGCTTGAATAGTAAAGTTGGTCAAATTTTTTCAACTACATCATGCTTAGATTATGATATTTATGCGTTTACGGAAACATGGCTTAACTCTGATATAGGTAGTGGGGAACTCTTTGATGCTAATGAATTCAATGTATTTAGATCTGACCGCAACTTCGCAGAAACATCTACTTCAAGGAGTGGTGGTGTCTTGTTTGCTACTCGCAAAGATTTGAAGATAACGCAAGTTGACCTGAAGGCAAAGTGCCGAGGTTTTGAGCATATAAAGTCGATAGATTTCCTTATGGTTCGATGGAATTTAAATACTACTATGTCAGTGTACTTAATCATTATTTATATCTCTCCTAAATGTTCTCTTGAAGATTTTACACTTTTTTTTGACTCTTTGATGTCTCTAGATTGCTTGTATGATTCTAAATTTATAATTCTTGGTGATTTTAATATTTCTGAATTTTTCCACAGCTTCATCAATGTAAGTTTGGTAAGCAGCAAAATGAAAACTCTACAAAATTTATTTGATTTCTATAAGCTCTTTCAATATAATAAAGTTGTTAATAAAGATGGTAGACTTTTAGATCTTATTATATCAAATCATAATATTAATGTCAATCAAGCCGCTGACTCTGTATCAGAAATCGACCACTATCATCCCGTTCTTGAATTTAATCTATGTTATTCAAAAGATCGGTCTAGCCATGCGATTTCTATTGCAGATCGAGTTTATAGTTTCAAAAAAGCTAATTTTGCTCTTCTATACAGTGAACTTGCTTGCACTGACTTTAGTTCTTTAGAAAAATCTAGCGATGTAAACTCAACAGTGACGGAATTTTATTCAATATTAAATATGATATTTGAAAAACATGTACCTTTGAAACAAAAGTCATCTGGTAAATACCCTGTATGGTACAACAAAGAAATCATTAATTTAATAAAACAAAAAAACAAATATCGAAATAAGTTTAGAAACAGGAGTTTTGATGATAACCGTAATACTTTTAAAGAATTAAGATCTGTCATAAAAAGATTGGTGAAAGAAGCTTATGCTACGTATATAACTAAAGTTAGTAATAACATCAAAACTGATAGTTTGGAATGTAAATTTTGGAACTTTTTCAAAGCAAAGAACAACATTGCTTCTATACCATCGGTTATGTTATATAACAATAATACGTATGATAATCTACAAGACATAACTAATTCTTTTTCGGACTTTTTTACAAAAGCTTTTACCCCTCCAGTAGATGTTAGTAACTCCAACTTGCCATTGTGCAACACTGTTACAATTGATTTATTGGAATTTGATGAAGATTTTGCTGCTAAAGCACTTAAAAGACTTAAACCAACAATGACCGCGGGTCCTGATCTTATTCCAGCTTATGTTATAAGTGATTGTGCGACAATTTTTTTGAAACCGCTTGTATTAATTTTTAACCTCATGCTGCAAACCTCAGTATTTCCTGATATATGGAAGATTTCGCGTGTTTCACCTATTTTTAAGTCTGGTAGCCGTAATGATGTAACCAGTTATCGTCCCATTTCAATCATTAACAACTTTACAAAAGTTTTTGAATTGGCTTTTCCCTCGTTGATCTACTGTGACATCTCAAGAACCATTAGTAGCAGCCAACATGGCTTTATCAAAAGAAGGTAGACGGTAACTAACCTGTCACTAATGTCACAGTATGTGTGAGAGACGTTAGACAAAGGTGGTCAAGTTGACTGCATCTATACGGATTTTTCTAAAGCGTTTGATCGCATAGATCATGGAATTTTAATTCAAAAGTTAAGGAAATTTGGATTTTCTATTTCATTAATATCGTTGATAAAATCTTACTTACTACAAAGAAGCCAGTTTATTTACTGTAATGGTTGTTACTCTAAACATTACAAGCAGATATCTGGAGTTCCTCAAGGTACGGTCTTGGGACCTCTGATTTTCAATATTTTTATTGACGACATTACTTTTAACCTTAGTGTCAAAAACTTGTTGTTTGCAGATGACATAAAAATCTTTGCGCGTGTCGACTCTGTAAATGATTGTATCATGCTTCAAACCAACCTAGATATTATTCACAACTAGTGCTCAAAAAATTGTCTACCGCTTAATACTGACAAGTGTAACGTGATTTCATTTTCTAGAAGATTTAAGATTGAGAACTACATTTATTCACTGAATGATTGTATTTTGAGTCGACCTGAATTGGTTAAAGATCTAGGTGTTACTTTTGACAAAAAGTTCAGTTTCAATCACCATATTAACAAGATGATCTCAGCTGCTTTCAAGTCCTTGGGTTTTGTTATTTGTCATTCGAAAGACATAAACGATATTCATGCTTTGAAAGTCTTGTACTTTTCATTTGTGAGATCTCGGTTAGAATATGCTTCTAGAACTAGAATCCTCTTTATCAAACATATATTGACAGCATTGAAAAAGTTCAGAGACGCTTTCTAAAATATGCAAGTTACCGTACGGAGGGTACGTATCCACCTAGGGGTTTTCCGCACGATATTCTACTGAACAAGTTTATGTTTCAATCTCTTGAGTCAAAAAGATCTTTTAATTTTGTTCTTATGTTGTTTCAACTAATTCATTCACATATTGACTGCGCTGAGTTATTGAGTCAAGTTTTGCTCCGTGTTTCCTCTTCGAGATCTTTGAGAAAAAGCAGTGTTTTTTATACTTCGACTCCTAGAACTAATTTATTAAGATCAGCGCTATTATATCAAGCTGTGGTGAACTATCGGTTGATTGAGGACAAAGTCGACATTTTTAATTGTAGCCCATTAATCTTGAAACAACTTTTTTTCAATACTGCTTCTCATTCTTATACATCTGTGCAGTAAGTTTGTGAAATTTTGTCTCTCTGCTCTATTTTTTATGTATGTATTTATAGTAACTCTGCAATTGGGTTCGGCCTGCTGAGTTGCTTTTGTAATAATAATAATAATAATAATAATAATAATAATAATAATAATAATAATAATAATAATAATAATAATAATAATAATAATAATAATAATAATAAATTATAGTTTGACCACAAGAGACACACGCAACTTTTCTTACATTTTTTCTCAAAAACTGTAAATTATCAAAGAAAGTTGAGATAATTTAACTGATAAACGTCTCTTTCTTGACGGCGCCTGGTGCGATTGCACATATTGCGCAGCCCTAGGGTACGCTAGATACCTACCAAATTCAAAATATACTTTATCTAATAAAAAAAAAGTCAAAATCAAACTCTTTTGTAAAAAGTTAAACGTAGTTGGTCATAGAAAAAAAAATGTACGAATCGAATTGAAAGTCATTTTATTTTCATCGGCTACAAAATGAGTCTAAAGGGTCCTATTGTTAGACGGGTTTTGTTAGCATCAGTAGACCTTTTCGATGAGCAGTCTGTATCATGTGTTCAACAGTTTATCTTAAAGTTGCTATATAATATTCAAGCTCAGAGGGTTGTGCCTAAAGTCCTTCGCAACGCATTATATATTAACAAGCGTACCGCGTAGGATTCTAACATAACGACCGAGTTTGGGTCTAGTTTATATTTGATTATTTAATTGCTATGAGTTTCCAATAAGTACGCGTACAATCAATTTTTATATACGACCAATCTATAATAAACAAATTAATTAATAATTTACTGTGTGTGAAGAACAACATTCTGTAAATCGTACGTCAATGAATACAATAGTGTGGTAAATTAAATAAAACTAACATTATAAAACGATTTCTGACTAAAAACAAAAACAAATTTTGTAAATTAGAAGTGAAATTTTTTAGTCTAATCGATAAAAACAGCCAATTTATTGGGAATTCAATAATATTGTTAACACGTATTTTATTTTTATAGAATAATATAACACAATTTGTACCTTTACTAAACCAAAATTTGTATACTGCCTACTGGTTTCGATCTAAAGAGGTCATCTTCAAGACAATTTGCTAAAGTTTATTATTATTATACCTAATACACATATTAAGTTTAAAGTTAGTTTAAAATTTGTTATATAGTCGTGTTCAGTTTAAAACGCATGTCACATTGAAAACATAAACGAATAGTTAAAAAATTGTAATTGAATATTAAAAATTGTTATATTTTTTAGTAAAAAAAATATAGATAAGCAGTTTTTTTGTCATGTACAGAGTGTTATATGTTTTTAAAAATGTGTGGTGTATTTTAGTTTGTCTGTATGTTTAAATCTTTCTAGGCACTATTGTCTTCTATTTTATTTATTTCAGACGCTTTTAGTGTTTTTGTTTTTATAGTGCAAGATTTTTATGTTGTTTTTGTCTTATATTGTATGATTTGAGGTGTTTACCAAGCGCAGATTTTGTACGTTGTTTTCTGTGTTTTTCAAGCCTTGTTTTGAATGCTTTACATGTAGACTGTGTTGTTATTCTTTTGTTTTGTTAATTTTTTCTTTATAAAGTGACTTTATTTTTTTTTATGAATTTGTTGATAGTTTTAATTTTATAGTTGTTAGTTGTAATTAAAATAAAATTTTTAAATGTTATATAATTTATTTGATATGATGACAGATTATATATAATATGTTAAAATACCTTGTGTTTTTTGTATGTTTAGGCCAAAAAAATTAATATTGTTCATATAAGATCAAAAGGGCATATATATATTATTTTTGAGTGTATTTTAAAAACATACTAATAGTTTTACTTGACTGTTTTAAAAATTTTCAAAAAAAAATTACGAGAAATATGTATGCAGCAATCGTCAAAACAAACAAAAACCTTTTTTTATTAATTGCAAGTGAAAAAATGCTCCCAAATTCTTGCTTAAGTAGAGGTTTTAATTCTTGCAAAAACTTATTACTAATTAATTTTACTCATGTTGGGTAAGAAAAAAAATTACCGGAATAATTTCGTGGTTATTATAGAAAAGTTTTAAAAACTCATTGTGTCCATTAGTTTAAATAAACGTCATGGAATTCTTATTATTATCTAATACTGGTGCAAATTTAATAGAGTTGTGTAATTTATTTATATTTGATGTTGTTTCCTTCCCATATCATATAAATACCTTAGCGATGTTATAGTAGTATTTGTTTGTTTTAATATGTTGTTTTTTCAACTTGTTTATGCAGATGTTTAACTTCTTATTAAAGCTGCATAAATTGTTACTGGAGATACATTCTATTAGCTGCAATGTCCGTTCTATGGTTTGTTATTATAAAATTTTCTTTTAATATATATATTTTTTTATATATAGAATATTTTCTTATTTTTCTTATATTTTTCATTATACCATATTTTAGATAATAATAATCTGTAAATAGCGGATGATTTTTAATGATTGAAAATTATTTTCTTACATTGGAATTATTTAGTTAACAGTATCGTTACTATGACGCACGCAATGTGTCACATTGCTTGCAAAAATTTCAAACAAATGTCAAAAATGTTTTCACTTTCCGTTGTTTTATTTTGTAACATAACCTATATAAAGACAATTGACAGGTTGCACTACAAACTTACACAGTCTTGCTACTGTATTTTTTACTTGATTCATTTGGTCACTTGGTACTTTTATTAGGTTATTGATGTATTTAGAATTTCAAAAGCTAAGTGTGTTGTGATAAAAAGAATAACAACTCTAACAGGTTTATCTGTTTGATGTATTTTCAATTGACTGTAGTTTAGGTAGATTTGAATTAGGTGTGGTGAAAGCTATATCAAGTATTTAACTATAAATTCTATGTAGTTTTTTATAATAACTTTTTTAATTAATTTTTGCAAGGTTCAAGAAAAACAAATATTTGTTTTTATTGTTGTTGTTTAAAAAGTTGATAGTTGTATCAATGTCTTTGTTTATTATTAATATTCCTGCATTGTTATCTGTTTTTGTACAGCGTGGTCAACAATGACTGTTTGATTTGGCAATCTTACATTTTATTTTAAAATGGTACAACTGCAACCACTTTCTGTTGTTGACAGGTGACACCTTTGACACTGTCAACATTATTGATAGATGCCAATTGAAAAGTTAGTAGCTGTGACATAACCTACAATTTTTTTTATAAGTGTTATGTCAAATATTTGTTAATTAAGCGTATCCGGTTACAGTGTTGCAGCTTAACAAATAAAAAAAAATCTCTGAAAAGTGTTGCCAACTCAAACAGTCATTGTTGACCACGCTTATAAATAGAATTTTGAGTTTTTAAGTTTTGGTTTTATTTTGTTTTGTGTTTGAATAAGTTGAGGTTTATTTATTTTATCCACAATCACCTTATAATTGGAGTTTTATCGGCGTATAAAATACCACTTTATCCACTAGTGGAATAATGAAATTATGTACTTTATTCAACTAGTAGAATAATGAAAAATACAATCTTAATAAATATTTATTATTAATATTATCATTATCCCTGGTTTTCAAATTGGCCAATTCACAGCAATGACGGATGGCGAAACACTTCCATTATTAGTGCAACCTAAAATATTACAAAAGTTTAATATATACAGGATGTCTGAAAAAGTTGGAGCATATAAAAAACTTTTTTATTTGCAATGTTACTAAAAAAATTATTTTTTATAAAAATTTCTGATAGAAATTATAGAAATTTGCATGGCCCATTTTTGTCAATTTCTTACATAATCAATTTTTTAAATTGGATAGGAGGTTTGTCAAAAAATATAAATTTGATACAAAAGTAAAGTACCTTTATTTATGCTTTAAGATGCAATTAGATCTTACTACTTAAAAAATTGTTATTTCTACTCAATTGTTCTCAAAATAATAATATTTATTGATTTAAGTTTATTGCTAACATATTTCAAATCAACAAATAAACATTTGAGGTGTGTTGACTTGCTAAATAACATAAAAGTTGACGTGTTTCACAACTAAAATTTACGAAATTTAAGATAAAATTGAAATGGTGAAAATACTCTTATTAATCTTTTGCCATTTGTGGACACTCTGTACATCTGATGTCAAATGTAAATATTTAGAATATTATTAATTTTGAAAGCAGATATTTTCATAAGAATATATTTTTTTCGTAGAACTAGCAAGAAAAAAGTTTCTCATATGTTGTCAACTTTTCCAGACATACTCTATAAATTTTTAAACATTTTTTAAATTATAATTATTTTAGAAAGATTATCATGAATAACTTTACGAATTTTACAATTAATGTAAATTTGAAAAAAAAATAGTTTTTTTTCAAATTAGAAACCAAAATTTATGAGTTTTGTTTGTAATTAGCTCGTAAATATATATTGTATATGTATTGTATGACACATCTCTGCAAGAAGCTTTTATTGAACTTCTTGCAATTAAAGCACACGGTTTTGGCTTGTGCGATTCGTGCATAAAACGTTATTCCACACACTAGTATAATAAATAATTATTATCTTAAAGCTATGGTAGATCAAAATTATAAAATAGCTGATAACTGTGTTAGTTACCGATTACTTTTTTGTCGGTCTTTATTTTCTCACGAAAAGTAAACAAAACTATGAGCCACAAAAGATTGCGCAATAAAGATTTAATATCAGAGTCTTTTATTATCTGTTAGCAGTAGTTTGAGTAGGAAGCTAATATAAGCCTGTGGTAACAATCTCAGCTGGTATGAAAAAAAAGTCCGTTACAATAAAAGACACCACTAAAACCAAATTTTCTCCGCAGAATTCTTTTTTATTTCACTGCATCTGCATTATTAACATTTTATCATCTTCGATCCAAACGCAATCATTACACCTCCGGTTCCTGTTGAAAATAAACCATTTTTGTTGAAAACTGCAGTAATAACGATCAGCTGCAGATAGCAAGACGAGAATATTCTTTATCTACGATATTTTTACGACCCTATCATTTAATGAGCTGTGGAAACCGATCTTAGCCCGATTAAGCAGAACATCATTAATAAGATGAATAAGCAGGATCCCGAAGGACGCTTGTGAAAGGTCAGAGATAAGGAAACTCGGATCGATAATGCAAAGAGGCGTCTCGACGCGACAACAGAAAATATTCAAATTTTATTTTGTCTTTTACAACAACGTAGCCACAAAAACCGCTGGCACATATTAGAAACGAAGCGCTCTTATAAACGCCACCGCCTCGCTAGCTTACTTGTCAAAAACTCGAAATCCGATGAAACTAATTTTGTGTGCTTGAAATGTAATTTTAAAAGGCCCAGATATCTTTCTAGCTGCCACCAACACCACCACCACTGCCGCTACTGTTACTGTTAGTTCACTTGAGGGCATGATAAATGAGAACGAAGGCGAACGCAAAACCAAACTTGCAAAGACTATTAAAGCGTAAAGCCTAAAAAAGTCATGTGACGCAGAAAAACTAAATTGTAATTAAATCACAAAGGCGAAAAATGCTTGCTATAAAAAAAAACGATAGATTTTTTTTCTTTTCTTTTAAAGAGCTATTTCTCAAGAAAACATGCAGTCTAAAACAATGGATCTATTACAAAAAGGATTATGCAAAGCATGTTTTCTTTTAAAAATTCTTTTCTGTTCAGCACTTATATTTTAAACTGTACAAGATCCAAATGTTAAAACTGCTGTATCTACCAAAGAAATACTTATGTTTGTTGCTTTTTAGCATTAGTGCTACTTGTATTTTTTACTAGTCTCACAATGACGAAAAAAAGTGCAAAAGTAAAATGCTTAGAAACAACAAGACAACATTTTATATAACCAGCGGTCTTTCTGGCTTTACTTGGTCATTTACGCAACGCTTAAATTACGTAGCGTTTTTTATATCTTTTAAAACGCCTTTTTATCAGTCTAACACTTTAAAACTAATTTCAAACTTCTTTCATATGCTTGCAAAAACGTGACAAATTGGGTGAAAAATGAGACAATGTTATCAAATTGAAATAAAATTTGCCAATAGTAGATTATTATACAAGTTTAATAAGACGTTATATTATCACACAAATGCGTTTAAAAAGCGACGAGTACAAGAATATTTTAATCAAGCAAGTTAAACATTACGTCTTATTAAACGAATATAATACAGTAATCAAAACAAATCAGTCACTTGTAAAAACATTTTAGTTCAGCAAGTCAGCAAGAATTTTACTTTATTTCAGTATTATAAGACTTTTCTCTAACAGTTTCCTACAATTTTTTGTTATCTGAGTCTCACGATCATAGAAAAAAACAAGAAATGCTGCATTTTGAAGTTTGAGCCCTTTGTTGTTTCAACACAAACATTAAAAAAATAAGTAAATTTTCTTATGTATGGTCTCTTCTAACTCGTAAACTTTTGCACAACGACGGAGCATACTTTGTACCAAATTGTGACTAACTTCAGGAGCTAGTGGCTTCCTTCCACCAAGATTTCTGCAACGTGCTGAAGATTTTCTATTAGCTGCCAGTCTTTCAATTGTGTCCCAAGCGTGTTTGATTGGATTTAGATCGAAACTTCGAGCGGGCTAGTCTATAACAGCAACATTGTGGATATTTAGGTAATTTTGCACTATTCTGGCGATGTGCGGCATTATATTGCTGTAGAATGAATTTTGAACCCATATGTGGTTATAAAACTTAGTCTTTTATATATTTATCTATACTGTGTATCTTGAGCAGTCAAATTCAGGCCTTATTTACGGCAGACTAATTTACACTTAAAGTTCGGGTTACTTGACGTCTTGGCTGCCCTTCTTTGAGGTACATTTTGCGACTTTGTGGCCGACCAAAACATCAACATTCATGTTGCTTCTTTCACATTTACACAAAAATTTAAAAAATTCATCTTTTAAATTTTGTGGCTTTAATAAATAAATTGTTCAGATAAAGAACTTTTTTACTAGAAAACTTAATCTAGACCAAGTGTACCAAGTAGGCACCAAGCTTTATTTAATATGTTTTGTTACAAATGAAATGCCATGCATTTATAAGCATGGCTTTTTTTTCGTTTTGGTTAGTGTATAAATTTGCATTTAAATTTAAAAATAATCTAGTAGCCGTTAAACTTATTCAATAGCTTCAATTGTTTGTCTACTAAAAGTGATAACATGTAAAACGTCTTCAATGAAAAGTGCGAAGAAAAAACAGCGTTCAAAACCACAAAACGTCTTTTTCTGTAAGTTTAACGTGTGACAATGCTGAGGTTGCCAATATAACAAAACTAAATGTTTCAAAAATCGGTTTAATAATAAGATTTTTGTTTGATATAATACACTCAGCTTGAGTTAATTTGATTATTACGATAATATGGAGAATAATATCTTAATCCGACTTATTGTAGTAGATAGAAATTGAACTTGTAGATTGACAATATAATTTTTTTGACAAAGCTGTAGTTTTCTATTCAATTGAATTTAAAAAAAAACAAAACTTAAAAAATAGTTAATTTGATTTCATATTTAAAAAAATTTATATTACATTTTTGGAGCGTTTCAGCTGTGTGCGTTTGAATCCATATTGGTTTTTTCAATATGTCTTTAGCAATTTTTAAAATAAAAATCTTAAAGCACGATTTATTTCAGATATATATTATCTACATATATTTATGCAAATTCAAAAGAATCAATAGTGAGAATTTTTTTTGTGTTTTTGGCTATTTTAAGCAATTTTATTTGTCATATACGTTGTAAAGTCTTGATCTATTTTAATAACTTTTTTTACCGGAATAACGGGTAAATAAAACCTGTGAGTATTTGAAAACGCGTAATAATATCCTTCCAATGCTCCCAAAAAAGATCTTCTTACGATATCTTTCTTTATTATTTCTTTTACAACCAAAGTTGAAAAGCATGTTTGAGTTTCAAGAAGGTATACTTTAGTATTAGCAAAATTTATTTTTATGTGCTTTTTTTCTATTATAAAAAAACTTCAATATTCAGTTGAAAGTGACACAGAGAGCTTTATACTCTATTTTTTAGATAAGTATAATTTTTGTTATGCCATAAATACATTTAAATAGTCATTCCGTTCTAATAATAATAATAATAAATTCTTATAACAAAAATTAATCTTATATTAAGAGTCTTAGATAAGTGTGGCTGTGAAAAATCATTTTTGTAAATCTTCAATCAACTGATTGTTATCAAATACTTAATTACCAATACTCATTTCATGGCCTGTTACATGAATTTTACTATTATCAAATTTTTATGTAACCGGTCTTTAAAGTACACCTGACACTTTAGAACTTTAGTGTTAATAGAGTTGGCGTTCAGACATAGTCAGCTTGGCTTTTCCTAACTTCAGTAACTTCTCATACAACAAAAACACAATAATGTAATTAGAGCTACAACAAGGTTAATTACTTACACAAGCCTGCTTAAAGCTATTTAGATATTAGTATGCACAATAAAGGGTTTTGAGAATATATGACATTTAAATTTTATAGTTATTTATATTATACCGACCGTTTTCTTTTTGTCTTTGAACGTAGTCAATGTTCAGTTTTAAAACAATAGGATTAATAAAATGTCAAAATTTTTGAGTTATATTTCTAGCACGAGTGAACCGATTTTTTGAAATGTGTCAAATCAAACAATCATTTTTGTGACGGTAAAAGTTGACATAAAGATGTATTCTATACGAGTAAAAACTTAAGTGGTACTAAACTGGAAACAGTATAAGAGTTGTGAGAGATTTATTTTTAGTTTATTATCCCAATAAACCCATTACAACATCGAAAAAGTTTAGTAATCATAATTTTAAAATTTTGTACAACAGAATGTATTGTCACGGTTCAAATGTGTTGTGTTTTCCAGAAGAAGAATTAATTTAATAGTTTAATTTATGGTTAAAAAACTATTTTTTTCCTATATAAAATATTATTTGTTCAAATTTGCACTATAATCAGGAGGTCACTAACAGTACAGACAAGCCGAAATAATTGCAAAAACCCCCAAAAATTATGAGTTAACACTGTTGAGCGTAGGCTATGTTAAAAGGTAAAAAAACTCCCTGTATAATGAAATAAGTTAGGTATTTGTCTAAAATAGCAACATAGATTTTTAGGTTATTTACTGTTATTAGATTTACAAAATTGTTAATAGATTTTTAATTATAAACTAGCTGACCCGGCGAACTTCGTACCGCCTAACAGTCAATGAATGTCGTGTTACTTTTTAGCTGAACGAATTTAGGCTTTGATGAACGTAAAACAATGATACAAAATAATATATTTATATAGATAGAAACAAAAAAGTATTTTATTATGATGAATGATGATGAAAACATACATACAGAATGAGAATAAAAATAAAAAAAAATAAAAAATAATAATTAAGTACTTCAAACTCATGTCAGAAAAAAATGATTGAAAACTATGTTGTGCAGATTGGGAAAAAAAATAAAACTCGGATTAATTCAATAATAGGATTTTTATTCAACTTCTTTGTGGTAAACGAGATTCTTTGTTTTTTGGTCAGGCGCAAGAACAAATAAAGCGGATGGTTTGCCGACACGTGAGCATGCCACGTACAATTGACCATGAGAAAAACATGCATTTTCTAGATTGAGGCCACAAATAGTCAAGGATTGGCCCTGTGATTTGTTGATTGTCATAGCGAAGGCAAGACGAATCGGGAATTGAATTCGTTTAAACTCAAAGGGCATATCCGTTGGAATCATCGGAATCCTTGGAATAAGAACTTTATCATCTTTTAAGTATCGACGCATGCAATTTCTCGAAAATAATTGACTCGCGATATTCCGTTGCCTAATTGCATTACGGCTTCGCTGGGAAAGATTAGATCTTCTAGGACGCGGCATTGTTATTAAAATGTGCACTCGCATAAAACCACCAAATGTAATAACAGTGCCTGAACTTTCGAGAAATAGACAATAGCTCAAAGAGTATATAACCACTACGTATGAATAGCTTATCAAGAAAAATCATAGACAACCTATAAAAAGACATTTACACTTTTGTTAACCTGTAGATTTTTTTTCCTTAATCTTATAACCTTTACCAACTGATTTTTTATTCCCTAAATTCCGATCCTTTCCGATGTTTTTACAGTACAATAAATCTTAGGTATTATTTTCGGGAATTAAAAACAAATATAGCAGTACCTGAACTTTGTAGAGATTTTACAAAAATTAAATTTCTGAACGCACACATGATGTCTTCAGAAAAAAATAAAGTTGTGGCTTAGAAGTCTCAGCAACCAGGCCATAAGCTCCAAAAAAAAATTGTTGTTACATTATTTGACAGGATTGGACAACAAATGTTTGACATGTGATAAACAAATCAGCATCTATTGAAATGATTAAGTATTCATTACACATTTTGAGTTTTCATTGTTTTTAAGATGTATTCTGCTATTCGGGACGGAAACAAATCCAACAAATTAAAAACCATGGCATTCGGTCCAGCCGTTCTCGAGTTATAAGTGTAGTAACAAACACGACTTTCTTTTATATATATAGATATATATAGATTATCATAGGTGACCAATCACAAAGTTCTTGGCCATTAAAGTCTTTTTTATTTTTGATTTTTAAGCAAGACAAACTAGCTGTTTTTTACATTTACATTGCTAATAACCAAATATTTAGTCGAGTATATATTTAACAATGTCAACATTTATTGGGCACTTTAGATTTAAGATTAACTGGAAATAGTCCTATAGTACTTCCTACAGTTACAAACATATATACATACATACACTCATAAATTGGATAAAAGCCTTTTTTCTTTCTTGTAGGACACAGCTTTTGCCTGGGTGGGAACCGAACCCACGGCCTCGCCAGACCAGAGTCCAACGTACTATCGTTGGCCATCTGATCTACCTAGCTCTCATTAAGCACTTTAAGTTTTGTTAACTAGTTTTTACAAAATGGTTTCTTACAACATCAACATTGAAAGTTGAAAACTAATATCAAAAATTGGAATTATTTTATACATAAAGGTTTTATTAACTTATTTTTTTCTAAAAACATTAATTTTATCTATAAGATCATTCTAACTAAGTGAAATAATTGTAAACAAACTACAAAGTGAGCAAAAATATGCGGTGTAACTCTAATAGCATCAAAGCTGTCACTGTCAAAAAATTGTTTTTTAATATATTTATATTACATATGACCAACACGTAGATTTTGATAAGATTTTTTAAATAAACTACTTTAACATCACTTATTAGAGTACGGTTTTTCATACAGGAGAACAATTTATTATTCACATTAGATGCACATTGGTACTGTTGCTTAGCGACCCCACAGATGGGCTTTACTCATTGGCGTAAGATTATTGTTATTACGAGTTAGCGCATTCAATGATAACTCAGGTGTGTCTTTCTAAAAGTATTGGAGCTCTACTAAGAAAACTGCAATAGTTTTGGGCCTTGCTCTTATAGCTGGCGATACCAGATTTTTTTTAGAACAGTTTGTACTCCAATGAAATGGTGTAATTTAGTAGAAACATAATTTAAACTGTCTTATAAACAAATGCTTTACAAACCTGCTTCTATTTTTAAACTGTAATTTTTTGACAATAATTTTAATAAATTTGTAGTTCTTTTGTTAACTTCTACTAAATTAATTTATTAAAAAACTATTAAAAAATAATGAAAATCCTAAAACTAAAGTTATTGTTTCATGACTCATAGTTTCTTTGAGATAACTAACGTCTCAAGAAATAAGCTCAAAAATAATAAAAAATGTAATTTTAGAGTCTTGGTATACAAATAACTATTACTTGTACTGTGCGTTTAAAAATTATTTAGATCAACTCTTGTTATGGAGTTTTGAACGTATGCTCATTTTTTGAATATCAAAAATGTTGTATAACAAGAATGGCATTATATAACAATTAACTCATTGAAAAAAAAATTTTCAGATTAGGACAGTAACTGAGATTATTTATGAAATAAACCTAGATAGATAAATTGTGAACTATCTAAAAAGGTCAATATTGAAACAAAATTCATTTCAAAACATCAATAGTTTAACAATTGAGCATCAGCTTATCTTTTAAATGAGATTAAAGATATTTTGCTAGGATATTTCATGCGGCTTTGAAAGGCGATCCTTTCATATTTCTTATTGAATGAATAGAAATACTTAAGAATTATAATACTGAATGCTGGGTTTGACTGTTATTTTAGATAAGGGTAAGTTTAATCTGCGTGTAGAATTCTAATTACTCAGTCAATCACAAACAAAGATAAGCGAACTAACTAATCATCTGCTGATATAACTTGACCTAATCCGATTAAGTAAACCCTCGTTGGCTTTAGAGTAAAATTTTCGGATAGTTTGCCTGCCAAAAGCTTTTAAAACTGCATTTCCACCAAGATTAAATTTATTCAAGTGCATTAAAGTGTGTTTAGTTATTTTTTTGCTAAGTTTTAGAAGAAGACAATTCTGATGCAGAAACTATAACTGAAGCAGCTATAGAGAGAGAGAGATGATCTATACTCGGTTAAATACTTATCTACATTAATTTTCTCAAACTAAGTAAAGCATTATCTACTCTCATAATTACTATAAATTTTGCTAAACGAATTAAAATTATTAATTTACTATCCGGTTGTGGAACTGATTTAAATCTTATCTGTTTTATAACAATAAAATCAATTTAATCAAAAAGCTTACTAAGTTCATATCTCTATAGACTGATTACGCCGGATTAATACAACCGTGTCATGAAATTGAGAATCGACATTCAATATGCATTAGGATCAAAGCTTAGCGTAACTAAGTTTAGCAATGTTAATTAATATTCTTACTACAAACATAATTTCTAACTTCTAACAACAACGAGAGCTTTAACATAATTTTCTAGTTGCATGCTTTGTAATTATCAGAATTAAATTAACTCTTCCCGGAGATAAAACAACTGTAACGATGCAATTTGTTAACTAGAAAAAAGTCGGAGCAAAAATCAGGGGAAATAAATATTGCATTGTAGTGGGAAACTAAAAGTGAAGTACTTAAACTGTTATTAGAAAATAAGCTATTAAAAACTGTACGCCGGAAAGTTAATACTCACAAGTCTTTTGTAGATAATTGACTGGTTTCTAAGTGAAGAAACTTGAAGCTACATCAATTAAACTTAAAATTATTAATCTTGTCAGTTTTTAGTGAAGTACAATGAAAAATATTATTTCTATTCAGAATTTTTATCAAAAATAATTTGTTTTTAATTATACTATTCTGACTCTTACATAATGCTTACTTTTAATGCAAAAGATTCGTCGTCTACACACTATTTCATATTGATTTTTGGCATTTTTAGATTTTAATTTGCAATTATTGCTGATCATTAGTAGTGAGAGTTATTAACAATATTTAAATATGGACGGTAAATTACCATGACTTGCATCCGATGTTTTAAAATTAAATTATTTTTATTTGTAAATTTACCCAGTGGCATTAAAGTGCCACATCTGAATAAAAACGATTTAATGTTGTCCTAGGATTAGGCGTTAATAACTTGGAAGTGTTAATCTGTGATATGTATTCCGTGATCTAATAATTATTGTAAATGTACTTCCATCCTGGATTTAGTGACAATAGTGTGGTTGCAACATTTAAAATCTCAAGCCCAGTTCTAAACTGCAAAAACAAAAACTCACTTTTTTTGTCGGGGTTAGTCCTTCTCTTTTAGTCTAAGATCCAAACCTACATCAACCTTCACCGAGCTGATAATAGAATAGAAGTTATTTTATAATACATTTAGCATATTAGAAGATATATAAAAAAAATGATTTTTATTAAATGTTACAACATCAAGATAATAAAAAAGGTTAGTCTGACTTAAAGTATACAACATATAAAATGTGCAGACGTTGGGTTGGCTATTATTTCCGTCTACGAACTACTGGTATGGCAAGTGTAAACAGGTATGATGATGATAGTTACCTTCACTTGTTTAAAAAATTAACATAAGCGCAGTTTTATTGGAAACACGTGGATATAGGGTTGGCTGCAAAAAAATCGGTCTTAATAGAGGTAGGCAAATTTTAAATTTAAAAACTTTAACGTGTGTGGAAATGAGTGACAGAGAGATCCGAGGTAAGTATACTGTGTAATAATAAAGTATCCAACATTACAGTCGTGTCTGATAAAACTCTAAATATAAGAAAGGATGTATAAAGAAAGAAAGAATATATGTAAATTCTAAGTGGCTAAATGCAACTGATTATATATGTGCAAAGTTAAACCCTAAAAAGTACGGTTTTTAGATAGTTTTTTTATAACCAACAGGTTTTAATGGAGAGCAAACTTCTGGACAGGAGAAAATCTAGGACAATGAAATGAAAAAATCTTTCAACAATATTGATCTCTTTCTTGTCTCTATTTGTTTTTCTCTTTTTTTTCCTTTTGCGACATTATGAGTAATTAATAAATTATATTCAATTTTGAATGCTTTAACAATGTATAAATTAAAATTTTTGTTTACTTTGTTAGAGAAAACAAACGCATTATGCACCCTTTTGTTTAGACTTCTTACTTAAACTTGCAAGTTTAAAATTATCAAATCTTGATAAAACAACTTTGCCTTATACATATATTATTTCGAAGAAAATTGTGATAATATGTAATAGTCATTGTTATTAAGTTAAAAAGATTTTTTTATTTTTACAGCAGAAAACACTCTTTTAAAAAAAATTATTTTAAATTAATAAAATATTTACAAATTATAAAATAACACAAATTAAAAATTAATTTGTGACCAAAAAAGCAAAAGATTTTTGTTAATTTTTTGATCAATCTAAACAATTTTCAAAAGTCTCTTTCATTTTTTCTAGAGAAAACAAACAAATTTTAAATTAGTAATTGGTATTTTCATTAATTACGTTATCATATTTTGAGTTACAAAAACTTTTCTATCATATATATATTATTATACTTCTATGTCAATAAATTATATAGGTATATATATATGAAAATTCTTTTGGTTTCCGGGTATTCATCCGCGTGGAATTCTTGGTTAGAATTTCTTGACGACGTTTCGGCAAAATCTTATTTGCCATCCGAACGATATGCCATTCAGTTTTAAACGTTTACAGTTTCCAGTGCGGCTTGCATTTGCAATGTCAATAAATAAATCGCAAGGGCAGTCGCTAAGTGTATGTGGCATCAACCTAGAAAATCCATGTTTTTCACATGGCCAATTATATGTTGTCTGTTCCCGTGTCGGAAAACCATCAACATTATTTATTTACGCGCCAGAACATAAAACTAAAAATATAGTTTATCAAAAAGCATTAGAATAGAGAGAAGCAGTTAAGGGTATAGAGGCCATTAGTTGATTTCTAGAGCGCGCGTGATATTGAGCTCAGTGTTTACTTCAAAATGCCCAGTTGTTCAATAGCGATTTGTAAAAATATAAGTGAAATTATTGAGCCCTACGGAACAAACACTATTATGAAAATATATATTTTGTTTTTTATTTAATAAAATTAGTAAAGTCCTTCTCAGGTATGACGAGACCAGAGAAATAGGTATTCATTTTTATATGGAGGATATTATAGATTCCAGTTCAAATTCAATAGGTACGCATACATAAGATAGGTCAGCTATACAAAATAAAGTAGTGCATCAAATTTACGCTAAGGCGTTACGAAGTTCGCCGAGTCAGCTAGTAATATTAATAAAACGTTTTAAAATAAAAAGAATAACGAAAAATTAAAGTATGTAAACAATTCATAAATAATAAAAACTAAGTTTGAAAATAATTGTACTTCAAAGTTGTAGATGTAGATGTTTTAATGACATTTACACTTTTTAAAAACATTCTTACAAGATGTTGGTTTTCTTGTTCAACATTAGCGGTTTCGTAGATTAGCAAGACCAAGATTTGCTTAAATTTTATTTTTTTAACAATCATTAAAAATTTTTAACTAAAAAAAATATTGAAAATAAAGAAAATGAAGATCATAAACACAAACTTCAAAACATGAGCTTTCTAAATGCGTTTGAAATAGTTGTTTACATATTGAAAGCCTGGAGCAACAGATTGCGCTTGCGGTCTTAAGTGCATTATTCCATGTAAAAATCAGCCTTTAACCTGCGTTAAGTTAAAATTATTGTTCGAGCGTTTTATAAGTTTTTTTATTGAAATATAAAAAAATTATTTGAAAAAGTAGATTTGGAAAGAAAATGTTTTTCTGTCGCTTGAATATTCAATGTAGAGTTTGATATAAAAACTGATTGAACCACCACAAGATGATTTCCATCTGTATTTTGTTTGGGATGCAGATCCTTATTGGTGTTATTTAAAACAAACTAGATGTGCGAACATCTGCGGTTCTATTTAGTTTTGCGGATTTATTTGATAACTCAGACAAATTGTATTTGGTGGGCTGTAACTTGTGCAGTATCGTACTTTAGCGCAAAATAAAAAGCAGAAAGTTTTCTGTTTGAACTGTTATAATTTAGGTCAAGTTAGTTAATAATTGCCATTGCACGGTTAAAGGTAATTTTTACCTCAATGGCTTTTGTCATACTGTAACGGTTTGTTGAAAAATTAATTTGCATCGACTGTTTTTTTGGCTTTTATATGATAAGATCTATCACAAAGTAAAAATTACCTGAAAAAAAAACTTTTTACTGACATTGACGACTGAAATTTACGGAATTTGACGGTATATTGTATAATGTTTAGCATTATACAATTTTTGAAATCATTTTATGGAAAGGGTAGGTTGTAATACTTTTCCTTATTATAAAATATAAAAGTGTAACCAAATATAATTGTGGTAGATCTTTTTTAAATCTATACACTAATAACAGATCCAACAACCCTTCAAAAATTTTTTTTTATTTATTTTCTTCTAGGATTTGGAAACTGAAAATAAAATTTTGCTTATCACATTTAGAATCATAGTACTTGGTCATTACGACTCGTCTATTAACACTGACATCAAACATCACCAAATATTTGTGCCAAAGCTAAATACCTGCATTAAAACGCGTTTTGGCCAAATAATATCTTCAGTTGACAGTTGACACAGTTTACTTTATTGAAACAGATATCGTTTGATTCGGTTTTTATGTAAAATATCAGTATTTTATAGTTTTCAGCTTAGTATTTCTTAATGTTATTAGTCAAATTATATAGATCAGTTTTCTGCATGTTTTGCATCTTGGTTGAAATTGAACCAAGCGTCTTTTTTTGTATAATTTCTAGTGACTGAAGTACTGAATCCATTCGATGGTAAGCCAAAGATAGAAAAAAAAATGCTTTTATCTTTAGAATACGAGTCAAACTAAGCATACAGAATAATATTGAAACGTAATATTTTACATTTCACTTTCACCTCTGATAATCTCAGCTCCCTTTTTGTTCTCGATATTGGAGAGCTAGTTCTGGAAATTGCTGAAGCGAATGCCTTTCGTCTCTATCAAATACCAATTATAAATATCGCCCTGAATCGGCGTGAAGCAGGCTTAAATTGAACAACCCGACTCCGCCTTTCCTTCACGACCAATTTGTAGGAAAAGCAAATGTTGTTATCGAGTCCTGCGAGGAGCAAATGGATAGCTGCAGTTAACCCTGTCAGCCCAACTCTTGTGCCCGTACGCCTCTACTAAAATAAATACAGTCACGTCTGATATTGCGCTGATATTGCATCCCATAAAATCAATTCCATGTTTTACTAGCCGAGATAGTTAGCCTGTGACGTACAAAGGCATCAATTGCAACATTTTAAGCTATTATATTTAATAGCTTAAAATAGCTTAACATCAACAAATTGATATTAATAATAATAAAAACAGATTTCCCAAGTCTAATATTATCCCTCACCTCAGATTTACTTGTTACAATCCAAAAACAATACTAATATTTATTCTGAATGTAAACAATATAGTGTTAAATTTTGCTTTCATGTTTAAATGTATAATAAGTAACGTTATTGTTAGTTAATAATTATTTTGTAACTGTAACTAGCGATAGTCTATTTGATACTACATTCAAAATTAAATTGTTTGCACTAAACACATACATACTTACGCTGTACTAATAAACTAGAAAGGCAAAATCAAATTAATTGCTAAAAAAGATAGTTTTTGAAACTTAATCGTATTTTAATTATGTTTAACTATTTTAACTAGAATTAAGAAATGTCTTGCTGTTCAATATTTGTTGTTTGTCAATAATACTGCTAAATTATTATTTTTACCTTTATCTTTAGCTAATTATATTTAAATTATTAACAAATCTTTCACTTGATATAAGTAAATCGACATTCAACATTAAACTAAGATTTTTAGTAATAAGCAAGTAAATACCAGAATGAGTCAAAAACAAATTTTTAGTAGATAACATAAAATATTATTTGCAATACATATTTTTTGCTTTTAATAAAACAATTTATATTTCACAATATCTTTATTCGCTTAAGAAATATACATATTACAAATGATTAAGCCCGGTTATTACGGCTTATGACTTGTTATTTGCTGAAAATATTTGCAATTAGAAATATAATTCTGAAAATGTAACCATTTTATTGTTTACATGAAGTTAAAATAATTATTTGTAGATATAGATCTATGAATCGGACCATTTTCAAATTAAATTCCTGCACTATATTTAATTTTTTTTCTTTCTATAGCTTTTGAATGTATTAATAATTTTTTAAAGTTAAATATAGTTTTTTTTTATTTTATTTTTATAAAAACTTTTTAAAAATTACTAATAAATACTTAAATTAATTTAAAAACACTTGTTTAAAATTTAAAATATATTTAAAAGTGTTTGAAATCATTTTTAAAAATGAATACAAATTTTTAAAATAATTTATAAAATTATCGAAAATAATCTAAAATTTTTAAAACATTTAAATATTTTTTATAATTATTTTAAAAAATAGTTAAACTTATAAAAATGATTAAAAAAATTTTTAAACCTTTTTTTAAAAAATTATACAATAATTATAAATTTTATTTTAGTCATTGTTTTATTTTCTTTAAAACAATTTAAATTTTAAAGCATTATAAAAATTATCTGAAAATAAATAATAGTTGTTTGAAATAGTTTCCATAACTTTTAACACATTTTTTCATGCCAATATTTTAGATTTTTTTGTTACATATATATTTCTTGTTGCTTCAAAAAGATTTTCATTTTACTATATTTGTTATTCATATTATTTTGAAGACTAACTAACAATGAAGACTTTGACGTTAAATATTTTGAATACAGTAAATTTGAAGTGAATGGCTTTGATTGTTAAAACATTAAACCAAAACATTTTTTAAAAATAGCTCATTAAGATTAGCTCCACTAACTCTTGTAATTTAAAAGCTTTTTTATTTTTAAAAATTATGATTTTTCTTATCAACTTATCATACTACAGACACAATTTTATAGTCAACAAGTTTTCATTGGCGTTATCGGCTTTAAAAATTGAGGTTGGAGTGACGAAAACTATGCTCATTAATATAAAAGACAAAATGCGTCATAAAAACTAATAATATCGGTAGTGCTCAACAAAATTCTTTAAGCTGCACAAATCTGCTCATCAAATTAGAACCTTAAAAAGAAGAGAGGTATTTTATAAAAACTGAAAAAAAAACTTGATTAAAGCAGTGAAGAAATACTGGGCCATATCGCTAAAGACGCGATTTTTATTGTTCTACAAGCTATGTAGCAATAAGAAACCGAAAAACTGTCGTAAGAGTAGTTTGAAAAACAAAAGTGTTTAGATCATAACAAAGTAAACTGAACGACTAGTACCCGATATGTAATGAGGAACCAAAAAAAAGCACGATGAGCTTAGAATACCCTGTGGCATTTCGTGCATGAATCAATGCTACTTGTTTTTGTTTCTATCAAAAATTTAGATATGAATTTTTATGTAGCCTTTAGCAACACTGCTAGACTTCTAACCTCCAAGACGTTTGACAGTTGTTGAATCCGCACTGCTCACTGCTAACAAAGTTACCAAAAACACAAAAAAAACATACGTGATGGTCTAAGATCTGCATACTTTTTGTACAGTCAAAAAGTGATTCATTAGTAGGACTTATAATATGAGAAATCCGATCAATCTCGTATCTCTTACGTTACCAATTAAAGCTGTTCCTTCATCTCAAATATCACTTACTGACAAATTCAATAGCTACTAACACCTTATATATAGCTGTAGCAACACCTATTATAATTTGAACCCTTTTCAATTTTATCACATAAATTGTAAATTGTTAATTTTCTAGAAGGTAGTTTACCTTGACCATTTAATATATCTTATTTCCGGCTTCTTTTAAGAATAGCACCACTTTCTCCTTGGTGAGCATTTTTGATTTCTTTACTCTATAACCTTCCGAATCTTGCTTTAGAAAAACTATCACTCTGGCAAACTTGCGGATGTCTACAAGAATATTTGATTTGATTTTCGAATAAGTCAACCAGAGCGATAATGCCTTAGGAGTTTAAGAAACTTTAGAGAAGTGATCCAGCAGAACATCTTCAGAACAAACATTTTGAACGTCTTGTTGCTTCAAATATTGTTGGTAAGTCTTTATATACACATTTTTTGACTTCTTCGGAAGCAAATTGGATCTTGAGCTCTTGCAGCAATAGCCAAAAGTATATCAATTTTCTGTTTATTAACACTACTTTTTCTATTTTACAGTTTTTAGTGCAAAAGCACGACGGATTTTTATTAGGTCACTTTAAATGACAGATATCAAGTTTGAGACAAAAAACCCTGACGTGACAACTTCAGAGATATGATATGTTATATTTGTGAACAAACTTAGATTGCACCATCCCCAGAAATTATATTGTCTCTTAAGTATGTTTTGTCGGTTGAGAAAAAGTTTTGTATGCATGTTTTGAATAAACCCTTGTAATAGACCCTGGATTAATCTGAGGGCTTAATCATTTGACACATAAATAACTATATTTAAAGCATATTTGTTTATAATAAAAGCATGTTTTCACCTATATAAGATGACGATTGCTTCCAGCCCAATTTAAAATTATTAAATTAATTTTAAGTAAAAAAATGTTAAACTGCATTTATGAAAGTAGGTAATATAAACAAATTAGTTTGCAAATAATAATATCTATGTACTACTATGTATCTAGTTTTAAATGCAGAATATTAAACACCACATAACTCAATAAACTTGAATATGTATTTTTTAATCTATTTTTTAATCATAAGTTCTATTGAAATTCATAGCAAAACGTATATGTAAAATAAAAAAGCGCCTGCAGAGGCTTGATGAAATTCTATTGACAGAATCATGCTTTGATTTCAAAATCGAAAGTTGATAAGATAATATTTAGCAATATGCAAATTTTTTTTTTAAAAAAATATGTTTCTTTTATAGCACTTCCGCAGTGATCTGAAAAATTGCTGTAAAATCTTTGAGAATAATTCTTTAAAAATATTAATGAATACTCTGCCACTTTACCGTACTCACCTGCCAATGTGACGTCACTAAAAACCTTTGTCAAGGGCTCTATAATCACATAGGTAAATATAGAGCTATTATCACCTGTTATAATTCGTGAATAGGGTGAAAGTGTCTACAAGTTTTCAAATATATATTTAAAAGAAGAAGTAGGTGACGCTAAAATAAATAGTGAACGCAAGCAATGTCTGTGATTACAATTTCGCCTAGATGTAATATATATTTATAAGTCAATTGTTATACACTTCTCCAACAGCTTGCAAGATAGCTAGAAAATGCAGTAGCAAACTAAATGTAGCCACTTGTAAACAACATGTTGTGTAAGATGAACTTATGATAAAGTATATAAAAAACGAACAGAGAATAACGTTGACAGTATGATTCCACCAAATGTTTATCAGCTAAAATATTTAATGCTACAAATAAATAGAAGTATTGAAATATTGACGTTCTTTGTTGTTCCCTTTTATTTCTACGACGCTGAGTTGTATATTGTCAGGTTAAGCTCCTCTTTGTTTTCTCTCATCTCATATTTGTTGACTATTTTATCGAGAATCTCTGTGGGGGACGAATCCCTAGTTCGAATCAAGTACGGAATACCCAATGCGTCTATTCATAATTCAACTTGGAAATTGCCTTCAGATTGTTTCTAAGTCTCTAATCAATAAATTAATTTTACTTACGTCTGTAAGCTGTATTGGGGTTTGTATAAGATGTTTGCAGTCATCGGCAATAGTAATTGCAAATTTGATTTACTATTGGTTAGGTAATAGTCCTTTCCAAATCGCTGGTGAATGAAATTTATTGTATCAATAATTTTAAACGTGTATCAATTTTAAATAAAATATTATTGAAATACATGCAAAACAATGTCTATTTTCTCTAATTTTACAGTAGTTTTCAAATTTTTAATTAATCAATTCTCTTTTGTTATCTTATTTTTTCTTTGAAGCGGCTATTAAGCTTAAGTTTATAATCATCAAAGACCTTTAACATTCACCGTGGCAATTTGAGAAAATTAATTGACTAAAATATTAATTTTTTTAATGTTTCAAGAAATAACTCAATAGATAGCACAGAATCAATCAATTTTCTATTATAAAAAACAAATACAAATTTTTAGCAGGCTCTATGTCAGATATAAACTTTTTTTGGACTGTTAGAATAAGTAGCTTAATTAGCATCTAAAAAGCTCTGAGCGGGCTTAGAATGATCAACATTACAAACCGAAACGGAAAGGATTACATTTTTGCCGGAAAGACTTAAATTTCAGCTGGAGATATTTTTGTATTCGATTTTGCACTATAGCCCACACAAAATTCTACGCATGATATTTAATTTCAAATATTGTGAATCGTGCTCAAATTCTTTTCTATATAGGAAAATACTTTAAACTGCCAAGTATTCACATTTTAAAATTGTCTTGTATTACGTTCGTAAAAACTTCAGCCGATTTGAAAAAACTCAAGGATAAGAACCTCAAGGCTTTAGGATCTTAGAATTTACGTCGACATAGAGTTTCTATTCGGCTGGAAAAACCAGTCTATCTATTGCTTGAATTATATAATAAATTACCAAGTTATAAAAACAAATCTAATCCGCATTTAAAAACAAAGTAAAAGCTCTTATATTTAGATCTGTGGTACATGTTTACACACAAATGCTAGGTTTTCTTTTGGATTTCTCGACGTCTTTAATTAATTACATAAACGGTTTTTCTAGCAATTCTATAGCATTTTTATGCTACAAATATCATACATTAAATAACAAAATATAATAATGATAAAAAAAATCAAAAAAAGTACGTGAAAAAGAAAAAAGTAGAAGTGAATGTTGAGACAACATAAAAGATAGTATTATTGAGCATGAAAAAGAAAGAGGTAAATGTGAGAATAAAAAGAAATCATCAAAAACACTCTAAAAAATATCTAAAATAAGCATCGTAAGTAGCAAAAAAAAAATTAAAATTTACAAAAAAAGATAAATGAGAGTTGAAACGATAAAATATGAATACAAGATAAATAAAAAATGAAAGTATAAAACTTTCTTACATTGCAGCTCTGTTTATAAAAGTGCATCAATAAAAGAATGGTATATTCTGCGACAAAGTTGGAATGAAAATTCGATATGAGTGGAAAGATTCCGAACGCGAGCGACAACAAGTAGATCGCGACAACAAGTAACAGACCGTATTTTCTCTACTCACTTTTTTTATTTTTGGCTTTTTTAGCTATGTAGTTATCAGAAGAGAGGCTTAATAAAGATTTTAACTTTTTGTACCTTAGAATATCAATAAATCCTTGGCAATTACTGTATTTTGCTAAAATATAATAACAATATCTAACAGTGACAGTTCTAAAATCCATGGCAGTCTATTTACTTCGTTCAGCATAATTACGGAATATTCATTATATCACTTGTTATGGAATGAAAATATGTATTGCATGTATATAACAATGAATATGCTATCTCAAGAGTGAGAAAGTTTACTTTGAATTTAAAATTATTGCATTCAGTAACGGTCGTGGAAAAAGTATTTTCAAAGAATAGTAAAAAAATAGACCGGTTTATAAAAAAAAAATAATAAGAAAAAAACTTTTTTACGTAAACATAGAATAAGGCCCCGGATTGAGTTCACAAGAGGTAAAAAAACTTTTTTTAATTTTACAAAAAAATGACAACAAAATAACATTTTTTGCTTAATTTAAAGTGGATTAATCTGTTATCAAAACTTTAATATTACTGGTCTGTACTCTTAAAATCAATATTTTTATTTACATCAATTTTGTAAACGTATATCTAGATCTGGTAAGAAAATGCAGTTAGTAGATGAGTTTGAAAGAAGTAACTTAGACTTATGAGCTATAACAAAAACAAAAACAAAAGAATAAGGTATAAAAAAAAATAACAATATCCATCTCCATCATATCTTAATATATGATGGAGTAGGATTACAAGCAAAAGGCGGCGTAAGTTGCATAATACACAAAAGCATAGAACAAACTTTGAAAAACTGAAAATGTGTTAATAAAAGATTGAAGTGAACAAACGCAAATATGTGAATAAAAGAATCAAATAATACTTTATTATTATTTTTAAAGTCGGTTGAGAAAAACTATTAATTCAATTTTTATTATCTCATTTCTATTTTTATTACAAGTAGGATTTTTTTACAATTAATGTCCAATAGCGTTGTCAATGCATTGTGATGTGGCCGAGATTGTAGTATTTGTGCTTAAATTATACGTTTCAACAGATGAATTAGCGCATATCTTAGAGCTTTTTTGTAGAACAACTAAAGTGTCTTGAAAATTTTCAATACTGACTGTAATCAGTTCTGGCAAACTGACAAGGCTGCTTGCAATTTCGTCCAATACGGACTGGGCACACTCTTGCTGATTAGCACTGCATGAATTTAGTTGGTACCGTATTGCTTGCACTTGATTATAAGCAATGTTCACTAGATATATAGAATCTGTTAAAAGGTTGATGCACGATTGAATACCATTATTTATACAAGTCTCAATTGAGTCAGATGCTATTTTGTAAAAACTTGGTAAAACGTTTAAATTGGCAAAGCAGCCACTTACATCCACAGTGCTGTTATCTGCAGTTTGTTCAATTGCATCAAGTCTAGTTTGCATTGCATCGATTATGTTGTCCAGATTTCCTAGCTTAATTTTATGAAACGTTTTTAAGCTTTCTTGAACAAGATCAACTGTGGAAACAAACGATTCTTCCGTTTCCAATACAGATGCTTTAATTGCGGCGTCCAGTGATTCAAGTTGGTTTTTGGCATCGTCAAAAAGATCACAAGAGATTAAGCATACCTAAAAAAACTAATTTGTTAAAAATATAGTACACTGATTATATACAAACTTGAGAAATAAATAAAAATGTGATTAACTTCATTCTGGCTTGATAAAAGATCTTTGACAACGGAAAAAACAATCAAAATGTAAAATGTATTTTTAAGTGTTCTATTTTATAGATTAAAACAATAGTGTTTCAAGAATGTAGTAACAACTTTAACGTACAGTATCGGCTTTAGTTTATTATTAAAAATATTTTCTCTTTTAATTGAGAATAAAGTTTCAAATAATACCTACAAAGAAACCAAAAACTTTAAGCTTAAAATAATTATTGTACATAGTTAGTCCAAGCGTTATGTAGAGTTAAGAGCTTTTTTACAGGTTACACTGTTTGGAAAAGCATGATAAAATAATTAGCCATTTACTCTCACTTTAGTTCAAAACTTGCGAACTAAAATTATTTCACGAATTTATAAAACACTTAAATCAATTTTAAATAAAGTCAAATACTGTAAGTATTTATACTTAAGACTAGGTTTATATTTTAAAAATCGCAATCTTGAAAAAAAAATTAAGTAAGAAAAAAACGATGAAATATTAGACTGATAATAAAAGTTTAAAGTTTTGAAAGTTATGTTGATATGTATGCTACATTGTTTATGTGCTGGTAAAACCAGTTGTAACCAGTTATTTATACAAAAATGTTTTTATTTGAGCTACAAAAAATACACATTGGATAGAAGAAAAGTAGCTGCAGTCACAGTAAAAAAAATAACAAAAAAATTCTCTTAAATAGAATAGCTTTAAAAATAAATATTTATAATTACTAAAAATCTACAGGCCAAAATTGATATAAAATATAAATATATAAAATAAAATAAAGGAAAAATTGCAATTTTTTAAAATTTAAAAACTTCGTGGAAGCTCCATATAAAATATAGCTATTGACAGCAGTGAAATAGTATATTAGAAAACAAGTTTCATAAGACATGTCTCAAAACACGCATTCAAGTTTAAAAAATAAGACCTTAATTAAGACCTTATGGGACGAGTTTTTGTAATTTGCTCTTTTTATGCTGTTTTTTTTAATTTGATTGATTTAGGATTATTAGGATTTTTGGAATGGATTGGCAATATCTTTATTTTACAAGTGAAAATTTTATCTAGTTGTCTTTTCTTTTGTTTTATCCAAAAATGCTAATCCTGCCAGTCTGGTCACAAACACAAAATACAAAAATAGAGGAAAACTTTACATGTACGCCTCCCCAAAATTCGTAAAATAGCAAAAAATATTTTGGTTTTTATTATTATTATTGTAAGATACATATCTACTTTTTTAGGTTAAGTGATAGATAAACTGTGCACTTCTTATTTATATCGTTATATGCCATATTTCACATAAATTAATACTTTCCATTAATTGTTCATTTTACTTTGCTGTTCTAAAATTGCAATTTTAATTCACAATATTATTGACAGACAGGTCAGAAATCAAGTTAAGTTTTGCCAACCTAAAAATTGTTTAGATAAAAAACTCGATACTCTAATGGCTTATAACCACACCAAAACCTATGACGTTGCGTTCTCTAATGAGTCTATTAGAGTATCAAAATAGAGGCAAATTCCAAAAAAGTTTTTAAAACAATCTTTCAGTCTTCTAAAATTTTATTTTTTAGTATAACTGATTAATCAACATTTGTCAACATTCAACTTTAAGAAGTTTGTAGAACACTAAACAACAATCTGCTGTAAATAAACAGTTTTATATAGGGTCAAGATCTTTTCAAGTCATCCGCGTAAGCAAGTATGTACTTTGCAATTAAGGGATAATAAGAGATTATTAATAAATAGTGCACTTTATATTGTTTTCAGTTTGAAAAACATTTTGCTGTTTGCACGACTAACTTTTCTTTGACTACTCTTTTCACTTGTTCTAAAATACACTTACAAAAATTTAAATTGTCACATTTTATCACCATGGCCTTAAAGAAGTTGTTTTGAACTTCTTGAATATGTGTTGACTATGCCTCATTAATGTAACAAAGAAATATTTTGAACAAATAAAGTTCTTAGTTGCAAAAGTTGCAAAAACAATATATTTATTAACAAAAAAAAATATTTTCTGTAAGGGTTGGGTTTATTATTCTAAGCCAATTATTTTTTCTCATTTGCTTTTGTTGATTTCAATAAAAGATAAGTAAACAAGTGTATTTGAATGTTCCAGCTGTTATGCATGTAATCATTACTATTTTGCTTTTAATAATAATAATAATGGTACGCTTTATTGTCTTTAAAAATTACACACTTAATTTTGTTGACAAAGCATAAAACCTTAAAATAGACAATAGAAGTAAGAAAACAATACATACACAACATGTTCAATTTACATTGAGTCAATAAAACAAAGAAATAAAATAAAATAAAAATAAAAAGTAAAACGTACAAGATGTACATTTAAAATTGTAGGTATATATATACAAAATACAATATACAGAATATACAAAGTCTAAATGAAAAGAAAAATTTATATATATAGATATTAATACATATATAAAAAGTAAAGAAAAATAAAGAAAAATAAAGAAGATACCAATTTTTGTGCACTACCCATACCTGCAATTTATTTTATAAAAATTCCATTATAGAATAATAAGGTTTTTCAAGTAAATACTGCTTCACTGATTTTCGAAACATGAAGTAGGTTGGTTTTGATTTTAATTGGGATGAAAATTTATTGTATATATTTTTTGCATTATAAAAAATAGAATTTTTTGTTAACTCTGAATGTGGTAGAGGTAAGTAGATATCAGAATCCAGCTATTGAAGTTACAAAAACAAATTTTTGACACTGCAGCAAATAAAATGTTTTTATAATTTATGTTTTTTTTTTGTTTAAAAATTGTTTGAAATTCTTTTACAAACATGCAATCACGCACTCTATTTGTGTTGTTTTTCTCAATGTCTGCGTTAATTTTTTTCCGATTTACTTTCAAATTGTTTCAATAAATTAATTTGCCACAGTTAGACGTGAAACAATTTTACAATCAGAACAGACAATTTCAGTAAATTGTTTGTTAACAATTTTATTGTAATAATAATACTTTATAGTAAAGGAATAAATCCATATTTTAAGTTTGCTTTAATCCAGTTTGATTACTACTAAAAGATGGTTTATTAGATTTATACAGCTTGTAATCTAAAATCTCTAGATGACTTTTCAAGCTGGTTTGACTCATCCAAATTTGCACTCGTAGATTTATTTTCAAGATTGAATTAGGACAAGATGAAAAATAATTAACAACATTTGAACTACTCGGAGTATTATATTATATGATGACAATTAATGTTTTTAGATAAACAAAATTTTTGAAAATTTATTAAGAAAAACTTAAAATTTTTCAACTTTGATGAGCGAATATTCTATTAAATATATTTATCTAAAATGTGTTGAGTAATAGTTTTATAGATTTATCTCTATACCCTTGAGAATAATATATGATGAAACTTGAAGATAACATGCAACAAAATATATCACTTTTCGTAAGTGAAATCATTTAGTGTTAAATCAAAAGATAATCAGCAAGATAACATTTAAGCAGAAAAATGTACAGTGACGGCCTTAGTGCATTTTCATATAAATATATGTTTAAGAAGATATCTGTTTAAGAAGGTATATGGGATTTAAACTTTTACCTTAACAGTTACGCAGTAAACTTAACAACATCAAAGTAGCTAACTCTCTACACAACACTAAAATTTGCTTAGACACAACTGTTTGTTAATTTTTTTTAAGAAATTCTATTTATTTGTTTAAATCTTTTTGAATTATTATAAAATAGAATAAAACGTTGTATGTACGTACCACGGGCATAATTGTTGATTATGGCCCTCAGGAACTTAAAAACTCTCGATCTTTAAGTTTTAAACATTCCCTCGTGCCATAATCTTCTAATTTTACTCTTAATACATAAATAAATATTATATTACTTATAATATTGTTCTATCGTTTTTTCTATGCATAGAAATTGGGATATAAATAAAAAAGTTACTGTGTGCAACGGGAGTATTTGTTACAATTCACCTAGAAAAAGTATATGATAAGATATTGAAAAAAAAGTAATTGTTACTTATTGTAATAAACAATACAATTTTATTATATCTTTAAAAACAATTTAAAAATAATAGAAAATTTTATTGTCGTGTACAGTATAAAGTTTGATTCTATCCTCTGACATTTTGATTGAGTTAGTTAGAGATTTTGACTGATCTTTATTACAAAAAAAAATTTTTTTTGTAAACAGCAATGTGCCTTAAACATATTAAAAACTCAACGCAGGGGCTAAAAAGATTGATCAAAAACGTTTGCTTACTAACAAAATTAAAAAAACATCAAGCAATTACGTACAAGTATTCTAATTTTTATGTAACAATAGCTCAATGTTTTTTTTCATATATTTATCAATTTAATGATAAACAATTGTTTGTTTTTGAAGATATTATTAACAAAACCAGGTCTGTTTTGATCAATTTATTGTCCTAAAAATCAGCATTATTTTAGAAAAAAAAAACTAATACTTATTGTATTAACCTAAAGAAAAATATTAGAAACAAAAAAAAAATAAAAAAATGGCTCTGTTGTCGCGTTTTACAAAAATTTTAAAAATGGTTAAGATGTTAATTTTGTGAAGTTTATTCTAGATTCAAAAAATTAAGCAAATCTAAAAATAAAATCACAGAGCAAACAATGCTTTATGTTTATCTAAATATTTACGTTTGTAATTTTTTGTTGCAAAAATATTATTACTTTTATATGAAACCGTTAAGACTCACTAAACTGATAATTAAAAAAATAAAAACGTTAAATTGGTGTAGAGTTGTCATTTGTCAGGTAAAAAAGTGACAATAATATAATAGAAGATGCTTCTACTATCAGTTGTCTCTATTATCTACTAGTAGGGCAGAAAAACATATTATTATTGTATAAGCGAGAAGAAAATGAGAGAGAGAGAGAGAGAGAGAAATGAAGAGAGAGAGGGGGAATATGTTTATCCCAAAATTATTTTTTTCTTTTTAAATAAAGTTATTTTAAATCTTACCGTCTCTGCTAGAGGAACTAATAGAAACCTCTGGATGGCCAACCGCACTTTCAAACGCTAATCCTAAAACGTAAAAATGGCGTTTGAGTTTTCAATCACACATAAATCAATAGGAGTAGGCAGTTTGCATACTAACACATAATGATAATTAGCGGTACTTATCTTGTTATGATATAGAAATAATATCTAGACAGTTATATTAGTCTGTTATATTATAATTTATATTAGACTTTAATATTAGATTTTTATATTAGATTTTTATATTAGACTTTTATATTAGACTGCAGTCATTATATTATAATTTACTATTTGAGCACTGTCTTTAAGGTAATGGATCGGACGGCGGCAATCAGAAACAATTAATCCTAAGACTAATTGGCCATTATAGTACCGCAAGGGTAGCTATGGACTTCTGTCCGTTGGAAAAGCTAGCTATCGAAATGTGCATAAACACCACCGCCAATGTAGATGTAATCTAATAATGAGGCTACGATTACATCCACTAACGAAACGAAAACGTGTTCTCGGGCGTGCAATGCTTTACAAAAATATCCTTGGGTATCTATCTATCTGACCGTTAAGGTCAACTCAAAATGCAATGATATATTTGTAAAGACTCCGCAGTAACACAAGCCTCTGACTTAGACCAGGTAGGATAGACAAGTGCGTATTATTACTTTAAATTTAACTAGTCTGAAGATTGATAACTAGTCCACTCAGTGAATATTAACTACAAAGATACACATAAGATTTCTAAGATAATTTGATACCTCAGGTAATATATTTAATAACGAAATGCGAATATAATCTTTGATTAGTGTACCTAATTTCTTATGTCAGCTAACAGCTATCACTGTTACACCAGGTCACGTCTGATACACCTTGTATATCGACATTCTACTGAGACACCCTGTATATAAATTATTTTGCATATGCTTAACTATAATATAATCTTTGCCAATCAACGTGATCGACTACTAATTTAGATTGACAATGGTTCTACTTTAGGTACCAATGATTAGTAATTATATTTTTGTCACAATAAAGTGCAATATTAACAAAATATATTGTGACGATAAACCATAATTAGATCTACGTTACTGTAAGATTAATTCTTAAAAGTTGATTTATCAAGATGATCAGAAGATTCTGTTTATGAGATTAATTCAATTCTTTTATTATTTTTCTTTAGTCAGACAATAAATCAACCCTTTTAACTCATGCGATAATTGAGAAACTCAGTAAGACAATCTTACCTTTAGATGTTGGCTTGTCGGATGTGTTTAAGCGGGTAGATGGTTGTGGGCAATTGGCGATATAAAGCACTAAGAATTAAATAATAATTATAACACCACTAAACTTAACCACTGCTAAATTTGGAATGCCTTTTGGCTTATAGGGTCAAGTGTATTGGGTTGGCACATCTGGCAATGTATCTATTCTTTTAGAAAGTTTTGAGGGTCGAAACACACAAAAGATGATCTAAAAATAGATTTTTCTCATGGTTTGCTTGGGTCAAAATGACCTAAATAAGCAGGCTTTTACAACTCGGCCAACCTGATAGTCACCGCGACTCGAGGTGATTCAAAAGTTTACACTAGAAAGAAGTACGCTTTGAAGATTGTGTAAAAATATAATTATAAAAAAAAATTGTCTTTCAATAACAAAATGACAAAACGATATATCATTTGTAGTTCGTGCGAGTATAAACTCGCACACAAAAAAAAGATACAAATAGCAAAAAAAACTTACAAAAATAAACACTAATAATAAAACAAGATTAAACAATACAAACAGTTGTTAACAGATTCACGATTCTGAATCTGACGTGTCCGAAATACCACCAACAGGTTGCCATTTCTTCATCCTGTCAACAGCTACGACTCGATTGTACGTGGCGCGTTTATTTCGATGAGAACCTTTTAAATCCTGCACTACGTACCGGTCATTAGGTAACACCTTTGTAACTACTAACGGCCCAGCAAAATGAGGCTGTAATTTCTTACTGGTACCTGTTGCAATTGGATTACGCTCAATTAACACCAAATCGCCTTCTTTATAATTACTTGCTTTTCGGTGACGCAAATCATAACGATGTTTTTGCTGTGTTTGAGCGCGTTGAATGTTAAGTGCAGCTTCTTCCTCGCGTGCTGCTACTACATCTACTAATATTTGCGGAATGGTTTTAATTTCATCTAGGATAAGATCAGCCGCATTTCCCTGTCTAGGCTTATATCCTAACAGTAAGGCACTAGCTGTCTTACCTGTAGATGCACTTATAGTATTGTTAATTGCAAACTGCACGGCTCGAACATGCTCATCCCATCGCGACTCGTCAGTACACGTTGTTGTTAGAGCCGATAATACAGAGCGATTTAATCGTTCGACTTGTCCGTTTGCGCGTGGTGTAGCTACTGCATTGAGTACTTGACGTATATTGTTCTGATTGCAAAAATTTTTAAAATGCTTAGAAGTAAACGCTGTTCCTTGATCTGATATGATTCTTCGCGGCGTACCATAAGTGGCAAAAATGTCGCGAAAATATTCAACTACATATTTTGTGTTTGCCGATCTTACGGCACGGAGAAATGCGAACTTTGTAAATGCATCTATTTCTACAATTAAATACATATTACCGCGTTTACTTTTAGGGAACGGCCCCAAATGATCTATGTGAAAAGTGTCTATCGGCACGCTAAGTTTTGGAATAGGATGTAAGAATCCTTCTTTTTTGCCTGTCTTTCGCTTGTTATATAAACAAGGTATACAGCAAGCAATATATCTTTGTACGTATTTGGTCATTTTGGGAAACCAATAATGATCAACTAAACGCGACAGTGTTTTCTCAACTGCGAAATGCCCAGTGTCATCGTGTTTCATTTGAGTTCCCGGTCTATACTTTATTTCAAAATTAAATTCTAACAATTGCAGCCACCAGCGAGCTATTCTTGGGATGATCTGTTTCTTGTCTCTTGTAGCTCGCAGCGCACTACAATCGGTGATGACAATAAACGAAATGCCAAGAATATATGATCTAAATTTTTTTTAAAGCTTCAACTACCGCTAATGTTTCCAATTCGTACGAATGGTACTTCGCCTCATTGGGACTTGTTTTACGACTAAAATAGGCGACTGGATGAAGCTTGCCATTGTCCTGTTTCTGCAGTAATATTCCTGCAAGACCCAGTGCGCTGGCGTCGGTATGAATTTCGGTCTCTGCGTTAGGATTATAAAGTGCCAGAACAGGTCGTGTAACTAGGTTTTGTTTAAGGATGTTAAATGCACGAGCTTCTTCAGTGTCCCATTTGAAAGTAACATTTTTCCTTGTTAAGTTAGTTAGAGGACGCGCAATAATCGCATAGTTTTTAACAAAATGTCGAAAATACCCTGTCAACCCTAAAAATTGTCGCACTTGATGGACACTGCTTGGCGCTTTGAACTGTTCTATTGCAGCTGTTTTTACCTCACCTGGTTGTACTTTATTTTTTTGTATTTGGAAGCCGAGAAAATTAATAGATTTTTTTAAAAAAGAGCATTTTTCTAAATTTAAAGTCAGACCTTCTTGCTTAAAAATGTTTAAAACTATTTCTAAATTTTGTAAACCCGCTTCTATTGTTTCGGAATGCAAGACTACGTCATCTAAATAAACCGCTGCAAAATCTGAACATGGTTGCAAAATCTTTGTCATTAGTCGCTGGAAGACTCTAGGTGCGTTGGTTAACCCAAATGGTACTCGGTTGAATTCGTATTGTCCTTGCGGCGTGATAAAGGATGTATATTTCCGAGATTTGTCTTCAATTACTACCTGATAGTAACCAGATTTCAAATCAAGACTGGTAAAGTAACTCCCTTTTTGAAGTCGGTCGATCTGATCATCAATTCGCGGTAATGGATGATTGTCTTTGACAGTCATCAAATTGAGCTTTCGATAGTCAATACAAAGTCGAGGCTCTCCATTTTTCTTATTGACTAATAAGACAGGCGAACAAAAGTCTGAGCAAGATTCGCGTATGATGTTATTGCATAATAAATCATCAACAATGCTTTTCACTTTGTCTTGTTCTGATTTTGCCATCTTATATGGCTTACACGCAAATGGTTTTTTATCAACAAGATAAATTTTCATCATAACAGTTTTAGAACAACCTAAATCGCTTGTTGAAAATGCAAAACAGTTAGAATATTGATGAAGTAAGTCCGACAGTTTTTGGTTTTCTACATTACTTAAACTACCTACGTTTAATGCTACATTACTAATATTTAAAATCTTATTACTAGATATTGCTAACTGAATCTCAGGAGTCTTGAGCAAAAAGTTAAGTTTTGTTTCATCTTTTATCACTATCGCTCCCGGCAACTCACTAAAAGTTCTACCCAATAAAACAGGAAAGTCTTGCACATGAGAGGGTACCACTACCACTTGAATTTCTGCGTCAACCTCATCGACTTTAATTCGTACTCTAGCTGATCCTAAAGTAGCGACAATTCCTTTACCATATCCTTGAAGAAGTGTACGGTCTGTTTTATTAATGCTAATATTTAGCCGCTCCAGTTCGTCAATTTTAACTGTAGTACAACTACTGCCCAAATCTACGTAGGCGGTCGAAACTCGATTATTGAGAAGAATACTTTTAAAATACTTATTATTAGGGTCATTCTCATATGAACTATGATCTAGTCATGCGACAGATTCCCGTTTCTTTTTTAAACAAAAGTTTTCTGTGTGCCCGGGCTTATGACAAAATTTACATTTTGCAGTGCAATAGCGCGCCAAATGGCCTGGTAAATTGCATTTAAAACACTTAAGATTAGATGTCTGCGCAGAAGACGTTTGGGAGGTCGCTTGTTGTTTTTGACTATATGGACTGAATTTTGGTTTAGAATGCTTCCGTGATTTAAACGTTTGAGCAGTGGTCTTTGGAAGAGCACAGCTAATGCTTGACAAACTTGATAAATATTGGAAAAGCGATTCTGGGCTTTGATGATTGCCTGCTTTTGCACCAGTTTTGACAACAATATCTGTAATTCCGCCAATTAGACAAGAAACCGCATCGTTACCGTTGATTTTACATCGATTAAGCAGTGCTTGCTTTTCATAATAATATCTTGAGTAACTCTCGTCTACTCGTTTTTGCCGTTGCATCATTTGCCGTAGTAGATCGTGAAACTCAAATTGAGGCGGGAAAGCCGTAACTACTTGTGATTTCCATTCTTCCCAAGAAAAACGTACAGACTTCAAGCCTCTATACCATGTTGACGCCAAACCTTTTAATTTAGCCACAGCTAAGCAAATGGTTGTCTCTTCAGTCCAATTAAAGACTGTTTGCAGTTCGTCTACCTTATCACACCAAGCTTGCGCGTTAAGTAGACTGTGTTCTGGGTCAAAAATAGGTATCATATCGCCTTTTGTTTCAACAACCGAAGCGCTTTGTGAAGGCGGTAATGCCGTTCTTTCAATGAAATTAGCCATTAACTCAGTTAGTCTATCAATCGAATTGCTTGTACTAGGAGTGTCAGTACGATCCACTGAAGGATTGGAACCCCGTCGTCTCTTGTTCCCAGCCATTAGTAACAAGTATGACTACGTCTTTGGGACAAACAAAAGAACATATTAGAATTAAACAACATGAAAATCAGAGACAGAGTAGAGAAACGAAAACATTGAATAGGCTTGATGAACAATAAGAGGTATTATCCCACTTCTGACGTTATAAGCGAGAAGAAAATGAGAGAGAGAGAGAGAGAGAGAAATGAAGAGAGAGAGGGGGAATATGTTTATCCCAAAATTATTTTTTTCTTTTTAAATAAAGTTATTTTAAATCTTACCGTCTCTGCTAGAGGAACTAATAGAAACCTCTGGATGGCCAACCGCACTTTCAAACGCTAATCCTAAAACGTAAAAATGGCGTTTGAGTTTTCAATCACACATAAATCAATAGGAGTAGGCAGTTTGCATACTAACACATAATGATAATTAGCGGTACTTATCTTGTTATGATATAGAAATAATATCTAGACAGTTATATTAGTCTGTTATATTATAATTTATATTAGACTTTAATATTAGATTTTTATATTAGATTTTTATATTAGACTTTTATATTAGACTGCAGTCATTATATTATAATTTACTATTTGAGCACTGTCTTTAAGGTAATGGATCGGACGGCGGCAATCAGAAACAATTAATCCTAAGACTAATTGGCCATTATAGTACCGCAAGGGTAGCTATGGACTTCTGTCCGTTGGAAAAGCTAGCTATCGAAATGTGCATAAACACCACCGCCAATGTAGATGTAATCTAATAATGAGGCTACGATTACATCCACTAACGAAACGAAAACGTGTTCTCGGGCGTGCAATGCTTTACAAAAATATCCTTGGGTATCTATCTATCTGACCGTTAAGGTCAACTCAAAATGCAATGATATATTTGTAAAGACTCCGCAGTAACACAAGCCTCTGACTTAGACCAGGTAGGATAGACAAGTGCGTATTATTACTTTAAATTTAACTAGTCTGAAGATTGATGATTAGTCCACTCAGTGAGTATTAACTACAAAGATACACATAAGATTTCTAAGATAATATGATATCTCAGGTAATATATTTAATAACGAAATGCGAATATAATCTTTGATTAGTGTACCTAATTTCTTATGTCAGCTAACAGCTATCACTGTTACACCAGGTCACGTCTGATACACCTTGTATATCGACATTCTACTGAGACACCCTGTATATAAATTATTTTGCATATGCTTAACTATAATATAATCTTTGCCAATCAACGTGATCGACTACTAATTTAGATTGACAATGGTTCTACTTTAGGTACCAATGATTAGTAATTATATTTTTGTCACAATAAAGTGCAATATTAACAAAATATATTGTGACGATAAACCATAATTAGATCTACGTTACTGTAAGATTAATTCTTAAAAGTTGATTTATCAAGATGATCAGAAGATTCTGTTTATGAGATTAATTCAATTCTTTTATTATTTTTCTTTAGTCAGACAATAAATCAACCCTTTTAACTCATGCGATAATTGAGAAACTCAGTAAGACAATCTTACCTTTAGATGTTGGCTTGTCGGATGTGTTTAAGCGGGTAGATGGTTGTGGGCAATTGGCGATATAAAGCACTAAGAATTAAATAATAATTATAACACCACTAAACTTAACCACTGCTAAATTTGGAATGCCTTTTGGCTTATAGGGTCAAGTGTATTGGGTTGGCACATCTGGCAATGTATCTATTCTTTTAGAAAGTTTTGAGGGTCGAAACACACAAAAGATGATCTAAAAATAGATTTTTCTCATGGTTTGCTTGGGTCAAAATGACCTAAATAAGCAGGCTTTTACAATTGATTGAAACAAAGAAAATTAAGCTTTTTGCATTGAAAATTTGAGGTATAATGACAGTTAGTCTTTTACAGTCAGTAGTAAAAAAAATTATTAAAATTGTATACTATAATTTATAATATAGTATACAGACGGTTTCCAAGAAAAAGACAAGTACATAGCTCGCTTATCTCTCGGCCGATTTTAATTATTTATACACCAAATTAAATGATTGTAAATTATTACGTTTAGCCTTAAAGACTTTAAGACTAAACTGACAAAAAATATTTTTTTGAATCACAACATGTACTTTTCTTTGGTAATTTTGATAGGGATTTTTATTTTGAAAACAACAATGTATTACCACTATAGACTTACATAAAAAAGAAATTTGAAAAACATAAACAAAATAAAAACTGCGTTCTATTTTGCACTCTATACTGACGGCAACTTTGCTGTCATTAATTTATTTTTTATTTATTTATTATTTATTTATTATTGTATGTCATTTATTTCCTATCATTTTAGCTTGTTGGTCTTTTTGCCGGACCTTGTATAATAATATTATATTGTATATTAGATGATTAACCACAATTGCAATTTAATTTTGTATTAAATTATTGAAAAAATATACTGTACGCTCATGGTTAAAAATATATATTTTTTTAAAACGAATCTACGTATATGACCTATTGACCTATTGTTTACCTTGGTATTTTGCCAATTCTTGTATCTTCAGTTGATAGCTTACCATGTTACATAAAGCATCAAAAACAGTATTAATATATTTACTTTTGTTTATTTTGTCAAGCAAAAATGTTTTATTCTATAATATTTTATGTGCAGATATAGAGTATGAAGACAGGTATAAATAAAAAAAAGTTTTGTTGTGTATAATAATTATTCATTTAATCCAATTTAGTGATGATGACTATGATAATTTTGAAAATATTACGGAAACTTATGATGATTTAGGAGATTATAATAATGAGTAAGTGGCATTATAATTACTAAAATTGAGTGAATTAGTTTTTTTTAAATTACAGCATATATTAATTTTATGATTTAATATTACCGCACCTTTAAATGTAAATCGCATTTTCTCAAGTGAAATCTATTATGAATAATATCACAACCTTCACTTTTAACTCAGCTTTTCAAGTTAAATTAATAAGAAGTTAAAAATAATTATTGAACTCTGTACTTATGGAAAAATGTAGAATTATAGTTTACATTTTTAATCTGGACCTTGCCAGATAAATGCATCAGTTTTTTTTATTCTGTATTTAATTCTTTTTGCGGTTATTGTTGCTTAACTATTAATATTTTTTGAAAAAATATAGTTTTTGAGTAGATTTATTACAAGTCTAATGTTTTAGATATGCTACAAATGATAGAAGAACCAATAAAAACAGTGAAATTGACAACAAAGATGACAACGCGTTTATGCCAACGCTTAGGTAAGCTATTACAAATATAAAAACTTTTAATTTTAAATTTCATATTAATTTATTTAGTCCTCAGCAAGAATCCGATCTAAAAATATTTTCAGAAAACTTAGAACAACAATTACTTCTTGATCAAAAAGCAAATTTTCCTAATTACAAAAATATTACATTTCCACCAAATGAATATGAAGTGGAAAAACTATTTGCGATTATTACTCAAATTAACAATACAAATAATGGCTCTGGAAGTTTTTATTCTAGGTAAATTTCAATTGAAAATATCTTTAATTTTGGGAAAAGTTTTGACACAGGTAATTATGGAGGAGTTCAAACGGGAGAGCTAAAAGAAAAGATGCTTCAGGTGATTAAAGGACATTACACTGAGAAATTTAAACAGGAACTTCCGGGTGGTTTACCTCCAATTGATGTTATTCGCAATGTTGGTTATATTGCGGACGAGAAAGGTTATCAACCTTATATTATTAATTACACAATTGATGATCATCGTTCTGATACGGAACCACACTATGATGTACCTTTTGATGATATAAGACGTATTTCAAAAGAATACAATGCTCATTATAAACCCCAAGAACAGTTTAGTAATATTCAACTTCCTAACATTACAAATAAACCTTTAGTTAAAGATGATTCAGGAAATTATAATTTTGGGTAATATTTTGGTAAGCTTTTTGACAAAAAAATAGTAAATAAGAGTACATTTTTTCAAGTTTTAATACACTAACATATGGAAGAGCAGAATCTAGCGAAACTATCAACAAAAATACAGAAAATGAAACAAGAATTGTTAAAGGACAATATACTAATATAGTCGGAAATGGTCCTTTTTTTGTTAGACAAACTATTGGCTATATAGCTGATGAAAATGGTTTTCAACCGTCTTTAATCGATTCTCATTCAAATAATGGATGGCGGCTTGTGAAACGGTTTATGTTTAATCATTATAATTCTGAACGTCTTGCTGAAGACGTTGCAATACATTTTAAGCCTTTGGAGGTGTATAAAGATGTCAAATTACCGACTTTAGATAATCAAGATGATCAAAATAAAAATTCTGATGGATATCAATTTAGGTAGGCATTTGGAGTGAATGACGTTTATGTCTTTTTTTTTAGTTTTAGCTCTGACAGTTACAATAGATCTGAAATTTCTGAAACAAAAAACAAAGGAACAGAAAATGAAACTTTGGTGATAAAAGGTCAATACACAGAGAAAATAAAAAATGAACTTGGCGAAGCTGTGATTAGACAAATTGGATATGTGGCTGATGAACGTGGTTATCAACCCTTTATTATTAAATCATACGTAGAATATGGAATTAGTACTACTCCTGCGTCTGTACAACCTCCTGTAATGCGCCCACTTCCTCCAGGTTCTCCCAGAGGACAAGGCATTGGATCTTCATTTATAGGAAATGCTCTTGGTCATTTAGGTTAGATGTCAACTAATTTCAATAAATATTATTTGTCTTCTATGTATTATTAAAACTGAACAAAAATGAATTGTTATTTTTTTTAAATTAAACTTTTTTTTTCTACTACAAACTTTCTACATCTCGCAGATGATTCAAAAGATCTTTATTATATTATCCATCACATTGAGTAAAACTAAAAATATACAAAATAGTATATTCTCTTAAAAATAATTTAGAAGTAAATAAATTTTATTGGTTAAAATATGATAATAAATAACAAATTTGTGTTGTTTCTTAATTTAAGCGTTGCATTGCAAGCATCTGCAACATTTGTAACTTTGAACACATCTTTGTCCTCAGCGTACCTAAAACAAAAAAAATATTGAATTTTCAAATCACTAAAAGATATAAGATAACTGAAATTAATTAAAGATATAAGATGACTGAAACTAATTTGGTATTTTTTAGTCAAGTAAAAAACTTAATCGACATGTCAACTGCCAACAGCAATATAAAATTAAAATATAACTTTGAGTATTTTAGTTTGTGTTTTCCTCACAGAATATAAGAGATTGACATTTATAACAGCTTTTAAGTTACTTACAACAATTTAAATAAATATTGAATTAATTACTATGCTTTTCTCGAGGATAAGTAATGGAATGAGGTGATAAAATTAGTCTTTATGAACAAATAGAAAATTTTGCTAAACTTTTAATAATTTAATATTGCTAAAAACCCCAGTTTGTGATAAATTTTGACGTACTTAACTCGACTACCATTTCAATATTTTGAAGAAATATATTCTTTTATTATCGCGCTATCTATGGATCTAACAGCCTACAAATCGTCATAATTTGTGTAGCTGAAAGTCATTTTATTAATCGTTTTTATCTTTTCTACCAAACAGCTTTTACCTTCAAACTGCTACTGCGAAAAAGTGATTCTAGTGCTTACTACCCGGGAAAATTTCAAGTCACTGTTTTAAATTAACAGATTTTGAGTGGAGCAGAAACAGTCAAGTGTTTGTAAGCAAGAGAAGTCTATAGGGTGTGTTTAGATGCGTAAATGGAACGTTTAAATAATTGTTTTCTAGACAATTGTTTAAGAAAATTCTCAATTCATCTTTGAAATTGTTTGTTTTTCATAAGAGAAGACACACATTTTTGATTTACTTACAGACATTTATAATAATCATACATTCCTTCTTTTGTCACATCATTTGTGAAATATTTTTTTAACATGAGTTGGTTTAATCTTATGAAGGTTCCCATTTATCGTTTACGACGTGAGCGTGTGGAGTGTAATCAATATTAATGATTAATGATAAGGTTAACAAGCCTATGAAACGGAAGAGAGGAGTCCAATAGTCGACAGTCAACATGCGACTAATTAGTTTGTACATCTGTTATGACGCACTAACATTGTAAATAGGTTGGTCATTTACATCCAATTACCAAAGCTTTGAACGCATTATTTGGTTTAAACTGCAATTCACTAATAAAAGCGCTTGGAGATGAATATAAAGGGAGATAAGGCGATAGAATTCTTGATGAAATGGTCCGCGTAGAAAGAACTTTCTGAATAGTGCTTCACTGCATGACTGTAGACTGTATCGTTATTTTGCTAAACTGGGGTATTTATATAATATTAAAATCCAAATTGAGAGATAAAACGCTACTAGAATCATTGATAGAATGGTTCCGTATAGATAGAACGTGTGACTGTTCATTGTACACGTAAGAAATTGGTACGTAAGAAAGAATATGTTTACCTTACCAACGATTACAACCATTAAAAATTAACCTCAAATCGCTTTCATTGAGAGCATAAAACTTTGATTATTATGTTAAAAATTAACCATACATTAGTTTAAAGTATGCAGTTTATTCTATAGTAGGCTCAATCGGAAACTTTCTTCTATTTAAACAAGCAATGGAAGGTTGCAAATATGTAAACAGTATTCGACTGCGTGCTTTTGCACTGGTCCACTGTGTGAATATTAGTGACCGACAATTGAACAAGCTACAGTCAGTAACTAAATTTTAATGAGTAATGTCGATGTTATAAGAAAAACAAATTAATCGGTTTTGCAACCGGCTGTATATTTCTTGCATCATTGTTTGTCACATTGAAGAATCTAGTTTTATAAGCTAATTAATATAATAATTAATTTTGAATGTTTTACTACTCTGGTAATAGAAACCTTTTATATTTGGTTCTTTGAGCCAACAGATTGGTTTACAACTTTCTTTCTTTGATGCAACCTGTTTATTAAATGTATCTGGATCTTTGAAGCAGTAAATAGTTATAAGCAATAGATATTTTAAACGTTGTTTTGTTAAACTAATGTAAACTTATCATTGATTTAATAGTTATTTAATTAAAAGTCAGGAAAATTTCACATTACTGAAGAGGAGCTAAATTGTGCCGAGTATTTTAAAGCTCCGAGTCAAGTAAGAGATTTTACTGACGTGTTTTGTATTAAATTTTTCCGGAAATCGTAAAAAAAAACGAAATTTACAAATTTTAAAATTTTTTTTACAAATTCCACAAAAATCAAGTTTGTCAATTTTGTTGGCAACTATAGTTACTAGAGAATCTTTTATTATTTTGCGTCTTGTAAAGTTTTTACAGTACTAGTCCGGAAAACTCTATTTTCCTGCGCGTAAATAAGCAGGAAAATGTTGTTTCCAAGACGATTTCAGGAAAAATTTATTATTGTATAAATTTTGAAACTTTATTTTGCTACAATAAAGATAACCGTTTATTAATTTAATGTATTTGATTCGATGAACCAATGAGTACCTATGAGCATTTATTTAATATGTTAGGTTTCTTAAGTCAAAAAAAGAAAACATTTTTCTTTAAGATGATGAAAGTGTATATTCCTTTAAGGAAACTTATGTTTATTTTTGTGATAGAAGCAAAATGTTGCAAAAAATTGTTCCCAGCTATCCAAAAGATTTATAAGATATTTATAATAATAAACATTTGACATTTTAAACCTTCAAAAATTGTGTCTCTAAAAGTTTAATATTTGCGTTTTGATAGAACACTCTAAATAATAATTTAGAGCATAATTCCCTAAATCTTTCAAAATATTTAAAATCTGATGTTGCCAAAAACGTGCAAAAATGCTACTAATGTTGTAAATGCATTGTCCAACGCATTCTATCAAAAGTTAAGTTTTGATAGAAGTAAGTTTTAGTTTTTTTTAAATGTTTACTTTGATTTGCGACTTTCTGAAGACTAATACCGACAAAAATTACAGCTTTTTGATATTTTTTATAGTAAATTCTTACCCACTGACATCTTTTTAGGTAATTGTGTTGGTGAGCTTTACATACCATAAAATGCTCAATTAGAGTTGTAATAGAATAGATTTGAAATTTTAATAGTTTTTACAACAATGAAAAATTAAATTTATTTTTAAACTAGAATTATTAAATATAACATACATAATTTTTCGGATATATATCAAACATTTTAATTAGTTTTTGAAATTTACAAAATATAGGATATTAAACTCGTGAAAATTTTACTAACTATTTTGAGCACTACGAATTCCTGCTGTTTTTGTCAAATTATTGATACACGCTATTGCAACAATTTTTATGGTACTAATAACATTTTTTGTTGCTACATTTTTACGTAAAAATCTTCCAGTTTTGTCTGTTACTCAATTATAATAATATTTTGACACTCATTTAAAAAAACAAAAATAAATCTAATGTAAAAAAAAAATTACAAGTAAACAATAAACCAAGTAAAAAACGTTTTTGAAGCTATGCTTTATGGGTTTATACTAATTTTTTAATATAAATTTTTTATAAATAACTTTGAATAAATTGATGAATAATAGCTCTTCATTATACAAGTATCATGTAAGACGACTAAGTCGAGAAAAAAATTTTTAGCTACGAGAGCTTGCTTGAGTGGTCTACTTTTTCTTAAGTGACTTGTTTGCTGTTGAGACACGAGTACAACACCTTTCAGTTTTATTCAACACCTCTCTCTAAAAATCTTTTAAATATCATCAAAAATCACAATGTTTATATCTACAAAGATTAGTAGTAGCTTAGGATTTGGTTGGCATGTTATTGTTGTTAACAACAAATTTATTGTTTGAGAAAAATTTTGCAAACACATTATTTTGGCGCTTGTAAAATTGTTGAAAATGAAAAAAAATACTTCTCTTCCAGAAAAAATTGCGAAAGATGTTGAAGAAGTCACATCGAGTTTGCTACCCAAAAAATTCAGAGACGCTTATTAGAAAACATTAAGTGAGTTAAATAACTAGAAACAGAAAAACGATATTTGTGGGGTAAGCGAAGACTGTAAGTAAGTGCTGTTGGGTTACTTCTTCAACGCCAAAAAAAGAATATGGCTTCTTTATTGTGAACGAAATACAGCATGTTAATATCGACATTGAAGCTTTACAAAAATTCAGAAATTTTACAATATGGCAAGTTAATCGCTTTTTTAAAGAACAAATCAAAAAGAAGTGCAAGAAATTGAAAGATCTTAAAAAAGAGCATATTCAACACTTTCTGCAGAAACATTTAATAAAAAATATTTGATGTTAAAGGTAGACTATTTTGTTATTATTTTTGTTTGTTTTTAATTTAAATGTTATCGTAAATCTCAATAAATGATTTTTTCAAAAATAGTCTTGGAAACAACAATTTCCTGTTTATTTACGCGCAGGAAAATTGAGTTTTCCGGACTAGTACTGTAAAAACTTTACAAGACGCAAAATAAAAGACATACTCTAATAACTATAGTTGATAACAAAATTGACAATTTTGTTGTCAACAAAATTTAATACAAAACACGTCAGTAAAATCTCTTACTTGACTCGGAGCTTTAAAATACTCGGCACAAAGTGCCTCGTATTTCAATTTAGCTTCTCTTCAGTAATGTCACATTTTCCTGACTTTTATGTAAATAACTATTATTGTTATTTCTGTTCTTATAAGTGTTATTTTATGTATTGCTTACTGCTTATTGTTAAATTTTCTGTAAACTGTTAAATTATATAAAAACCGTTTTATTATTGATTCATAAAACCACATAATTCAATCTAAAACATCATTTTTATAACGTCATAATAAAGAGGTGTTGGATAAAGTTATTAATGTATTTGTTATTCACAAATGATTAATAAGTAAAACACGCCTTTTAACGAGTTTTACCGGTTTTATGAGATAACTAACTGTTGTACATGAACTATCAAATAATATAAATATATTATTCTTATTTCTTTTCAAAAATTCTTATAACTTAGCAATAGAATAAAAAAATGCTTTTTAAGAATAGCACTAAATAGAATTATTGTTTGATTTTTAGTCTGTTTTTTCAATTTACAGGTTCATTTAGATATTTCCTATCAGTTTTAGCATACACAACATGCAAAAAAAAATTTACCTGCAAACGTAGATAGCTCATCTGCATAAACATAACAGCTTTGGCGGCTTGCCAACTTTGCATAGCCTGCAAGATTTGATAATAGGTCTCAACTAATTTGTTACCAATAAACAGTTTTGCTACGTTGTTGATAAATTACCTTGTAATTTTTTAGTTCTACAGCTTACCACATAACGACGTATTAATTAATATTTTAAGTGGTTCTACGGCACGTCATAATATTTTTTAATTTGAAAAACTAACATCTTTCGGAAAAAAAACGTGTCGAAATGTTTGATTGTCGACGTTTTGCACTTTATTGGTGGAGGCGAAATAACACTTTTTGTTAAAGCTTTTGCACACTTTTGCTTGTTGCAAAAACTTTTTTATAATCACTTTTACTTTTGGATATCTTATACCAATGTACAAGGGCTGGATAAACGTAATATATTAAAAATTTTTTTTTTGATGCAAGCTTCACTTGTCATCAGGGTTTGTTCTCAGCTTGCGTACCAATTATTCTGATTAAACAACTTAAATTAGAACAAAACTTAGAACAACTTTTTAACTGGCAATTAAAAACTTACCTTTGGAAGTATGTAGGTCATTGATGCATTTGTTCATAATAGTTTTGATCTAATAAGGTTGGTGACAAAAAAGTCTGTAGAGCTTGGTTCTAATTTAAATTTTAACTCGTATAGTTTGATGCGGTGGAGCCGTTATAAAAGACCATTTTTTTAAGTGAATGACAATATTGTTTATAAAAACCAACAGACTACACCTACAAAATTTAAAGTTAATTATAATTACTAAGCAAAAGTTGGTTGTATCCTATAATTTATGCGACAGATTTTGCTAGCCTATTGCTGTTTTTTTAGTCTTTACTCACAAACATTTATTTTAAAATGTTAGTTTTAAAATAACAATAATTGATTGTCTATTGTCTTTAAATTTGAGACTATAACTATATATTACAATATTTTTTATTATATGCTATAATAATAATTTATTATTACTATTCTCAGAACAATTTATTAAAACTATTTTATCCAAATCTATATAATATTACAAAATAATGACTCATTTGAACCAAAATTAAATAAAAACGTCTTCTTTAACAGTCTTAAACATGAAGAATGGTAGCCATAGAACAATTTACTAAGAACTTTGTATTTGGCGCATACACCATTTTTTAACTATTTTATCAAAATCTATAAAATGTTACAAGATAATGGTTCATTTAAATCAAAATTAAAAAAAAAACTTTTTTTTCTGTTAAATCTTCTCCCCATTTTAAAGATCAAGAATGGTACCGACTGCCATAGAACAATGTTTTAGAAAATATTTTGAATAAATACTTACTTGTTTTAATCAATTAGTAGTATATTAAAATGTTTAGTCAACTACTATTAGTAATTGCAACAATATTTAAAAAAAATCTTTTAGCCTGTTACGACGGTGATATTGAAGCCAGTATAAAGAGAACATAATGAGGTTTTACATTAGGGTTTAACAAGCGCTATACAAAAAATATTTACTTTTAGACAGGAATTTCTTGTTATTTTACATTTATATGCTCTTTAAGAATCTTAAATAAAAAAGACATTAAATCCATTAAAAACATTTCTGATTATAATTTAGAAAGAAATTATTAAAAAAAATAAAAAAATAAAAAATTTAGAAAAAAATCTTTAAATAGCTCTAATGTCTACAAAAGCCAACTATAAAGGAAAAAATATTTTTTTTATTTTTGACGTAAAAGAAATTGAAATTTAACATGTAAAAGTCAAATACAAAAATCGTGTTGAACGGTGTAACCATCATTTAATTCGAAATAAACTGGAATTTTTACTTAAACATCTTTAAAAACATTTATGTTTTGAAAATGCGAGTGGTTGTACGATTGAAGATTTTGGGTTGCTGTAGCAACATAAACAGCTTTGTTGATTCGTATTTTTAGCAACATTAAAAATTTTTATTTAAGATTAAAAAATGATTGTTTTAAAGGTTTTGGTGATGTTGGTTTAAGCTATGTAGATCATTAAATATTAAGCAATCAACATCGTTAAAACGTAAGATTCTACTTTGACATAACTTACAGCTTCTTGTGAAAAGTTTTTTTGAGGAGTTTTAAAGAGAAAAACTTGACAACTTTGCTTTAGTGCTGGAAGGTTAAAGCTTCAATTTGAAGCCAAAACTCATAATATTGTAGGTCTATTGTGGAAATAATCTTGTCATATACTCTCTCTGCAACGAGTTTAATTTGCTGAAGTGAGTGTACTGTTTTATTATTTTATAAATTTGGTTTATAGAGTTAATGATTTCAGATAAAATCTCTCAAGCTACGGTTTTAGTATTTTGTCAAAATATTAAGCATTTAAGTCATTTACTAAACAAAACTCTTTAAAAAATAAGCAGCACACACTTTACCCGAGTAAACCAACCTGGTGTTTAAATTTAGTAAATTCGTTATTTTATTTTTCAAGCTGTTAATTTTAACGTAGGAGCTTTTAATGTGTCAAATCTAACAATTTTAAATTTTTGACAATAATTTTGTTTCAAATGATTAATAAGCCATTTGAACGAATTGCGTGAAAACCAAGAAGTTTTTGAATGCTTTCTCTAAATCTATTAAAACGAAAATATGCCCTATGTGTGGCTTAAACCATATTTTAAACACTATAAAAGTATTATTTTATAAAACCATCACTGCTCCATCCAGATATGAAATTGTACGTAATGTTTTAGAAGCTATAATATACATACTTATTTTTACGTTCTATAAACATGACCCGTTGGACAATTAGTTGATTCAATCCTAATTTAATTTATATTATTTAATTTAAATTATAACAAAAAAAATATTTGGATGCTGAAATGTCGTTCACACAACCAAACAGCTTAGTAGTCACCAAAATTTTGATGATGCTACACTGATTAGTATTAAATGAATTAGAAAACATTTCTAAACACAAGAATGATGCAATATAAGTATCGTAATGACAACAGTTAAATGATTATATTTTAAAAACTATTACATAAAAAGACAAACTTTATAATGTGCAACTTTTTGGTCTAATATCCAGTGCGTTCATTGTGGCTTTAAAAACTCTTTAGAAACAAAAATCATTTGTGGTGTAACAGTAACCGGCACCGTGTTCAAGCACATTTTAAACTCCAATTTGCGAAATGGGCATCCTGAAAAGTTGGTCGTTAAATCATCTCTACTTCATAAGTCAGAATTACCCAAACACATTCTTCGAAAAGTGGAACATATTAAACGATTTGCGTCGGGCGTTGGGAAAAGTTTGTTGTGTATCTCAGCAACCCTAAGATAAAACCGCCCGCAGAAAAGCAGTTCATTCGCATTTATGGCCCATTCATGGCTGAAAGTGAAAGCCTAGGAACACTGATAACTGATAAGACGTCAGTATTTGCCTACTCGCCACCCAGTATGCGAGATTTCTGGATAGCAGACAGATCCGGAGCATAAATTTCTCGTGCCGACCAACTAAGATTAATTTTAATTGCATGCGGTGACGTTGAATTCATGAAGATGGAGAAATAAATTGCCGTTCTGGTTAAGACGTTCTGGAGGTGGCATAGCATCAATTTAAATCACTTTGAACAACCCACTAAAATAAAAACCATATGAGATCAAAATAAACGACCCTAAATTTCTCATAATTAATAATAATATTATTTAAATTTACTTTTTCAGTTAGTAGATAATTGTGTGCATTTAAATTAAGTACGTATTTATTAAATACAAACGATAGAGATAAGTAAATTATTATGACATCTTTCTAAAATCGGGCGCTTTTTGCAAGAAATAAAGTGTAACTTGAGAGGATTTTTTTGTGATTAAGCGTATCTATCTGTAAACTTAAAAACGTCATACAACGCACAAAAAGTTTGCTTTTTTGTGCGTCTAGTCTAAATATTGTGTAGGTTAATATTATGATTAGTATATCATAATATATACAACACATAAAAAAAATACAGTCAAATTGATAACCTCCTTTTTTTTTTTAAATATGTTAAAAAATAAAAGTAGTCAAAAAAACATATTAAAATAATCATTTTTAGAATAATTTTTTTAAAGATTTAAACATGTTTTGAATTTATTAAAATCTCCATCAACAGGCCAAAATTATTTATTACTGATATAATCTTATTTTTAATTTTTTGTTTTATCTGTATCATTACTTTGCTATTCTCAGCTAGCACTGTTATTTTGCTTTACAAATATTAAAAATTAATGTGTTTTTTTACAACTTTTTATTCATCCTTGAACGATTTCTGAATTTAAATCTGATTATAAAACTTCTAGCAAAAAAATCAAACTTAGTGGGCATTTCTGTGTTAACTATCTGGTCCTGTAGACCAGGGTCGATAATTTTTAAAACCAAAAAAAATAATAGTAGGATGAAACTCATTAGAAAAGGAAGGAAATATTATAAAAATAAAAAGAAAAATAATTTACGGGCGATCTGATGTCGGGAAGGGGATGGGGGTGAGTTTTTAAGGGTAAAAAACGGTTTTTCTTGATTTCTGGCAAAATTAAAAGTCCTATCAAAAAAAAATCAAATGGGAAAGTTGTAGGTAATAAAAAGATCTAAAACTTTTGTCTTCACATTTTTTTTACATAACCTCAAAATTTATGTGAAAAATTTAAAAAATCAAGTTTTTGGTTTTTTATTTTTATCTTTTACAAAAAAATTTTTTTTTCAACGAGATTTAGTGAAAACTTACCTTTTTATGTCCCAAATACGCTGTAATTTATTTGATTAAAAGTATTTATTTTTTCACTTTATATTGAATTAATATCGAAAAAACACCCTAATTTTCAATCAAAAATTTACCCGCCAAAATATCAGCTTTTTTCAAAAACTTGGTATGGTTTCTGTTTGTTGAAATCTCTACTTTCCGATGGTAAAAAAAAAATATATATGTTACTACAGTAAATCTTCTCAGAAAATGGATAAATTCAAAAAAAACTTGAATTCGAATTTTTTTTTTAATTATTGTAAATAATTTTGTCTAAAAAATGTGATTGCTGCAATTTGTTTCAATTAAAAAGTTGATTTATTTAATGCTAATTACATTTATGTCATAGAAAATCTCATTATATATAAATATCGTACGTAAATCGTACTTTTAAATGTAGATGCTTTATTCTGATTACGTTATTCATTACAATATTTTTAAACACATTAATCTTATCATTCATAAATACCTTATCTTTAATTCTAATCACTTATCTATTAGTTTTTGTCTTTTTGATGGCATTTCTTCATCGTTAGATTCGTCAAACATCTCCGATTCTTGTAGATCTTCTTCATCACCTTCTTCCTCTCCAACATTATTTCCAGACTGCGTTGCTTCTTCATCCACAATTTCTTCTGAATCATTAACTTCCTCGTAGGTTTCTTCTTCAATCTTAGAGCAATTTTTAGAACCATGACAGTTTGAACATAAATTTGTGCATTTTAAACAATAGTGTGGGTTTTTTTGGAACGAATAAAAGTCTTTAGATGTTAGTACATTAAGGAGTAGTTTCGTATAAAAAAAAACAATAAATTGGATTGATTTTTGTTAGATTTTGACTTTCTAGACTTGTAAAATAAAAACTGTAATTGAACATAAAAACTGTAATTAAACAAAAAAACATAATTAATTCCCTTAACATTGTTTTACCCTTGAGTTTTTAATGTCCTTTAACATTCTTTTACCCTTAACGTTCTTTTACCCTTAACTTTTTAATGTGTTTTTTGATAGATTCTTGTTAAATGAAGACTTTCTGAACTTGCAACGTCTTTCCAGAAAAAGTAAAATTTACATACATTCCTTTAACATTCGACAAAAAAAGTGTAATTAAACATATATTCCTCTAACATTCAACACAAAAAACATAATTAAACATACATTCCCTTAACACTCTTTCATTGTTTTCCCTTAACATTCCTGGAAAAAACATAATTAAACATACACTACCCTAACATTAAAGAACAAAACCTAATTTATAATAATTAAAAAAAAATTTCGAATTCAAGTTTTTTTTGAATTTTTGCATTTTCTGAGAAGATTTACTGTAGTAACATATATTTTTTTTTTTACCATCGGAAAGTAGAGATTTCAACAAACAGAAACCATACCAAGTTTTTAAAAAAAGCTGATATTTTGACGGGTGTATTTTTGATTGAAAATTAGTGTGTTTTTTCGATATTAATTCAATATAAAGTGAAAAAATAAATATTTTTAATCAAATAAATTACAGCGTATTTGGGACATAAAAAGGTAAATTTTCACTAAATCTCGTTAAAAAAAAAATTTTTTTGTAAAAGATAAAAATAAAAAACCAAAAACTTGGTTTTTTAAATTTTTCACATAAATTTTGAGATTACGTAAAAAAAATGTAAATACAAAAGTTTTAGATCTTTTTCTTACCTACAACTTTCCTATTTGATTTTTTTTGATAGGACTTTTAGTTTTGCCGGAAATCAAGAAAAACCGTTTTTTACCCTTAAAAACTCACCCCCATCCCCTTCCCGACCTCAGATCGCCCGTAAATTATTTTTCCTTTAATTGTTATAATATTTTCTTCCTTTTCTAATAGGTTTCATTCTACTATTATTTTTTTTCCCTTTTTATTATTTTTAAAGGTTTCTACCCTGGTCTACTATAAAAAGCCTTGCTCACTTTTTTTCTTACTCTCATTTTAATATTTAGCATTTTTGACCATCTGACTAAACTTTTTTGAAGTTTTTTTATGCATTTTTACAATTTAGCATATTTACTTATGTAAATTTTCAATGTTTTGTTAATGACAAAAAGTATGAACCGTCGGTCTTCTACTGTTTTTCTTTTAAGGTAAGTTTTTACATTGTTTGTGTGTTTTTATTTTTCAATCTTGTAAAAAGTTTATGAAAGGTAACTTCAAAAATATTAGGGTCAAAAATACAATTTTTTGTGTGTCAAGTGTAAGTATCAGTGGTTGTGTTTTTGACCTGAACGCCTCCTGTGTATACACTATACATTAGAGTTAAGTTTTTAAAAGGTAAAAATATAATTTGCTCCGCATTTTTACTAAAAATAAGCAATATATTTTTTTTACTCACAAAAAAAATAGAAAATGCTTCTAGTTTCATCCAAGCACTCTCATCAAATTTCCGGTAACATAAAAAGTTCAAATTTCTTAAAGTTGTTCGTAGCGTCTCTATTGTTAATTGATTCTCCTTTAAAATCTAAAATGCGGTAGAGCTAATAATTGATACACAGTATACGCTTTTACAAACTAAAACCAATGATTTTTTGTAATAATTTAAAATTTGAAATTGTTGGAAAAAACCATCACTTTGATTGTGTAAAAAAAAAACGTGTAAAGTGTATATAAGAAAAAGTGTCAAGAATAGTTTTAATGTTTCTTGTGCGAAATGTTTCGCAGTTTTTTATCAGTTTTGCGCTGATCGTGATAAACAATGTTGTGCAAGCAATGCTTTTACCGCTTTTGAAATTATATCTTGTATTTTTGCCAGCGGTGTCAGTCAATTTGACAAAATGAACAAAAAATTAATTTCAATAAACTTACAAAAATATGTCAAACGTACCCATTTAACTTAGCAGGCATAATTAAAGCACATTTTGTTAATACTATTACTATTGTTTTAAACTTGAGTTTTTAAGTCAAATCAACCCTTATAAAACAAGTTCTTTAATATACTTTTTGCAATTTGCTTCCATTTTGTTATTCTAATAGACTCATGAGAACGCGTTGTCATAGGTTTCGGTGCGGTTATAAGCCATTAAAGCACCAAACTTTTTTTTCTAAAAAAATTTTAGGTTGGCAAAACTTAATTTGACTTTTTACTTGTCTGTCAATAATATTGTAAACTAAAATTTGAAATTGCAATTTTTGAACAACAAAATGAAGTGAACAATTAATGGAAAGTATATTTATGTGAAATATGACATATAATCGTGTAAATAATATATGCACTGGTCTGAGAGGAATGACCGATTCCATTAAAGCAAAAGTCACAGATTATATGTCATTTATCGTAAAAAAGTAGGTATCTTACAAAAATAATAATAATAATAAAAACTAAAATAATTTTTTTATTTCACAGATTTTGCTATCGCCAACCTACACCAAAAATCCATAAATCGATTTTAAAAAATCCACGTGGCTTTGCCACTCGTTTTTTAAAATTGAATGTGCTTTAAGACATGTCTTATAAAACTTGTTTTTTAATATACTATTATTACATTGTTAAAAAAAATTTTAGAATTTTGTTTATTGCTTAGTTTTTAGTTGTTTGCTTGTTTTTATCTTATTTAAACTGTTAATATTTTTACCAGATTTTTTATAAATCTTAATTTTTACTATTATTTGTTCGGTAAACATTATTTGTGCTACATTTGCTTACACCAAAATTTATACAAATATTATTCGAAAAACAGTTTGGGGATTTTTATCAAGTCTAGTATATAATTATTTTCATTCAGTGCTTAGATATACATATTTTAATGTTTTTTCATATAATTATATATTATTAGTTATCAGCTTACAAAGGAGAGCACAATAGACCTATAGGTTGCAGTGCATATGACACTTTATTAACAATCTAAACCTAAATTTAAAATCAGCTTACAACTTTAACTTGAATTATTAAAGAAATTTGATAATATATTTTTTGGTAGATAAATTTATAACAAAATTAATAAATCTTAAAACGTTTTGCATTTGATTTTAGATAATTTTGTGATAATTTAGATCGTTGATGCGTGATGGTATACTTTACAAAGTACATCCCTACATCATAGATGTGAGCCCATGTTTCTACATTAGGGATGTTATAGGTCATTCTAACTGACATAACTATATCTTTTGCGTCTTGCTCAATAGTTCTGATAAAAACAAAACACGTTTAATTCTACAATCTAGTTTGAATAAATTGGCTTTAACCTTTTTTTTCTAGTATGTCTGTAAACAAGTTATAATATTTTTTGACTTTAAATAAATTATATTTTAGACAAACATTTTTTTAAAATTATTGTAATTTTTTTTTTAAATAAACATATAGTAAATTTCTTAAGAAAAAAATTTTGAATTTTGCTATTTTTTGATGATCTCGTATAGGCCACGCAAAAGGTTGATTACGTATTCAAAAATACTAAATAATTATGGGGTTTTAAAAACTTGTTGACAAATGTTGCTTATAAAGAGCTTTCCAGCTGTAATTAATTCAACAAGTTTTTACGTTATCTTAAATAATTTTGTAATTTTTGTTTGTTAAACTACACATTTACGTATATTGGTTGTTTTTGCTTATATGAAAATTCGATCATATTTGCAAAAAAACGATTAGTTTTTCAATTACGCTGTTGAAAAACGTACATCATAAAATGCTTTACTCAGAATGGCATTTGCATAATAGTATTGACAAACTGTCAGTAGCATGTTAAAATACTTAAAGAGATTTTTGTTTTTGAATAAAAATGAATAACAGCAGTTAAATCATTTTATCGGGTAATTTTAGTTCTAAATAAAATCAAACAAAATAGTTTTCAAATAAAATATACATGATTATACCACTAATAATAAATTGTATTAATTAATAGAATTAGTTGATAATTGGTTTATCATAGTTACAAAGTTTGTAAATTTAATATACAAGAATCGTCGTATTTTCTGAAATTCTATACAGCATTTATACATACATCTAACATTTTTTTTGTTTTTCATAATTGCTGACTTGCTTTATGTTAACATTATCTAAAAACTATGCTTTTTATAAGTTTAATACAATTTCTTTATATGTACTTTATATTTCAAAATTTGTTTAGGATAAGAATGCCGTGAAAAATAAACGTATTGTTTGCTACAGAATATATAAACTTTCACAAACGTTATTGAATAAAAAATTGAAAGCAGAACAGATTAAACGCGCGGAAAAAACTGCGAATAGAATAACATTACTAGACACAGTGGTTGTATTACTTCTCCATAGAATTAGTTTATTGAGCATAATTAAGATTCTTCTACAATGAACATAACACAAGGTGTCACAAGCTATTTTATAACGAGAGTTGGGTCGCGCACCCTCCGGGTGCTTACCCTACTCTCTTGAGTAGAGGGTTGCCTACGGCAACGTGTATAAACCTAGAGGCGTTGCCTTCGGCAACCGTAGAGCAAACGCATAAACGCTTTTTTTTTTTTTTTTTTATTAGATTATTGTTTATTTATTTTTTTATTGTAATATATTTTTATTTATTTTATTTTGTACTTATTCTACTTTCTCATATCAACGTTTGCCTTTGACAACATTTATATAAACCTAGCCCATTATTATTATTTATTAAAAAACTTTTATTAGATTTTATTAATTATACTTAATTCTTCTTCTTTTATCTTTCTTATATTTTTTTTTATAATAAAGCAAGCATATGATTTTATTATTTACTAAATTATTTGTTTTTTTTTTGTACTTGTTCTACTCACTTGTATTGAATGTTGCCTGCGGCAACATATATAAATCTCATATTATTTATTTTTAAAAATACTTTTACTATTCATTATTATTTTAAATTTTTTATTGTTTTCTCATTATTTAGGTGGCAAACAGTCATTTTCTGTTATAAAAATTCTCGTTATAACACTTTAGATCAGATTTTGACATAAAGTTTTCATATTATTACTTTAATATTTAAAAATAGTATTACTATCTATCATTATTTTATATTATTTTTTTCAATCATTATGTATATATATATATTTTTTTATTCATTCTTTTTCTTACCATACTCTCTTATTTGTAAAAGATTGCCTTCGGCAACAATAAAACAACAATTTTTTTTTATTAAAAAATTTTGCATTACATTTTATTTAATATACTTAATTTTTATTCTTTTTTTACTTTCCAATTTTTTCTTTCTTTCATTTGTACGTTTTTTCTTCGTTTTAATTTTTTTTATTTTCATATTAATTTTATTACTTTAATAATAATTGTTATTAAAATTAGAATAAAAACTATAATATATTAAATTAATTTATATGAATTTTTTCTTATTCTCTTCTAAAGCAAGTTTATTGTTATTATTTTTCGAAATTAAAATTGTTATTTTATTAATATTTTTTTATTATTATAATAGTTTCTATTATTATATTTTTTTATTTTTTCCTCTTTTTGCTTACCTTACTTCCTTACATGTATATAAAGTTGCCTTCGGCAACCATAAAACAACCATATTTTATTTTTATTAAAAAAAAAGTTTATATTACATTTTATTAATTATATACTTTATTCTTCCTTTCTTTTTTTTTTCTATTTATTTCATTTTTCTAATTTTCTTAATTTTTATCTATTTTTACATTCATTTTTTTCTATTTTCTATTTAATTTTTTCAAAATATGTAACCAATCAATTACAATTATACATAATCTAAAAAAAATCTATAAAAATTATTTATATTTTAGTTGTATTTTATATATCAAATTCAAAAAAACAACCACTCTATAGAAATTTGTACATTAAAATTGACAGAAAAACGTTTCATATTTCATGTTATTTATAAAATATAAATAAGTGATCACATTGTATTTTTTAATTGATTATGTCAACAATAATAATTGACAATTGACATCGTATTTTTTTTTAAATATTTAATTGTTTATTTAAAAATATAAAAATAAGTACGTACGATTGAGAAAAAAAAATATATTCTGTATAGATACTATTTGAATATAATTCTCCACTTCCATCTTATTTTAATTCATATATATATATTAATATTCTTTCATCGATTGGTCTCAAACACAACTTAACATCACTTTTCGTATACACAATTATAAATTTTCCTACAACCACAGTTCTATATCTTATATAATATAATCAAAAAAGCTCTTCTAGCCATACGTATTATATACCCATATTATAATAAAGGAAAAAATGTAAAACAGACCAAAACTTAGGTGTCTCCTCAAAAATAGTTATCAAACCTTATCTAAAAAAAAAAATTGTCGACAATGAGATTAAATAATTATTAAACCTACTTTCTTTTAAGCTTTTCACTTATATTTTGCAAAAAAACAACACTTTTACACGTAATTTTGTAAAATATGTAAATACTTTATGAAAATTCTAAAAATAATTATTTTATTATTATATTTTTGTTGTTGCTAACAACAACGATGTCAAAAATATTAGAGCGGTAAATTTAAAATTGTCTTTCATTATTTCCTTTTCAAATACCACTTTTAGGCATGCTCTATCAATATAAAGATTTAAGTATTTAATAAAAAAAAGTCAAAAAACCTACCCAGAGCTCTTCTCTCTATTATTTTTTCTATCTTTTCCAATATAAAAAAGCATTTCAATTAATTTGGGGCTCAATTTTAGAAGAACTATCAACCCAAAATCTTTTCTTTCAACCATAACAAATTTATAATAACCTAAGACTGTCAATTTGAAATTTTTTTTTGTGAGCTTTTGATATTTTGACCGAAACCAAAAAAAAGACCCCTTTCGACTTTTCAATCTTTGCTTCTAGCTTTTTGGTGAGTGCCACTTGTTTATTTAACCAATATTTTAATTGTTTTGAGCTGTATTTACGTAGATTTTCCATTAATTTCCGTAATAAAAACTTTTTAAATAAACCATCAAAACACTTTTCCATTTATCTGAGGAGCGTTGGGATGTTTAAAAAATCGATTTCCATTTCATAAGTTTCATTTATTATATTCCAGCTGTATTTATTATTGATAGGTCCAAAACAATCATTGTCGACAAATCTTGGAGTTTACGATGCAATTTTCCATCAAAAAAACAAAGCAAATCAACATCTCATCCATTTCAGCCCTATTAAAAGCTTTATTTGCCGTATTTTCTAGAAAAATTTAATTTTTGTGTGCCATAACCTAACCCAACTGTCACCGTTGGATGACACATGACAGTAATTCTAGAAAAACTTTTTAAATAAACCATCAAAACACTTTTCCATTTATCTGAGGAGCGTTGGGATGTTTAAAAAATCGATTTCCATTTCATAAGTTTCATTTATTATATTCCAGCTGTATTTATTATTGATAGGTCCAAAACAATCATTGTCGACAAATCTTGGAGTTTACGATGCAATTTTCCATCAAAAAAACAAAGCAAATCAACATCTCATCCATTTCAGCCCTATTAAAAGCTTTATTTGCCGTATTTTCTAGAAAAATTTAATTTTTGTGTGCCATAACCTAACCCAACTGTCACCGTTGGATGACACATGACAGTAATTCTAGAAAAACTTTTTAAATAAACCATCAAAACACTTTTCCATTTATCTGAGGAGCGTTGGGATCTTTAAAAAATCGATTTCCATTTCATAAGTTTCATTTATTCATATTCCAGCTGTATTTATTATTGATAGGTGTAAAACAATCATTGTCGACAAATCTTGGAGTTTACGATGCAATTTTCCATCAAAAAAACAAAGCAAATCAACATCTCATCCATTTCAGCCCTATTAAAAGCTTTATTTGCCGTATTTTCTACTTCCAATCTTGTAAAGATTTGTAAAATTCTGGAAGGTCAATTTTTCTAGAAAAACTTTCTAAATAAACCATCAAAACACTTTTCCATTTATCTGAGTAGCATTGGGATGTTTGAAAAATCGATTTCCATCTGATAAGTCCCATTTATTATATTGCAGCTTTATTTAGTCATAGCTCGTGAAATGGCCCCATCGAAAAAACTTTGTCAACAATACGATGCACTTTTTCATCAAGAAAACTAAACAAATCACTACTCCATCATATCCCATCGACATTTTAGCCACATTAAAAGCTTTCGTTTCATTATTTTTCACAATTTTATAAAGATAAATATTTAAAATGACATAAACATAACCAAACAACTTGGAACTGTCACAATTAAGACAGTAAAATGACGAAGCGTCACAAAAAGCCCAGCTTTCAAAGTTTTCTATCTAGAGTGGTTTTTTGGCGAAATGTCCTATCCGTTTACTCTTTTTATCGGTCATTTTTTTGAAAAATTTTTTTTACTAACAATCCCTCCTTGTCGTTTATCCTACCACAAACAAATCCAATTCTTATCTCAAAACATCACAACAAAACTCTATTGATGCCGTTTTTTATCAAATTTCTTACAACATTTAACAATTTGTCATAATTAATAAATCTTTTTGACGCGCCACTTTTGCAAGAAAGAGATGCGGTTATCACGTTTTACTTTATATTAACATCCTAATATTTTTGTTGCTGAACTTGTATCAATGAATATTGAATTCTTGAAAATATATTTTTAATGAAACGGTTCGCAAGAGTCTTTTCTGTTTGAATACTATCACACTATAAATTATAGTAATGTTTCAATTTTTCAACTTTATATTTTAAATAAGCTCGCATCACACTTTCAGACATTTTTAAAATCATTTATAGTTTAAATACATGACTATTAAACTAATAATAAAGAGCAAAGCGGTGACGGTTTTTAGTGTAATGTCAAAATAAATTGTTAAAATCCTGCTGCTAAGTTGTTTTTTTTCCGGAAACCATCTTGGAAACAACATTTTCCTGCTTATTTACGCGCAGGAAAATTGAGTTTTCCGGACTAGTACTGTAAAAACTTTACAAGACGCAAAATAAAGAACATACTCTAATAACTATAGTTGACAACAAAATTGACAAACTTGATTTTTGTGAAATTTGTAAAAAAAATTCTAAAATTTGTAAATTTTGTCTTTTTTTACGATTTTCGGATTTTTTTTTTAAATAAACATAAGGCTTGATAATATTAATATTTGTTAATACTTTCTTATAAAACCAAAGCTGCACATTATGGTAGCGCTTAATTTAAGTTTAAAAATATTATGGAATAATTATGTCATCAATACATTGTTGCTACAATACAACAGATGCTGAACTAATATACAAATACAAATTTTTGCAATATAAAAATATTGTAAAATACGTTATGACATATACGTCACATTTAAAAAAAATTCTAATTTGCTCAAACGTCATTCTCGATTTAAAGGTACTAGTGAGTGAAATTGTTGAAAATGTGTGTACACTTTTTGAAGGTACTTAAAAGCACTGAAAAAGCCCTAACAGGGTCTGGACTAGTCTGAGGGCATTTTATGTTTTTTTGCTATTTGCAAATATGTAACATTAGTTTCAAATATTTTACATTCTTATTTGAAAAACATTCTTCTTAAACATTACTCGTACTTACAAATTACTAATGATTTCAATCGTTTGTTTAACTCGTGGAATTAATAATGAGCTTTGATGAAAATTATCGGTAATTTTAAAGCACTTGTGGTATTACTTCCGATATTAACTTTACCACTTGTTATATTACTTTCGATAATATTTTATTATTTAGTACAGCTACAAACCAATTAGACTTATTATATTTAAATTTCAGAACAATGTTTAAAAATTCTCAATAAAGAAAATCTGTTAAATCCAATGTTTAGTTAAAAGTTCTTTAGAAAAAGCCGGAGCAATGTGTTCAAAGTAACCACAAATAAATGTCTTTTAACAAATTACAGCTTTTAGCATTAATGCTGAAATGCTCAAATTTAGACATCAATTAACAAAACTTTAACGTTGCTTTGTACAAATATAACTTTTGACTGCAAGGAATTCATAAATTGCAAACTGTAAAGTTTTGTTTAACGTTTCAACAAACTTATAAACATTGAATTAAGCGGATGAATATAGCTGAAGCAGTTTTATTGAAGTCAAAGTTCTATAGCATTAAAGCTTAATTTAGCAGCTTCTTGTACACCAGGTAAATTTTTTATAACAAAAGTTGCTGCTGGAACTGAAAATTATACCACCAAAGAGTGATAGTTTTACAAAAAAAACCAAAATTGTGTGGCTACAAAAAACACTTACACTTCAAGCGTTTACATAAAATAACCGCGTCTTTTTTAAAATAAACCAATTATTCAGTGCCAAAGTTCAAAACAATAAAACAAATAGTATAAAACTGGGTTACAATAAATTCTGATATTTGTTTGTAAGTTTTTAGATTTTTAAAATGTATTTTATGATGTACAGTAGGTCCCCATTAAAGAATTAAGAAGAAAGAAAAAATATTATAATTAGTTTGACAACATTTTTTTATTTTTTAGTCATTTTAGTCATTTTTTATTAAAATGTTTGCTATCAAGAAAATATGTTGGCTAGATTAAAAATCTGACAGCAGGTGTGCAAAGTGATAAAAAATTAAAAAATTCTTTTAAAGACAAAAATATCATTATTTTTAGTTTTAGACAAAGATGTTTATAATTAAGAATAAACCTCAAATACAAATTTTGAGATTTTTTCATTTTTAAGCCTACTATAATAACATAAAAATTTATGATTTGAGAGTGTACTAGAATTATTATTTAATATTATCAGTGTAAAAGTCAGTTGCAATAGCTGCATTTTGTCAGAGAAGAGACAACTTTTACACCCAGTACCAGGTTTTACGGTTTCTTAGAGGTTTTTGCTGTGATTAGGCGATACATTATTGTAAGAAAATTGGGTGGTGTTTGAAACAAACTTTTTTAGTGATTAGTGGCTAGTAGCTGGTGGCCACTTAGCAATGACAATTGATGGTTAAAGCGTTATCGTTGACATATTCTCAATTTATTTGCTGTTGATATGATCGGTAAATACAAAATTGACAAACAATACCAATTGTTTTTAAGTGTCGATAAGTACAATATGTACTTAGTTAATTTGAAGCTTTACAAGCAATGTTTCGATTCAGAAAAATTTACAATAAGAATAGCTGATGACATCAAAACTTGTTTTCTAGTTCATAAATAACGTCATAAGCGTTTTAATAGAAACAACAATAATTTATCTAAAAAACTTGCCCAAGTATGATGATACTACAGAGCTATGGGTAAAACAATAAATTTTTTAATCTAACAATAAATTTTACAAACAAAATGAGGGAGGTAACATGTGTCAATGTATGTTGTCTTTTTTAGCAGAGTTATTTATGCATCATTTTAAAAATAATGCAAAAAACTGTTTTTAATATTTTCCTAGAATGTGGATAAGCTACCTAGACAAATATTAAGTTTTTTTGGTGAATAGATTATTTACCTTTCCTTTAAGTCAAAAAAATTTTAATATAAAAAAAGCATTTAATAATAAAGTTGCTAATATTAATAAATATAAGGACATAATAAATAAAATTATAAATAAACCCAAATTTAAAACAAGCATCAAAACTTGAACAACTTTTCAAACAAATAAACAAGAATTAAAATTCATTTCATTACCTTTTGAACATAAGAAAACCAACGAACTGGACATTGTGTTTAATTTAGAATTTAAAGCGGTTTATAAGTCAAAATTAAAATTAAAAGATTTGTTAGGCGTTCAAAAAACAAAACATCATTTTTGCCATATATAACAAATGTTATGTAGAGCAAACGCGTAGATCAGTTAAAGAGCACTTAGTGAACAAGTATGAGTATAGCAGAGCACGCTTTTAATAGCAATTATTATATTGGTATTAACAGTTTCAAATTAGTAAAGCAACTAAATAACTATGGGCCTCTAGACGCCGCTGAATTTATTGGAATTCATAAAACTAAGACAAATGCACGGATTATTAAGAAATAGCCACAAAAATTCCATAAATCAAATAAATTTAAGCAAATGTTAAATCAGTTTTAATCTCTTGATGGTGATCACTTGGTGGTTGAAACAGCTCTCGAGATCTATTAAACAAAAGTTTTGGCAAGTGGTAACACTGTCTGAATAATTAATTAAACTGCAAAAGTGTAAACTAATCCAAGTGCACAAATAATTATTCAAATTCAAATTGAGTTGACTCTGTTATAAAACTAAAAAGAAACAAAAGTCTTATTTTGTATATAAACTAAAAATTGGTATTTGAAAGATTTTAACATTCTAAACAATTTTAGCTGGTTTGTAACTATAACAAATATATTATACGAGGAAACTCTATATATAAAATGCTGTCAAATTGTCATGACCAAACCTCGTTTTTTTTTAAAGTAAAATAGTATTTTTCGAGTAATATCACATAATAAAAATAGTTGTTTATGTATTTAGTGTGTAAAAAGAGCCATTTTTGTATAAAGATGCAGATTTTGTGCCAAACGCCAGCGAGGAGCGGAAAAACAGCCGTATACCAAAATAGATCTTTAGACTCGAAAAACATACAATTTTTTTCTGTGGTTTATGATAAATGAGTCTTTAGCGCAATGGTGGATGCGTTGTCATCTAATTGCCAATAATTTTTGATAGTTTAGAGTTACAACAATAATAATTAGGTGACCATGACAATGGCGGTGTGTAAAGTAAAATAAAACCACGTGATAACTTTATTTCGATATTATATACGTGGTTGCAATGATAAAATAGTTACCAGGAAAAACTGTATAAATTGCTAAATTTTTGCATTGAAAGTAAGCTTTTAAGAACCAGTTTTAAAGATGACCATAGAAAAAATTTTATTATGTAAATTTTTTATTAATCTATTTTAAGAGTTTAAACGTCAACATTATGTAATAAAGTTAAATCTTTTTTCTTTGTGCCTAACTATTTCTTGACTTCACTTTTGGTAGCAAACGCTTGGTTTTATTGTGAACGGTGTTAAGATGCTCTTACGATATAGGTAGCAATTGTTTTTTAAACTTTTATCTTAATTTTTATTATTTATTACAACAGCAGCAGCTGACATTTGTCACTTTAGAGTAGATAGCCAAATTCTTGTTTAGTTTGCTAAAATTTTTTTAATTAATTTATATAACTAAATAGTTACACATTTAGAAATTGCTGTGGCCCCTTTTAAGCTTTAACAAAAAATCTAAAAAGTATACTTTTTTTTGATGCTTTCTAATTTTAAAATAAACGTTTTCTTAATACGCATACATCTACTAATTAAAATCTAGAATATTCGGTTTATAGTGTATAAGTTTAGAAAAGTATTCATTTGTTTTTGATCTCATTTGTTAAAATGTTGCTAGTCTGGCAAGAAGAGAAGTTGTTACAAACTCTGTTATAAAAGTTTCCAGTCAAGAGACGTGCAAATTTCCGATGTGCTTAAAATTTTAAGTAAAATTTATTCTCTTTCTTGACTAATAATGTTTAGTTTGTTTTATTTAACTTTTAAAATGAGATTAATAATCGCTTTTATTAATCTATTTGCTGGTTAAATAACTATTTCCGCCAATTCCGCCCATTCAGCATCAGTGACGGATTTAGGCTTGCTGCCGCCCTAGGCCCCATTCGATATGCCGCCCTTTTTAAAAAATAAATTTCAATGCTTTTTTATGATCCAATATTTTTATTTAAAAAGTAACTTTATTCATTGATGAGTTATTAATGAATGTCTTTAAAAATAGTTTGAAGCATTTTTATTAATTTTTTAAGGTTTAATTTATATTTTTAGTAAGTTTTAAAAGTTTTTTAGAACTTTTTGAAAATTTTTTAATAGTTTTTAAAAAAATGTATTAAACTTTTTATATTTAATTTTTAAAATTTAATAATAGGTTTAAAAATTTTTAAAAAAGTACAAATGAATTACTAAAAACTGCTTAAAAAGATTATTTAAATGCTTTGAAATGGTTTAAAACATTTTCAACACAAAATTTGAATTATTTTTAATAATTTTTAATTTAAAAATATTTAAACGTCTTTACAATTTGTTTTAACTTTTTTAAAATATATGTTGAGGTTTTTTTAATTTTTTAAAAAATTTTAATAATTTTTCAAAATTTTTTAGAATTTTCAAAGAATTCATAAGAATTTTTTAATAATATTAAAAAAATTTAGTTAAACTTTTTATTTATATATTTTTTAAAATTTTTTAATACTTTTTAAAATTACTAAAAGTAAAATCAAATTACTATAAACTAGTTAGAAAAAATATTTTAATGTTTTGAAATGGTTTAAAAGTTTTTTAATAAGGAATAAAGATTATTTTCAATAATTTTCAATTTAAAAATATTTAAACGTCTTTAAAATTTGTTTTAACTTTTTTAAAATATATGTTGAGGTTTTTTTAAATTTTTACAATAATTTTAATAATTTTTAAGAATTTTTTAGAATTTTTTAGAATTTTCAAAGAATTTATAAGAATTTTTAATAACTTTTAAAAACTTTTAGTTTAATAATAGAATAATGATTTTTGCAAACATGAAAAATATCAAATAAGTTTTTTTTATTTTAGATAAAAATTTAAATTTTAATTTTTTTACCAATTATTTTGATGATTCAAAAAATTGTTTTGGGAAAAAGACGCGATTTATTTTTCATGAAAAACTTTTTTTTATGATCAAAAAATGTTCTGACACTTTTGAATGGATATCAAAATGATATTCAACACATGCATATCTACGAAATTTTACACTAAAAACAAATTAAGAAGTTACTCAGATTTAGTAGTTTCAAAACGCTAGATACACGTGGGATTAATCTCACTAAAGGAACAAAAAGTAAAGAACATTACTCGATAAAAACTGTCATTAATCTATTAAAAAATTAACATTTTACCCATACAGATTGAGAAGTAAATTTTAATTGAATTATAATATATACAATATAATATATTTATTATTATTATTATTATTAAATGTTTACTTTCTGTATCGATTGCAGACAAAATTATTTTTTAGAATATTTTAAGCAGATATGATTTTAATATAAATGATATAGAAAAAATTAGTTTGTAGACGTCTTAAACAATCCCAAAATTTGCAAGAATTTTCATTCTAAGAAAACAACTACTAAGTTTATCAATGTCAAGAAGTATACAATAAGTTAGTCAAACAAGATCTTAGTGATATGAATGTCAAAGTCGGAAAAAGATTGAATTACGTATAAGATTGCAGAAAAGTTTGATGGAAACACAATAAAACCCTTAGAAAATAAAACTTTTCTTCCACTTTAATAATTTTTTCTTGAGGTAATTAAAACTTTGAAAAGCTAAGACCAAGGATAAAGATAAAATACCAAAAAAATTAAAAATGTTGTTATTGCGGTGAACTCAACTAATTTTAATCAAATAGATGTCATGATGTTATTTGCAGTACAATTAATAATAAAATTGAATAATCGAAAAGAATCTACTTAATTATTTATTTTATTTTGTATTTATTGCGAATGTCACATTTTAAAAAAAGACTATGTAACCGATTAGTTGTAATAGCAACTAAACTCTTAACAAACATCACTTTTGAAGTAGCCGTTTAGCTCAACAGAAGCTGAAAAGCTGCTGTTGCCGGTTGATTTTAAATCCTGCAAAACGGTTGATAACGTCTGGCGGCAAGAAAAAAATTTTGATATTGCATCATACACATTAATAATTAAAAACATAACATTTTTACTAAATCTTTACGTACAAGATCTTAAAATCAAAAAAGTTGTCTTTAAGCAAAAGTTCGTTTACCTGTTGTTATGAAATAAACTGTACATGATTCGTTCGAAAGCAAACGTTTTTAAATCTTGCCGCGCGTGAGCAACAAAGTGACATTTAAGGGTTATGAGGGATTTAAGTATGTACTTCACCAAACTCCTTTTTTTCATAAAAGTATTTATTTACAGCCTACTAGTTTCCAGAGAAGTCTCTCATCATCAGGGCGGGCTATCTACAATAGTTATAAAAGTTAAGTGTAACAAAGTCTTATAAATGTAATAATCATAATTAGCACTTAGTGTGACATTTGTCTAAAAAGTTCACTTTTTCGTTGTCAAATGAAAGCGCAAAAGCCAACTTTCCACATGACGTCATTATTGAGTTCAAACATATTGTAGTATTAGAAAATATTTGAAAACTAGACTTACTCTGTAAGTTGTAGAGACAAATTAGAACTTAAAAATTTAATATACTGATGTTAAAATAAAATATTTTCAATTCTTAAATTTAATTTTCTACTGTAAAATGCATTTTTGCTTTGGTAAGCAAAACTCAATTACTAACGTTCAAAAAGCAATAAAGTTTTACATGGTATCTCTATTCACTATTTGCCAAAGCTCGTAATAAACGACAGGTTCAAGCATATAATCCTTCAATCCACTTTTGATTACATTCTATGTAGATAATAATGACAATGTCTGAAGCGACTCGGGAAACATATATTGATAAATTTCTCTACAAAATTGAGAACCTATCTATACACCTAAATATCTCATATCAAAAACAAAAAATTTAAAAACACAAATCGTAAAAACGTCGTCATTTATCTCAGAAGTTGCTTAGTTCTGCTCTAGTTTTACGCACTTTCCAAGAAATTTAATCGAATTTCTTTCTATGGGTTGCTCTTGTCGAAGTTTAAAAATAATGAATCTTGTCAAAAAAATTATTTATGAGACTATGAGAAGTTTTTTAACATTAAAAACCACAATATAGCAATAGAAAATATTTTGTATATTTTATATTATTTGTCTGGAAATTCTAATTATAGTAAAAGCAAATTAAAAAATATTGTGACTTACAAAGCTATTTGTTTTGAAATAAGTAAATTTAAGAATGAACTACATGTTTTTTCAGCTTTTTGTTATTCTAAGTAGGTAACGTAACCCGTTAGAAGCCAATTTATAATAAATTTGTCAAAGAGATGATAAAATCGCGAAAATTTGAAAGCCCATTTTAATATAAGTTATGAGCAAAGTTTTTGTAGGCAGTCAAGAGTTTTCACTACAATAAGAGGAGGTCACGTCGTTCAGATTTTATTCTTTGTTCTATCGAAAGCCATCAAACCTTCTTTCATATTTTATAGTCTGTCATTCATTACAGCTTATAAAAATAGATGAGGAAATTAAAGCAAGTCTTATGTTTAAAAAAATGGTTCTGATAAATTCTTTTGGGTTAGGTAAGAATAATAATGAAAAATTTCTGCCTTTAACCTGACTGCTTCACAAAATTTTAGAATAATTTTGTATTTTATGTCAATGCTAAAATGATATATTATCCACAAGTGCAAAGTCAACCGTCAAGCCCTGAAATCTGCAAGAGTGCATACTGATAGAAAATTCACATTTTATACGAAAGAATTTGCATGCAATATATTCTTTTTATCAAAAAGTGCCAACTCAACAGTTTCTAGCATAGGTACAAACTTCTTCGATGTTTCCAAATTTAATTTCATATAAGATAAATATTACCAACATAGTCACGTTAAAAAGCACAATTTTTTGAATCTAAAACTCACTCAAAATAGATTTAAAGTAATTAAAACATAAAAATTAATTTTTCTCCTTTAATGGAGGTTTGTAAAACGGTAAGAATGAATTCAATGAATGGATATTCAAAAAATGTTTTGTCAGAAGATAAGTAAAATTTCTATAAACCCCCAATTTACCGTCTTTTTTTTATTTTAACTGAATATTTTATAAATAATATTACAAAAGCAATTACATAAAATAAATTGTAAATAATTTTTTTTATGCAGTAAATTACAAAAAAACACAAAAATAAATAATTTATTAAAAAATTTAAATTAAAATAATTAACATCTTTGAAATAACTGTTTACAATTTCTTTACAGACAAACTCTGTACACATAAAAAAAATTACAACTTACAATCACAGGTATGTATCACATTATAAAAATCATGCATTATTGTTTTGTGTTTCATGTTGACAAACGTTGTTTAATGTTTTTCGTATTTTAAGAAAATATATAATTGTAAAGTTAAACATTTATTAGTTTAACTGTTTTATTAAAAATAAAAATAATAGCAATAATATAGATAATGTTCGAGGCGCCGTTTGTGGCAAAATTAAGGTTTTTTATATGAAACAAAAATAATATAATTATATGTTTTTTATGTGAGATATTTATAATAATATCCAGGTTTTGTGTCGTTCCGTTATAGATTGAGGGCGTTTGTGTTACCACATTAAATTTATATAATAGTTTTAAGCTTTTGTGTTGTTCCGTTATAGAAACTTAAACACTTGATAGCTAAAATATAGAAAAAAAAATTAAAGATTTTTTTTGGTCAAAAAATGTATTTTTTCAGAAAATTATTGCTTTATTCGGACTTACATAATTTAACTAATTATTTTATGCTTCTATAAATCTTGTTAATTATTTTTTATATTAGTGCGATACTATGATTATTGCTAACATCTAGGTTTTGTACAACGGTTAAAGAAGAAATATTGCAAAAATTATTGTTTTATCTTAAACTATTCAACAGAAAATACAGTCGTAGCTCTGAAAACATACTTTGATGATGTGTTTACAATAATATAAAGCTTGTTTTCTAAACATGATAGTAAAACGTATTAAAAAACATTAATAAAACATAGAAAATTGATAGTTTTTTAATGATTTGAAGTGGCAACAGTATCGGTCTATGTATAACGGCACGACAGAAAGCTCAAAATTATTATATACTAGCTGACCCGGCGAACTTTGTACCGCCTAACAGTCAATGAATGTCGTGTTACTTTTTAACTGAACTAATTTAGGCTTTGATGAACGTAAAACAATGATACAAAATAATATATTTATATAGATAGGAACAGAAAAGTATTTTATTATGATGAATGATGATGAAAACATACATACAGAATATGAATAAAAATAAAAAAAATTAAAAAATAATAATTAAGTACTTCAAACTTATGTCAGAAAAAAATGATTGAAAACTATGTTGTGCAGATTGGGGAAAAAAAATAAAACTCGGATTAATTCATTAATAGGATTTTCATTCAAGCACTTTGTGGTAAACGACATTCTTTGTTTTTTGGTCAGACGCAAGAACAAATAAAGCGGATGGTTTGCCGACACGTGAGAATGCCACGTACAATTGACCATGAGAAAAACATGCATTTTCTAGATTGAGGCCACAAATAGTCAAGGATTGGCCCTGTGATCTGTTGATCGTCAAGGCGAAGGCAAGACGAATCGGAAATTGAATTCGTTTAAACTCAAAGGGCATATCCGTTGGGATCATCGGAATCCTTGGAATAAGAATTTTCTCATCTTTAAGTTTTTCTTTAAGTATCGACGCGTGCAATTTCTCGCAGATAATTGACTCGCGATTTCCGTTGCCTAATTGCATTACGGCTTCGCTGGGAAAGATTAGATCTTCTAGGACGCCGCATTGTTATTAAAATGTGCACTCGCATAAAACCACCAAATAAAATAACAGTGCCTGAACTTTCGATACATAGACAATAGCTCAAAGAGTATATAACCACTACGTATGAATAGCTTACCAAGAAAAATTATAGACAACTTATAAAAAGACATTTACACTTTTGTTAACCTGTAGATTTTTTTTCCTTAATCTTATAACCTTTACCAACTGATTTTTTATTCCCTAAATTCCGTTCCTTTCCGATGATTTTATGTTTTTACTGTAGAATAAATCTTAGGTATTATTTTCGAGAATTAAAAACAAATATAACAGTACCTGAGCTTTGTAGACATTTTACAAAAAATAAATTTCTGAACGCACACATGATGTCTTAAAAAAAAATGAAGTTGTGGCTTAAAGGTCTCAGCAACCAGGCCATAAGCTCCAAAAAAAAATAGGTGTTACACTATTTGACAGGATTGGACAACAAATGTTTGACATGTAATAAACAAATCAGCATCTATTGAAATGATTATGTATTCATTACACATATCGAGTTTTCATTGTTTTTAAGATGTATTCTGCTATTCGGGACGGAAAAAAATCCAACAAATCAAAAACCATGGCAATCGATCCAGCCGTTCTCGAGTTCTAAGTGTTGTAACAAACACGACTTTCTTTTATATATATAGAGATTTGATGTACCCACACGAGCGCCCTCATTCTATAACGGAACGACACAGAAGCTAGATATTATTATATACATTGTGCGTAAAACTATTATTATATTATTCTTGTTTTATATAAAAAACTTTAATTTTGACACTAACGGCACTCTATAATAATGTACTACAAACTAAGAAATAAAATTATGTACTAAATTATTTTTTTGGTCAAACAGTGTTATGAAAATAGAAATAATCATGGTGTAGGTAATGTACTAAAAGATAAAAATTATACGGAAAGATTTATATACCAGTCATCGCACCACTCTTTTCATCAATCTAATGACGCATTAGGACAAAAAAAAATCAAGCCTCCAACAATTTCATTTTTAATAATTGTTTATCTTGTTTTCATTTTTATTAACAATAATTTATTTGTATTATTTTTAACAAACGTTTACAAACACATGTTGCTTATATCATGACTCTTAAATTGCCGTGAGCCTAATTACCGTAAATTAAATGCATACCAACATAATCTTTTTAAATAGTTTTTTAAAAATTTAAAATCAAGTGATTAAAACTATTCAACGTAAGATATTAACTGTTACAATTGTTATAGAAGCAGCTGCTATTAAAAATACTGCAATTATGGTTGCTAGACAATTAAAATTACGTTTTTTTAGTCAATAGCGTACAGCAAATTTTGACTAAATTTTTAATAATTCTTATCTTTGCAACAGAAAAGTTTTTGTTAAAAAAATTGTATTTATTGTCACTTACAACAAGATTCTTTTTCAGGGTTATGAGGATGGCACCTTGTAGAATTTCATTGTAACTTTTAGCGCATTCGAAAAAGTCAAAAATTGGCAAAAACTAAAGCCACTTGATTTTTAATTTAAGCCAGTAAGCGTTTTTCAAAACCATTTCGGTTTTTAATAAATACGTATGTGAAAAAATTATGACAATGACATAATTAAGTTTTTGACGTTTATTTTGGTTTTTTGAACGTTGTCTATTGTTTTTCTTTTTCTTGATTTTAGCATTACTTTTTTACTTTTTCTTATTTCGTTGCTTTGCTCTTCTCTTGTAATTCTTTCTTTTTGATTTTCTCAAAAACATAAGTCTTATTTGGCTCTTAAAATATTGTGTATAGTTTTGTCTTTATTTAACATTGACGGCTTTTAACTATATATTATCGTTAACAAACAAGAAATAGTCTACTGTAGTTTGTAATATACTAAAAAAAGAAGTTTTTTATTTTTTCTAAAGTTCATTATTATACTTATTGTTGTTTTGACAGTTTTAAAAAAATGTTAAAATAAACACAATTGTTTAAGAAATAATAATTTGAAGAGAAAACAATTTATTGTTGTTTGTCAGATGTAAAAATTTAGCACATTTAACGGTTCAGTGTAACCCTACCCAAATTGTTTATTATATTATTATATGTGATTAAAAAAAGAAGTAATAAACTTTAATAAGCTTTTTAATGTTTTCATTTTGCAGTTTTTTATAGTGATCTATAAAAGCACTAGTGCACTTATACATATGCTTTTAGTTTTTAAAGGTTGCTATAGCATAATTGCCATAAGTTTGTCAAATTTCAATGTCATTATAATTAATTTTAATTTCTTTCTTACGAATTATTACTGTTATATCTTAAAAATTTATTTTAAACTAAGAGTATTTCAAAAAGTGATTTAATAGTTCAAATTAGAAAACAAAGTGACTTTAAAAAGAATTAAAAATAATTTTTTTTGCTACATAAGAAAATTTTTTTACAATGAGAATTGTTAGCTTATTTTAAATATATGAGGTAGAGAAATTTTAGTTGATTTCACAGCTAGTTTACGAATTTTGAGAGAAGTACATAATTTTTGTTTTTACCTATTATGTTAAAAATTAAAGTAATTATGTCCAACAAAAGCTTCAAACTGAATTTAAAATTAAACGGCTTCTTGCTGTTACACACACCATTAACAAAAAAAAATTATCAGAGCTTAAAAATAATTTTTATTATATAAAATATAAAAAAGGCGCAAGCTGGAAAAAACAGCCTACTAGAGAGCACGTTTTATAAAACATATTGAAGCACGTCTTTTCTACCTTAAAACTTGTGCGTTAAATCAAATCTTAAAAAACTAATTCTCTAATATACTATTTTCCAATTGTAAAGTCTTGAAAAAAAACATTCACATACATTTTTTTTTTGAGTTTTAGCAGAAAAACATATAACTTGCCAAATTTAAAAAGAGTCAATTTTAAAATAATCTAAAAAGATTTATCTTCTCTCAGATTTCGTCAATAATTATTTTACTAGTCAACATTGCCATTTTGAAATACTGTCAATTATGACTCCAAGAGGCGGTAAAGAAAGACCAATACCTTGTTTCAGCTTTAAATATTATAAATAGAAGACATTAACATTATGAATTTGTAGCTTTTAGCAAAAAAATTTAATGTTTAATAGAAAATTAACAAAATCAAAAATATATTGAAATCAAAAAAATATTTTTTTTGCAAAATGAATTTATGCAACTGACAATAAATCCAAAACTTTATCGACATGTTGTCCACTTGTCAGAGTCGATGTCGAATCCAATCCATTATTCACCAGGGATGAACATGTCGACTGCCAGACACGTTTTCATCTAACCCTATTTGACGCATCTGATACCTATTCCTTTGTCGAAAGGTCGCAAGAATAATGATCTATCCAACTCTGTCGTCTTTCTCGCATTGCGTTCGGGATGATGTATTACTTTTTCTAAATATCAAATTTTTTAAGCAAAGCGTGACGGGAGTTCGCGATTACAACGAAACAAAAAATTTCTAATTAATTTAAGTGAACCGCCATTTATCTTTTTATAAAGAGACATTTTGTTCATCAAGTTTTATTATGCCGCTTTATTTGAAACAGCGACTATTGTTTATCTTTCAAGTGTTGAGTCAAAAGCAAAAGTATCTACAATTATTGAATAATTTTCTACCGCTTAAGAAATACAATTATTAAGTCATTTTCTATACAAGTCAGGCACTAATTTTCTAGAGTGCTTTTATTTTGCTTAAGCATAATACATGTCATTTTTAACGTCTATAGGGCTTTTATTTACAAGATTTATTCTAATTGTTGATAATCTTTATTTATTAACTTTAAAGTCAGCAAAGCTGATATAATTTTATATAAATTTATAAATGTTCATTTTTGTAACTTTTACAGGGTTTGTTTTTCTATATAATGTATCACAAGTATGCTCTTAAATCAAACATTTTTCTTAAAAAATGTTACTTAGGTTAGCAATAATAAAATTAGCATAGTTATAATACTAGAATTTATAATAATGTTAGAATAGCTTCAAATTAATTTTAAGTCAGATGTTTAATAATTTAAGGGTTTTCTCAATGCCCAACAGTTGATCAATTCAAATCAGTACAAAGCTTCTTTCTATAAACCAAAAAAATTTGTGTTTTCTGCCAAAAAATCTATTTTTTAAAAAGTTTACGATTGGTCTTCTTGCATTCAGAATCTGTTAAATTTGATGTTTTTAGAAAAAAATGTAGGTTGTAAAGAGATTTTACAAAAAACACATTTAACCAAGATTTGACAGCTTTCATCAACAATGACCGTCCGAAACCACTAACCAAACGACTACAAAATCTATCAAATTTATGCCAATTTTTGACAGCTTAAAAGCTGTATACCAGTTTTTTTAGATCAACTTGTAATCATTAAATGTAGTATAAACATAATTAAAATTATTTTATAAATTTTTATAATTAAAAAACAAAAATTTACTGAGTGTCTATAAATGAATGAAGCAAAAAATACAGTGGCAAGACTTAGTAAGTTGGTAGTGCAACCTGTTGTCAATCGTTTTAATTTACGTAAAATCACAAAGCAAATCAGGAGAAAGTAAAGCCATTTGTTTTAAATTTTTAAGATTTTTAAGAAGCTTAACTAAATTTTTAATTAAAATAATAAATATTAAAAAATTATATTTGAATTTATTTAAATCAAATTAAAGATGAGTACGTATTTTTAAAGTTTGCTAAAAATAGTGACATATATTAGAAGCTAACATAAGAAGCAACAGATACATAAAAAAACACTTTTCTACATTATGATATTAAAAGTAACTCTTAATGACAAATTTCAGGCTTAAGTAAAAAATAGTTTTTTAGACAATTAAAGGAATATTATTGAAGAAGCCAAGTTATCAGATTAGCGTCTTTTGTCTGAAGCGCATATCTAAGATATGCACATTTTTTTATCTATTTTAGTTTCTTCCAACAAATAGCAAAATAAATTTAAAGCAAGTTCATTCACATTAGATGCGTATACTAGAACATGTTTTGTTCTTGTAGAAATCCTTCAAAAAGTTGTAACAGATTTTTGTTTAAATAACTTTAAAAGTTGAATTTATTCAATTGTATTTTCCTTCCGTGATATGATAACAATATTCTAATAAAAACAAAGCTTGTGCGAGTATATAGATTTTAGTTTGAATAAAATTGGCTTTAAGTTTATTTTTAAATAGAAATATAAAAACAAAACTTAAAAAAAAGTGTTACTGTATTGCATTTCCCAGGCTGCCACAAAACGCTACCTACCACTGGTCTCAACCGATAAACAAATAGAAACTGCAAATTTTCAACATGCTTTTTTATGTAAGAAGTTATAAAAGAAAATGAAAAAAAAAACGAATTAAACGTAGATTACTTGATTAAAAAAAATGTTTTTACTTTGATCAAGTTACAGGTATACCAAAAATTTTTAAACTTGAGGATAAATACCTACAAACTGTACAATCCATAATCAATTAGTCAATTGCTTTTAACAATCAAAACTATTCTTGTTGTTTGCAGTCACGTTTGCTGTCTTTTTTAGCCGAAAGCCATAAACTTAAATCTTTTGGCCATAAATAAGAAAACCGCGTCAGCAGACGAAAGAAGTAAATGGCTCGTACGAACTCGATCTAAATTTTTAACAAGGCCAAATAGAGACAATTTTAAGAGAACGTAAATAAAACTGAGCACTAGACACTTTTTCAGCGATGTATATTTTAAACAAAAGATAAGCAATATAATGGAAATGAGAAAACGATTTTCTTCTAACACTTTAAGTATAAATGAAAAATCTATATTTAGTGTAAATTTTTAGAGCAAAACGTATAATATAAAGCGCTATATTTTTTATTCTGAATTTATCACACTATTATACAGAGTCGGTGATTTGTTTTCTTACCATTTATCAAAAATAAAACCAACAACGTTTCTGAGCGCTTTCACCCGACACGTCATTTTATTTGTAAAATGGCACTGAAAAATGTCCAATGCTTTTATTATGACATCAAATTTGTTTTCTCTAATTGATGATAAGGTACTGTTGAATATTATGTTTCAATGTGACAGTAATAATCTCAAATAACTGTTTAAATTGCAATACACAATATGATTAGGTTTTTCTGATAAATGCGTCAAAGGATTATCATAATAATGTAAATATGTAAAATTGCTTTTAATATGTCAGTGCTACAGAGTATTTATAAATTATAAATACTGATAATAATTTAAATCAGTTTTTTTAATATATGAGAGGTTATTATTACACACATAATATTTTGCGTTAAAATGCACTTTATATACCATACGTTCATAGATTATTTAGATTTAGTCTTGCTGTATTATTTAGTTTGACAGATTTTTATTGTCTTTAATAGTATGATTGCCGACAAATGTCAAAATTCGTCTACAATATCCTACATTTCTGCGTATAAACTAATCAAAAAATAAACATACGTTCAAAATTCTATGGAAAAATTTGATCTAATCAATTTATGAACGCACTGTATCGTAAATGCCGTATGAATAAAATTTCAGTAAGCAAAACTTTTAAAATTGTAGCAGTTTAATTTTTTCGAAAATCGTTTGTAATGTAAGACAGATCAATCCGTAAAGTAGCACTTTTGAAGATTCAAATGTCATTTTTACCTACTCTACTTTTGTTTTATATTTTATAATTTACACTCATTTTTGACAGACACATAAAGTCCATTACTATAAACCGTCACTTTTATTTTTTTTTCTATCCAATTGAATATACAGTGGGAGAAACAAGTACATACATACATAGACAGATAAATAAATAGGTTTTAAACAATGCTATCTTTTCATGCATATTTATAAGATGATCAAGAAAATTATTAAATTTATAACAATACCACAAGCAATTTTTTATCAAAATATTGTCTTCACTGACGTATTACAAGACATCAATCGGTAATCTCTGTCAAACTATGTATAATTAGTTATTAATTAAATTATTTTGTCGCTATATAATATACAGTTAGATATAAGAGTACCATTGAGGCTTTAGCAGTTTGTTGTCCAGTGCTGTAGATTAACGGTGGTTTTTGTAGGAACTTTATCATTTGTTATTAATTTCAAAATTACCTGCAGCAGGTAGATATTTTTGAAAAATTTTTCAGCAAATAGAAGTATTTTTTTAAAATTTTTGGTCACATATGTAACTATTGATAACCAACAATTAATTAACATAAAACAAAATCATTTCTAATATATAAGTTTTTCCAAAAAGCTCAAAACAGGTAGTGTAGAAACACAATCAATCTATTTTTACAATAAAATAAAATATACAAAGTGATTTTTTAAAAACAAAAAATTTTCAATATTTTTAAACACAATTTTTTGAAATTTGTAGATGCACGTCAACTTATATGCAAAAGGGGACATTAATTGAGATAGATTTTAATTGCCATCTCCTACCTTCTTAGCGGGGTGAACAGTTCTAAAAACTATAGTGCAAACAGTGATTTTTTAAAACTAGACCAAACATTCCTGATACAATAAAATTGTCGTTAAAGAACTGTGGCAGTAACAAGAGGTGCTTAGAATAACTAGAACTAGAACTTGTCTAAAGTGAGCAAATAAAAGGTGCACGAGGCAACAAAAACATTTTTATTGTTGTGTAGAAATTTAATAAGGTTACAAGAACTGCCCAAATTATGTGCACAGTTTTTTTCCATCTAAAAGTAAAAGCGGTTTTTTGAGGTCTTGCTGCACTTTTCAGAATGTAGAATTCTTCTGCACTAGGATTTGATCTCAAAGGTTCAAATCCGGTGACTGTGGTGGTCATTCAATGCTTCTCTGTCTACTAATCCAGTGATCAAAAAATGTATTATTTAGCCAGTTTTGCACATTAACGGCATAATTTAGCGTGGCTCTATTCTGTTGATCTTTGACCAACTCTTGATTTCTTTCAACGTCGCGTTGATTTTTTAATTGTTTCGTAACTAGAGGGTCAATTACGTTTTTAAACGTCTCTAAATAATCATTCCGTCAATAGAACATGGACTTAAAATTGCGCTGCCATTCTTCCAGTCTATATAAATGTGTATGACTTTTTTGAATAATATGCGGACTTACATCACTCCAGTATTGCACATTGTGTTTATTTAATACGCTCATTTAAAAAAATGTGCATTTATTACTAAAGTAGATATTTTTACAAGATTTGGGTTAACAATTATGTTTTCGGTTATAATTTTGCAGAATTTTCGTCTGCTGTCGTAGTCGTCTAGTTTTTAGACAATCTTTACCTTATAAAAATGAAATTTGAAGAATTTTGTCATTTTGCATACAAATAAATAAGAAAGACCCGTAGCTGCAACGACGCAATGCAGAGAGCTGGTAGGAGTGGTACTAAAATTGCCAAGCACTTCAAATTAAACCATTTCACCAACCACTTTGTTTTTTTTCTTTTTTTTGTTTGTCACTGATCCTGTTGCTTGAAATTTTTGTATCAACTCAATAACATGCTTTGTTTAAACATCCTTATTACGGTGTCTTGTGCAGTCGCGCTGAGCTCTATATTTAAAAATTAATTCCGCAATCAAATAAATCATTGTCACTGATGAGGCTGCAAAGCTGTTATTTAGAAAATTTTTTGCTTTTTTACATCTTCAATAAAATTTGAACAACCCATTATAGTCCAGTCATTACGTACATTCAAAAAAGAAAATGAATTTGCGCTTCTAATTTTTTAATATGTTGTAGGGGATACCTAGAAAAGCTTAACTTGAGATTGTCGACCAAGCTTTCCTAGGAGCTTTCGCCGCCATCTTGAAAAAAAGGGTAACATTTGTTTCTCGGCAATAACTCGGCTATCCGATGAGATTTCGAAAATTTTTGTAGGACATTTTTTGTAGCTTTCTTTGTGCTCTACAATAACGCCTCAATCATTTTTAACGTAACATGCATCGTTATCGAGATATCGATCGATAAAGTCAAAAATTTAGGACACAATTTTTGTTTTTTGCTTTTTTTTTCTTTGGGTCTTAACAAATATGAAAAATTGTGAAATTCAAACTTGTAGAGCATATTCAGACCTACAATTTCCTTCGTGGAGTTTTTTATGTTGGACAAAAATTACGATCTCCAGCGCGCCGCAAAGTCGGTGAATCCACACTCAGCGTCGAGCGAGCTGCTCGCTCGGTTGTGTCTGGATGTCGAATCGAATGGGAAATTGTTCAGGAAATTGATGGGATAAAAAATAAGTACATAGAGCAACAAATTAAGGATCACACAATAGTAATTTATTAAACAAATAATTTGTGTGTGCAGTAAAAAAAATTATTTTTTTACAATACAAAATAAACAAAACAAAATAAACAGAAAGAAAAATATTTTTTTCTGCACTCGAGACACGAACGATGGACTTTTCAACAGAACGTTTCAACAGACACAACAACTCGAAGAGTTTACGGAGGACGAAGATCTTCAGCCTGGACCATCCAAGCGAAAAAAAACATGAAAAAAGTTTATCGTTCGTGTCTCAAGTGCAGAAAAAAATATTTTTCTTTCCGTTTATTTTGTTTTGTTTATTTTGTATTGTAAAAAAATATTTTTTTTTACTGCACAAACAAATTATTTGTTTAATAAATTACTATTGTGTGATCCTTAATTTGTTGCTCTATGTACTTATTTTTTACCCCATCAATTTCCTGAACAATTTCCCATTCGATTCGACATCCAGACACAACCGAGCGAGCAGCTCGCTCGACGCTGAGTGTGGATTCACCGACTTTGCGGCGCGCTGGAGATCGTAATTTTTGTCCAACATAAAAAACTCCACGAAGGAAATTGTAGGTCTGAATATGCTCTACAAGTTTGAATTTCACAATTTTTCATATTTGTTAAGACCCAAAGAAAAAAAAAGCAAAAAACAAAAATTGTGTCCTAAATTTTTGACTTTATCGATCGATATCTCGATAACGATGCATGTTACGTTAAAAATGATTGAGGCGTTATTGTAGAGCACAAAGAAAGCTACAAAAAATGTCCTACAAAAATTTTCGAAATCTCATCGGATAGCCGAGTTATTGCCGAGAAACAAATGTTACCCTTTTTTTCAAGATGGCGGCGAAAGCTCCTAGGAAAGCTTGGTCGACAATCTCAAGTTAAGCTTTTCTAGGTATCCCCTACAACATATTAAAAAATTAGAAGCGCAAATTCATTTTCTTTTATTTGCCTTTTTTTCGGACGAAATGACTGGACTATTAGTACAACATTATACTGAAAGCCGTAGAATGTTGTCTATAGGTTGTCTATACTTTATCACGTTGCCATAGATACATATTGACTTATTTTGATGTTGACGTGTCAAATATTTAATATCTCAATATGTCGTAATATTGACGAGAACATCAATGAAATTATCATTAATGAAGAATCAAACATACCAGAAAACACCATTCACAGTAAAAACTTTGCATGGAAAACAATTATAGATTTTTGCAATGATAGAAAGTATTAATTAGATAGAAGGCAAACGGCGACAGAATTGGCGTTGATTTTAGAAAATTGGGCTGTGAACATGAGAAGAAAAAATGGTACAGAGTTTAAAAAAACTACAGTTGAAATCATGTAGAACCTACCAAATAAACTGGAACAAGCAAACTATTATAAAAAAATAAAAGCTATTATAGACTCATTTAAAAGTGTTGTCCACAAGCGCAAGCTGCCTTCGATCTTATACGACGAAAACTGCAATCAAATCTCTGTAAAAAGAAACAAAATGCAGCAAGATTGAGTTCGATAGAAATAACAAAAATGATAAATTTACGTAATGATAATACTCTTGAAGAGCTACAATGGAAATTCTATCACATAGCCGCAATAGAATTAGCTTGGCGAGATGAGAAAACTGCTGCTAACTCGACTGTCTTTTTTTGAATCGAATCAAACAACAATGGTTCGGTAACAAATCGAGTTGAATAAAACCCTGTATTCAGCAAGACTTGTCAAGGTGGCTCCAAAATGTGTACTGAAAGCAAATTTTAAATAAAAACAACAACAGCAACGTTTGTCTTGTCGGATTGTTTAAACAATTGATGTCAAAAAGAAGCCCAAATATTAAAATCAACAGAATTGTTCCTAAGAACAAATCGTAACTGAAAATTTAAAAATGATCACTGGTATGATATCGTCGTATATGATCGTTGAAAAAAATACGATTCAAAATTGAACAAAATCGTCTGCTAAAGCAATTAGCTTGATTACCAAGGAAAAAAATTATCAATCTGGAGTTATTATCTGAACAATTATCAATTTCCTTGGGTTATTACTAGTGAAAACTCACGCAATTTGATCTTAATCTTGATGAAAAGATTCAGTATTAGGCCTTTATCTCATTGATAAAAGAGCCAGCAAAAAAGTTGATAGCAATTTGTAGCAAAAACGCAAACTATTACAGTGATTCAGTCGTCAGTTTTGTGAGTAATAATAAATCCAATTATAGAAAAAGATTTTTTATGAAAATAGCTTTCAAATAATGTATCACAAGTTTCATTAAAAAGATTAAAAGGTTGTTCGCCCTGCTAAAAATATAAGAGCTTAAAGCTCATCTCGAATAAAGATAACGTGTTCCTAGAAATTTTAAAACATTTTCTTTGTTCAAAAATATTGAAAATGTCAAACAAACGAGTATAAAAAAGATGTTTCTCTAGCGAAATTAAAAATAGCTCAAATTTAAACATACGTTGCATAGATTCTGCTTGCAAATTTGTTATTTCTTTAATTTAAGTTTTATGCAGCTATAGGGAAATCGTTTTATTTGCCTATCATTTTGGTTTTGTTGTTTTTTTTTTGTTTTTGGGCTTGTTTACAATATAGTTTATAAAAATTGTCACCAACTGTAATAAATTATAAATTGTTTCGAAAATATTTTCAAAGTTTTTAACTTGGGTACAAATTGGCAAAATTGGAAATATTGTAATCCTTTAGTCATATTGTTATCATACTCGCATGATATTTTACCCATTATCATTCATCATGTATAAAATCAACAGCATTTTTCATCTTTCTCTCCCGGCGCCTCCGCCATTCGCAATAAATCCTAGCAAATGTGAAACGTTTTTATGACGGTGTCACACAACTTTCAAGGTTTATTTGGTCACCTGATTGCTACATTGGCTTAAAGTTAGTCAAACAATCAAAACAAAGTTTTCCGGCTTCTCCCCTTTCGTCTGGTTTGAATTAATCCATTTATAGCGACGTCGGTGTTAAAATTAAACAAGGTTGGAACGGAATTAAAGCCGTTTTACATAAAATCATGTTCCAACAAAGCCGTTTAAGTTTTCAGTATAAATTTGATTGCGTACTAATGGTACATTTACGTCTTATTTGCTGTTTGCAAGTTGGTAATTAATTTTTATAAAATCTGTAATATCTATTAATTTCATATAAGTCGTTAACTTTTCTTGAATTTTAGTAAAAAAAGTAAAAGAAATGTGATTGTAAACTGTTTAGTAAAAGTTTTGTTATTCAAATTTTTAAATTTATTCCGCAATAACTTTGAATGTGAAAATTGCTAATCAAGTCAAATGCGCAGTTAAGTACATATATAAAAAATAACTATCTACCCCACAGAGATTATGTTCGACAACACAAAATTTGAATAAAAGTAATCATTGCCGCTTGTTTTAACGCTTTATTTGGGTTTATGGATGAATTATGTTAATAAAATCGCAATTTTATAATGATATGGTGCAAAATATTTTTAGAACATTTAAATTTTTTAGAAAAGTTATAATCTTTTTTTTTAATAATATATGCGAAGAAATTTTTTTATGGAGGATTTAGGGTATAAAATGTAGATGTTTTTTACAGTTCTTTATTGAATCTGAGAGCTACGTTTCGGTACAAAATTTTACCTTCTTCAGGCTGTTGATGTCATTGAACCGGTTATTTTTTTTAAAGAGAAACACGTTAAAATAGAAAGATTAAGAAAAAATAACCAAAATTATTTCGGATTGTTGAAACAATTGTCATTTGGACTTTTTGGAAATAGGAAATCAGAATCCGATTTTACCACGGCTGCCTGGTAGCTTTCAGTACCAACAAAGTCTATTTCCAAAAAGTCCAAATGAAAATTGTTTCAACATTCCGAAATAATTTTGTTTTTTTTTAATCTTTCAATTTTAACGTGTCTTTCTTTAAAAAAAATTACCGGTTCAATGACATCAACAGCCTGAAGAAGGTGAAATTTTGTACCGAAACGTAGCTCTCAGATGCAATAAAGAACTGTAAAAAACATCTACATTGTATACCCTAAATCCTCCATAAAAAAATTTTTTCGCATTAATTATTTAATTTTTTGTTTTTAATTAAATATTTAAAAACGATATACATAATACTTATTTATTATAACAGCGACAGTACTTGATAAAATAACAAAGATTAAATTAATTAACAGTTAATTTTTATTGCTTAACTTAAATAAATATCTACTAAACACTTAAATTCAAATTATAAAGATTACTTTTATAAAAAAAAAACAAATAAATGTAGCTAAAGCTCATTATAATACTAGATAGCAATAGCTTTGCTTAACACTCTAGCGTTTAACAGATATCTTAATTGCTGATTTGTTTTAACTAACAGACGTTTGATCAAAAATTCATATAGAATAAATGTAATTTAAATTTTTTTTTATCTTTTATTTAAGTTTATGTTATAAACAATTAAAAAAAACACCTTGAAAAACAATAAAAAATTAAACAAAAATAAAAAACAACAAAAATATTAAATAATAAAAAAATTTAAGATATAGACTTGAAATTTTGTACCTATACTTAAACTGTATTTTCTAACTAATTTTCAAACTTAAACATTTATTGAAATACAGTCAAATGTAAGCCGGTGGACAACTTTTAGTTTCAATAAATTACTGGCAGTAAATACATACTTTTGTTAATTGTTTTAACATAAAAAACGCAAAAATTTTAGAATTAGAATGCAGCTAAAATAAACCACTTAAAGAGCGATTTTCAATTGTGCACAGTCTACAGTTGCTGTTAGAAATACCAAAAAATACGAGTTTTTATTTATTTCTCTTAAATTTAATATAAATTGGTGTAACATAAAAAACAATTTTGCGATTATACACATATTTTTTGCCCACAAAAATCCGAGATTATAATGTTTTGATCAAGCTTATAGTCAAAATAATCTATTTGAAAACAACATCATTAATTAATCAAATTTATCTTAGACTTGACAATAGTAGATCTTTAAATGGTAAAACAACAGTTTTAATACTAAAAAAAATATAAAAATAAATCAGAAGAAAACTTGATATAATTATGTTATAATTTTTTTTTATTATTGTTGTCATTAACAGCTGGTAAAATTTAACACTTTTTATATAAAAAAAAACAGCATACGATTATGATAGTGAAAGAGTAAACACGTAATTTTGTGTCGTCAATAAATTGAAAGATTTTTTTTATTTGAACAGCGGGGCTTAAGATGGGTTTAGCTGTAATTATAAAATATTAAGCAAATTATTGAAAAAAGATAGTAGCATATATATACTAAAAGTAGTATCCAGAAAAGATTTAATTAGGTAAAAATGCTTTTTATAAGCTTTACAAAAAAGTCAGTAATTGTTTGCGTTGAGTTTGTGTAAAGTTTTTTGTAAATCAACTTCAAGAACCAATTTATTAGAAAAAAAACCTCTAGCTTTCTATCACATTTATTCTCATTGGTGGTTTTTTTTCCGTTATGTATTTGACTTTTGCATAGGATAAAAGCAATAAAAAACATATGAAATGTTCAACAAGTTAGAATCTCTCAAAGTAAATAAAACGTTTAGAGTCGTTATAAAACCTTATTGAGTAATCAACCTGAAAAAAATCTTACAATCACCTGGAAATTGCACAGTCGTTTTCCACTTGGCTTTTTACAACGAAGTGCCAAGCTCGGCAAGGATAAGGAAAAATAAAAGCAAGTTCGTTTTGTGGTGATTGCATTATTCTTCTCTCTTTCCTTCTTTTAATAAATACGAAGAAATTAAGTCGGCGATTTGTGCAAAGCGCTCATCAAATTAGATGAAAATAGTAGGGTATCGTGACATTAGAGATAGCAATGACACCATTCTGCGTGTGTGTTTCGATTTAATTTCAGGCCAATATCATTTCTTTCCCTTGGAGCAGGTGCTATTATTGACATTCATTCTGTTTTTATAGAACTGAAGATTTTTTCTGAAAGTTAGTAGAAATAAAAATACTGTAACTAGTTTTTACACAATAGTAGAATAACAAAAACAAAGTCAAAAAATTGTTGTTTTTTTTTCAACTGTGTATTTTTTTTTAAGTAATACACACACACAACAAATACGTCAAAAATATGTTCATAAACTACCTATTCTTGTTTTTGATAGGCTGCTCTCTATTTAACCGATCACATTATTTTTTATTTCAGAAAGATTTGTTAATAATAGTTTTTTACATGTCAGGGGTTGAAAGTTTTAGTTTACAAACTTAAACAAAATTTGAAGTCTAACGATGAAAAGCTTTGGATTGGTCAAGCGTGTAATAACTTTTGGTCTCAGGCACGTACAACGTTTTACGCACAACAACCCATCCAAATTTTAAATTTCAAGAGACAGAGCCAAATAGTCTTGTATAGTTGGTCCATCGCTTTAGTGCGATTACGTTACTTTGTCTAATTGATTTGTGAACGTTGACTAATTTTTATGGGGGCTGGCGTCAGAGAACCTGTTGTAGACTTTAAGAAAGCTCTGTTGTAATGGCAATAATGCGTGGCCGAACTATAATAATGATGTTATTTTTTTTTGGACGTGGTTGTATATTTATTTGAAAAGTGCCAAAATAGCACAAAACTGTAGTTATAAATTCAGAGATAGAGTTATCACATTTTGCTAACTTTCTCAATTTGAAAAAATTAACCATATTAATATTGGCATAAATGCAAGAAACCGGCTAATATAACTTATCTTTCAGAAATAACAATTCCGTTAGTTTCCGAATATAACAAATTTTATTGACGAGATTAATTGATGAATAAATAATATTCTGAATGCGAGAAATTAACATTTTTCTTCTCGCAAATATCGAATAAGTCACTCATATTGTATAATAATAAACTTTCCGACTTTTTTTACAATGAAGATTGTTAGTTTACGTCTTATGTATTTTACTTTACGGGTGTTTACGTTGCGTGTATCATGTGTCACTTTCAGTCATGCTAACTAATTAGATGTAAACAGCTGAGAAACATTTAGTTATGCCTAAACCTTTTTAGCAGTTTAGAAAAATATCTACACATAAATTAATTAATAAATCTTAAATGTGAAACATTATCAATTAAAAGTAGACGTTTAATGTATTTTGATGCATTCATAAACTACATTATTCAGAAGATTTCATCTTTCAAGATGTAGAGCTTTTTAGATCTGAATTTTTCATAACGTCAGTAGCTACCTGACGTAATGAAAAGTGCATTCATAAGTACAGACAAAAATTATCAAATTACTTGACGTAGTGGCACGAGGTTGTAAACATATGAAATAGAAAAAAGTTAGATTAATTATTTTTGGAGTCGGTTCAGTCAAAGTATGTTTGTATATGAGGTCGTATATATTATGATTGGTATATATATAATTATATATATTATATAAATATATATATACACAGATCATAATATATTATGATCATAATACACAGTTAAACTAACCGCACGCAACGCGCAGGCAAGCAAACGCGGGCGTTCATCCTACCTTGACTGACACCGGCTCAAAAAATAACAATAATTGTACAATATAGTATACAAATAATTTGATTGTTTTTTAAGCGTACAAATCTATGCTATTATTTTATACTTTTTAGTGCAATTTTTTATTTTATAACGTTGGTTTTTTTTTATCAAAAAGTAAGTGCTATAAAAAAACCACAATGCTAAATATATAACATCTCAAACATTGTTAGAACCTATTAACTTTTAAGACGTAGATGTTTTAAAGAAAAAAATTTGTATTAAAGCCTTTCACTTTAGCGGTGGTAAATGACTGGTCTTGAGAATGTAGAAAAAAATAACAAACCTATGAACAGACTTATAAAGCGACTCGAACGTGTTTTATCATTAAAACTGTAATGCCCCCACGCTTTTTTGATAACAAAAATATGTTATTTTGACAGTTTGAGCGGTAGAGATGGTTGTATAAAAAGGTTAAAAATAATAATAAAAATAAGGCTTGAGCGCGTCAGATGTTTACAAAAAATGTTAAGTGAACCCTAACCAAGCTCATATACAAAAAACTGACGATAGATATTGGTTACATTTTAAATTGTTTCCTTTAAAAAAATTGGCTAGTATTTAATTTACTATACGTAACCGGTTTTTTGCTGCTCTGTAAGCCTTTTAGTTTTCTGTTAAGTTCAAATTCACAGATTTAAAGAAACTTTTTAGTCTTTAATTCCGATTATATCTTAATCTGAAAAATTAGAGTTAATTTATCTATCAATTTTTTTTCACTAATCTGATCGTCTGCTCTGCGCTAACGTCTTTATATAAAAGACTAAATTTTAGTGATTAATTAGTACTTTAAAAGGTCTAAGAAATTCTAATATATATTAATCTGACGATCTCAAGTAACCTCAAAAACTATCTTTTGGGTTATTATTTATTGTAGAAATTACAAAAAAAAAGTGTACTACTTCTAAATATCTTTAAATGTGTATGAAAAAGTTTCACAGTGAAGAAAATCTGCAATTTGTTCTAGTCCAAAATCTAAATTTAATATTTAGAATATGCTTCTCAATGTGAGTGATAGATCTAAATAAAAAAAAGCTGTCATATTGGTATTTTATAAATCATAAATATAATGTACTTAAATTCATAACTTATGAATCATACCTGCATTTCATTTGTACTATAACTATGAGCGATGTGGTAGCAATATTCTCAGATTATGTTATGTCAGTTGGTTTCACCATTCTCTAATAAGATACCTGATAATACTATTTTTTGTCACAATTCTACCGTCTTATTTCTGCTACTTTTATGTGCATCCAAAAGCCACCATTTTCTCTGATTTTCCAGCATTGTCGGAATACACTATAAAAGTTTTTTCTGACAATAAACAATAAAAACTAACACATAATGCTTACACTAACCAAATTTTTTGCCATGTAGAATAATTTTTTTTTGGAACATTTTATGCGAAATTAGTAAGCCGTGTCTATTAACGATACGTAATTAGTTATCGTTCTAATACGGTAAATGACAATGCAACATTAGCAATGTATTAAAAGTACTGTTCATGGGAGATAGGGAGTACTGTTGAGAGTACTATTGAAAGTACTGTTGAGAGTACTGTCTTGATGTTAATCAGATATAATAAAAATATCTCTTTCAATGCAAAATAACTCTTTTTTTTAAGGATAGGGGAAAGGGAGTACTATTGACAATCTTGTTGTGAGTACTGTCTTGATGTTGAATCAAACATAAAAAAAATACACATAAAATAAATATACCCATAATAGTGCTATGTAGAAACATTGCAGCTTTCAACATAATAGAAGGCTTTGCTTCTTTTAGAAACTTCCACGTGTTTCTGGTATCTAATGTCATTAATATTTTTTGTTAACTTGAATACCACGTCGTAAACCAGTTTTAGATAAATCTAAAAGTATTCTTTTAAGAAAGTCTCGACTGTCAGGGCTTTTTAAAAAATAGCCGATGTTCCACTCTGGCTTGATTTCACTGTCTACTTTGCTATAAGCATTTTTTTAATACAATTTTGTTTGAAAATAGCTGAGTACTCTTATTTGCAAACCTCTAGATTGTAGATTGTAGATTGAGAAGGGGTCGTTTGGCGCTTTCCACCTTACAGAACTGCGACCAATTTGATCTATTGTTCTTGAACCCTACGCTCATTGTTTCCCCAGGAATTCTAGACTTTTTGTAAAGCCGAGTATATTCCTAAGTGGCTTGTTTTTGACTTCGACAGGCGTTAGTCTCGCACTGTCTAAGTAGGTCAGCCTTTGGGACGCTAGCGCACCGCAATTACAGAGTATGTGCTCAGCGGTTTCACTTTCCGATTCACATAGTCTGCAGTTCTCATTGTCCACCAGACCCAGCTTTTTAAGGTGATACCTTACTGAGCAGTGTCCAGTGAACAGGCCTGCAATGATTCTTATATCATTCTTCGATAGAAGAAGAAGCTTTTTTTGCATTCTCTGGCGAATATTCGATGAATTTCTTCGCCTGTCTTTGCCCAGGAGTATTCTTCCAGTGGCGCATTTTAGTTGCCAATTCCCACCTAAGGATCTCCGTCCGTTCATGCGATTTCGTTAGTCCACAGAACGGTTCGGGGCCTATTGGAGGAGCTTTCGAACCTGCTTTCGCTAATTCATCGGCAATTTCGTTTCCTTCAATTCCTTCATGACTTGGTACCCAAATGAGGGCAATCTTGTTGCCCATTGCCAAGTTTTTGAGGGACTGTCTGCATTCCCAGGCCATTCGAGACTTAGTGTTGTTTGCACTGACAGCTCTTATGGCCGCTTGACTGTCAGACAGAATGCAGATTTTTTTGCCTTTAATACGCCTTCGCAGACATTCTTGGGCAGTTAGATCTATAGCAAGTGTTTCAGCTTGCATAATTGAGGGTGTGCTACCTAGGGCTATTGTTGCTCGGTATTTTGGACCATAGATTCCTATACCTGTCCCTTTAGTTGTTTTTGATCCATCTGTGTACCAGATAGAGGAGTTCACGCCAATTTGTGCGATTCGACTTCGAGCCGCATGACGGTCAGTAATGACTGTTTCAAACGGGGTTTCGAAGTCATGCATTATTGACATGACGTCCCTTGGTTGTTCAAGAAAACCCGGCTGCAGAAGGTCAAGTATCTTGAGGTGACCTGTTCGGTCTCCTAATTTGAATTTCTTTGTTTGGGCCAGCCTCAGAGATGCTTGCAAACTCTCCCTTTGCACCTGTAGGTGAAGGGGCGTTAAGTTCAGCAGCACCTCTAGAGCGGTAGTAAGAGCCGTGCACATGACTCCTGTAATGCCCAGGCACGCAAGCCGCTGCAATTTCTGCAGCTTGCTTTGTGTCGTTGTTTCTCTGGTTTTCGTCCACCATACAAGAGATGCGTATGTGACGATGGGTCTTATTACCGTAATGTACAACCAGTGTATCATTTTCGGCTTTAGACCCCATGTCTTGCCAAAGAGCTTTCGACATGCCCAAAAGCAGCCCGTTGCTTTGGTAAGAGTCTTGTCGACGTGGGTGTTCTATTTAAGTTTACTATCTAGGGTTACTCCTAGATATTTCACTTCGTTGGAAAATTGAATCGATAATCCTTCCAGTTGCGGAGCTTTAAGGTTTAGCTTCTTGCGTCTGGTAAATGGGACTATGGTGGTCTTTTTAGGGTTAACACAAAGTTCCTCCTTATCACACCATCTTTTGATTGTGTTCAGGGCGTTCTGCATTAGGCTGGAAATGACACCTTCATGCTTGCCTCTGACTAGAATTGTGAGATCATCTGCATACCCTAGTACGCAGTGACCCCTTTGCGTTAACTCACAGAGTAGATCATTCACCACTATTGACCACAGCAAGGGCGATAAAACTCCACCTTGTGGACAACCTTTAACCGTGATCAGCGAAGTGTTTTCTTCTCCCAATGAGGCCGTTATTATGCGGCTTACAAGCATTGATTCAACCCAGCTTGTTACAGCTGGTTCAATGCCGTGTTTTTCTGCTGCCAGCTTTATAGATCTAAAGGAGGTGTTATCGAATGCACCCTCTATATCTATGAATATGCCAGCAACTATTTCTTTTGCCTCGATAGTTTTTTCCACTTCTCTAACAATATAGTGAAGCGCGTCTATCGTGGATTTGCCGGGTTGGTAGGCAAACTGTTTGGAGTGTAACTGTGCTCCGTTGTGGAGCACGTTCCTCATGTGGTTATCCACAATTTTCTCCATTGCTTTGAGGAGAAAGGAGGATAAGCTGATTGGGCGATATGATTTGGCCTCGTCCGGAGGCCGTCTGCCCGTCTTTGGTATAAAAACTACCTTTACCTTCCTCCAGGACTGGGGAATATACACTAATGCAAAACTTGCCTTAAAAATGCTAGTAAGGCAAGGGGCAATGACGTTCAGCCCTTTTTGCAGTAAGGCTGGAAATATTCCATCGCCTCCGGGCGATTTGTAGGGCTTGAAGCTGTTTATAGCCCATTTTACCTTTTCAAGGGAAAAGATTTTCCCTGCCAGACGTCTGCTGTCTCTATTTGAGTGTTGGTGTACAACACTCGCGAGAGCGGGGCTTGTCTGACTAATGTTGCGTGTCTCTATGGAACCCGGAAAGTGGGTCGACATCAACACCTGTAGACTTTCTCGGGTATCCTTGGCGAATTCACCATTAGGCTTCTTAATAAGCCCTATTGTGTTTGAGTGGTCCTTAGACAGCACCTTTTGAAGACGCACCGCTGGGGCGAGCTCGTCGATCCCCTCGCAAAAGCGCTTCCAGGACTGCCTTTTGGACCTCCTCAATTCTTTGTTGTATTGTGTTAGGGCTTGTTTGTAGTCCTCCCAGAGTCCTAATCTCTTGGCCCTATTGAACGCTTTTCTAGCTTCGATCTTAAGCTTGGCTAGTTCGGCGTTCCACCACGGTACGTCCCTAGAAACAGTACGCTTCCTTAGAGGGCAGCTGGTTTCGTATGAGGCTATTATTTGTTGCCTCATATGTTCAGAGGCAGCTTCTAACTCCTCTACCGTGGATATTCCGTAGTGAAGGCCTTCGAATTCAGTTCGCAGTGTCTCTGTGAAGAGGCACCAATCCGTTTTCTTTGGCACTCTACACTGCACTTTCACCACTTTGGTTGTTTCCAGTTCAAACGCAATGGTCGCGTGATCCGAAAACGATGGTTCATCCATCACTTGCCAGTTTTTGACAAATTGCGTCATGAACGGACTTGCCAGCGTCAGGTCTAGAACCTCTTGGCGAATTGCGTTCATAAAGGTTGGTTTGTTGCCGCGATTAATAATGTCTACATTGTTAGCACAAATAAAATCTAGCAAATCCTTACCTCTTTGATTATTGTCTGAGCTGCCCCATACTTCATGGTGCGCGTTGGCATCACAGCCCAGAATAAGTTGTTTGTTCCCTTTCCGGCACCATTCAGTGAGGCGTTGTACTTCCTCTGGTGGTGCACTGGTCCCATCACCGGGAAAGTAGGCCGAGGCTATAACTACACTCCTCTTGCCTGTCCCAATCGGCAGCTCGACTATAGCCGCCGTTAGGTCTCCCGTGATGAACTCTGGAATTGAGACAAAATTTATATCTTTTCTGAGCAATAATGCTGCTCTTGGTCTTACATGACTGAAGTCAGCTAGAAGGCTATGTGTCCCTCTTGGGAGTCCTTTGATTGCGCCGTTGCAAACCTCTAAGTCAACAATGTGTTTTTTGCCATTTTAGACAGTGTGATTCTTTGATAATTTTATGTTGCTCAACTGTTACTTTAATATGGTTAAATTTAAAATTATTGTAAATTATATTTTTGCGTATATTGTGCAAAAGACTACCAATTTCAATCAAAAATTAAAGTTGTCGCTGCGGTGCTTCTACAAACAATAATTGTCTGATCGGTAGAATCATCTTACTGTTATCGATACTTAACTAAACAACTATGGCAATTTAGCCTAATTTTAATTTTTGCTTGATGTTTATTATATTTATGTAGTATAAAAGATGCTTATTTATTATTTATTTTATTCATAAATTGCCATTAAAAATTTTTAATTGAGCAAGCTCCTAATTACATGTTGAGGGAATATGCAACAAAACGCTTATATTTGGTTGAAAAACCAACATTTCATAGAGTGTTAACACCAGCCGCAACATGATACTCCTGGTCTTTTCCGCAATGATTTACAACCACCCTAGGGAGTATCGACGAACACGCTTTAATTGAAGACCACCCAGATATCGGTTAACCAAGCATTCAGACCCTACTTTAGAGCATTCGAAAAGCCAATACACTTTCACCGTCTAACGTAACAGCTATAATGAAGCATTTTTCATATAAGGACCCTTGTTAGCCGACCGTATTTTATCGGCAAACCATAAAGAAACATCAAATAAAAATTGACATATTTACCCAGACGTCAAGTAGACAGCCTTATGACGAGAGGGTTGTTTATTAAAATTTGATTGCATCGGTTGAAAATGAAAATTTAATGGAAAATGTCAACGATACACATTACCATCATACTTGATAGAAGTAATTTAATCTTGAAATAAGGATAATGATCCCAGTACAAATTAAATACTTGTTTTTAATCAATCTAAAATAAATTACTAAACTTGTCTACACAACACAGCATCAATTTTATCATCGGTTCAAAAATTCAACAAAGCTTATGAAAAACAGTTCAAACTGCCATAGTTAGTTCTTTACTAAAATAATAGTAAGTTTTGTACTCTGTAATTTCTAACGCTTGAAACGTTTACAATCTGTATTACTATTAATTATTGTCATTTGATAATGTCATTTCCTAACACTTTCCAAATAAATTTTAATCGTTGTAGTAAACAAATCTCAAAATTATAATAAAAACCATTTATATATAAAAAAATTTATAAAATTGCAGGTCTATTATTATGCTAAAACACAGCTTGTTTAATTCTAGTTTGACATTGACTCGTCTGCATTGAGAAAGTCTTTGTGCTACTCTATACAAATTCGTATTGAATAACAAAACATCCCATTATAGATGATTCTGGTTCCAAGAAAATCAGAATCATCTGAGTGTGGCAGTGGTGTTTTTATCAGAAAACAGCAGTTAACTGTGTTTTAACAAGAAAACGTTAAAATGCTGTCATTTATTACGCACCACAATTTTCTTTCTCTCTGTTATCTGAAATAAAAATTTTAAAAGCTGTTAGTCATCAAAGCTGGTAAACATTGGGTTTTCTGTTTGTCAACTATTTGCAATAATAATAATTATTGTTCTAGTATTTAACAAAACTAAAATTGCATATTTTATAGATTTCGCTTTTCCAATTTTTTGTAAAATTATTGATGCGTTTAAAACTCTCTTTGGAATTAAAAAATGGTAAAAATTTTACTTTCAGTTATTTCACATATGGGTGTGGTACATATATCATTAAGTAAAAATCTCAAAATATTAGATTTGGATTTAAAAATCCTGACCGAAATACATAAAGCAGCATTATTATGTTCATGTCATTTTGTTGAAATGTTTTAATGATAAATTCAACAATTCAAATACATAATATGATTGCGGATGCGTGAGAAGATGATAATTTAACTTAATTCTTCAAACAAAAAACTTATATATTCTTAGTTTAAAACATAATTTGTAGATTCTTTTTAATTTAATTCTTAAATTGATTTTCAAATCAATTGAAATTTAAAAACTTGTTTTTTAACTATTTTTATTTTATTGAAAAAACAATATTGTAATTTTCGCTACTTGTCAAAGACCGTGATGATTTTTAAATCCAGCAAATTTAATGTGTTTTCGAGACAGGAAGGGTTGAACACAATAATAACATTTAATGCGTTCCAGATATTATGTTTTACATCCATTATTTATTTAATGTATCCATTTGAAAATAAAAATTAAAACTTAATAAATAATGTTTTCTTGCTCCACCCGCCGAATGTACGCTCTTTCTGGCCGCATTTTACGCCAGAAAAAGCGGCTTTTCATGGCCTGCATTTTCTAGCCGCTACCATAGCAACACAACCACAAAAAGTCATTGTGACAGAACAGTTTAGCGTTAAACTAAAAGAAATTCGGCGGGTGGAGCAAGAAAAATAGTATACGACCTACGGCCAGAAAGTTGGATGTCCTGGCGTATGTGATATGCATATCACATACGCCAGGACATCCAACTTTCTGGCCTTAGAACGTAATATACTACATATATCTTAAACTTTTGTGATAAACTTTTCTACAAAAAATAAATAATCAAGATTTGAGTACAATTTTTCAATGTTAGAAACCACAAAAATTTTTACTGGATTTTTTGGTACTATCTTGCTTGAGTAATTCGCGCAATTTTCAGAAACTACCAAAATTTGAAAAAATTTAAATGAAAGACATATAGAACAGCATGTCTTTTGAAAAAACAATCTAATATTATTAGCCGTAACGCAACTTTTGTGTATTAGATAACCAAACAAAATTCCATAAAAATATCTACGATGCACTTATTACTCAAACAATATGGATAAACAATTAACGAAAACTTGTAATAAAATTTTGAAAATTTATCATTTTTGAGAAAGATAGAAAAAGCAATATCCATGATCTAAGCAAAACTTGGAAAATCTAGAAGTGACCCAGTAAACTACGTATAGGCATTGGTATAGGTCAATATGTTCATTTGCCAACCTTAGCAAAATAGCTGATAGAATAATATATGCACGTCTCAAAAGGAAGACTGCTGAGAAAAAAGTTCTTCTCGATGAACAATATGGTTTTAGAACAGAACACGGATGCGGAAATCAACTTGTTAGGATTACGGATTTAAGTTTGAAAAATTAAAACGAAGACGATTGCTTAGGAGGAATTTATCTAAATGTCTCTAAGATTTTTCAGAGTATAGTACGAAAAGCTAGCCCATAAAATAAGAAGAAATTAGTACCGTTATAGAAGGCTAAAACTCAGAAAATCATATTTAACAAATATGACTAAAAAGACCTAGAGGCTAGAATGCCTTACGGATGTATGTTAGGATCTGTGTTGATGACATCGCATTAGCTCCAAAAAAAATAAACGCAAAAAAACTGCAAAAGTGCATTAAAGTTTTAAAATTTTTTATTTGAAAATTGGCAAATTAAAATCAAAGAAGAAAAAAGACAAGCTGTCATTTTCAGAACCTCAGTAAAAAAAAGAACCAAAATCTTTATTAACTCAATATTAACAACTTTTTTGGCTTTTAGGGTTTTTCCACAGTTATGAAACACGTATAGATTATGTTCAAGACAAGAGTGAGAAGTTAGGAACTTTCGTATCAGACAGAAAATTTGCAAATGCATATTGGTCAAACATGTAATTACATTTTACATAACCATTGTGCATCAAAAATAAAAGAACAATTATAAATAATATTACGCTTGTTTATAATTCAGCTTCAAAGTATTTGTCTAAAAATTGAAAATTTGTATACTCAGACATGTTGCAGGCGCATTAGCCTTGTTTGATACGATTTTGCTTTAACCGACTTTAAAAAAGAAAGAGGTTCTCAATTTAGCTGTATTTTTTATGTGCGTTAGTTACTTAAAATTTTTTTTTAGATGCGCCAATAATTTTCTATTACTTTAAAGCTCAAGTTTTTCGTGTGATCAAGATCTGATGGTTATATAAATGTGATCAAGATCTGAAAAATAGTTTTTAATATAACCATCAGATTTTTGGTTGGAATACCAAAGTAGATAAAAATCATTGCATATCTTAGATGTGCGTTTTAGGCAAAAAACGTTAATATGACAATGCTAAAAAGCTAATACCAACACTTTTTTTTATGTATATATATTTTTTAAATGTTTAAAATAAAATCGGCATCTGCTTTTTGTGACTTAACATTTAATTGTAGAAAAATGGCTTTTTCATTTCGATGTTAAAAGCTTTCGATAGATAGCTTCTACTATTTACGAAATAATTCTAATAAAATTTATAATACATTACACAAATGCTGTATTTTTAAATATTTTTTTGTATTTTTCTTTTAGATAGATACATTTTATTTTAAATTCAAATTTTTTTTTAAACATTATTAAAAAAGCCGTTGATTAGCTACTTTTCGTAAATTTGATAATGTATTACAATACTAATCCAAATGGCTTCTTCATAATTTTTTTTTATATAAACATACTTTTGCCGGTGCTAGCAAAGCACGGTATAATAAAAGACGTTTGAACTATGTGAGTTTAAGAATTGTATAATTATTTTTCAATGAATACAGCCGCAAATTTGAATGCTGTGAGCATTTTTCTCAAAAAATATGTAGAAATTGGTTTTTGTGCCGCTCATGCCTGGTTGCAAAAATCTTATTCTGGCAAACTGTTCACTTTGTTAAAGAAGACATGTTTTGTATGTATGAATGTACACAAAATTATTCATTAATAATTTCTATAAATGCATGATTTTCTATTAATAAACGATTTTTGTTATAACTATAGCATTAATACAATAAAAAACATCAAAACATCTTGAGTGCTCTTTCGACCACTATGTGGTTATCATCAGGAGGTGATGACTTTTATTAATCTCTTTAGCACAGTTTTGCCACTGAAAAATTGTTTATCATATCCTGAGAACTCTTTCTACCACTACGTGGTCATCATCAAGAAATGATAAGAAAATTATTTATCTCCTGATGAGAATCACATGATGGGCTAAAGAGCTCTCTAAATTTAACATTGTACTATGATTTACTAAATGTTCTATACATGTATTAAGTCAAATAAAAGGCATTACTTTATTTTCAATTCTGTAATCGGTTGTACAGAGAAAACGGAAATAATCATTATCGGTTGTAACCATTTTTTACTTAAAATGTCACTTACATTTTGATAATTATTGCGCTTAGTTTGCCTTTATAATGTGCTTATCAGTTAAGTAACTATTATTTTCTCAAGACTATTGACGGCAATATATATATATTATAGCTGTCAAAACAATTGACAGCAATATAGATTTGGACGCAGTTGTTATATAACTTATATTGTGTTGTCAAAGCCTAACAAAACGTGAATAAACTATTGAGCTTTTGTAGCCGAGCATATTGTTAGTGTTGCTACAATGTTTTAAGTCATTAAGTTTGAATGAAATGATAAAATACGGCCCTGTTTGGTAATATTGTAGTAATATTGGTAATATTACAGTAAGCTTAGTCATTATATTGAAGTAACTGTTTTGTTCAAAATTTGTCATTTGGATATATTGTTTTGTAATTTTACAATAAAAAAAATATCACAAGGCGGCAATTTTGTATGTATATCAATAGGTTTTAATTACGGTAAGGAATTAAGTAGGTCGGCAAGTCTATTATACTACCAAATTTTAATCTTTTGTTCTCCAAACACGTATCCCAACGCAATTCCTGAGGCGGCCTTCTCAAATAAAGAATTATCCAGGCAACCAAATTAAATTGTTTGGCTAGTTAGCAGAGTTGTCGTTTCCCAGAATAACGTGGTGTTAGAAAACAAAAAAACACACGTCCACTGTTGAAGAAAGTTTTAAAGAGACAAAACTTATGAATAATCTTAGCGTTAGAGGCAGAAAAGCTTTGTCCTTAAATGTCGTGCAAATTTCTAAAAGAATTTCCATTAGCATACTACAATATCCAAACCCAGCCCAACTTGTCGGAATCTGTACACGTGTTACCGCCGCCAATGCTGTGACATTTAAAATTCTAATGTAGCAAAAATAGTAATCTCTGACAATATTCGAGAGGCTTTACCGCATGTTTGAAATTGTCGACGGCGAATATTTTTATTTTTATCGACAAATAGCACGAAGGGAAAATAGAAGAAAAACGAAATTACTTTTTTTTTAAAGAAGGCTAAATCACTCTTGGCTGGATTGAAATAGTCTACAAAATACATAGGAAAATGGTCAAGATAGAGCTTACATTCTAGATTCCATATTGAGAAAGTTGAGGCAAAATTGAAATTCTGCAATATAACAAATCTGAATATATTGCAATATTTCTGTTTATAGAAACAAACTAAGTATTTAATTTAACCCTTAAGTATAGTAAAATTAAAGATTATTAAAAATAAAATAGATTAAAGGTTTTATATATTTCTTTTATTACTTTAAAACTATATTTTATTATATTCATAAGTCATATAAATTATATATATAATATAAATGCTTAAAATTATAAACACATCGTTCACGATTAACGTTCATTTCTCGGACCAGATTTCCTAGGATTCTACACCGTCAACCAGGAGCATTATCTAGTAATCTAGTTCATATCTCCCTCAATAACTGTCAGTTATTTCAGTTCTAAAAAATTTATATGAAAATAATATAACAATTTGTAAATAAAAGTTTTTCAGCCATCAACTCCGATCAATAAATGTTATACTAAAACTGGAAAAAAACTTTGTGAAAAAAAGCACAAATGTACCCAAGTACATATGTTGTAAACAAATAATGTAACAATTAAAAAAAATATTGAAGATTATTTAGCAAATATTTTGTTACATAAATGAAACTGTATTAATGTTAACCAATGCCGCAACATACAGGTTCAGTGCTGTATTAGTCTTACTCACAGAGTAAACAGCGTTGCGAAAGAAACTGGACATTAATTTCCGCTTGTTAATAACTCAATTAATAACATGAAAAGGTATTTATTAAAGTTCTTTTAAATGTACACCCTTGTAAATAAATGTGGTTAAACACACCTTTTACGTAAAATAAGAAATGTGTCTAAGCACTGTTGTATTTCCTATATTTATTACAATTTATTAAAATAAAAAATGTAGAACAATAAAACTTATTTACAAATTATATATCTTTACATTAAGCATTTAAGCTATATTGACAGTAATTACAAAATAAATAATAACAAAGTTTCTAAACTAATAAAACAAAACTTTTTTTTACATATTTAGTAATAAATTAAAACTTTTTAAAATTATTAGAATATCTTGAAATAAAAAGCAGTATACGTTCAGAATATTTATATGCTTTAAACCAAATTTTATTGGTTAAATTAGACACAATATATTTTTTATATTTTTTTTTAAAAAGCGAATCTATAAGAAATAGTTTAAAATAAAGAAAAAAACCAGAAAACTATATATTGAGAGACATCTCAAGCAGCGTAAGAAAAGAGAGCATAATAACCCCATAGTGCATTTAACATTTTTTCAATAATCTAATCTGATTCAATAATAACAGCTAAAAAGTTTTTTACTACAAAAATCTCATAAATTTTTTATGTTTTTTGCAAGTCTTAAAAGCTTCAAAAACAATTTATAATAAATATGAAAAAAATTAACATTATAATAAAAAGTTATATTGCACTTATTTTGTTTTATTTACATTTTTAATTAGATGATGATTTGTAAACCAGTTAGAAAACTTGTAATACAAAATAATATTTGTCAGAAAATTTAAAATGTCTAGCAAAATTTAAGAAACAACATAATACACATACTTTATTATTCTGCACGTTTATAAATTATTTACATCAAGTCTTACTATAGAATTTTAAACAAATCTTTATTTTTTGATTAGTTTATACGCAAAAACGTACGATGTTATAGACGAGCTTTGACGTTTGTTTGACATTTGTCGTCAATTATCCTACCAGACACAATAAAAATCTGTTAAGCTAAATAAGACAGCAAAAGTTGATCTGAATAATTTATGAACGCATGCTACATCACACAAAAAATAGCGTTTGTAACATGACAGTCAGAAAAATTATATAAAAAAACTTAAACTTCTAAAACACATTATCCTTTAGATGCTATGTGATACATTATAAATATTGTTAAATGTTGGTATAGTAAGATTTAATAAAAAAATTATTAATTTGTGTTATTATATTTTATAAAAATTTTCAAAATGTTTTGCTGCTTATTTTTAAAAAATTATGTTCTTAAACCAAGCTTTATTTCATACTCATTCGGTAAATCAATAAGGTTTCACTGTTTTTTATTAAAGTAAAAGTTTAAAGTTTTAAAATAAAATAAATAGTAATAGCTGCTTAAAAGGAATTTCTTTTCTGGAACTGATTCAGTTGTTCTATGTTCTGACAAGATTTACCTTACAAAGTCAACGGTTTTATCTACCTTTTCTCTACGTGTGCAGTAACTTAAAGAGGATGAAATATGGGAACAAGGAAAGTCTAGCCAAACTAGGAATTGGAACGATTTAATCAATTGCATTTGGGTTAGGTGCACTGTAAAGTGCACCCCAAACAAGTAACCAAGAGAAATTCTATTTGCAGATTCAAATAAAATCGAGTATTTATTTAACCCAAGCATTTTCTTTTGCGTTTAGACATGTTTTGGGTTACATTACAGGGTCAAGCTAAGTGGTATAAGTTTAAAAAGAATATTTACTGTGCACCTTTGTCACTAAGACAATCGGTTTGATATTTAAATTTACATTTCAAAAATTTATGCTATTCTACGAATTACAATGTCTAATAATAATTACTTGAGATAATAACAATAATAATCATACCAATAAATAAATTTCAAGGCACAAATCAAATTTTATCGTATAAAACTAAAAAAAATAAAATTATTAACAGTTTAAATGGAGGAAAACTGTACAAAATCTCGGTCATCATCGAAGTTCAAAAATTTTCATAATGAAAAAAAATAGTATCAACAAAAGGATTTTCAAAAAAGTTTTACTACTTTTAAAACGCAATTAGATAGTAAAAATTTTTATAAACATTATCCAAAATTTTCAATTGAACGTTTTTTAATTACTAGAGAAAACAGAGGCAGAAGAATTTGGAAGATATCATTATTATTAAATAACCAAATATCTAAGATGCAAAATTACTTCCTAATTAATTTATTGTAAACACATTTATAGGTCTTACATCATTAAACTTAAAAAGTTAAATTATCACAAATAAATTAGATAAACAACATAATATTTTTTTATTAAAAATTAAACAAAAGACATTGCAGAGTAGATTTTCTAAATAAATTGATTTGGATGGGATAGACAAATGGCTTTAATTTTTATGGATAAAAAAACAATTTTTTTTAGAGACTGAAAGTTTTGTTTTTGCTATTCAAGATAGAGTAATTAACACTAAAAATTATCGTAAACTCATAATTAAGAAACCATTAGTTAATGACGTTTGTAGAATGTGTTTTAATTCGTCGGAAACAATTAAACGCATTTTATCTTCTTGTTCAGTGCAAGTTAATAGACAATATAAAAAAAACATCGCGATTGCAAAAATAGTTTATTCAAATTTGCATTTTACGTTTGGTTTGGTAAAAATGTAAAACCGTATTATAATTATATTCCTGAAAATTTTCTGGAAAATAATAATTATAAATTATATTAGGATCGAACTTCCCTATCTGCTTCAAAAATTGAAGCCAATAGGCCGGGTATTGTTATAGTATTTAAGACATATTTTATAGATTTTGCTGTTCCAAATTCTTGTATTATTAATACCTTTTAAACAAAAATGGTTAAATATTTGCGGCTTTTGCTAGTATTAAATTTTTTTAGAATTTAAAGCTGATAAAAATTTTACCTTTGGAACAATGCCTTTGGTTACAAATATGAGTGTAAAAAAATCCTCGCGGAAGTTTAGAAAAATCATTATTATATTCATGTCATATTGTTTGAATGTCTTCTAATGTAAAATTCAACAATTCAAATTATATGATTGCAAATGCTTAAAGAGATAGTAATTTAAATTGATTCTTCAAATAACAAACTTGTATAGTCTGTGTAGTTTAAAACACAATTTGTTGTCTTTGATTGTAATTTTATTCTTAAATTAGATTTTAAATTAATTGAAAATTAAAAATTTGTTTTTCAACAATTTTTATATTATTTAATAAATAATAATGTCATTAACATTACTTGTCAAAAACCTTAATGATTTTTGAAGCTAACAAAATTTGCTGTGCCTTCAGGACAAAAACAGTTAAACATAAATTTTAAAAATACAATAATAAAATATAACTAATATTATTTAATAGTTGCACTAAAAGTGAATGAATAATTTGATAAAAAAACTCTGAAATACGGCGTATAATTTTATAATTAACTAATAGAGATTTTTTATCATATAAAATCTATGTTATGCGTAAATACTATACAATTTCTTCACGTTCTGCTATTGCTGTTTTTAAATAAATACTTAAATAAATCACATTCTTTACTCCGTGCTCGTACTCTGCAAATAATTGTTAGTGTCAAGTAGTCTACAGTTTCTCACACAGTTTGACTGACGCGTAGCAAATAAATAATAAACAATAAAATTATAATAATGTTTTTGAGCTATTTAACATGACTGTATATTAACAAACATTTAGTCAATTCTAAAGAGTTCCAAGACTAGTTTAGTTTATAAATGCATTTGGTTTTTGCTTTTTAATAATATAAAATATTACAGTTAGACGTCATCAGACAAAAATCGTTATTTGCAATCACAGCAGCTCAAAAAATATCTTTTTTAGCCTCGTCGATTATAAACTGCATATGTCTTGTCAACTGCTGTGGTATCTAGACTTTTTTAATTGCACATATTTACGTTTTGTCAACTGCTGTGGTATTTAGACTTTTTTAATTGCAGAGCTTCCATTTGTCACTTTGACTCACTGGCGTGTTGTAAAATACCATGAAAACTATCTGCTTATAGAAACCTCCAAAAAAATGTTGTTTATTCATAAATATAGTTTGTTTATACAGAACAATTTACCGCCCTTAATAAGACCTTTAATAAGACCTAAAGATTTCAAAAATAAAGACCATTTAATATTTTTAGTGCAACTTTTAAGGCGCCATATTGTGATGTGGTATGTAGCTAACTACTGATCAAGCTCTAAGCCAAAGACTAACTGCACTTGAGCTGTCAACCTCAAGTTAATTCAAATCTCAAAATTTTAAAAACAGAAAAAATTTAGTCTGCGGCTACATTATTTTATTATTAAAGCACTCCGCAGAGCGTTGTGCTTCAAAATTAAAACCTTGCGCTGTGAAATAAAACTTACCGCACTAATAAAATCATTAACTATTTTTTTCAAGCCGAAGCTATAGATGCAACTTTTATGAAAATCGCATTGCGATTAAATTTTATTGCGCAGTGTATCACCTTTATTGTAGTTTTTTGCACTGTAAACATCTATAAAGAAAATATTGTTTTATCTTCTTGCTGTGCATAACATGCTGATGCTGTTAATTCATCCATCGTTTAAACTAAATTATTTTAAATAATTATAGTATTAAAAAAAAGAAATATTTGTACCGTAAGCGTAATTTTAAAATTATTCTTATAATTTGTTTTGATATAACGTATCTGTAAACACGCTACTATGCAGTTTTGTAAGTGTTGTAACAATTTTTATATTAATATTTTTATTCAATAGTAATTTGTTTTTTTTTTGTTTGAATGCTTTGTTTTAATTTTGGTCTTTGAACACAAAAATCAATTAAAACAATTGAAGCTTTGTATTTTAGAAAATAATTGTTTGAAGATATGATGTTTAATAGCGAAAAAGTAATTGCTTTTGAGAGACAATTTAAGCGGTAATTTTTTTAAAATAAATTTAAACGATTCTGTAAATAAATTCTCTCGATCAGATATTGGTAATAGAAGTCCAGAGATGATTAGGAAAAGTGTAGGTAGTTTTTATCAGTGATGTGTACGTAATATTAAAAAAAACAAAAATAAGTTTATCCGATCTCGTTGTCATAACGGTCACGAAGCGCGAATGCAACAATTCAACTCGAAAGACCGGGAACTTAATTTGTTTTTTTTTGCCGACCGGGCAAACTTATCGAGAAAATCTATTTTTATCGTAAAACTCGGCACGTTCCAGATGGCGCTGATGGAAAAAACTCTAGTCTTGTGAGGATTCTCGTTATTTTATTCGATCATATAAATTTTTAACGGATAAAGACATAGATCAAATTCGGCATTACCGTTAACGTTTCAATCGGATGTTGTAAAACGTTTTTCTATTTAAAATAGCCTGTACAAAATGGTCGGATACGACCCAAATTCTCAATCCGAGGTCTCTCCGCATTGTGGCTGCAGCAAAATGCTTCCGGTTTCAGGGTAAATGGTGTCACGTGATGTTGTCAATATTACCACAATTATGATTGTTGCTTCTACAGACATTTGTGCTGTATTACTTCTTGTAGCTTAGCAGCTTGTAACTAATATAAAGTCCAGAACAAAAGAATCAGGGTTTCCTACCCACCCGATATAATAACACCAAATGTATATTATAGTAAACCCAATATAGAAGTTATATTAATATGATAAGCTTTCTCAATCCTCTTAAAGTGTGGTACGCATCGAATCGACCAGTAATTGGGTTTTGGATTGAAACTGCATTTTCTTGACATGAAAAGCTAAAGGTTTAGAACATAAACAATTTAGCACAAAATAGTTTATTGGAAAACTAAACATGTAATGCGTGTAAACATGACAACTAAGTTATCACATTAGCACCTCTCGTTTGAAGATATAAAATAATTCTTTTTATCTACCTTAATATATACCAAAAATCAGAAAGAACGTGAAAACAAATATTCTAATCAAAAATTTGTAGACTCACACATGTTCGTGCTTACTAGCACTCGTTAGTATAATTTAACAATTGAGATTGTTAAATCAAGATTGTTATCTTTGTTTGAAAATTTGCTGTAGCTAATACGGGTTTATATTTACCTTTTATTTATACACAGTTGATTTGAATCATAATTGTTAAATGATAATAAGCATATAGATAGTCTGAGTCTACAAATTTTTGTTATGCATAAATTTGTCTTGACTTTATATGGTTTTCAAAAATCAAAGTTAATTTAAACTACCTATATTTTAATTTAAAACAATTCTTAAATATATTATAAAAATGTGTTATGTTTCAACTATTTACAAAAATTTATATTTAAAATTTTTGCTTAAAATTATTACTTGCTCTTATTAGAGATTTGTGGTTTTGATTACATTCCTATTAGTCAAAATTTGCGGCATCTTTACAGCGGGATAAACTAATAGACCGTGACATTGACTCATATTTGTAAGTTACCTTAAAATATTTGTTGTGTAAATAGTACCAACTCTTTCTATCTGGCTCACTACTACATTCTTCCAATAAATAGAGTTTAGTTGTAAATTTTTGATTTGGTGAGCGGCTAATTAGAGTTTTTAATTATTATTGTAAACAAGAACTATACTATAACTAAAATTTTAGGTTAACTATACATGTGAGGGAAGAAAAATTTTTTTTCGCTGGGTACATAACTAGACAGCTAAGAGACGCCTTATTACATAAGTGATTCTGTCATCTAATTATCATAAAGTGCGTTTATAAATTTTTATTCAGATCAAGTTTGGCTATGGAGTTTTGAACGTATATTTATTTTTTGATTAATGCATACGCAGAAACGTACAATATTATGTACAAGCTTTAATAGTTGACATTGTTACTTTTTATTCTTTTTGTTTAATGTAAATTGTAATGGCTATTGAAAGCACTAGAATATTTATTTTAAATTTCATCTGAAAATGACGACATCTGAAATGATGAATAATAAATTTGACAACGTTATTATTAGCTTAGTAACGTACTCAAATAAACAATAATTTTTTTTTTGAAAAAATTTGGTGTTAACACCTCATAAAACGTCAACTTGGCAGCAGTAATATGCTTCAAAAATATAAAAAATAAAAAACACAAGGAGTTTATTGAATAAAATGATCGCGTAATGACCTAAAGATAGTACTTTCAAAGCCTGCTCGTAAAACAACGTGTGCTCGAGGCCTACCCAGACGGGATTCTTTTCTAAAAAGAAGATAGTTTTCGTCTGGCCCAAGGTGTTTGTAAATGTAGAAAGCACAACAGATTATAAAAGTTATAGTGCAATCTGCACTAATATAAATAAAATAATCTGCAATTTGTCTTTAAATAAAAAAGTCGAGTGGTAAAATTAAAGGCCAATTATATTATACAGTGCGCGTCAAAAGTATAGATTTATTAAAAATTAAACAGAATTTTTTTTCAAAGAAATCTTTGAACCCGTCAATTTTTGTTTATAAGACACATTTTATGTCAAATAAAATTCTAAGCAGTCATATGTTTTAGAGTTATGACGTCATCAATATTTTTTTCAAATAAAAATTCTTAATTTTTTTTTTTTAATCTGATAGATCTTTTAATTGTCTGAGCAAGAATTTAAAAATTTAGTTATCTTACATAAGAAAAGTTTTGAAAAAAATAACTACAAAGTTGAAATAAATAATTTTTATAGCAAACAAAATTAATTCGAAAAATGTGTTAAAAACATAGAATTGTCGAATTAAATGTTTGAATTGCCATCCTTCAGCTTCTTGACAATAAGCAAGTCTATGCAGAACATTATAGATTACTTCTTCACTAATTCTGCTTATTTCATATCAAATTCTATATTTTAAATCTTCTAGATTTAATGGTCTGTTAACACAAACCTTAGACTTTAACAAACTTTATAAAAAATTATTAAAAAGCATGAGATCTGGAGTCTTTGCAGGCCACTTTATCGGTCCTTGTCTCTTAATCCACCTCCTGGGAAACCAATTGTTCAAATACTAGCGAGCAGAAAGTGTAAAGTGTAGAGATGCACCCTCTTGCTAGAACCACAAATTGTCATTTTCTAATTGTCCTTTGATTATTGTCATTTTAAATAATTATCTCCTGTTAGGGTTTCTTGAAATAAATAAGAACCTACAATCTTATTGTTAATTGACGATGTTGAGTATGCCCATCAGTCATCCAATGAGGACTTTTTCTGATTCAGTATCTACAATTTTGTGAGTTAACTGTGCTACTGAGACCAAAGGTAGAAAAAAATTAAATTTGTAACTTTCCGTTACAAATTGATAACTATAACGTAAAGTATCTTGTGCAAACTCTCTGTTATTGTACTTGTATTATATATATTATAGTATTTTTTTACACGTCTTTTTTTTACAAGGTTTATGAATAAATATATATATTATATGAGACAGTGATTGCTTGTGTCGGTGCTTTTTTTTTATCTGCTTGCTAGAGTTTGTCAATCGCACAAGTATAAAAAATCCTCATAAAGATTAGTGAAAAGCTACACTACACTGAAAAAAAGCCGAATACATATTGCTTTGTGTGCACCACCGGCTTTCGCCAAGTTGGCACGCAAGAACTGTATATAGTTGTGTTAAATTTTTTTTTATTTACACCTAACATGTAGACATTCAAAGACGTACATACACAAGTTGTTGTAATATCTTAAGTATATTATCTGCAGCGGTATAAAGCTCTTAAATAAAGCATTTTGACAGCTGTTAAATTTGCCAGTGTCACAAACTTCTTCCCACTAATTGTAAACAAAATTTGCAACAGCTTCTATCTATTTGAGTTTACTTTCTCAACAAGATTGCAGAATCCTTTTCTGAGCCGATAAAAATGTAAATTAACCAAAATTCGTTCAGATTTCAGTCGTTAAAATGTGTTTTTGTTAAGAATGTGCACAACAAAGATCGAAAAAAGCGCTTGCGCTCCCGTATCATCACGAAAGCAAGAAAACTTTTCTGGTTAAAAGTTGAACAATTTCGAGTGCAAGCTGATTTGCGGGTAGCGAATTTAATGACTTTGTTTCTTATCATAAAGATTAACGAGTTCCAGACAATAGATTAACGACATCGTCAGATATTAATCTCAAGCTAAAGAATGACATATTAGCATTTCACCTTGTAAACCATTTTGTTCTCTGGGATTTCCCTTCTGGCTGCTTTACATAGGATTATTGTTCTTCAGCTAGTTTACTACGACAACGACTTCGTAAATTTTCGCTCTTGGCTCAAATCCCTAGCAAAAGTCGTTTCTAGCAGGAACTTAATTACATAGAACTGGAACTGAATTATATTAAATTTTTACAATAAAAACAGATCTTCATCAATTGCAATTAAGTTGTCGGCTAAATCTGTTTTGCACCTGAATGAATTTTCTAGAAGTCACTAATTGAGATTGAGCCGGATATCCTTTCAGTAATTTCAGCTTTTTAAAGAATTCCATTGGAAAATATTCTGTTTCAGATTAGAAAGAATATTAGAATTCATCAATAAGCGACAAGCCGGTGGATGATTACCTGTCCGTCAATGTACCTTATTGATTTTTATTTGTATATAAATTTCAATTTTCTACCAACTTGATTTCAAATAATATTACAACATTAAACATAAATCCTACATGTATGTGTATTACATTAAAAGAAGGTATTAAATTATGAAACCAACAAAAATACAACTTTTTATTAAAAAGTTACAAAAAAAGCGTCAAAAACAAATTTTTATGTAAATTGTTTAATTGGGTGTGTTTTTATTGTATTAAATTCACAACTTACTCAAGTTATTATGAAAAGAGTTTTGAAAATCAATAGAATTTCAAACATTTACAAAAAATTATGGCTTTTAATAAAAGTGTTGAAAAATGTTGAAGACGCCCGACATATACACTTTTTGTAAATTGTTTAATTGGTGTATATTTAATAACAGTTAAAGAAAAGAAAAATTAAGTTGTGGATTTAATAAAATTTATAAAATTTACAAGTTACTTCAAGTTATTATGTAAAGAGTGTAAAAGATAAAATTGATTTTTTATTTTTAAAAGTAAAATATTATTAAGAAACGTTGTAGCAATTTAGAGAAAGCAACAAATACAATTAGTTCCTTTAAAAAGATTTGAATTAAAAGTTTTGTGGTGTAAAAACATACTTTCAGCGGCATATTGTAAGCGAATATAAACAAAGAAGATCTAGATTGTTTAATGGTTACACAAGGTGGATTACTTTTGGTTTAGCGTAAATGCGGTTCGCCGCTTCGCTGTGAGTTAGTCGTATTTGCAACATTCATCTTCTTAACTCAATCCTAGCAATTTAATCTTATTTGTTATTTCAAGCTGCCACTGTCAGTTAGTAAGTTTAAACACAACTTTGTTTTTTCTAAAGTCAACTAAAACAAAAGTATTTAAAACTTTACGAAATTTGTTTTAACGCAGCTTCCTATTACGTAATTTACTAAAAAAATAATAATAGACTTCGGGCCGTGGAAACCGTTCTTCTTTAATTTATAGTTTAACCATTAGATAATTTTACACAATATGTTGAATCTGTAAAACAATATCAGAAACAAATTTGAAAAACTGATCTCAATCAAATTGCCTTTTTGATAAATTATAACTAGTTGTGGAAAAAAGACTTTCTAGTTTTTTCAATTTTATTATTTCAATGAGGAGATTGTTACTGTACACATCAATTTTTAAAAGTGTTTGCGTTGACAAGACTTTGTTTTTTTTTTAATGAAAACAGATTTTTTTAAACACATTGATTTATTTTTCTAAATATTTTTTTTTATTAATTTTAATTAAATCTACGGTTTTAAAAAAACGTTACAGCATAATTAAACATGTTTTCTCAACGCTGCTAACACATTTCTAAGCATATCTAGTAAATTATTAATTTTGAGACACTTTTCACTGATTCGGTGATGTAGTTTCTCCAGTGTAGATTTTTAATGAGATCTACAAAAATAAAATTTCATTTATTTAAAACAAAAAAAAAACCTACGTATTCAATCAATACAATCTATTTCGATTTCACAATCTGATAAAACTTGCCGGCTTTAAACAAACATGAACAATTAAAATTTTTAAAAACACCCAGTAAATAATGTTATTTATTGAAAGATTGTCTGAAAAACAGCACAAAAAACACTGTATAAAATTTTCGCTGAAACTGCATAGCAAAACTCGCAGGGTTTTGTTATACGCTTGTTACACAAATTACATAAAATAAAGTTATTATTAAAGACGAGTTCTTTATAAAACGTTTTTTAAAGTTATCGAAAAATATGTATTCGCTCTAAAGATAATTCTCTATTGTTGTTTATTTAAAACATATTTTTCTGAGAGCATCAAAAGGTAATATAAATTTCATTTAATCATTTTATTTATTATAGCCAATATTTCCAACTGCTTCCATCTCCTATTGGCAAGAGATCAAAAGTTCTAAAACAACTGTTCTTTAAAGTGAAAAATTGCCAACAAGCGCAGAAAGGAACAAAACTCAAATGGTTTTTCCAGGTCGAATGAAACTTCTTGTTTTTTTTTATCATATTTCCTCGGTCACTCAAGCTAGAAAATGCAGAGATTGCTATCTCACGGTTAAGTGAATAAAGCTTTTAATTATTTTAGAGGAAGTAATGCATTATGTTGCATGACTTCTTCGTGTTATCACGAATCTCACAAAAGATGGATGAGGGAGTTTAGTTCCCCGCTGATTATTACAGGTGTCAGCGGTCTTGACGTTTTCATTATAATTTTCGCAGACACCTTTATTTAGATTATGTCCTGAATTTAGCGTGTGTTACAATGAGTTATTAATTAAATAGTTCATAAACTCAATAACGATTACTCGGCTTTTGATACCTATATTGGCCGTTTACGTGTGTTTATTACATAATTGACTGTTATCGTTTAAAAACAATTGATATAATATACCTAAACAATATTATACCATTTTAACCATGTTAAATCATCTAAATAGCAACCTTTATTTTAAACCATATCTAATAACCGCAATAATTAATATTTTTAAACTACTTAATTATAAAGTTTTCACAATTACTGAAAATTTTCTAGAATTATATAATTTGCTCAAAACCGTTTATTTTCCTGCAGCCGTAATATTTTTATAAGAAAAATTAGAAAAGTTAAATATGAAAAAGTAGTTTTAGCTATATGCACTTAAGAACTTGACAACAAATGGAAATATCTGTTAAAGATCATAAACTTCTATACACTAAATCTTGTTGATTAGAATTGCAATGTGAAACCACTATAAACCCAGTTTAAGAATGTTTAGGATGTACGACTTCATAGAAAATTAGTTTTTTATTTATTGTTTGTTATATAATATTGTTATTTATTTACAGAAGAAAAACTTTTGTACTGTGACCATATTATTAGCCTTTGTCATTTTTGTACACATAAATTAATAGAAGAAGTAAATAATAATAAATTCAGACCAAAGATTTTAACAAAAACAAAACAACATCTTAAAAATAATCTAAAAGCAAGATTATAAAACAAATAAAAACTAAAAGTTGTTACCAATTGCTATAGAATTCAGCAATTAAAATCAATTTCAGTTTAGAAATATAAACTATCAAAAACTATCGATCTGTTCTTAGATTAGTTTTTAATCATTTTTTATACCGTTTTCGTAATTGTTCTTAGATTTTTTTAATCTTTTACACAAAATTAGTCTTTAGAAACTTTTTCGCTTTCATAAACTCATAGAATGGTCTAAAAAATAAATTTAGTAGTGCTTCAAGATATTTTACTTTGCTAAATCAGTCTTTTACAAAAGTCAATTATAACAATCTGAAACAACAAAAAAATATTTAGAAAGAAAACTATTATAACAAAAAGATTTCCAAACAGCTTAGACAAATGTATGGTAAAAATAATATTAGAATGTTGATTTAATTAATAGTTTTATGAAAAAAACTGAACACAATATAATTTTGTGATTTAACATTTTGTACCTGATTTTCTCTTTAAGCTTGTGATGCCTTACGAAATTATTTGTGTTGCGCTACAACACAACAATTTAGAGTCTTTATAAAAAAAAATGTTTTTAATTATTTATTATGTTTTTATCTTTTTCGTTCACAAAAGTATAAGACTACCAACAATTTTTTTTTAAATCTACAGTACTTATTAATATTATACGCATTAGAAAAATAAAAAAGTTTATCAGACTAAGAAGAATCATTCTAATTTGTAGGAAACTACAAATGTTGCTGTAAAAATTTAGTTCACATCTAATACCTACTTTAGAAATGTTGACCAATAAAAATAATTATTAATTCACAAGATCTCTGTTCTATGTGAAATTTGGTATGGTTATTGGCAATTGAAAAGTTTAATATTATTATTATTAATTAAGATTTATCTCTCAGAAAAAAAAACAATTCCATTAGTTTCCGAAGATAACAAATTTTATCGACAAAATTAATTGAAGAATTAAAAATATTTGAATGCAAGAAATTAACTTCTTTCTCCTCGCAAAGGTCTAATAAGTTACTCATATTCTAATTTCTAGGATTTATAATGTTCCGTTGTTATCGCTATGATAACACTTTTTGCTTTTTTGATTTTCATTCTTTTTCAAGTGCAATGATTGCCGGCAGTCTTGCTATTCTGGCTGTTCGACACGTTCTTGCACTATTTTTTAATTTAATTGGGATTTTTACTCAAATCTGTGATGCTTGTATGACCATACGGCATACATACTTCACAAAATTTAGATTAAAGTATATTAGTACAACTTTTATTCAAAAAGTTCAACAAACCGAAATTAATCAGAATTGACTTTGCTATTCTTAGTACAGACTGCTCAGAAAATTCACGTCAAAACATAGTAATTCTGAAGATTATAAGCAAGAAGCTAGCTAAGTTTACTTTAAACAACTGTTGTAAGTGTAAACTTTTAAAAAAACTAACAAGATTTGAACGTTTAAAAATTGCGGAATTGGTTGACAGACAAAATTCGTATCCTAAAATTTTCATAAATTAGAAAGTCGTTGCTGCTTACAAGCAACGTGGCATTACACACATGGCAAATAACTATTCAATATTAACACGTAAACCAACGGAAGAGGCTTTAATTCGCGTCACTGCACAAGTGAAAGTTTTCTATAATTGTCATTTTGAAAAGTTTCTTTGTAGTAAATTCTTTATTTTTATTTGTTTTATCAAATTTTAATTCAAACTTTTAGTGTGTATTTGATTATAATCCACAAAATTTAGGTGAGGTTTTACTATAATTTTTCTGAATTCTAATCACTAATAAAAAAAAATTGTTTTAGCTAAAGCAGCAAGTATATAACGCACTTAAGATAACAAAACTTGCAAACGAAAAGAAGGAAAAAGAAATCAGTAAAAGATTGGAAGTTATTAAAGAAGCGGAAATTGCTAAACTTAACACAAGGATTTGTAAACAAATTACATCTACTTTAAACAAATTTATGGATAAATTAAAACCAACAAAACCGTAAAAATTCAAATTTTTTTTATAATATTGTAGTTTTATATATAATGTTTAATTTGATTTTTATACAATTCTTCTAAATATAGTTAAGTATCTGACTTTTATTTTATTCTTTATAAGAACCAGTACAAAATTACTTGTGTTTATAGTAATATGCTAAATTTGTATAAACTAATACTTATTGTAAAATACAAATAAATAACTGAATAAAAAATTTCTGGAATTTTACTAATACATAGTTACAGAACTAGTTTCAGACAAATTGGTATCTCGAAACTGTTAGAAATTAGAAAGTTGTTGATGCTTACAAGAAAATAACAATTTGCCACGAGATTAAATTTAAGCACGTAAACAAGCGGAAATACTTTTAATACGTATAACTGCAAAAGTGAAAGCTTGCACATAATTGTCATTTTGAAAAGTACTTTCTCAATCCTGTGCTTGCTCTCAAAATTTTGAGAATTTGTTTGATTTTAAATCACTAATCAAAAAAAAATTTTTCTAGTTAATACAGCATCATGTTTCCAAAATCTTTTAAAACAGAGGCATTGATGTTGAAGAAAAAACAAGAACTGAAATCTATATCAACTTAGATATATAAAATCAAAAGCAAAAAGTCTAAACTTTAATAAAATCTCTTAGTTGAAGCTGTTTATATAACACGCTTAAGATAGCAAAACTTAAAAAGAAGAAGGAGAAGAAAAAAAAGTGATAAAGTTTTGAAAGAAGCAGAATAAGTTAAAGTCAACACAAAAATTTGGAAGTAGATTAGACAAATTTATGGCTAAAATAATATTTAAAATCATTAGATATTAGTTTTACATAAATGCTTAATCTGAGATTTATTAAATTTTGGGTGCATACAGTAACATAGTTATTCTTAAGATTACAAGCAAGACGGTAAGTAAGTTTACTTTAAACAACTGTTGTAAATGTAAATTTTTTAAAACTAACGTGGTTTCAACGTTAAAAAATTACAGAATCTGTTGACAAACATGTTGGTATTCTGAAATTTTTAGAAAGAGAAAGTTGTTGCTGCTTACAAGAAAATAACAATTTGCCACGTGGTTTAGTATTAACACGTAAACAAGCGGAAGAAGCTTTAATTCGCATCACTGCACAAGTGAAAGTTTGCCATAATTGTCATTTTAAAAAGTGCCTTTGTAGTGAATGTTTGATTTGTGCTTGTTTTTCGAAATTTTATTCAAACTTGTGGTGTAGATTTTATTATAATCAAAACAATTGAGGTAAGATGTTAATATATTTGTGTTTGAACCAAGATCACTAATCAAAAAAAATTGTTTTATTTAAAGCAGCAAGATGTATCCGAAAAAATTTAAAACCAACGCATTATTGTTAAAAAAGAAGCAGGAAATAGAATTTATATCAACTTGGATTGATAAAATCAAAAGCAAAAAGTCTAAGTTTAATCGAAGAAATCTTTTGGTTAAAGTGGTTTTATATAACGCTCTCAAGATAGCAAAACTTGAAAAAAAGAAGAAGAAAAAAGAAATAAGAAAAATAGTAGAAGATCTTAAAGAAGCGGAAAATGCTAATCTCAATACAGGAATTTGTAAAGAAGTTACATGTAGTTTAGACGAATTTATGGATAAAATGAAATCAGGAAAATCGTAAGAATCTTATTTGTTTTTTTTATTATATTATAGTTGTATATAATTATAATGTTCAACCTGATATTAATCTGTGATTTTGCATAATTTTTTTAAATACATTTATGTACTTAAATTTTGTTTTATTTTCTATTAGAACCATTACAAAGTTTCTTAAGTTTATCATCAACCAGCTGCATAAGCCTGGTTAAATCCCCACTTTTCACAATAACTCACATTTCCCAATAAGATTACTATTTTCATCATTGCAAGTTAGCCTCAAGAGAATTAGCGTTTACTAACATATGAGATTAGTAACCGCTTCAGACTAATTTAAATTTTTTGGCTTGAGAATAACCAAAGATGTAGATTTAGAAAGTTACGTCAGCAAAACAAGGTTTGTTTCTATTGAGCAACGGATTTAAAAAGCCTGCATTTGCAGTAACTGAAATCAAATCAAAGTTTTCAGTTATTCCATTATATATTGGAACACTAAAAACATTTAGCAAGTCAGTTTTGAATGCATCTAGATTTTTGGTATTTAAATCGGAGAAGTTTTTAAGTTGCAAAGAGAAATCCGAGTCTGTTTTTTTTATCTCATCTACACAATGTGTTAGATTAGAAAAATATTTCTTGCTCACAATTTTGCATTTAATACGTCAGATATAATATAAATGTATATAACACATTATTACTTTCTTCAACAAGTTTGAAGTCTGTATTATTAAAACCCATACATGTAAAGTGAAATCATTTTTAGTCACAGACACCTTTGCAACCTACGAGACCAATCTTTTTTGTAGAAAAGCACAAGTTACAAGGGTTAAAGTTAGATCTTGAAATAAAAATTCTAGAAATAAAATAAAGCTCACATAAGAGATAATAATCGCAGCAATATTCTCGTGTTTAGAAAAAGCGTTTACAGTCCATACACATAATATAACTGCATAAAATGGAAAACAATTCTATAGAATAATGAATTTCACAGTAAACCTCACTAGCCTCACCAAAGGAGACCAACAAATCCAACCAGTTTGTAACGAAAATGTACAAAAAATTGAACTAAATAGAAGGTCAGGACAATGCAAAATGTCATGTGAGCACACTCAATTGGTTTCGAATCTGGAATGCTAATCTAGAACGATATGTAAATCTGTGATGTAAACTATCTAAGCGGAAATCCGGGGGCTAAATTTACACCCGCCCTATTTGAGAGTTGATACAACCGCTAGGTAGTTAAATAAAAAGTTACAGAATTAATATGCCAGGAATTAAATACGAAGCACACAAACAACGTGCAACCACCTCGAACATTTTTATTATAAATGTTTAGAAAAACCACAAAATTAAAAGTGTCAGCAATTCAAATAAAACAAAAAACATAGTTTTTGTTTTATTTTAACATCATACCAGTCTATTAGTAAAACTTTTATTGAAAAAGTTGAACCAAAAGAAATCAATCAGAACATGGATATATAAAATCACAAGCAAAAAAGTCTCAGTTTAAAAAAAGAAATCTTCTGGCTAAAGATTTTTATCTAACAAAACTAGAAAAAAAATAAAAAAAAATTAGTAAAAGATTGGAAGTTTTTTAAGAAGCGAAAAATGTCAAACTCAACACAGGAATTTGTAAATAAATTAATTACATGTAGCTTAGACCAATTTATGACTAAAATAAAATGGTGAAAATCCAATTTTTTTTTATTATATTGTAATTTTATACATAATGCCCAATCTGATATTTATTCATCTATAATTTTGGATAATATTTTAAATAATTTACCTAAGCTGTATTTTATTTTCTATTAAAACTAATACAAAATTTTGTGTCTCTAAAGTCATCAAACATTTCAAGAAAAGACAGAAACCTTTCTATTAAATGTCAAACTTAGTGTAATGCAACAGCTCTCAAAATTTTAACATCTGTACCAAAAAAACGTGTTTTTAATTAACTATTGTTTTTATCTTTTTTGATCACATAATTGTAAGATTACAAACAAAAATTTATAAAACATAAAAATTAAAAGTGTCAGGCAGCCTGACAAAGTTAAAAACGTAGTTTTTGTTTAATTTTAATAAAATACTAGTTATTAGCAAAACTTTTATTCAAAAAATTGAATAAAAAAAAATCAATCAGAATTGGCTTTGCTAATCTGAGTACAAACTGTTCAGAAAATTCACGTCAAAACATAGTATTTCTTAAGATTACAAGCAAGAAGCTAGCTAAGTTTACTTTCAACAACTGTTGTAAGTGTAACTTTCAGATATCAACTTTGAAAAATTACAGAATTTGTTGATACAAATTAAAATCTTGAAATTTTTAGAAATAGAAAGTTGTTGCTGCTTACAAGAAAATAACAATTTGCTACGTGATGTAGTATTAACACGTAAACAAGCAGAAGAAGCTTAAATTCGCATGACTGCACAAGTGAAAGTTTGCCATAATTGTCATTTAAAAAAAGTGCCTTTGTAGTGAATATTTGATTTGTGCTTGTTCTTCAAAATTTTATTCAAACTTGTGGTGTACATTTTATTATAATCAAAAAATTGAGGTAAAATGTTATTCTATTTGTGTTTGATTCCAGATCACTAATCAAAAAAAAATGTTCTACTTAAAGAAGCAAGATGTATCCAAAATCATTTAAAACCAACGCATTATTGTTAAAAAAAAGCATGAAATAGAATTTATATCAACTTCCAAAATCAGAAGCAAAAAGTCTAAGTATTAAATAAAAACCGCTTCTGCTTAAAGTCCTCTTATCTAACGCACTCAAGAGAGCCAAACTTGAAAAAGAAAAAAGAAATCAGAAAAAAAATGGAGTTCTTAAAGAAATGCTAAACTTAATATAAGGATTTGTTAACAAATTTTTGTTCAAACGAATTTATGGCTAAATTAAATACAACAAAATTGTAAGAATCATATTTTTTTTTATTATACTGTAGTTTTAAATATAATGTTTAACTTGATCTTTATACAATTCTTCTAAATATAGTTATGTACTTAAGTTTTATTTTATTTTTTATTAGAACCGGTACAAAATTACTTGTGTTTACAGTAATAAGTTAAATTTGTTTTAACTAATATTTATTGTAAAATATGAATAAATAGATAAAACTGAATAAAATTTCTGGAATTCTACTAATCCTTACAGAACTAGTTTTAGACAAGTTGGTATCCCGAAACTGTTAGAAATTAGAAAGTTGTTGGTGCTTACAAGAAAATAACAATTTGCCACGAGATAAAGTTTAAGCACGTAAACAAGCGGAAGTACTTTTAATAGGCATAACTGCACAAGTGAAAGCTTGCACATAATTGTTATTTTAAAAAGTACTTTCTCAATCCTGTGCTTGCTCTCAAAATTTTGATAATTTGTTTGGTTTCAAGTCACTACTAAAAACAAAGGTTCTAGTTAATGCAGCAATATGAATCCAAAATCTTTAGAAAAAAAAGACATTATTGTTGAAGAAAAAACAAGAATTAAAATCTATATCAACTTAGATATATAAAATCAGAAGCAAAAAGTCTAAGCTTTAATAAAATCTCTTAGTTGAAGCTGTTTATATAACACGCTTAAGATAGCAAAACTTAAAAAGAAGAGGAAGAAGGAAAAAGAAGTGATAAAGTTTTGGAAAAACCAGAATAAGTTAAACTTAACACAAAAATTTGGAAGTAGACTAGACAAATTCATGACTAAAATAAAATTTAAAATCATTAGATATTAATTTTACATAAATGCTTAATCTGAGATTTATTAAATTTTGTGTGTATACAGTAACATAGTTATTCTTAAGATTACAAGCAAGAAAATAAGTAAGTTTACTTTAAACAATGTTGTAAATGTAAATTTTTTAAAACTAACGTGGTTTCAACGTTAAAAAATTACAGAATCTGTTGACAGACATGTTGGTTTTCTGAAATTTTTAGAAAGAGAAAGTTGTTGTTGCTTTCAAAAAAATAACAATTTGCCACGTGGTTTAGTATTAACACGTAAACAAGCGGAAGAAGCTTTAATTCGCATCACTGCACAAGTGAAAGTTTGCCATAATTGTCATTTTAAAAAGTGCCTTTGTAGTGAATGTTTGATTTGTGCTTGTTTTTCGAAATTTTATTCAAACTTGTGGTGTACATTTTATTATAATCAAAACAATTGAGGTAAGATGTTAATATATTTGTGTTTGATCCCAGATCACTAATCAAAAAAAATTGTTTTACTTAAAGCAGCAAGATGTATCCAAAAGAATTTAAAACTAACGCATTATTGTTAAAAAAGGAGCAGGAAATAGAATTCATATCAACTTGGATAGATAAAATCAAAAGCAAAAAGTCTAAGTTTAATCGAAGAAATCTTTTGGTTAAAGCGGTTTTATCTAACGCTCTCAAGATAGCAAAACTTGAAAAAAAAAAGAAAAAAAAAGAAATAAGAAAAATATTAGAAGATCTTAAAGAAGCGGAAAATGCTAATCTCAATACAGGAGTTTGTGAAGAAATTATATGTAGTTTAGACGAATTTATGGCTAAAATAAAATTGTAAAAATCTTAACTATTTTATTTATTATACAGTAGTTTTATATATAATGTTTAATCTGATATTCATCTGTAATTTTGTAAACATTTTTTTAAATACAGCTATCTACTGAAACTTTATTTTATTAAGTAGTATAATTACTTTAGGTATATATAAAGTAATCATTACTAGAAAACTTTCTATTAGATATCAGAGAAATGTCAGACCTAGTGCAGTTTTTGGCTCACATGATTATAAGACTGCAATTTAAACTGTGAAAAACAATTTAGCAATTAACTGTTTTAAGCGTTAAAATAATGAACAAGCAAGATGTTTTATAAAAAGAAAGTTTTTGAAACAGAGTAGCGTTATTACCATTTGCAAAGTTTGTCATGGAAACCTACTATCATATCAAACATTAGCCATAAATTTTTAAATATTATTTAAATTAAATATGAAGTAATGAGGAAGTGAATTGCCATTTTGTGTACAGATCAATCACAGGGGATATGTTCACTTTATACAAACTGTTGTAAATGTAATCTCTTCTAAGTTTAAATTTACACTGTAAAGCTAAATGACCACTATACAACCACAAATCTTTCAAGATCTTCCATAGTTTCTATAAGGATTGCTTTGATTGTCAATAGTTTTATCTAGACTATTCCTACCTTCCGACAGTGAATCCCACACTAATTCACAATCACTGAAATTATTTAATATTTCTAAATTCTACTATTAAATTCCTTCCTATTATAAAGTCAAACACATGATTAAAGCAAATTTCCAAAAAAATATCACTGACTAATCCAATACAAGTTTTATCATCTAGATTTGATTTTACTATCAGAAGCGAATAATAGTTATTAATTTTATAAACAAAGCCATGGATATTTTAAAAGATAATCTATTAAATTTATTTTTTTTTCACTTAGATAGGAAATGTTTTTTCTTTATTGTTTTTACGCACTGGTTTGTTTATACCTACATTATCTAAACGTTTTTTTGTAATTTTTTTTCGGCATCATTTCATAAAAACCATTTCCCATTTATTTTCAATTTTTCTTAACTCATCTGAACTTTGTTGTTCATGGTTTTTTCTGCCTAATAGGTGTTTTATATATCTTTTTGGATTATTCTTTCTATCGTTTCCAATAAATATAAGTTTACCGATAAAATTTTTTTCTCTTACTTTGCTTTTGCTTTGCATAACTTTGTTTTTGTTTCATGTTTCATATTTTTAGCTTAGCTACTTCTTTTTTTTTTCCTTCGCTGCCATTTCAATTTAATTAAAAAAATCTTCTAGTTGCGTTGATAAGTCGGAATTATGATTGGTAGTCATTCTGTGATTAACTACTTTCTTTATGTGGATTTTTTCTTCAATTAAATTTCAATATTTTCTATTTTTTATAATAACCCGTTCTTTTTTGCCAACTATTGAAGTTTTTGCTCTGCAAATTTAGCATTACGTTTACATAGTTTTTTCTTGAAGATTACTTTTTTCAGTGATATTTGATCCTTGATTTCTTTTATGTATTGTAAATTTTTTTTTTTTATATACTAGGGTCTGTTGTGGTTTTGAAGTTTTTTGCTGATGTTTTTTTTTTTGTGACCACTTGCTCTGATCTAGTGATTACAATTAGCACAGGTATTTTAGCAATTAGCAACATTCACAGTTTACATATAAAATTTATTGATAAAATTTACGAGGTAAATTCTCAGCACCCATGTGTCTCGTTTGGTAGTTTTCAAACAACACAATTAAAGCTATTTAATAAATTATGTCGATTGATTTAGTACTCAGAGTCGTCTCTGTCGCTAGGGTGACTGTTAAGTCAAATAGGAATTACATTTCCTCTGATCAACATGGTTTTATAAATCGCAGGTCAACTGTAACAAACTTAATGGCGTTCCCACAATTTGTGTCTCAAAAACTGGAAGAGCAGTCTTCACAATATTTTATTGAAAAAACTATTTCACATTGGTTTCAGTAGTAAACTACTAGATTTTTTTCAATCTTATTTCAAATTTACATCACAATTTGTGTGCTACAATGGTTTCTCATCCTCGGCCTATAATGCTAGCTCCGGAGTTTCTCAGGAATCCGTATTAGGTCCTTTAATATTTTTTTTATATATCAATGACCTACCTTCTACTTTGAGTTGCACGCTGATGATGCAAAAAATTTTGACTCCATAAATTCTATTAATGATGCCTTGGTTCTTCAACAAAACTTATCTAAGTTACATATATGGTGTGCAAACAACAGACTAAAGTTGAGCATTTCCAAATGTAAAGTAGTCTCGTACACCCGTAGGAAGAACACTATAACTTGGGATTATTTGATTGATCAAACCTGTCTTCCTCGTTATGACTTTGTAAAAGATTTAGGTATTACATTTGATAGCAGTTTTTGTTTTAATCTTGAGTGTGAGAATGTAATTTCAGCATCCTATGCTATTGTTGGGTTTATTATGCGTAACAGTAAATCTTTTTATAATATTTATTGCTTGTTAGCTTTATATAGGTCTTTAGTGCTAAGTAAGCTTCAATATGGCTCTTTTATATGATATCCTATTTATAACACTTACAATGATATGATTGAAAGTGTTCAGCGAAGATTTTTTAAATATCTATATCTGAAATCTCATCATGTTTATCCTCCTCGAGGATATGATGACCGTCTATTGCTAGATGAATTTGGAGTCCCTCTGCTCACACTGAGAAGAAAACTAAATGTTTTGCTGACTTTATATAAGATAATTTGCTTTCAAATAGATATTCCACAGCTACTCGAAAAATTCAGCTTCCTAGTTCCTCGTCTTGGTAGTAGATACCAGAGCACCTTTTACTACAACACTCCCAGAACCAATTTCATTCTGCGATCTCCGGTGTGTCTTATGTCCCAAGCTTACAACTGCATCTGCCACGAGGTTGATATAGTTTATTTAGATTATTATTTATTTAAGCAATTTGTAACTGAGCTACTGTCTGTCACTGATTCTGATTTTTGATTTGTAATTTTGATGTAATATTTAATTTGTTACAATAATTCTATTTACTTTGTTAGAATAAGTACTATTGTAAAATATTTCTTTTGTTTGGTCCTGTAATTAGTGCTTCTGCACTGTTGGGCTAATAAAGTTTATTTTTATTATTATTATTAAATACTTTACCTAACTAGGCAGGTAAAGCTGACTTTACCTAACCAGATGGGTAAAGTTTCATTTTTTCAGGTCAAATAAGTATGATAAAATAGACTTTTGATAGTGGCATAAGAAAAAAAGATTTCACCTAAAGCTGCAAGAGTTCTTTAGCAGATTCTCTACTCTTAATAAAAATACTAAAACCAGTAGCTATGTTAGAATGTATTCATAAAATCAGAATTAGAAAATATAAGCTTTAACCTAAATACATTCAACGCAACTAAGACAACAAAATTTGAAAAGATGAAAAAAATAGAAATAAAAGAGACATTGAATGTTTCTGAAAAAGTTCTAAAATCTTAATATAACATGTGTGTACAGAGTTAACTGTTTACAAAAGCCGGACGACAAACTCATTTTTATATCCCGTCCTGACTCACGAAGTTATTATTATTACTATTTTATACAAGAAGTAATAAATTTATAACAAATTGGTTCTATTAAATATAATTTTCAATTATTTTTTATAAATATTCAATTTGTATACCGATTATCGTGTTACACGTAAAATAAACAAATTTTAAATAATAAATTGAATTGTTGAAAATAATATTTATGGTATTTTTTGCAAATATGAAAATGTTTTTAAAATATAGACTGTCTTGCGCTAACGAGTTCTTGCTCTAATGCGCTTTTAGTTGATATCGATTTATCAAAGTTCAAGTTGAAAATCGGATAATCTATTTTTTTAAGTTCTGTGATTCCAACACAATTGACTGGTCTAGATATGATTTATGAAATCCCGGCTTCCAGTTTCGATAGTCCTATTACGTTCACTTCCAACAATCGTTTGAATTCACGTATTTCCTTTGTTCGCTCTTAATTCTAAGCAGATCCTAACTAAAACAAAGCACTGTTTTACAGTTTGTCGCCGCACTTGTTTTGGTGCGAATCATCTAATTAACTGCAAACAGAAATAGCTTTTGTTTCATAAAATAGAAATATACTTACAAGAAACTGGCACAGAATTTCTGTGTTATCGGTGTTTTCCACTATTGGAACAAGAGAATAGCACATTAGATAGCTCTGAACATTCAAATATTGTGCCATATACTTTTTTTTATTTTTTATATTACATAATGACTGAAATTTACATTTTATACATTTTCAAATAATGTACTACGTATAGACTAACAATGCATTTCTGTTAAGAATAGAATGAAATTGCTTTTGAATGGAATGAAATGAACATTGCAAATTTAGAACCCCAACGAAGAAGTACAATAAATTATAAACACTGCCATATTTGATCTAATTTTTGCTGCAATTTTTGCTTTGTTTCGCTATTTGATTGCATTACCGTCAACAATAACAGTCATCATTTATTTCTAAAATTTTAAAAAAGAGTTTTTCAAACCTTTTATGAAAAAGAACTCTCTTGTAAAGTGAAGTATTGAAATATTGATTATCGAGAATATGTCAGCTTGGAAAATGTTACCTATCACCTAGTTACGTTTGTTTGAAAAAACCTAGTTTACCCACCGTAAAGTGTCTTGTGACAACAAACATAAAATAGAAATTTAAATAAATGTGAATTGTAATAATATTACAAACTCGTAAGATAATGATTATTAAGTTTAGAAAGTTTAAAAAATAAATGTTTGACATAATTGGTCTAAACTGTTTGACCACTTTAACCGCGTGAGTACTGTAAAAACTTTACAAGACGCAAAATAAAAAAGATACTCTAGTAACTATAGTTGCCAACCAAATTGACAAACTTGATTTTTGTGGAATTTGTAAAAAAAATTCTAAAATTTGTAAATTTCGTCTTTTTTTACAATTTCCGGAAAAATTTAATACAAAACACGTCAGTAAAATCTCTTACTTGACTCATAGCTTTAAAATACTCGGCACAAGGCACTTATTGACTCCTCTTCAGTAATGTGACATTTTCCTGACTTATATGTAAATAACTATTAAAACAGTTTTTATAAAAATATGTTTTTTCAAAATAGTTTTTCAAAAATTATTGTTTTTTTGTTTTTTAGCAATTAACTGACTGAAATGCACAAGGTTTCATACTAGCAAAGTTATTTAATTATAAATGACGCATGAAATTACACGCATAAACAAATTCTAGACTGGCACGACGGCTTTATGCTAAAACATTTTTTAACGCTCTATTGTCTATTTTTGGGCTAATAATTCACTTAAACAAGCAAGATTACCTTTAGAGGTGCAAGAAATGAATAAGTAGCACCGTTAGTTACTGCAGTCTGTCAATCCAATTTAGACAAAGCAACTTTTTCTAAGAATGCAACTTTAATTTACATAGTGACAATCAATAAGCTTCAAAAAATCCTTACAAAATTACGCAACCAAGAAAATAACTTTTTAAAAATTAGATTAAGGCTAACATTATTAACAGATAGATCTAAAGTTTTTGTCGCATAGATACTAACGGTCAAATAGTGTTTTTATCCTACACTAACTTAAACTGAAATTTTTTGATCTCTCTAAACCCGAGAAAGCTAATCATTTCTAAGCTAGCCGAGAAAAAAAATTAGATTTTTTCCGCCAGGCGTCGCTGCTATAAGACAGAAGCAAATTAAGTCTAGATCTAAAAAATCTAGATGGTTAACCGTCGGTGCAAACCAATAACACTTTATGCGTCAATGAACGACGCTAAAATTTAAAATCACATTTACTGTTTATGAACGTTAATCTCATTTAAAAACTATTACTAATTGCACCTTAATCAATCCAGTGTATAATTATGATACTTCTAAAAAAATTGTTGTTTTGTGTAAGATATGCTTAATATATAAAGCTTGTTTGCAAGCTCTTTAGTTTCATACCTGTGTGTTTCTCTATGCTTCTTTGTTTTCTCTAGTTTTTCTCTGCATTTCTTTAAACAATTTTTTCTATTAAATAATTGAATCCACTTTAAAAAAATATAAATAGTGTTAATCACAACAACAAAATAACCTATAAATTTTTGACATCTGTCGAGGTTTGAGTTTCTCAAGCAGCGGTAATAAACTATATAAAATTAAGTTAAAAATAATTAATTAAAAATAATGTTTAAACCTGTTTAAGCCAGCCTTGCATTCGGCTTCTCTGTCTATATCTTTTCTCGGCCTAGAAAAATAGCAGTTTGCCGCCTAGGTATACAATATACTAGATTTTACTTAATGCCTTTTTGTTATAAGCCTGCCTTAATCTATGGCTTAATGTTTCACCACTTTCAGTTTAATTGTTTAGAAGTACATATTTAAAATAGCTATTTACCTAACGAGTTCGGAAAGTAAAATTTCTCACATAAGCACTTTATTTGCATTAGTGCAAATGGAAGATATTTCTTTCTGAAAAAGCTGGGTACAATTCAGCTTGCAACAAATAACTCTAAATATTTAAAAATAAATGATTTTTAAATAAAAGTTTTTTACTTATTTTTCGGTTGGTAGCGTTGCATCCACCGATTACACCTGTATTATTGTTTGGTGGCTATGGATTTATTGAAATAAAAAAATATTGCTAATAATGTTCCTCTTATTTCGTCTGCAAAGTAAAAAACACCCGGGTGTAGAAGAATTGTTTGTTTTTCAAAAAGAATAAATTAAGATATCCTTTACCAACTTTCTTAATATTTTGTCAAATACGACTGGTGCAAATAAAGCGAGTGTAAAAAATAATAATAAGTCTTATTGAAGAATCGCAAAATAATAAATTATCTACTTTTACTATTTAAAAATAACTTAAGAAGTGGTACAAGTTTTCCTAATTACTCTAGGGACTTTTGAATATGTGGTCTCTTAGCCCATTAAAACCCATCAATGCCCGTATCTTTTTATGTCAAATTTTTTTATCAATAACAATAAATTATATTATTTATTAACTTCTAGAGCTTAGAAAAAATAATTAAATTTTTAGCTAGAAAGGCCGATGACATATGGCATCGCCGGGCGGCTACGACACAAGGTGTCTGAAAATTTTTTTTTGTTTTGTTATTATTTTTTCTGAGTGAAACGTAATACACAACAACAAAAAATTTCAAATATCAATATTAAAACAATATATTAATCATAAAACAATAGTAAAAAAATATTTAGTATATTCAATTTCACTACCTAAACCGTCTGACGCCGTATTATTTCAAATGTTCAAATTTCATTTCAAATGTCATTTTAAGAATTTTTTAAACTAATGGCGCATCATTAAAGCCTTATTAACGGTATTTTAGGTTCTCTTACTCTCTTACCACGCAAAACTATCCGGAAGTACACGATGAAATTTTAAGTTACTAAAATTAATAAATTATTTAATTACTAAAATAACTACTTAATTAAACTTACTACATAAATTACTAAAATGCCAACTCTTCTTCAGCGATGCTGTATAGCATTGCTGGGCGCTGATGGGTTCAAAGTCTTTGCACTTAAGTTTGAATATTGAGTAAAGTGTTATATACAAACTGTCACCAATATGACACTGCTAAATAGTTCTAAAATTAGTTTATTGATACGATTTATTACTAAACTACTTTAGATATAATAACAAGTCTATTTATTACACAATGTAGATAAATATTTTTACAAACTGTAACAAACTTAAAAGTCTGACTTTGACGCGTTTGCAAGAAGTCGCATTCATAAATATATCAAAATATATGTTCAAACGATATAAAATTATGGAGAGCTCGCTATATAATTTTATTGGCACTATCTCATAAAAGGTGTGACATATTTTTCATCTTGCAATAAATGTTAAAAAAGATCCAATTTTCTGGAATTACCCAACGATTTTAGAACTTACTGAATATAACAGTTTTATGAAATTGATGTAAACTTTGATTCTTATTTGAATTCAAGTTTTACATAATAATGCTAGAAATTGATATTGGATATTTATTAAACAACTTGTAGATAAATAAACTGAAACTAGATTGAAAATTTTTTTCGCATATAGAAAGAAGAATGATAAGATTGAATACAATATCTAGCAGATTAACATTAGGCCCTTGGTAGATAAAAATTTAAAATCATTTTAGCAAAACCGTTAACAATATCATGATATATGTTAATACCAAAACCTCACACAGGTTTTTGATGAGAGCATGTTTTTTGCACGGTCTAGATCTCTTTTGTGAACTGGTTTTAGGTGTTACAACTTTTTCACAACATGAAAAATAAACTTAGCAAGCTCTACAAAAAAACATCAAAATATCAAATAGGATAATAAACAGAAATAAAGAAAGAGAAAGAATAAAAATAAAACACTTAGTATAAAAACTTTAAAAAAATGATTATAATCTAAATGCGCGACTTAGTACACCTTATATTATAAATACATAAGATAAAACATCTTTTTATAACATTTGTTAATCCTCATTAATGAATAAAATGGCACAGTTATAAAAATTAGACATAAAGCAATTAACTTTGTTAGAAATTTTATATTATAATAGGAAAATAATATTACTCAATCAATACATAACTAATTTAGTCGGGAGACGGCAAGTTTTTTCATCAAACAACCATTTTAACCAAATATTTGTGAAAAGCGTATATTTAAACCAACCAGCTTCAAAAATATTTGTTAAACCAAAAATTTTATAATAAAACAATACCTTACTGATTTCTAAAAAAAATATTATTAGAGTGAGTTATTTTATTAATGAGAAAGTTTGATGTTTTAATTAGATGTCGGCCCACACCTTCCATCTGTTCGCTTTCCAATTTGAAACTTTATCATTAAAATTTGTTTTAATTATCAAGCTCAATAAAATGTATTGTTCAATTTACGCATGCAGTTTTATGTTTCATGGTAATAAAATTATATTTAAATTCGACAAAATTAGTGTAACTGTTTAAAAATTTTAAGAACTTATACTACGATTTTTCCTGGAAGACAACTTCTAGGATATGCAAAAACAAAGTTCGACAACTAAAAAAACATCTAAAAAAATAGATTGTGAAACTGCTTTTTTGTTCAAAGAGTTGAACAAGTAAGATCCAAAATAATAAATAAAACTATAAAAAGCTTTTTAACCTATTACGTTTTCATCTATTTATATTTTAGGTCTGATTTAGTCTGAGTGCACCCGTCAAGTCCAAATAATATAATTGTTTTAATTAATTGCATATAATATTAAATATTTGAGTAAAGTAAAGTAGCATATTACTTCACAAGTGTAGTAATAAAATAAAAACCTACTCTTTAATATAACCTGTTTTAATTTTTAACTCAATCTCAATTATTACGTTTTAATGGTTATAATAGTTATTTACGTTATTAGTGCGATAATTTTTATTTTACAAAATTTTAATTTTAAAGCACGACGCACTGTGGACTGCTTTAATAAAACCTAGCGCTGTAAAATGACTAACGTACAAATAATGTATTAAATCTTCAAAATTTAAATTAACGCAATTGACAGCTGAGTTTGACAATTTAAGTCAAAGACTGTGGCTCAGAGCTCAATCGATGGTTATTTAAGTCAATGGTATCACACTACAAGATGACACCTTAAAAGATTTACCAAAACATTGTATTGGCGTTACGTAATTGTAAAACTTTTATTCAAATGCAAATTGTAACTACCTAAAAATTGCTAAATGAACCAAACATTCTATGACCATTAGTGACATTAAAATACTTATCTGTCAGTTTTAAAACATTTGTCAACTACGTGAGTATTTAGGTTTTGCATCTTTACGCCACTTTGATCAAAAATTATTTTTCTTAAATAATTTAATATTTTTGAAATTTTTATTTCAAACCTAACATAAAGGCAAAAGACTTTTAAGTAAGACATTTGCGGCAATAATATGTTCTGTAAAAAATAATAGGTGGCTAAATTTACTGTTAAAAACGTACACTAAAAAATAAAATAGTATAAAAAAAATATTGGTTAAATTCAAAGATAAATATGTTTAAAGCTAGAATTGTAAAAAAATGTATAATTATACATTTAAAACTGTTATCCTTTTATAACTGTAAAATATAGATTAAAAATTTTTTTAAAAATAAATAAAATTAATTTCCTTTACGGTCACTTATAAAACTGACTATTAAAAGCTTACCAACAAAGCGAAAATTAGGAAAATGTTTTACATTTTTTCTCTGGTAATTTTTTTAACATTGTAACCCCCGAAATGAAATAAAAATATTGTTTTATTTTACTTTTTACGCCGCTATCGCCATGATTACTTAACTATTATTGTAATTCAAAACCGTTAAAAATTATTGGCAATTAAATGACGGCGTATCCACCATCTCGCTAGAGAGTCATTTATCTTCGACTATATAAAAAATCTTGTATGTACTTTTGAGTGTAAGAGCCGTTTTGATATGCGGTTGCTTTCTCGCACCTTGCTGGCGCTCGCCACAAAGTCTGCATTCTCAAACCAAATGGCTCTGGTTGAAGTCTAAACACATACATTACTATTTTAAACTTGTATCAAATTATTGTTTGTGTACATATGTTTTGTTTGGTTTTTTTTAATTGCACAAATTACTGTTTAGAGTACATATTTGCATGTATATTTTACGATTTTTTAGTGAATATAAACTATTTTTTAATGATAGGCGTATGACAGCTTAATTTTACAATTTGTATGGTTGAAGAAATTGAAGCCTTTGTTCTTTAACAACTATTATGCAATGTTTTGCTGCGCTAAAGAATTTACAGTCCTCGAGCAAATAAGCTTGCACACTCCAAAATTTAATTTTCACCTACTTGAATGTAAATAAATAACTACTTTGTATTTTTTGTTGCTGTTGAGCAAGCCATTCTAAATGTTTGCTGAAAATATATATTCTTAGAAAATTTGTATTAAACCATAGACATTTCGCACAACTTTGAACTTTTAAATTAATTTTTAAAATTTGCTACATCGTTACAACAAAGAAAACTTTTTCTTTCAAGAAATATCAAAATCGTTTAATTTGTAAATGCCTTAAGATTCGTGTAAAAAACTTAATTGAAAACTTTGCTGCAGCAACAGAGCTTTTTTACCTTTTTGCAGTAAGTTGGAAGAAAATATAGGTAACCATATTGGAGGTTGTATATAATCCCGCGGCGCAAGAGTTAAAAGCCTATAACGAGACCTTTTTATAACAAAACTCAGTGGCAGGTGTCTCCAGGGATCCATGATCTGAAATGACTTTCAAAAATTAGTTTTGCTTTGCTACGTAAGTTCCCGAATGCTTAAATTTTTTTCTTTAATTATTAAAAAGTGTGTATTTTACGTAAAACGTTAAATTGCTTTTAAAGGATTAAAGCTGAGGTTATTACAGCAAATGTTCGAGCTAATATTGATCGTCAAACGAGATTCTCAATAGGGTTTCATGCGCCGTCAATATTAAAAACCATAAGTTTTTAATAAAATTATTGAACACTTATATTATTTTTGAAGCATAAACATTTTTTCATCTTTTTCGACTATTTAAGATACATTTAATTGTACGTAATTCTTTTCACTTACAATAATTATTTAAAAGCCTATCGTTAAAACTTTTGCTTTGTAACTATGTAGTTGAAACTTCACTTGTTTGTAAAACCATTTAATCAATTTAAATATTTATACTGGTTGACACCATATTTCACCAAATGTGATACGCCATCCATCATCACAGAAGTTGCAGATGCAATTAAAATCAGAAAAAATGCTAAACATTTGGCTGGACATTAAATTGTTGAAATATTTCTTGCTTTGTATAGAAAAAATACGTAATTATTTTGATAAACTTTTGGTAAATGTCAAAATAGGGACTGCAACAAAAAGACCTTAAATGATGAAAGCTAGAAATAAAAAATAGGTTTTTTTCATCAGAATTCTGCGATCTCTTTAATATTATATGATCGTTTTTTGTCAAATCGTTGCTCTCAAACAATGCCAAAGCTCAGTCTTCTATTAATTTTATCGCATGGCTTGAGAATATGGGCTACGTGGAAATCATCTGAAGAGCAAAAAGTGTAGTTAATCTTATGATTCAGTTAATTAAATTCACATAATTAAAGTCTTAAAACAAAATATAAATTATACTTAAATTCATTGTATTTGGATTTTAATGTTGATTTTAACACAAAAAGATATAATAAAATGTGCAGATACTTGTGCTAGGTCAATATTTGGTTATTTGCAAATTTGTTATTACTCTTAAAACTGCAGTCAAAAAGAATTTTCAGTAAGAACACAAAGAAGTAATATTGTTTTCGTTCCAGGAGTAATAAACAAACAAATAATAATATAATATATAAAAATTAATTTTATAAGAGTTGATTGAGTCATGTTTTAGAGATAAAAAAAAATAAATTTTTATGTTCTGGAAAATTTTGTTTCTAACGGTCGGTACCAGCAACAAGCTACTTAATTTCGAAATAATTTTTAACTTTTGTTTGACGTAATTTGGTCACCTTTCAGAAAAAATAATATATTGAAAAAAGACGGAACTCATTTGCCTTGTCTGAAGTTCGGAGACAACTTCTAAAAATTTATCACGTGTTGACTCTAAGCCTCACAGTTCTAAATGCATTGAGGTTCTCTTAGCAAACAAATTTAAGCAGCTTCGTTTAAAGCTATTTTGTTTACTAATGTAACTTATTAAACTATAGTATTTATAACTATAGCTATTTAACTATAAGTAAGTAAGTAAGTAAGTAAGTAAGTAAGTAAGTAAGTAAGTAAGTAAGTAAGTAAGTAAGTAAGTAAGTAAGTAAGTAAGTAAGTAAGTAAGTAAGTAAGTAAGTAAGTAAGTAAGTAAGTAAGTAAGTAAGTAAGTAAGTAAGTAAGTAAGTAAGTAAGTAAGTAAGTAAGTAAGTAAGTAAGTAAGTAAGTAAGTAAGTAAGTAAGTAAGTAAGTAAGTAAGTAAGTAAGTAAGTAAGTAAGTAAGTAAGTAAGTAAGTAAGTAAGTAAGTAAGTAAGTAAGTAAGTAAGTAAGTAAGTAAGTAAGTAAGTAAGTAAGTAAGTAAGTAAGTAAGTAAGTAAGTAAGTAAGTAAGTAAGTAAGTAAGTAAGTAAGTAAGTAAGTAAGTAAGTAAGTAAGTAAGTAAGTAAGTAAGTAAGTAAGTAAGTAAGTAAGTAAGTAAGTAAGTAAGTAAGTAAGTAAGTAAGTAAGTAAGTAAGTAAGTAAGTAAGTAAGTAAGTAAGTAAGTAAGTAAGTAAGTAAATAAAGTAAGTTATTTGAAAAATATTTATTTTAAGTAAATATACCTATCTCCAGTAAAAGTGACTGCACACGCTTACGTAGTACATATAGTTATTTTAGCGTTAGTGTTTTTTAGTAAAATTTTAAACTTGTCTGATAATGCTCTGCTTTTTGACTTTTTCTTAAACAAAAAAACTTCCAACAAAGAAACGTAATAGTGGCTGAAAAAGTAGCTTATAACATGTCCAGCCTTGTTTAAACGTGGAGCAGCCCAATATGTTCAAAAATTGCATTTTTGTTTAATGTTAGAAGCATAAGTTTACGAAAATTATTAGAAAATTTTTGCTATTAACCAATAAATTCTAAATTTTTATGCATAGCAAAATAAAGGTTTTAGATATTGTGTATTGTTTTTTAATTTCTAAATTTAAAACATTGTTTTCTAGAAAAAAATAGCTTTTAAAATTTTTGAGTTGTCGAAACTTTGATTTTCAAGTAGAAAAATTTGTAGTTTTTGAAGTTATGAATCAAGCATTTTTTATTTTTAGCCTACAATCATAAAAGTTTTTAGAACATTTTTCAAAATTGAAAATAAAATCTGGTTTTATATCATTAAACCGTAGAGATAGCAGAAAATCAGTGTAAAAATTGATTTTAAAAATATAAATAATTTCTAATGAACAATTGCATAAAAACAATAAACAAATAAAGCTTTAAATTGACACAACAAACAATTTGAGCTGTCACCGGTCGCCTGGCAGATGTAAAACCTCAAAATTATGTTGTACAAGTAATATGCATAAAGAACAGATTATCACAGAAATTAAATATATGACTATAAAAAAATTTAATATTACTTATTTTCCCAACATTTTCAATCTGAAAATTTGTTTCCAATTGCAACAACTCAATTGTATTGATCAGTAACTTCACAAATAGCTTTATCCACTGTTGCCTCTGGCGTTATTACTGTGACAATTGGTTTATGGTATCTCTAGACTCAAGTATCCAACCTGTGTAGAGTGTTACTCGGTGTTGCGAGCGAAATAACGCAAAAACAAATGAAGCAAACCGAAAAAACGCTTTGCAGCAAAATGCGGTGGATTTATTATCGGCTATGAATGTTTCACATGAAAAAGATCTTTCATGCACTTGAATGCAAAAAAAATCAAAACTAAATAATAGTGGAGGTAAAACAATTTGTTTTTTTTTGAGTTTGAAAAGAGGAATAATAAATCATCAATAAAGTTACAAGTAGTGTGGCACAAAGCAAAAAGTCAAGTCAAATCGTAAGCAAACTACGATTAATAGCTTTTTTTATTTAATGCAATGTGTTTGATAGCTTCTAGGATTGTAATTAATGATATAATTTTTTCTTTTCTTTATGATACTTGCAAGTTTTCTTGTAATTGTGCAACACTTTAGTATCTTTAGAACTTTAAATAAATCAAAATTAAACGAGCGGTAAAAACGAAACAAATATCCGACTTTCATTTAAGTAAAATAAATGGAGGTTGGGAAAAGCAAAGCCTTAAGACAACCGTTTTGTCTTATACAAAACATATTTATTCTACTAAAAACATTCAGGACTAAATTGGAAGGGAGAAATTTTCTTTTAGAGCTTTTAGATGTAATTTAATGTAATGGGAATGCCAAGTCGGTGCAATTCTAGTTTACATTTAATAAGAATAAATTTAGAAGCCGCAAAAAGACTTCTTCCTAGTAAGTAAACTAAAAAAATAATTAATTTGCTTTTAAATTTAATTAACTACTTGCTCAAGAATACCTTTTAATTAAAAGAAGACAAAAATTAGGTTCATTTGACTTGTGCTGACATTGCATGTTGCGATGTTGTTAACTTTTTTCCTTACGCTATCTCCAACTTTCCTAATTAAAATCCTACTTTTATTACTATTCGCAAGATTTATGGAAAAGCTATTCATTATTTACATTGACTTAATTACTTCAGTACTCCCTGAAATGCTTGATTAGCGAAGAAGTTTTAAGTTGAAAATAATTACTTTAAAAATACAAGAATGCTTCAAGCTTCCTCTGTTTTTTACTCATTTCTACGAAGAATTCAAAACCATTTTCAATTATTGTCATAATAAAAACATCAAGTCGTTACAAATTCCAAAAGAATTTAGTTACAACAAAAAACTTCTATCAGAATAGTCTACATATACTTAGAATTATTTAAAATCTAACAAATTAATTTAAAAAAAGTTTGAATATAAATTTGCTGTACGTTAATATAATGCATTGCTGATATAATGATGCGTTTCCAATGCAACGAGAAATGATTTTCTTACACCCCGAGTTTTTTTACTTTGCAAACCAAAAAAAAATATTTGAATCAATGTTTTTATTTTCAATAAAACAAAGCAACCAAACAATAAGACTATTAAAGGAAATTTGGTAATTGAGTGAAAGGGGAAGAAATTGTCTGTGAAGTTTAAGCTTTTTATTTGTAGAATTTTATTATGTAATCTTGAATTATCTATAATGTTTATTTTTCTCAATATTGTTTTATATTAAAAGTATTGATATTGTTTCATTGTTTATCATTAAATTTTATAAAAAAAATTTATAAATTTTTTTGCTATTTATTTTGTTTCTTGCCAATTTTGTTTTTCTTTCGATCTATATACGTTGGCGTTTTTTTCCCTCATCTCTAAGACTCATCTCTACTATTTTGCTTGTATTGCTTCAAGAATATTCGTTTTTTTCTATTTCTATATTTTTGCCGTACATCATTGAGTTTTGTCTTAGAATTTTATTTATCCCAATTTTTTTTTTCAGATTGTTGTGAGAGATGATATGACCTAGCCTAGATATAAGTACCTTAATTATGTAATTATTAACCTAATTTTTACAAGGGTGTTTCAAATAATTATAACATCAAAAAGGCATTACTAATTTTAAATGTAAGAATTTTGCCGCTTTATAGTTAGTTAAATAATTATTTTTTGCAAAAACACTTCACATGTATATTTTACAACCAATCATTTACTAATTATTTTTCAAAAAGCTTTGTACGCTGTCAACAAAAAAGACACCTTTTACAGCTTCTTGCGATATTATAATCATTTATGATAGCCCGTTGTTTCATAACGATTTGTGGAGACAACTATATTACCTAACTATTATTTAACCATTGGCTAACATTTAAGTCGACAACATCAGCAATTCTTGCAAAGCTCTGTGTCATCAAAAGTTTGACTCAGACCTAAGCATATTGTTACCTTATACGTCAATATTAATACTATAATGAACTGTTTTTATTAATAGAAGAAGTAGTTATTGATTAGATATTAGTAATTATTATTAGAATAAACTAGAGTGTAACCAATAAACTTCAGAAGATTTTTATACATTAACTGATTAAAGCAATCTTTATAACGACTCCAGCCAATTTAGGTGATCATATCATTTAAAAACATCTATTTTGTCGTTTTTGATCCGGCTTAATTTCGTTTTCAGCTTTTCTTTACGTATTTTAAGAAATGCCCTTTTTCCGGAGGGAGAAAGGACCTTCTTTTGGTAAAACCAAAAGCAGTTTAGCTCTTCTGAAAATATAACGTTAAACTCAAAACAATTGTACTTGAATTGAAACGTGTTGATTACAGTCAACTCTTATAAGAGTTTTAAGTTGATACTGAGGTGCTTTCAATGACATTACTAAACAGTCATATTTGTTTGTGGCGGCAATAAAAATTGTAAAATGAATGAATGGTTCACTTACAGAAGTAAACAGCAGAATATGGTAGCTTTGAACCATGTGACGAACAAGAAAACCGCTAAAAATATTAATTGATAATTTTGATTTTTAATTTTTCATTCAGCAAAACATGTTTTGTTTGTAATTAATAAAAAAGTTCGATAAATTGCCCTGGCTTCTACAAAGACCAACTTTGATAAAAAAAACTTTTTTATTAGTAACGTAGAAAAAATTTGACATTCTACACAAAATTGAACTTGATTTGACCTTGTCTAACTCATAAAAAAACATTAAAACAAAAGTTTTTAAAAACATGTTTAAACGATTAGTCAGCAATCGGATTAAACAAATAATTTGAGATCCTATTTTAGTTCAACTGTTTGTCTTTGTGAGTTTTTTTTAGAAGTGGATGGTTAAAGTTAACAATGGTTTACAATGCATCCTTACATCACAAAGGCTTGAAGAAACAAAATCAGTCCTTGGTTAAAGTGTGCAATCCTTTTGACATCATTTGTTTCAGTTGTAAGATAACCCGTACATGTAATTAATTCAGAGCAATTCATCACCGGAGGACGGATAGCAACACAGGACCCAGGCATTTGAATGCAAACAAGGACAGAATTAAATTAACTTCTTATAACTCTCAAACTTCTTATTTAGAAGAGGTGTTGTAACGTTGGTTTAAGCAATTTCAACATCATCTGTCGGAAAGAAAAGCCTAAAAAGTTTGTTTTTAGAAAGTTTGTTTTAAACTAATTAGGTTGCCAACTTGAAAATGATTTAATTCCGCACATTATTCTTAATTGTAGAAACTTACACAGCAACTGTAATTTCTACTAACTTTATAGTTACCTCAAGCTATTTTAGTATGATTTAGTGTCTGGATTTGTGTGAATTAAAAGTTAAATAAAAAAATATTTTTCAGTTGCCAAGTGATATCTTGAAAACTGGAAAAAAAAGTTAAATAAAAAAAATGCCTGTCTCTATTTAATTCAATTGAAATTTAACAGATTAAATTATATAACCAATTTGTAATTTTTTTTTGTTTTTTTTATAGTTAACTATCTTAGGGTAAGGATCTGTATAGGTTTGGATAATTAGATAATAGAGTACAATAATTACTCTAAAAAGGGAACACAATTGCAATGCTTGTAAATGCCGCAATTGTACAGCGATAGTAATAGAGCGTCTCTGTTGCTTCGTTACAACACGATTTGTTAATCGACATAGGTGTAGAAATTGAGCATTAATTGGCATCATTAATAAATGCCTTTTATCAATAGTAACTAAAAATTTTTTTTTTGAGAAAAAACGATTGAGCGTAATTGAGTTTACACGAAGAAAAACAATTTAGCATCTTCGGTATTTGAAAAAAAAAAGACCAATTTAATTATATCATTATATTATTATTTTTATGCAAAATACATTGCGTCAAGACTACTACTCTCTACAGTAGATTTTAAATAAATATTATACGTTTTAACAAAACCCTTTTTAAAACATTTGTGTTTATACATTTTACGACATTATAATAATAGTCTCATAATACCTGCGCATCTAAGGAAAAGTCAGTTGTCTTCTTCTTAGAGTAATCGTGCTTGACGTTCTCAAACAGCATAAAAAAACAGAAACTCAGAAACAATGCTGAGGCATCACCCATAATTTGCAAAAGAGTTAACTTTGCAGCAAAAGTATTTTGTTTGGGCTCATTAGCATAATTTCAATCGAAGACTTTTTAAATTTTGATAAAATCTAGCGGTTTTGTACCAAAGCGTATAAATAAACCATTTATTAACAAATACTACAGAGTTTGTATTAATGATTCTAAGGAAACAGTTGGCGTAAGAAGTGTGCCGCTTCTTTTACTTGGTAGACATTACAATAAAAATCTCTTGTTCAACAGAATGAACCATGTTCACAGTCTTTGTTCCTTAGCACAACTTGAGTTTTGACTATAGCAAATTATCGTGTTTTACAATTGAAAAACGTTAAAACGATAAAATTCTAAGTGACAGGTGACAAATCACATTAATGACAGCAAGAACTTGTCAAAATATAGTATAGATATCATTTCAACACGGCGGTATTTTTAAAATTTACAGCCAACTGCGTTCTTAGAAACATTAACAGAAATCCTATACATACTAAGTTAAATTAATAAATTTTTGCAAAATGTGCTATAAGTTATAAGTGTCTTAACATAGTCTTTAACAACGCTGTTTTGTTTTCTTTGAAACTTATTTGGTAGATACATTTTGCAAATAATTTTAAGAAAAATATTTATTTTTAGATTTTAATTTTTTACTGTATGTGACTCACCTAATTATTATATAAAATGTTTTTTTCAACAATTTATGTTTTTATAATGCGTAGGTGTATCGCAGAAGACCCTCTATCGTGATTTATTATTTACCATCACCGTCAATCAACCTCTGAACGTAAATTAAAATAGTGAGTTAAAAAAATGTTTAGTAATAAACAGATATCAACTATAAGATGCGGCAAAAAGTAAAACAAAAAAAAAGTTACAAGTATGTATGAGAAAAAAGATGCTAAAACTGAACGCCTTGAGTGCGGAGAAAGTAAAGAATAAAAGGTGTAAAGAAATAAGAATATTGTAGTGAATAGAAACATAAGAAAGAAATAAGATTGTAGTGTTAAAATAAAAGGTTTCAAAAATATTTCAAATCTAAAACTAAAAATAAAGTGTAAAATACGCTAGAAAGATTTTGATATAAAAGTGAAGTAAACAAGAGCAAATATTAAAATCCAAAAAAAACAATTGTGTAGGATATTCTAGAAAAAAGAAAAAAACATTAAAACCTTGAAAAATTAGAAGCCATTTAGAAAAACTGAGCGAAAAATGAAAAACCTAATAAAATTAAACAGGAGACAAAAAAATATATCAAAAAATGCTTAAAAACCAAAGGAAAGCAAAAATAAAAAAAATAAAAATTAATATACGTCAAAAATGATTTTTTTTAGATGGAGACAGCTTATTGTTTACATTAAGCGCATTAAATGCGCAGTGGTCCGGCGAGAGATAAAAGCGTCTGTGTTGCTCAGATGGACTTCACCCATTGAAGTAAGATTATCGTTACCATGAGTTAGCGCATTCAAGCATGACTCAGGTCAGGTCAGGTGTACGTTTCTACAAGTGTTTGAGCTTTACCTATATATACAAAAAACAATGTTGTAAACTAAAAATAGCAACTAATAGAGTTATAATTATTATTCTTTGTTATAAGCTAAATACAGTTTTTTTTAACTGCTTACTGCACCGGCAGAATAAAAGCGTAAACTTAATATTACTAATTATTATTGACAAAGTATTATAGTATACAATAAAATGCACAAATATAACACTGCCAAAAATGAACTTATTCTCAACATTTGTACAAAAGCGTTTTTCAAATTATTAGTTTTATACTCAAGCTATAAATAACATTTTAGTAAGCCCAATTTAGTTTTGTTTATTTATGTAGTTATTTCGTTAATACTATTTGTCTATTTTCAACTATGATTTATTCACTATTCTACTGTTCACGTTTCGCAGTTTTTCTATATAGATTAGGATAGATCGCTTGTTTTGACACAGTCAGGAGAGAAGATGTATATACAGCTGAATAAAGCATTTGTTTTGTCATTTATAATTGCTACATTTTACTCGTAATAAAAGTTTGTTTCTATGATAATATGAGTGATAAGCTCTAATTGAAGCTAAAACTGTTTCACAATGTTTGCTTAATTATATTTTCAATTTTGTCTCAACGCAGTGGCTTGTTACTTTACCTGCAATTTAGAGAGTCATTGAAAAAGCTTACTGAAAGAAAAAGCAATAAAAATAGCACCCTAAACTTGTAAGAATTTGATTTTGGTGTTAAAATGTAAATTACCTTCATTTTCTCATGTCACAAAACAACCACTGAAATCACCATGCTGATGTTATATTGTCAATTTGTAGTTTGTGAGCAAATGGAATAACATTAAATCCGTAGAATCCTTTCGACATGTAAATCTTTTAAGCATAAATAATTTCATTTTATGTTTGTGGTTCTCTTACCTAAGCATTCAATAACTCAGGAGATATATTTGCATTATTCACACTAGACTGAAGATGAAAATCCAACATAAATAACTGACAATTTTGGCTATATATGCGTATTTTTATTATTTTGCTGAAAGCTTGAATTATTCTATTTCGGCACTAACTAATTGATTAAAAAAATTAAATTCAGTAAAGTGACAACTAAAAATACAGTATAAATAGAAAATAAATATGTATGATAAACTTAAAACCAATTGACACTAAAGACACGAATTATTAAAGCTGTCTTCACTAATTTATAATTTTTATGTTTTATTAGTTACAGCTAATTGCCTGTTAATTTAAAATCAACTATTAAGGATTAAGTTTACATGTAATTTGACAAAAACCGAGCTTTTGCTAAAAAAAAGGTAGTATTCGCTGGGCTTTTTTGCTGTGAAGAGTTTCAATTAAAGCAAAACATGTCTACCAATCTTAGTTTTGAATGAATTTGCTTTGACCTAACTATTTGACAGTTTTTAATAATATTTGAATAAAAACAGTAATGCTAATATATAAGATGACAACTCTAGTATAATATGTTTTATTACACATTATTAATGCATAAATTAATTAGACTCTCGATGAAAATAGCTCACCAAACCCAAATTTTAGATTATAGTCTTAAAAAAATTACTACCAATCATACAAAATAAAATATCTTTAATTCAATTATTATATATGTAGTTTTGTCAGTTAAAGTTAAAGACACTAGTTAAAGGTCAATAATAAAAATTATTTTAAAATTGTTCCAAGGCAACACTAGAATTTCTTAATAATTTGGTTAAATAGGGTAATCTAACTGTAATTAGAGCGATAAATATTTAACATTTCTACACTTTATTTCTGGCAAAACCTTTACAACGGCTTTCACATAGATTATATCATGCTTTTTTTAGAATATTTAAGTTTGTATCACTTTATCAATATTTTTTGATGATTTTGAACAATTTTCTCAAAGTTTGGTTGAATAAATTTTTGTTGACAAATTTATAATATTTTATATAATTCAATATAATAACTTTTATCAGTGCAATAGAATTTCAGATAATAAAGCAGAATTTTTTAGGATTTTAGCGAGTATAGTAGGAACGTTTGAGATATACTCGGCAGTAAACTTTATTGCTCATAAGAAAAGAGACAGGCAACAAAGATGAAAAAGATTTACAATTCAAAGTATCGCGTGCTTTAGAATTATTAGTAAAATCAGCAAAATAGTTGAGTTTTAGCCTGAATAGAAAACCATCTTCTTTAATTTATGACCGTGGTTTCGGGTGTCAAGCTTTCTCATAAATTAGTGAAATAAAATTTACTCAGCTATATCTTAAACGTTCAAATTGTCACCATAAAATTGCATCAGTGCATCGGCATAAAATGCTAGAATCTTGATTTACAAACGTTTTAGCCACTCTCGGTAAAAAGCTAGCTTATGTTTAATTTAGTTGGCTTATGTTTCGCATTCTGTATGTTTATCTCATATTTTGAAAATATAGATTCCAAAGAAAAAACGCACATTAGTCTTAATTTTTTTTCTACGGTCACTTCTAAAATTGACTTTTAAAAGCTCACTATGAATGCGAAAATTTAGCGATTCACACATTTGTTTTCCGGTAATCATTTTAATATCGCAATTACGTAAACAATATCAAAACAATATCAAAATAAAATAAAACAATCACGTATTTTCATTTTATTTTGTACACCACTATTGCCATGGTTACCTGATTATTAATGTAATTCAAAACTGTCAAAAATTATTGGCAATTAGATGCCGGCGCATCTACCATCACTCTCGAGAGTAACAATTTAGTCATTTATCTTAGACCATAGAAAAATTTTTGTATCTGTTTTGAGTGTAAAGAGCCATTTTGGTATGCGGTTGCTTTTGCACAAATTTTAGCAAAATGTTATATTGGTATTCACAAGCTACCATCGTACTTAATTTAAAATTCAAACTTTTAAACAGCCGAATGTTGCTTTTTTGATTACCTTAAAATAAAGTCATTATTTTTTAATGTTTTGCATATCACTTTAAACAAAAAAATCCGAAATTCTAAACAAGAAATTGCGCATAAAAAGCTTAAACAATTGTTCAGTAATAAGAATATGACAACGTTGAAAACAACATTTTTTTATAGACGCTTACTGGAAACTGGCTAGCTTGATGAAAAAAACTAAAAAGATCGGTCAGAAAATAAACAACATGGCTAAAAATGTTACATCAAAATAAGTAAACGCGCGTTATAAAACAAAAAAATTAAAAAAATTAGTCTTAATTAGTAATTAATTTAGTATTGCATACTATAACATACTTTTCTTAAGTCCTTTTTAGAGTGCAAAGATGTGAAGATACAGTTTCCCAGCGAGATGCACAAAGGATTACAAATTTTGATTCTCAGCACTAAGCCTAGAAGATGTCTAAGTAGTAGCTAAAAATGTTTTTTATGTGTTATGACTTAAACATGTTTTGTTCTTATTGAAAACGTGCCAAAGTCTACAGATATAATTTGAACAAATTTATTTTGACATTATTTTGGAGAAACCAAAGCAGAAAGAAAATATTGCATATCTCAAATATATGTTTCAGACAAATGACGCTAATGTGATAATTTAGTTATCTTATCAACGATATCTGTCAAATTTTGTATTAAAACTAAAAAAATATTTTTTATGAAAATTAATATCTGTCATTTAAAGAAACTTCTATGATCTATCTATGAATAAATTAGTTTTGACATTATTTTAAACGAAGAAAAGTTTTTAGTCGTTGATGATGTCACACAAGTTTTATTGCTTAGAAAGCTATAAAAGCTTTATAGCTTATAAGGCACGAAACAATATGAAAAAGTGAGTAGGGTATACACTGCTAGCAAGCGCATATTTGTTGAAAATAATCGTAAAGCCCAGATATCTTGAGAAATAAATTATAAAAAAGCTAATTCTTTTAAATCGGTGTATATGTTATATTTTTTTAAGGTTTTTGTATGTAGGAATGAAAGAAGGTTGTTACATATCAACTAAAAGTTGCTCATTTCTTTAAATATCAAAGTTCATAAAATTTTTATATAAAAACTAAATTACCAAAATGTTTTGTATTACTCTTGAGTACAAAAATTATAATTTGATTTTAATTAAAATAAAATAACTAATGATAATTGGTACTAAAGTGCACAAAAACAAATTATGTTGTTGAAAAAGTTCTAATCTAAAGTTTTAATGAGCTTTTTTTCAAAAGAATAAACCTCTCACAAAGCAAAATTTTTTAATAAAAAGTAAAAAACTTTAGTTAGTTAAATGTAAAATATTATAATAGTGCATTTAAAATTTTTGCAGTATCAAGCTTTCCAGCAGCAAAAAACTCTCTCAACGTCAAACTTTTTGCTTTGTTAGCATTCGTGTATTATAGTCTGAAACCGCCTTGTGACTATGCTAATCCTGATACCACGATTTATTCAACTCGGAAGCCAACCGACGTGGTAGTAAAAAATTTGCATCAAAAACATTAAACATTGGTTAATGAGTTAAGCACGTCATCCTCGCTTTAAACTTGCTACCCTTTCACCTTTATTAGTTAATATAAAATATGTCAACGTTAAGCCAAAATAAGAATTTTTTGTGTCGCTTATAATGGTCTATGCTAATCGAATTAGCTGCCTGACGAATTATCTACAAGAGACCCAAAGATTTTTTTCAGGAAATTTATTGCCCGCCTTCCTCTTTGTTTGTGGTTGTAATTGTTTTCCAATTAGAGCTGTAATCTTTCTCTTTCTTGATGCTTGTCCTGTTACAATTAATTTGCTTTCAGTCTAAAACCTTATCCATTTATGACTCAAATGAATATTTTTTTAAATTCTATTCAGCTCAAGCATGCAGGCCTTGTTCTATTTCCCCAGAAAAACAAGTAATTCATCTGATGTACAAGCCTTAATCTCCTGGATTTGAGTTTATGATTAATGGTTCCTCTCATTATTTAAGACTGTTTTCGTTACGGATACTTAACAATTTTTATTTTAAGTTTTTATTTTGTAAATATAGGTGTTTGTTACCTGTATATTTGCATCAAATAATATTTTTTACCTTTAACAAAAAAAAACATTTAATTATTATACACGAAAGATTATAACTAAGTACCTAAGAAAGATTGCTTAACCTAAGTTAAGCAATCAATAGCTAATTTTAAAGTCGTGTTAGTTTAATTTTTTTTAACATTTAAAGTGTTAGCACGTTTCTACAACGTTACCAATGCTTTGAATAAAGAGTAAAACTAAAAATAGCTAAAAAAATTTAAAGTTTATGAAACATAAAGCACAGAATAAATAAGTACAAAACTGAAAACATTTGATAAATATTATTTTTGGAATCTTCAATTAAAAATCAAGTGACTACGCACAAAACCAACCAATCGAAAACGTCAAATTTTTAATCATTCTTGCCTTTTACCGCGTTCGTGCTTGCAAAAACAAAGGATTTTCTTGTTTGAAAAATGCTTTAAAATTATATTGAAAAAGAAAAGCTTTTATAAAAATTATATTATCGTTTGAGAGTTGAAGTTTATAATAAAAAATGCATTTTGTCACTTTCTTAAAATGAAACAGCAGAACACTCATATTAGATGAAATCATTGCAAACAAAAGTCTTCATTTGTGAGTGATTAGCTCATAAGAATTGTCAAAATATAGATTTACACCTGAGAAAATGAAGACGTACCTACTGAATATATAGGTAAATAATATACGAAAAATTAATAATAATATAATATAATATAATATAATATAATATAATATAATATAATATAATATAATATAATATAATATAATATAATATAATATAATATAATATAATATAATATAATATAATATAATATAATATAATATAATATAATATAATATAATATAATATAATATAATATAATATAATATAATATAATATAATATAATATAATATAATATAATATAATATAATATAATATAATATAATATAATATAGTATAATATAATATAATATAATATAATATAAATTATTATTAAAGATGCGTGCCCTAATCATTTCATTTCTAGAACTATCGCGTTATAGAGTTTCATCAACAAATTAGCTTATATTAACCTACATCAAACTGTTGATTAGAGTAAAAGGCTTATATCCTACGTTAAGCAAAATTATTTATCAACTTTATTTTCTTGTTTTTCTATACGCTGAAGGTACTCTTATACTGGCAGTATATTTTACATATAAGTGACTGTGCAAAAGTTAAAACTTGATGTTGACAATTTTATATACTTTTGTTTTCAAACAACTCGCGACGTTGAGAGAAACTAAAAATATGTATAAAAAAAAAGTAAAAAAAAAGAAAAAGCAATAAAACAAACTTTTGTTTCGCGAGTAGTTAATAAAACAAAATGACGCCTATCTAATACAACATGACACCTAGCATAAACTTGCTAGATTAAAGTCAAAAAGTCAAACTTATGTTTTTATGTCAAAAGTTAATGACGGTAGATGCCAATATAATTTGAACTCAGCTACACAGTTTGAATCTAAATTGTTGCCAATAACCAAACACATCTGAGTCTGCAAGTGTTTGTTTTAAATAAATTTGCTTTAACTTTATCACATTCAAATTTTTTCTTTGCATTATCAAAGTCGATAGAAAATATTGCATATCTTAGATGATAATTCCATATCGTTAGCGTTTCAAACAAAAGACGCTAATGTAATTGAATTTTGAGCTAGCAATCTTTCTTATTAAATAGACCTCTGTTGCTAGTGACTTTTGACATTAAAACGTAGAAGTTTAGCTTTCCGTTCTTGTTGTAAAAACTCTTAATTCATTTTGTAGTTTTTAATACTTATGTAAAATCAATTTAATTCAAATGGTTACATAACAAATTGTCTCTCAAAACTAAAATGCACTATTTTTTTAAGCGGTAATAACGTAAGTTCAAAAATTATTTAGATCAACTCTTGCTGTGCTATTTAACGTAACAGATTTTTGTTCTTTTTGATAGTATGACAAATTTCAAACAAACTTGTCTATAATATCGTACTTTTTGTGCATGAACTAATTAAAAACTAAACATACGTATAAAATTATATAGTAAGAGCAGATTTAAATAATTTATCAGCGCACCGTATAAGGATACATCTTTTTCTCAAACAATTAATTGTTCAACAAATTATAAATAACTTGAGTAGCATTAAAAACAGTTTGTGTTTTTTTAGAAACAATAACTGATTGTATTTTTGCATAGACTATAGTTTTGTGCAGATTTAAAGTTTTTATAAAATACTGTTTTTTAGTACATATACAAAATGTTTCTCAATAAGAAGGCAAAAGTTGAGAAAAAAAATCTTTGTTAAAAAATTAATAAATGTTTTTTATAGAAACTTAAATCATCCACTACACAACGATAAAAATGCATTTTGTCTATAGTATAATTTTGATTAAAAGTAATTCATTAAAACCTGCTCGTCTTTCTGCCAAAAAAATGTCAAAATTTTTTGATAGCCCCTTACCAGTAATTGTGCAATTTATAAATTGATGATCAATAATGCCGTAGTGCATAAAAACGTGTTTTATTTTCTCGCTTAATAAAATATTTGTTTTATAGAAAAAAGTCAAAAATGTTTTTAAATAAATGAAAATTTTAAACTTAAGTTGTCAAATATAATTTTTTTTTATAGTTGTATTACAACACTCTAGTAAATTGAGAGCTATATATTAGTTTTACTAATTTACAAAAATTTTAAACAATTTAGAAAATTTTTTTAAATGCTTAAAAGTTCTTAAAAATTTGACATTAACAAAACGTATGTCAACTTTTGGCTAATGTCAAAAACAATTGCCAAACTTTAGAAGATAACTCTGTAGTGGATAAGTCAAATAAATATGTTTATGTATATAAAAAACCCCAATCCTGTGAATGATTAATAAAGAATTTTTTTCTAAATGTTTTTGCACTTATTTAAAAATCTTTATATCAATAATTTAATAATGCTATAACTATATTATAACGATTGGAGGTATTTTTAACAAGTGTTACGTGTTTTTTTTTTATTAAAGATGCTTTGCGATTTTGATCATAATTATTACGGCTATTTGAATTGACATGATATAACATTTGAAAATGCCTGTGTTGCAAATAATGCGAGATGAGATCAACATGTTCGTCAAATATCAAACTATTCCCAGTTACGATTAAACTTCTTTCTGACAAGTTGTCATATCAAATAATGTGGAGTTTGCAAATGTCTTTCTCATATCTGCTTTTTTTTTAAATCACTTTTACAAGTTTTCTGTAGGCAATCTCAAAACAACCCGAGTTTCATTTCAAAACTGTTGGGATTTAAACTTGGATGTTCTCTCTGGATGTGTGTAGCACTGACACAGAACAAAGTAAGAGTATTGTTACAACGACGTTGAAAAGATTACTTTAAAACCTGTTTGGGTTTATAAAAACCAAAAAATATATCTATAAAATGGTACAACAGCGCGGTTTTCAAGTTTTGTAGGAAACATACATTAAGCTTTAGACAACAAATATTAATTTTAACATTAAATCTTTTTCCAGCTAAGCTGCTAAATTTTTTTTTCATAACATTCAACATCTTTTAGTGTTCTTGCTTATATTTGACACTTTTGCATAAGACCACAAAACTTGACTATTTTATTGCACTAAAATCAAATTTGATAATAAGATGACGTATATTAGTAAATTGCTATCATTAAAACGCATTATTGAAGATTACACCAAGTGACTACAAATGTATGAAGCAAAAAACACATAGTAAGTTGGTAGTGCGATCTGTCAGCTGTCAATCGTCATTATTTAAGTTATCTCATAAAGTAAAGACATTTGTTGTAAATATTTGTGTCATGATTGACATTGCATGTGCTATGGTAACAGTATTGCTAACTAAAGAATTCAAATATCTTACCAACGTAAGAAAACAATAATCAATCGTTAAAAGACACCCGATATTTCAACATTGTTAAATTTCATATGAAACAACATGTAAAGCATCAACTATTAAAAACAAAACTATTAACTAGAAAAATGTTCTGAAGAAATACACATAAAAAAAACTCAGCTAAATCAAAAAGCTTTTCTCTTTTTAAAGTCGGTTAAAAATAAGTCTAAAATTTAAGAAAAAACGCTTATATTTCTTACAAACTAAAATATAAATTATTATAAAAAACATTATTACAATGGAAAAATCTTAGTGGTGTAGTAATTTGCTTTATTAAAAAAGAAAAATCTAAAATTTATTACAATTAATCAAATCCGGATTCAGCATATTATTGCAAACACCAAGTCTGAGTGGCTTGGTGTTTGCAACTAGAAATTTTAACCTGTTTACTGTAAATTTGGTTATGTTTGTTTTGAATAAACTATATCTTTCATTAACGGCAGGAATATGTAATATGCTTTTCAATTTTATTTTATGGTAGGTTTAACTAATAGCTTGATATCTCACTTTTCTTCATTTCTGATAATCTGATAAGTTGATAAACTTTTTAGTTGATATTTTTACAGTAATGTTAGTTTAATTGTTGAGTAAAATTTTTGTTAAATTTTTAAACTTTTTAAACTTTTTAAAATTTCATTTTTATATTTTATTAAAATATAATAAAAATATTTACCAATTATTACTTATTGCAATTACATTGTTGTTGATAATCAATATTCTCATAGATGTCTTGATATTTAAATAACTAATAATTAAATATTACTAATTTACAATTACTTTTCATTCTCATCCTCGTTAAATAAACATTTTCTATGTTTTAATGTGTTTATTAATTAAAAAATGCAAATACAATATCAATTGTAATGTATTTCGTTGTCGGTGTTTGTAACGTTTTTGTAATTCATAATTTTTTTGGATCTATCTTCTATATGGTATTCTAATTTTATAAAAAGACAAGAATATTGTCGTTAACGCAATGTAAAACAATAGTTCTTGCACTGTGTTCTAATGATGAGAATGCTAGAAACTATATCTGTCTAAAGCTATGCTACAATTTAATAATTTTGTTTCGCTACCCTTTTTAACCGTCCAATTTCAATCCTGACTGAAGCTGCACTGCCAATTTGAATATTTCACGACCAAATTTAATTTTCAATATCCAATTTAAGTCGTAGGAATTCAATAAAACAGAGACATTCCACTGACTTCTCTCGACATGAAACTATTCGTCGTCGACTCTAATAAGAGAACTGCAGAATCTCGAGTCCCGTTCTAGTTGCTTCAAAAACATTTAATTACCTTGAACACAAACCAATTTTCAACCTGTTGAGTTGAATTTTTTTTAAACCATTATTGAGACTGTAAAAATATCAGATTTTTCAACATTATTTGAATATAATACCATTTGTTCACCTTTTACATTTGAATATTGCAATTGGATATTTTTAAAAGCAAACAAAAATGCTTTATATTTCTATTACATAATTTGTCCTTTTTTAAATAGTTGAGTTTTAATTTAATTGATTTTTGAATTTTTTTTTTAAACAAGTACATTTTAATGTTAATTTAGCAAAAGAAAATAAATTTTTATACATTAATCATTACTATCCAAGTTAAAGATTTAAAACCTTAAGTGAGTGAGTTTTTAGAGACAACTTTTTCAATCAATTACTGAAAACGCTACTTAAATTTGATTCATTTGAATTTACCAGAGGGTGAAATGTAGAGCATCTGCTTTAATTCATTTTAATTTCCACGGATATATTATTTTTATCATATTTTTTAACTTTAATGTTGACAAACGTAAGCAATTCATCTGCTTTTTTGTTTTTCTAACGCAGAAATTTAAATTTTCAATAAAAAATCAATAAAAAATTGATCAAATTTATCGTTTTTATTCAGATGTAGCCGTTTACCTTTTAATAAGTTCTACTGCTATAATAGTGTTCAATTATTCAATGTCATCATAATACGTACTTTATAAAAAACGAATATGGCTTTTTCTATATCTTTGAAATTTAAATTTATATGGTAATAATCACATAATATGTTTCTATTGACTGATGATTAAAAGCTTTTTTATTTCCATGCTATAAATTACAATCAAAAAACGCCTAATAAATAATAATTAAATGTCAAAAAAATTATTAAATTTTGTAAATAAAATATCTTCAGATCATAATAATGAAGTGAAATTTGGAAACAAATTTTTTATTTAAATGTATATATATGTATATATTTTTAAATAGATTAAAAATATCTAAATGTAGTTCATATGCTCAAAATAATTTTAAGCATAATTTTGTGGTTAGATCTACATCTTAAGACTTCAACAAATAGCTCAGATGTTAATTTCTATCATTAAAATTACTTTGCAAACAATACATCTCTCGGTTGTCAGGTGGTCGGCGATAGTGCGTTTATAGTCAGGCTTAACAAAAGTTGTCTAATCTTAATCTTACTGAATCTTAATATTAATTGCAATAAAGTGTAAAAATTTAAAAGTTAATTTTTCTTGTATGCCCAATTAGGTGAAATTGAATAAATTATTTATTTTTACTATATGACTATATGTCAAAGTTAAACAAAATACTTCTGCTGTAACTTATAGAGTTTGGCAAACTGTGGGTAATGTTTTCACATCAGTTTACAGTTTATATTTCTAACATTATAAAACTAATGTAATACTAACGTCAAACTAGATCAAACTTGTGAAAAATGTTTAAACAGGTTTTAAACGGTCAAATCAATTTTTTCGTATTGTTGTTATGAAAACATTGGTTTTCAATTATAAACAAAGTTTAATCAAAATCGGCGTTTTGCAGCTATAGAGCGGCAGACAGACACACAGCTGCGCAGATCCACTCTGTAAATTTATAACTCCATGTTTCTTTTTGTCGGGAGTTCACTATGTTGAACAGACTGGACACATTGACTTTTAAAATAAACTATCTGTAACGGTTCTTATGCTAATGTTAACAACATTTTATATTATTTCAAGATCAAGCTAGTGAAAAATTATGTTTAGATTTTTTGACTGTTATTAATTTAAAGTTTTGTGGGGTTCGGTCTTGGCTTAAAAATAGAAGAAATGTTATATTAAAACTATTTTTTTTAATATTTGAATTTGTGTTTACTTAATTTATCATAAAAAATAGTATGTCATCAGTTTAATCAATAAAATAATTTGAGCTCTTTAGAGTTTTGTGCACAAAGCTCGCAAATTTATAGCATTTCCAGAATCAAGCTTATTTACTATTCCATTCGCATATAAGGATCTAACAGTATGACCAGACCCAATTCTAATTGCTGACCGCCCTGATACTAAAGTGCTATCCTATGGTCTGCATACAAAAGGATCTAATTGAGAGCCAAAAGAATCCAGTGGTTTTTTCTAACACAAACTTTTATTAAGTTCACACACTATTTTTCTCTTGATAGTTTCAAAAACAGTTTCTAGTTTAGTAAAAGAAATATTATTTTTAGAGTAGAATTCGCAGTTAAAGTATATACTCCTTTCACGAAGTTTCTGTTTGTTAAAAAAAACAATTTTTTTAAATCTACTATTTTCTAGCAAACAAATTTTGAACGGCAAACAAATTAGTGTTTTATATTTTTACTTTTGTAAAACGTATATTTTATACGCAATTTAAATAATAATAATGATGAAGGTGTCGGGCAATCATAATATTCTTTTATTATGATGACTAATTTTATTTCAAATACAATAATTCTCACATTGTTTTATCATATTCTTTTTCTGATAAAATTTAACTAAAATACTGCATAAACTCAATATTACTGAATTATACTATTATCAAAAATTTACTGCAACTTACCTCGCTCGTGGTTAAATCGACTGCCAACACATAACGCATCTGTAACTAATTTTTAAGAATTTATTAAATTTAGAAATTTGATAAATAAAAAAAAATTAAAAAAAGCTAAAAAGTAACAAAAAAAAGAGTAATTATGTGCATAAAAAACAAAAACAAGAAACATTTTATACGAGGTTTATTATAATTATAACAATTTTTCAGCTTACAGTTTATATTCTTGTTTAGTGGTTTGAATATATATACAGTATGTCTCATAAAATTAAAACTATATGAAAAACTTTTTAATTATAAATTTTTCCGGAAATCGTCTTGGAAACAACATTTTCCTGCTTATTTACGCGCAGGAAAATTGAGTTTTCCGGACTAGTACTGTAAAAACTTTACAAGACGCAAAATAAAAAAGATACTCTAGTAACTATAGTTGCCAACAAAATTGACAAACTTGATTTTTGTGGAATTTGTAAAAAAAATTCTAAAATTTGTAAATTTCGTCTTTTTTTACGATTTGCGGAAAAATTTAATACAAAACACGTCAGTAAAATATCTTACTTGACTCGGAGCTTTAAAATACGAGGCACTTTAGCTCCTCTTCAGTAATGTGAAATTTTCCTGACTTTAATGTAAATAACTATTACGAAAAAAATTTTTATAAACATTTTGTAACTTTTCACTCATTTTCACAGTTTCTCAAAAAATTTTTATCTTATTCAAGAGTTTAGTACTTTTATATTAAACACTTTCAAAAATTGTTATAATATGCAATTACATTTATTTACATAAGACACAATGTTTTATTGTTTTTTAATATTTTTTTTATTTTCAATAAACATTATTTTTTTACAAGTTGCTACCATTTCTTTGAATAACTGCAAAATTGTCAGAAATTCTATCAAGTTTTCTCACTGTCAAATGTTTTTTTTTGGTATCAAAAAAGCAATTGTAATTCAAAATTCAGTTAAATTTGCATAAATATTAAAGACCAAAATGTAATTTTATATTTAAACGCAATTTTGAATTTGATCTGTTTAACTTTTCTTTATAACAACTTTCAGTATTTGTATAACTTAACAAAATTATAAAAGATCAATGCAAATTCATCGAAACTATATCTGAAAATTTTGAATATGTTTTGTTCTTATAGTAAATCATCAAGTGCCTTTTCTATAATGTACCAAACTGAGTGATATCTATTAGAAGCTACCTTGCTGTTGCTGACTAATCAAAAAAGATAGATTATACTGTATATTATTGATATACGTTAGAGACAAAAGGCGCTAACGTGATAACTTGGTTGTTCAATATACGATACAATTTTTATTTTAAATTATCTATCAATTCTGACATTCTAGCTTTTGGAGTATGTGCAAATAACAATTTTTTTCAAAAAAAAAGTTTTGTGCAAGGTATTTTCTAATAAAAAAATAATACAAAAAAAAACAAAATGAAACACAAAGTGAAATAATACCGATTGCCAAACTGTTGAAATTTTCTTAAATTGTCTAAAATTTTAAAGATAACCAATAAAAAAAAACAGTCAAGATTTTTAAAATATAGATTATTTGTAAACTTTGAGACACTACTCACAGACCCAAATCACAATTAGTTATGAATAGCAAAACATCAGCCATAATATATCAAAAACGCAATGATCCGGTTTCCGCTAACCTTCTATTTTTTCTAACAAATTTCTTCAAAAAACCATTTTAATAAATATAAACAAGAATTTTTAATTATTTTCTATTAATTTCTGTAACTAAAAAAATTTCAATTTGCACTGAATATTTACAAATAATTTGACACTGACACTATAAAAAACGTACATAAAATAAAAATTATATATAAAAATATAAAAATAAATTTATAATTTTAATTATCAAAAACAAAAAGACATCTGAAATCTGTTGATGCAACAAATTGTTCTTCAATCTTCTAAAGCTTTGTAATAAAATAAATTATTTAACTCAGTAAGATGAAAGTGATTAATAAAACTTTTGTCATTTATGTTAATAATTTATGTTGTTGTGCAGTGCAACTTGCAGAAACCAATAATCGGTGAGTAAATGACATGTGACAAGCAGTCTCTCGATTTACACAAGCAAGTAGATTCTGTATGAAGTGCGTGATTCGACTAGCAATTTCAACTCGTTTACACCCCACAAAAGGAATAAAATATAGTTTTGAGGGTGTTTGGCGAGGATGTGAGCTATATATAGATTTGATGAAAAAGCCGTCATGTGACCAGACTGTGAATTACAACTTATTATTAGGTTTAACTTCATGATTCTGACAAGCTGCTATATACCTACGTAAGCTACTTCATATACTCTGAAATTGAGTTTATCAAAAAAATGCAACTCTGATTTGCACTGCTAAAGCAGTTTGCTACACGAACACAATAATGTCCGTAATTTCATGGCTCACTGTGAAGCGTATGATTACGTTCTATAACGAAGCCAAAATTTCCAATCTCTTGTTGTGATCTAGTATAATATAAATTGTTAGAGATAGTTTGGTCATTTACCTATACTTTAAACAATATAGCTGCCAATTTGTGCAGCGCTATCAACAAAACACCATCTTGAAACTATTCCTCCCTTACACTCTATCAAAATAATGTTTTCAAGCGCTTTAAACACATTATTAAGCTCTCAATCAATTTTTTTCTCTATCGGTTTCAAATATCAATAGACTTAAACCAAAAACAAAACAATATCGGTAGCCTGCAATAATAAATAACTTTCAATTGATTTTTAAAACACGATCATTTCTAATTTGACATTTCTTTTGCAAACAAAGGTTATAACATCAAATTAAGTAAACATGTTCATTTACGTCTAAAAAAACAGAATCTAGCTCTGTAGTTCAGCAAAAACATTTAAAACGTTGTTCATTTCTTCACACTATTCATTTTTGCGCTTTCTTAATTTTTCTAAATTATGCTCAAAAAAGTGCACAAAAAAAAGATGAAGTCAAAAAAATGTTTTTGACTTCATCTTTTTCTTATTTTTACAAGCAAGACGCGAGGCATTTTTTTTTATTTGAGAAGAAATTATCAAACAATAGAGAGTAGAAACCGTGTAGTTTGAGACAGACATAATATATACTTATTTATATCTATACTACATATGAATTTGCTATACATTGCATTATATTAAATAAAATCTTGTTAAGACACAACAATATAATATTACTAAAAATTGTATTTTTAAATTTATAAAATGTTGAGACAATCAAGTATTAAATGCATAAATATATTAATCAAACATATTATTGGTCTTTTTAACCGTTTCTTGTTTTGTTTATTTTGCAGTCAAGACATGATTAATCAGGTTTTACAAGGTTTTATAAACATTTCTCGGATTTAAAGCTTTTAGTCAACGTCTGAAAAAAAAACTATAGGTAAATTTATCTGATGAAAACACATTTTTTGTGGCTTGTTTTGATTATCAGCCTGACTGCCATAAAAATAAGTTATTGTCAATAATGAAATTATTTATAAATTGTTTAAGAAATAAAAGCAAGCCAGATTTTTTGACAAAACTGTAATAATTTTGGTTTAAAGTATGAATAAAAATCATGTTGTTATTTATCTAATTAGAAAATATGAAATTAATAACACTAGCTTCACATTGTCTCTGTTTCATAGATGAATGGTAAAATACCATTCTCTTGTAGCTGCTTTATTGTTTCATGTGTTTATTTTTAAAACAGTGATGTCTGCTTCCAGGCTTTTATAAGCTATAAAATATAGTAATATACATAAATTTACATCCTAGACATGCTTACCGTTTAATGTGTTGACTGTGGATGGTCCCGTGGGCGAAATTAAATTGTATTTAACCGAATAACGGTGGACAAAGGATCAGTAACGTAGAGTATGCGGGATTTGCACTACAAGAGCACCACAATAACCCACTGGTTTGTGGCTGCCTAAATTGCCTGTAAATTATAATTAATGACTGTTCAGTTTATTAATCTTTACAGCTTCGTATAATAATGCTGACTTTTTTCTGGAAATCTCCACAAACTCTCATTTTGTGAATTTGATTCCCTATAATATTAAATAAAATATTATTTTTTTCAAATTGATTGTTATGATAATGTTATTATATGCGTAACTATACACACACAATCTATTTCATATTACACTATAAAATTATGAATTTATACTCCACAAACCATGCTTATTTATTTTCCAAACTAATGCAGTAAGCTACTTCCTAAATCTCTGGGGGAATACACTGCAGTTTATTTCCACTCTTTTCTTTATTCATTTTGTCTAAAATTAGCTGCTTTAGTCACACTTTAACTGACATTTTAATTTATTTTTGATTAAAAAAAAATTGTTTTTTGACAATAACGACAGCTTATTTCGATAAAACTTAAAAATTTACAAACACCTAGTCAATGTTTGAATCTCAATAATGTAATCAAAGAAAAGATATAAATAGTATTCAAGTGTACATTTGTCTACATTACATTCAGATAACCGTTCGCTTGTGGTTTTATGTAAATGAATAAAAATTTGGTTACCGTAACAAATTTACACTGCAATAGCTTTATTTGCTAAAAACGTTTATGGGGGCTTAGAGTGACCGATTTCCTGAATTAAAACTAATAAAAAGAAAATAATTTAAAACCAACAGTTTCATAGCAAATGCCTATTGAAAACGAAATAAAACACACATCTAATTAAAGAATTCAGAAAAAATTGTAAATGGCTTCGTTCTACCATTTTCAATTAACAATCATACTTGTTTCACTTTCTACTATTCTTCTAAATTTTTTTCATAGTAAGTTATGTAAGTTGTGAGTTGTATCTAATAGAAACACATCTGAATAAACAATTTACAAAAAAATTGTATTAGACGTCTCCACAATTTTTCAAATTGTTTAATTTTATTTTAAAATGTCTAACTTCACTGATTTACTGATTTTTTAGACTTTTTCTATGATAACCTAATTAATTTGTCAATAAAAACACAAATCATTCCAACAAAAATTGCCTCTTTCGTTTTCAATAATTTTCAATATTAGTTTATTAGAAACCATAATTCCTTATAAATGTTTAATTTTATACTAATTTTCTAAATTTTTTTTATAATAATTTGAGTAGATCAAAAAATTTAATACAATAGAAGCACACAGAATTAAACAATTTGCACAAAATTAGATCTAGCGCCACCACTATATTTTCTACCGTTTTGATTAGAAACGATAATTTCTTATAAATGTTTCACTTTTTACTATTTTACTAATCTTTTAAAACCATTTTAATTATTTAAAAAACAATGTACTATCTAGTTTAACGTTAAATAATAGTTATTTACATAAAAATCAGGAAAATTTTACATTACTGAAGAGGAGCTAAATTGAAATACGAGGCACTTTGTGCCGAGTATTTTAAAGCTCCGAGTCAAGTAGGAGATTTTACTGACGTGTTTTGTATTAAATTTTTCCGGAAATCGTAAAAAAACGAAATTTACAAATTTTAGAATTTTTTTTGACAAATTTCACAAAAATCAAGTTTGTCAATTTTGTTGGCAACTATAGTTACTAGAGTATCTGTTTTATTTTGCGTCTTGTAAAGTTTTTACAGTACTAGTCCGGAAAACTCAATTTTCCTGTGCGTAAATAAGCAGGAAAATGTGGTTTCCAAGACGATTTCCGGAAAAAAAAACTTTTAAAATTTTTAATAGTATCATCTTTTATCCGTTTGAATATGATAGTTTTGTTTTTTCTTAATCCTAAATAAAAGTCATACATTAACTTTACAATAAAAATGTTACTTGTACACATTATAAAAATTGAGAGAAAGCTCAAGAATAATTGCTTATTCGTCAATTTACTGTTAAAGAATGCTTAAACAAAATTCTTTTTAATCTTTCAAAGGTCAAAGATAATTGCTTATTCGTCAATTTGCTGTTAAAGTATGCTTAAACAAAATTCTTTTTAATCTTTATTTAACCAATAAAAAACTATTTTTTTTATTATATGTAAGCTGAAAAAATTATTGCTAAGAGTATCGTCGATTACCTCTACTTTCAAATAAAAAAAATCAGATTAAAATCAGACATTTAGTTGTTACAAGGGGACAGACAGATAGACACACAAATAGGTGTGTCTATCTATAGACAAGACAGATAGACGCACTACAAACTATAATATCACTTTTTTTGGTCGGGAATCAAAAATAACGTTTTTGTATACAGTATCTCATCGAATTGAGTTTACAAGAAAAATTAACTTTTAATTTAACTTTTAAATTAAAAGTCTAATATAACTGGTTTGTACAATCAAAAACAATTTTATCATATTTCTATTTACATCAATTTTGGAAACTAATAGTAGGCTTTGAATTCAAAATTCAAATATAACGTCAATGTCAGATATAATTAAAAATTGTAAAAATCCTATAGTCAAAAATGTTAACATCGCAAGAAAGAATCTACTTAACTTAATGGGAAAAAATTATCGCTACGTAAAACAAGAATTTAATGAAAAGATTCTTAAAGTTGCTGTTTTATTTATTGCTATCAAGAAGATGCTGCTTCTGAGTTAGTTTTAGTTCAATTAAAAAAAAGAAGATAATTTATAATAAGGAAGATGCTGCTTCTGAGTTAGTTTTAGATTTAATAGAACATAATCTAAAACTTTTTTTGAAGAGACGATTCTTGCAGATAAAAAATGCATGCCTATGAAGCTATTTTCAATTATTTTTAACAGGATGGTTCTTTAACGCATTTTGCTTGTGTTGTTTGCAATTTCGAAGATAATCATATATTGCAAATTTAGAGATAATTGTAGAGGTGGGCCAGTTTTATGGCCGCTAAGAAGCCTTAATTTAACAATTTTAGATTTTTATTTGTGAGGAATTTAAATCAAATGGTTTACAAGGAAAATTTACCCTATAATGTCCAAGTATTAAAAAATCGGACAAAAGATGCTGTTGCATCTTTAACAATTGAGGAAATATGTAGAGGTTAGCTAAAAGTTAAAAAGAGTTCTGAGTTAAAATTAAACTATGTGCTGAAAGAGGTTGTGAGTTAAGCAGCAATTTGAATTCTTTTGTAATTATTTAGTTAAACATAAAAAAATTTTGGCTCATGTTTTCCTACATTGTTTTATTTTAAGATCACAGCCTAATATTATCAAAGTTTTGAAAGCAGATTCATCCATCTTGAATTAAGCAAAAATTATTATTATGTTGTCATTTTTTTGTAAAATTAATTTTATTTCTTGTAAAGTAAATCCGGGGATATTATGTACTTACAATTTCACAATTATTTTATCTACTATGTGTACATTATTATGAATAATGCAATCTGCTGCGTTGATTGTTCCTCTTTCTACACTGTCTACGCAAAACTTTTACCCACAATTACATTTTTCACTCTATTTTTTTTATTATATTAATTATTTGTGTATTGATGATAGACTTATTCTATTTTATTTGGCAAAAGTCCAAAGCACACATTCTTTATAAATAAATGCACTATTACACAAACGTTATACTTAATTCTTTTTTTGATTGACAAAATGTAATGCTTCTAACATGTCTAGAATTCTCCCTCTATAGTGTCTTGACTTTGCAGTTCTTGTAAATGTTTTACATTGATTTATTTAATTTATTTTTATACATATTTCAACTATGAGAAATATTATGTAAAATTTCTTGTTTAAACGACAAATAAAAAAAAATAAAGATGGTTTTAATTCAAATATAACAAACATTCTAACAGCATTCAAATAATTTAAACAAGATTTATGTAAAATGCATTGTTCAACAGTCATCTAAAACATAAAAAACTCATAGTAATAATTTATAAAAAAATTAAAGAAAAAATAATTTAAGTAGAAAAATATTTTAGCATTTGAGCAATAACTTAAAAGTGTTAATTGAAGACGCTGTATCTTAATAGGCTAAACATTTTCAGCCGGTTATACCAACTTTAAATTAACTTGAACTTATCTGACTCTAATCTCTGTCAAGTTGAGAAAATTGTAAATTATAAATTATGATAAATGTTTGTAATAAAACAAATACAAATGTCGGCACGGTTTTTAGCTTTATTTTTACTGTGGCATGTGTCATAAAATCATATCATACGGGAAATAAAAGAACGAGTGAAGCAATGACGCAAAACCGCCGCTTATTACACTTTGTGAAAATAAACTGTACAAACAAATTGTTTTGATACATAGTTGTCTAAAGCTGTAGATATGAGATTTTTATGACAAAGGTAACAAAAGCTGTATGTATAATTTTTCAATTTTAATAAGCGAGTCGCTCGCCACATGTTACGGGGCATGAGTTTCTCACAAAAATTTTATACAACATAATATAAAACATACTAAAATAATAAAGTAATTATTCACTTACAACGTTATTTTTAAAATTACGGAAGTGAAATTAATTTGATGTACCCATCTACTGTTAAAGCTTCAGAACACATCTCTACCAATTCTGTGTGTTACGTACAAAAGTTGATGCAACATTCAATTTACACTTTCGAGAAACTGTAACTAGTTTACGATTCTGCTCCAGTAGCACTTGACTTGATTACAGAAACTGAAAACACCTATGTAATATTGAAGACAATGAAGCAAGTTTATATTTACTACTGTTTTTAAATTAAAATTAGATCTAATAATTTTTTATTTTGATTTTTCTAATAGTTATCAATAAATATACTAACAACAAGTTTTATTTAAATGTTCTGATAAATTTTTTTGTGAAGTCATAATTTTCAAATATCTATATTACCTTATAGCAGCAAAATAAATTAAATTACTCCAAACGTGAAATAACTCTGTCTTTGTAAATGTTATTTTCTGGAATGGCTCAATGTTTTATATGCCAACTAGTTAAATTTATTGTATACTAAAAATAAATCACATTACAACTTAATCTCAAGTACGTACTCCAATTCCTAGCAAAGAGGTAAAGGGAGAAGTTGGCGTGAAAGTATCTAGTAAAAGGGTAAAATTTATTGCACTTTGTTTGCCTAATTAAAGCGAAGTTTGGTAGAGAATTTACATTTTCCATGACAAAACTAATTTGGGCTTGGAACCTCTGTATTTAATTAGCACTAAATAAATAGTTGAACAGAAATGCTTTTCGATTTTTTATAAATAATATGTAGAGAAAAACTTGCATTTTAATTTGTTCTAAAAATAAAAATTAGACTTTGATAAAAAAAGCTATTACAGAAAAGTCTTTAAATTTTAAACACTAGGAACATACGATGCCCAAACCAGATGTGTTCAAAAATACTTAAAGAAATTAATTTGAATGTTAATTTAAACATGTTTATACAAAAAATTTGTGATTATAGTAACAAAAATAATTTTCCTTATTAATTTCACTTTCTTATTTATTCATATTAGGTGCCACTACAGCTTATTTTACACTATAATCGACTAAAACCTACCACATTTCAGACCACTTTACGTGCCATGACATTTTGGCTCTTGAAGCAGCTGATATCACTAGCTCATCACACTGCTTTTGGTAGCGCCATTTCAATTCTTGCTTAAATTTGTAGTAAGAAATATATTAATAATGCAAATGTTGTAAGTAAGACAAGAAAATCACTAATTTTCAGAAATTTAGCCTGCAGATATTTTTAAATCAAAAATAATTTTTATAACGTATTTACGGCTTTTTTTACTGACTGTAAAAAACGTATTGGCTTCAGATAATGATTCAGTCTTACAGCGCAGTCGAATACTGCTCAAGTATATTCACCTTTCCATCGCTTGTTTGGATAAGTAATTAAGCGAAAAAAACAATTGTCTTAGGGAGGTCTTGTACCGATTGAGTTAACTATACTTTAGTTAAAATTGGTGTTTACTGCTTTATTAATATATAATTATTACCATTTGATAAAAGCACATTGTTTCAGTACCACTGTTACAGCAACGCGACGAATGTTTAACTCTTTTTCTTACCATGTTTTATTACAATTTTTATTAAAAAAAAAAAGATTATCAGAAATTGATATGGCCGGCTACCAATTCACACAAATTTTGCCGTTTTTACGGTAATTCGGACTAATTTATGGGACTAGGATTTTATTTCTAGATGACAATAGTGTTTGCCAATAGATTATACACATTCAGCATTGTAAGCTGCTTTAATAAAAAAATAGCTCCGACTAAATTTAGAATAATATGTATAATCACAATATATGTACAATAGATCATATGTGCGTGTACAAAATAAAAAAAAAATGCGTTATAACAAAGCCGAGGATTGTCTAACATAATTTGTATAACACAAATTTCACAACAATAAGAGAGGAGTATTCAACTATTAATAAGCTTATCAATTGTTTACAACAAACACAGATCCAGCGAATTATTATTTCTATTCAGCTTTACTGAAACAGGTTTTTAAAAATTTGAAAAACTGCATTTAAATGCGTTGCGTATAGTAACTGATAATCATCCTTTAAATAAATTTTGGTTTATTTAGAAAACTTTATTGCAGAGCACCAAACAATTAATACATAAATAATTCTGTTGCAAAATGTAGTTTTTTTTCAATTTTAACTATTAATTGTTATTGCATAAATATTAAAAAAAATTTTTAATGCCATATTTATTTAAAAAAAAACCGTTACATCATTTTTTTTAACATAAATAGGCAAAATTATTTAATTAAAACAATTTCTTGTATATGTATTTCTACTTTAATATCAACTTTAAATAATAATTAACTGTTCGAATTTAATTTATAAAATCAAAATTCTTAAACCTTTAAATAAAATTCAAAAAGAAATGTTTTTAATAAACAGTTGAAAAGTTTTAACACATTTTTTTCTCTAAAAAGACTCAAAGATATATTGATGAACCTTGGACAGCATTTTAGTATAATTTTATTTAAAAAATTAAAGCGTATACTTTAATCTCGAGGCTACACCGGTTGTATAATATTACCGCAACTGTGATTTTTTGGCAGCGGGTCTTAGATCGGTTTGTACTATAATTAGCTAAAATAACAACTCAACCTAATTTTTTTTTTGAAAACACAGAATAGTCGAATTTTGCCATATTCTTTTTTTTATAATACCATTGATTAAATTAGCGCCGGTAAGCTAAGCCGGTACTGCACGTGTTTATTCACAACTGACATGGAATGGATGTGTTTGAGCACAATGACGTGCATAAATCGCAAACATTTGCCTTATTTTCTAAAGGTGAAATAAATTTTTAATTATTTAAAAAAAAACAATAACTTTTCAAACAAGATAAAACAATTTTTTTATTTTACAACGTTCAAAAACAAAAACGCAAACTAGTTAAATTAATATATTTTTAAAAATCTCTACGCTACTGCGTAAGCGATTTTATGTTTAGATATTGTTATACCGGCTTTAGTACAAACCGATATAAAACCTGCTGCCGAAAAACACAACCGCTTTCGATTTTAGTTAATATATGCAACTTGTAACAATAATCATAGTTGATTTGAGATGTAAGCTAGTATGAAATAATTTCACATCTTTTCTAATTTTTTTATTCTTAATATTAAATTTAATTTTTTTTTGTTATTTTTGCAATATAGAAGTATATAATTATTATGTATTTTTATGTGGCATGATTGAATAAATAGTATAAATTAATGACAAAAAAGTTAAATTTTATTCTAATAAAGATAGATAAATATTTAATTTTTGAGATTGTTTAGATTTACGGCTTGATGTTTAAGCTTTCTACATTTAATACATCCAAAAGTCACCTGATTGATTGTATCTGCAAAATCTTTTTCTTAAATTCATTTTTAATTGTTTTAAATTGCCGATTTTAAGACAAATCTTTTTTGAACTTCTCAGTGACTATTAGAAAGTTATTTTATTTAAAACTCATCATAGTATATGACCAAACTAGTTTTGTAAATGTTAATTTAGCGCACAGAAAGTCCCAGAGTGAAAAACGAGCCGCTAACGAGTTTTCTATGGAGCACGTGCGTCAATATTCATTATAAAACGTGTTTTAAAGCAATTTTTCTAAATTTGCAATTTTTTTCTTTTATTTTATATAAAAATTTATACGCTCTAAAAAATTTTGTTGCTAGCGGTTTGCAACAGCAGCAAGTCATTTGATGTAAAATTCAATTTAAAAGCTTTTGATTGACATAATTTGATTTATTTTTAACTAAAAATTAATATTACAACAAGAACGGCTTTTAGGTGATCCACTCAAAATCTTGGAACATACCAAAACAACGACTTTTTTTGATTTTGTGCTTTTTTTTTAGGTCACTGAAGCAACAACTAATGTTACTGTTTATGGCTTGATAAGAAAAGTGTACATTATGGTGAACAAAATTATGAGCGTAGTACGGCAATAATTATTAACAATAACTTCTTTCTTTGGTTTTAAATCTGAAAGCATCAAATTTAAAGCAGGGTTTTAGTTTTTTTTTTTGTTTATTGTTTATTGAGACTTTAATAATCTTGGTGATATTTTTTCTAATGCTTATTTATTGATAAATATCAGATTGTTATATAAGTTTTTTAGTCTAATTTTGTAGTCTAATGTGTTAAAATTATTTATTATTATTTATGTCATGCTCTAAGCTTCTTTAATAATAAACAAATAGAATAGAGCTGTATATGAGTTGTATAAGCTTTTTAAAAAACCTTTAAAAGAAAATGGTTATAAACCAAATAGAAAGTCTTTTAATAAAACATTTGTATATATCTAATTAAAAATATTTAGATAATTTTGCCTCCTGTAACAGCATTTCTAAAAATTTCTAAAAAAAATCAATTTAGGAAAAGTAGAAGTTAAGTATTCTGTGTTGTATGTACTGTTCATTCACCATTCAGTAATGTGAATAGCACTCAACTATCAAAAAGCTCGGTTAGTTATATTTAAACAATAGTAGATAGATACAGCCTAAGGCTTAGTAAAAGACAGAACAAAAAGAGAAATAACGTAGATTCATACATTTCTAAATTAAATTTTGTTGAATGTTGCAATCGATGTGAAAAGAGAATTAAACAAAAGAAATCGGACAAAAATAGAACTAAATAAAATTGTGGCTTTGTAGCACAACATAATAAACAATTTTTGTATTTAAAAGTAATATAATTGAAGGAAGTGCTGCAAGTAATGTTAGATTACATTTTTGTTATGATTATAACCTGCGACAGCTTTATAAAAATTTTCATCTATAAAACTTTATTATCCTAATTTATAGAACCGCAGGAAATGTTCAAATACGAGAAAAACCCACGATCTCTAAGGGTTTTTTTCGTGAAAACCTATTTCAAAATTATAGTGTAACTGCCACTTTTGATGATTTAACCGGCCCTTGTACTTTTGTTTAAATGAGCTGTCAGCTATAAACTGTTAGTAATTGCAATGCATTAAACTTCAGTTAAAAGTATTTTTCTACTAAAGGAACATAAAAAAATAAATTAAAAAAGTTGCTTTTAAATAGTGCATAAGTAAAGATATATTGAACGTTCATTTTTGCTCTTCTATTGTATGAATGTAAAACATGCGATTGACCTATTTTAGCTTACAACGACCACATTTGCACTGCATTGATAATGATGGCGTATATAAAGGATAAAAGAGTGTTATTTCAAATGGCTTAGAAAAACAGTAATCAGGACAACTAGATAAGGTTTTCGTGCTAAAGTGCAATAAAATAACCACAACGTTGCTCATTGTTTTACCAGAAGTGACCTAAACCCTGTAGTTCTATAGCCAACTAAATAAAAAAGATCTTGTCGTTAACCATTCTCTATTATTTACTAGAAATCATTTTTATCTTAACAATTTTTTATTTAATTATTTAGTTTGTCTATATTGAAATCTTAAGCACATACGATATTATAAAGATTTATAATTTTTATTTTTATCAATTTAGAAACGTATTTTTTGTCTTCTTGGCTTGTGAATTTTTTATTTGACATTACCAAAACTGCAATTTTAGAAGCAGGCCTATCGCACCCGATGCGGCACACAATTTTAAAAAATATTTAGTTTTAGGTTTTAGCAACGTTTTCGCAGACCATTAAAAAAACATTTTTTTTACAAATCTAAAATTTATAATCAAAATTGCTGTTTATCAATTTTTTGTAAATTTTTACGTGGTTTATATGAAAAAAATTTAAAATTAGTTTTATTTTTTGGCGCCACTATCTGATAAAATGACGCACGTCAGAGAGTTTATAGCACAAAGTTTAAAAATGTTAAAAACAATTTATAAAATGTAACTGCATATTGTGGGTGTTTCTAAAAAGTTTTTGCTAATTAATTCCAAGGCTTTGACAATAGGTTTATGGCATTTTGTTGCAAAAGACATAGTTTTACGTTAATTTAATCTCATTAATTTTATATATTTGGTAACAAGCAAAATAGATGCTAGTACAATAAAACGTTATATTAATAGAACAATTTTATCATTAAATAAATACAATTTAAGAAAAAAATTATTTTAAAAGCAGATTTTTGTTAAATCGTGTTAAAACTTTTAAAACAATTAATTGCTTAGCAAACAGAATTTATCTGTAAAAATTGCAAACAAATATGTAATGAATTATTAGAGGCAATAGCACAACTGCTTAAAAATTACCAATAGTTTTTATTTATTTAGCAATTTTAAAAACGCGTGGATTTAGGAATACCTGAATAAAAATTATACGGCTAATTTTTAAGTATGATATATTAATATTAATAAATATAAAACTAATTATAAGTATTTGTTCACACTCATAACGAGTGAGCAAATAGTTTTCAAATTTCAGAAGATTTTGAAAATATTGTCCATGTTTTTGATTAAAACAAATCAAAATTCAAATGTCACAAAATTTTTACTTATCAAAATCCAAACTTAAAACGCTCATCCCTGACAAACCTTTTTTTTTAAATTTTAATAGTTTTTTATTATACGTAAAATATTTTAGGATTGAAGCGTATTTTTGTCAACCTAAAACGTCACGTTAAACATTAAAGTCTTGATAAAGCATCAGTGCAAATAATTATTATAATCAGTAAAATTGAAATATGATATCAAATTTACACTTGTCACAAGCTGATAGCAGGCTGTGACATTGCTTAAAGTTACGTTATGAAAACACGTCATATTGTTATATTAGCGTCATAAAAGTTTATAAAAATACTTAATAAACTGCATTTTTAAATTAAAAAAAATATGTAATCTATTGATAAAAAATTAGAATTGTACATGTCTTATATAATGCAAGATAATATATAATTATTATAGTCGATTCTTACTATCACTCGAATAAAGTTGCTTTATCTAATTTTCTAAACGTAGTATTAATAAATGTTTGACATATATCATGTTTCAAGACATTAGAAGCAATCTAAAATTTAATTTTTATTCACAAAACTTAACACTGGCTTTTATTCTCCCAGTTAACCACATCTTCTAGTAGAAAATTTTGTACGAATGCAAGAAATTTTCCTCATTAACACCTTTGCATTCGAGCGCAAATTGCACAAAGCCTTTTCAGCTTAAATTTAATTATGAAATATTTTCAAGCAGCGTTGAAATCAGTATTATTAAAAATGCGTTCTCTCGCTTTTAAAATTCTTTAGTCAGGCGCTTAAGAAACATTTGCCTAAAAAAATATATCAGCAGGAAAAAAATGTTCAAATAAGACCTGCATGCAGATGAATATTTTGTTGTACTTGAGAAATTATATTAGTTGTAGGAAAAAGTCTTTAAAGATTTTAAACGGCAATGAAATATTAAATTTGATTTAATCTGACTAACATAACCTTTGAAGTTTAATAAAAAATTAATTATTGAAAAAAATGTTTAACTATCAATAAATTTCTAAGATTGCTATTTTTCCTACATTAAAAATTAATAAAATCAAAACAATAGTAATAATTATCAATAGTGCACCCACATAAAAATAAATATTTTTATAAATCAGTGATAAATAAAAGACTTTCAAAAATTACACCAATTGATTGAACAAAATGGAAAATTTTTACTACAAAAATGTTATAAATTTACATTCAAACAAAACGATCATAGTATTTAGTGACATTCTTATTTTTACTAAATTGGCGTTGATTTGGCAAATCAGCTAGAAAATATTGCATAGCTATCTTAAAAGTGCACTTTAGACCAAAAGCGCTAATGTGCAAAACTATTTGTTTAACCAGCCATTTTTCTCATACCTTAAAAATAATTGTGTTAAGCCTGGATATCATTCACAATTTGATATACAATTTAATCATCAATTTTCTTTCACAACTTACAATCGGACTCCACTCAACACTAATATTTTTACTTGAATAATTTTTTTGAGAACAATTATTTTTAGCAATTTTTTTTCTATTTGATACAATATTTTTCAAAAATATATTAAAAAAAATTTTTTTTAGTAAATTTACTTTTTTTTCTATAATAGAATGGTTAATAAATATTTATCTAATTTTAAGTCGGCGTCAAATAAATAAACACGTACTACAAACGCTTGTATATAAACAGTATGCTTAAAAATATAGATAAAAAAGTATTTGATTTGAACAGCCTTGTTTGTGTCACCAAAAAAACCCCTAACTCATAAGATAAAGCAAGACATTGATATTGACATGTTTGTTTGGCAACAAATTAAAATTATTGAGATACTTTCGTTAAAGCGTAGGTCTAAAATATATATTTTTTTAATTTTTTGTTATAGTTTTTTACAGAAGTTATAATTTTACGTTTACACGTTTTTTATTATTTTTATCTTGGGCACCTAGTTATCTCTAGTCTAGCTTTTATTATCTTGTTCATGTAAGATATTTGCTGTAGAATTGTAAATTCTCTACTGGAATCGTATCAAACACTTGTCGGTTGCATTTTTGCTGTAATAGAGTTTTGTGAAATAAAAGAAATAAAACCTTCATTGTCCCGAAGGCACAACATCAGTGTTTCTAGATTATTATGTTTTTTGACAAATAATGTTAACAACACATTCCTTTTAATGCTTTTAGAATTTGGTAAAAAATATTGTATTTTTCATATATAATCTAATGAGTGCCTTGTTTGGCTTCCGGAAATTAGTTCAACATGTCAAGTTTTTTTGCATAAAAATCGTCGAAGTCGAAAACGGTTTAACAAAAAAAAAACGAGCCATAGAAAACTGTTAATTTACCGAAAATCAAAATAACACAAATTACATTCAACTAAAAAATCGCACAAATAAATTAATAATTAATTTTAAATTAAAAAAAAGTTACCCAGGTTTTGAGTACATAAAATAATCAAACAAATTCAACTGCTACAAATTTATATCAAATTTTTGTGACTGGTTAAAATGATGAATTCGTCGGTTCCTGGGACTAGTGTCTCGACCAAATCTATGGAAGAAATAGAAAAATTTATCAACAAGGATTCACTGAATTTACTTCTATATGGTATCGCTTAGGTATAAACTATTTTCACTCAATCTAAACGTGGTAGATAATATCTGACGACTTTTGAGAAATTGATTTTTGATTGATCACTACGCTAAAAATATTAAAATCTGATAGATCTAACCGCATAAAGTGCGATTTTCGTTCATATTATTCAAATTGATGATTTTTTTTTTTAAACAATTTGAACGATGACGTGAACATAATAATCCATTTTTTAATTGTTTTGCAAAATATTGATAAATTTGATACGAAAATATTAGAGATGTTACTTAATGATATGGGTTAATTAAATAGTATATTGTAATCCTAGGCGGCAAAGTGGTATTTTTCCAGGCCGAGAGAAGATATGAACTGGCGAGCCAAAGGCGAGCCTAGCCACTTCTCAAGGCCTGGAAAATCACTTTGCGGCCGTGGTTTACACATTATTTTTTATTCTACACAAATTACCTTATAATCGAACATTATCTTGAAATTGGTTTTAGGTTATTACCGCCAATCGCCAATTCAAAATGTCACACCTTGACAGATGTCAAAAATTTATGGATTACTTTACTGTTGTGATTTACACAATTTATCTTGCACAAAAGTAGTTATTTTAAATAAGATTGAAGTCCATTAATAGATGTGATTTAAAATTTTAACACCGCCCATGAATAATGGGACGTTTATAGTGTTTTTGGTGTTCAACTGTGTATATAGATTTTATTTCTCGTTTAGCAGCGACGCCTGGCGGAGAAAATAAGATCTTGTTTTCTCGGCTAGCCGTGAAAGTACAACATTTCTCGGCTAGCCTGGAAATAATGTACTTTTTCGGCTGTCGAGAGACGAGAAAATTTCATTTTGAGATGGTGTAGGATAAAAAATATTTTTTTTTTACATTACATAGCTTATAAAAGATATTGAAAGCAGCAAATATTTAGCGATTTTCGTATCAACAGTACTGGGCGTTTATAAATTATTTTAAATTTTAGCTGTGCAATTGAGCTTAATTGATTTTTATTGCTTTTGATAGTCCGATTCCTTTATTCGATCGTCAAGCGTCAAAAATGATCAAAATTATAAAAGTGGAAATAGCTATTTGTTTGCCAAAGGAAAAAAACAAATCATTTCTGACCCAAGTGCTTTATAATACAGTAATAAACAAGGGTAGAAAATGTTTTTTTTTTTGAGTTAAATACATAGTTTTTCTTACGCTGGATATTTTGCTTTTAAATCTAATAATGGTACTCGCTTTTAAAATTCAATTGTAGGTAATTGTCAAGAGAGCCACTGAATATGAAAAATATTGGCCTAGCATCACTGAAAGCAAACGTTAACACAATTAAAAAAAAATTAACAGTGAAAAACCAAAAAACCCTATGTTTGGCTTATTACCTGACGAATCTTTATAAGATCACTTTTCATTCAATTAGGAATAAATTCTCTGAAAAGTCTGAAAAGTTACTTGCAGAACTTTTGACAGCCGTAAATTGGACTTCTTTAGAGTTGTTGTGGCAGAAGTCTTATGAGCTCTAAAAGTTGTCTTGCCAACAAAATTTTTTGTGGAATTGAAGTGACGTCTTCTTCTGTGCCAGCGGCAGTGATTGTTGAAGATCAAAATAGATTTAATATTGTTGGTAACAGTGAAAACACTTTCTGTGGAATGTTTCTATTAGCTACAATTCACGGAATTACAGGTTGTGGGAATGTCAGCTCTCCATTTAATATTAAAATTTTAAATTAATAAAGTAGTTGTTATATAGAATTGAATAATAATATGATCAGTTAAACTGGAAGTTGCAAATCTTGCTTAAAATTAAATACGAGAAAAATTTTTAAAAAAAGGGAAAAATAGAAAAATGCTCCGAAGGGAAAAAAGTAACATTTTCAAAACGTCATTTAAAGGAAAAAAATAGTTTTTTTCATATACACCGTGGAAAATAGTATATTTCAGGTAAGGAAAAGCTTTCTGGCACATCACGAGCAAAGTTTATAAACCAAGTTGTAGGCTCGGTTTGCCAAAGGTCTGCCAAGACACTTTTTTACCATGATTTGAATACTATTTTTTTCCTGGCGGCAGAACATTGTTGTAAAAAAATTAATTTAAAATAGATTAGGGTACCGGTTTGGTATAGTTTTTGATGACAGTTTATAAAACAAATTATTCAATTCATTATTAAAAAGTTTGTTGAAAGATACCTATCTATAATAATAAAAGTCTGAAACACGTTTGTAAAGTTGTTTCGAAAATTGCGTGACAATAATTGTGTGAAAATTGTACTGATTGTAGAGTAATCTACGTGAAATTTATTTTTATCTTTATAATATAGCTCAAAACTTGATTTCAGTGCTTTAGTAAGTTTAATAGATATTTTACACGTGATTTACTTTTGCAGCTTTACTTTCGTACCGCAAATGAGGAACACCTTGTATACACTTTTAACCGGATAAAAAAAATTTTTTGGTACTTCTAAATCAGAAGGCTGTAAGATCAAGGGTTTGTGATTGCATAATAACATAAAGAGTCTTTTGTGTTTTGACTTATCTGATTTATTTATTGCATTTAGGATTTTGTAGTGGCGGTACAAAATTAAATCTTTTTATTCAGACAATTCTGATAATAAAATTATTATCGATATGGTAGCTGTTCAAAGTTTTTGTTTTTCTAATTCAAGCAATAAAATTAAGAGACCTCCACCGATAGAGTGCAAAATGTCAACATTTTTATTAAATTTTTCGACACGGTTTTCTCTGAAAGACGTCAATTTTTTAGTCGTAAAAGCCTTTTATCTTTAACGAAAAACAATTACGGTTCTTATTTTTCTCTCTGTTTAATAAAAACAAGTGAATATTAAATTTTAAATTATAATATATTTTCTAAATGTCGAATTTTTTAAAATATGATTTTACAATATTATTCGTTACAACAACATTTGGAATGAATAAACAAAGCAGTCTTTCAATTTCAAAAGCGAATTTTACGTTAAGCTCTTCCACGTACTTTGCACTTTCCCATAACAATGGTGTTATTATATGCTTATATTCGCAAATATTCTATTTAAGTTTGTTATCCAAACCCCTTTACTAAACCATGTGTAATATATCTAATTTAGATTTGCAAAACTCAACGGCGTGCAGCTTTGTACTCGAACGTGAGTCCAGTAGAAGCGTTTGAAACGGATCAGTGCATTCCACCTGAATAGTTTATGTTGATGCCTTATTATGTACGCTTTTGAAAAAGAAAGAAAAATTCAAATCTGAAAGTAAATTCAAGATAAATAGATCAGCAGTCGGAAAACTGTAATTTAATTTGCGAAATTTAAACCTCTCACTAGAAAATACTGTAAATTTGCCAGAAAGACTGTTTGCTGTTTGCAATGTGAGGAAAAGTTTTGTTTTGAAACTTTCTTGCCGGTTGTGATAACGCTACTGAAAATTATAACTTTAACATAAAGTTTTATATTTTTAATTAATTATGATATTTACATAGATTTTCAAATAAAATGTTTAATTCCAACTCAAATTTATTTATTTTCAAAAATTTGATTACGTTGTTTTAATTAATTACAGTGAGAGTAAGCTATCATTCTTAATAAACATTTGTGCAGCACGTATTTGTACCGAAATCTTTTTGGACTTTGGTAATGTCTCACTGAAGTCATAAAAAACATTATGCATTTTTTGTCTGAATATACTGCCACTTGCGTCAGCTTTAGCGGCAAAAAAAAAGACAGTAGGTGATTTGATCGGAGTTGCACAACTGACAAGCAGAACAAGCCTAAAACCAAAATATTGCTACATCGTTTGTCGAGACAGAGTATCTTCTTACTCGTTTGTTTCAAATTATATCTTTGAGAGTCAAAAATAAATGTTCAATTTAATAACCGCACTGCTTTATGCATTGTTATCAGAAATTTTTATACTTCAATTGTAGCTAGTTATATGTTGACTGGTTGCATTGGTATCATTGCTTGCATTAAAGATCATTCGCAAATATCCCACAAGTAAACGGTACATCTAGATACGTTCACAAAAAAAAATTGAGTGTGTGATTTTACTCAAATCTGTTAATACTCTACATAAACGTAAAACGTTTAAAAAAAAACGCCCAATGATTGGTGTGAAATCAGAAATAAAAAACAATAGTTATTTGAATCACAAGGCCGGAAACAGACATTTTGCAAAGCGAGTGATTTTGGGGGCCAACGCCAAAGGCCGAGGCTATCAAACTACAAGCCCTTGCTAAAGCGTTTTCGGGGGTGTGATTTACAAGATTTTTGGTGCCGCTGCCGATTTTTTATTTTTTATCCTACACCAACTCAAATAGTATATTACACTACAAGGGACAAAAGTTGAATTTTCGGCCCTGCGCGCCATAATGCCCGAGGTGAAGCCGAGTACTTTCGACCGAGGTATGAAGAAAATGAAATTTTCTCGTCTCTCGACAGCCGTGAAAGTACATCATTTCCAGGCTAGCCTAGAAAAGATGTACTTTCTCGGCTAGCCTAAGAAAAAAATCTGATTTTTTCCGCCAGACGTCGCTGTTATAAGAAAAATTAAAGCTAAATAAACGGTTGAACAGTCGTCACGCACCAAGGACACTCTAAACATCCCATTATTCATGAGCGGTGTTGAAATTTTAAATCACATTTATTAAAAAACTACTTTTGTGCAAGATAAATTGTGTAAATCACGACAGTAAAATAATCCATAAATTTTAGACATCTGTCCAAGTTTGACATTTTGAATTGGCGATTGACGGTAATAACCTCAAATCAATTTTAAAATAATGCTCGATTATAAGGTAATTTGTGTAGGATAAAAAATAATGTGTAAGCCACGGCCGCAAAGTGATTTTCCAGACCTTGAGAAGTGGCCAGGCTCGCCTTTGGCTTGCCTGTCCATGTCTTCTCTCGGCCTGGAAAAATAGCACTTTGCCGTCTAGGATTACAATATACTATTAAAAAATAAAAAAAAAATTTTATAAAAAAAATATTTTTTTTTATGTTATGGCAACGTTAAGTAAAAAATCCAGATGTCCTGTTTATTAAAAAAAAAGATTTGCTTTGACATTTCAAAAGTTACCTATTTGCGTTCTTAAAAAGGAAAATTGCTGTTTTCTGAAAAAATCGATACTTCAGCACACATTACGCCTTAGGCACTTTGGGGGGTTATAAATTAATTGTAACATTATACAATACAAACCGTTGTCGTTGATAAACGTCTGACAATTGACAATGACAGCAAGTGTCATAGTAATCATTTTCTAGCCAAGGCTGGCAAGACGGCGTTTCAGGCCGCTTAGAACACGTTGAAAGTTATTATTTGCAGGCGCAAGGCACAAAAAATAATTTTCACTGCTTATGAAATTTTGCTGCAATCTTTGCTGTATCAGTAGGCCAATGACAACTGCAGCCGCGTTGAATCTCTAATTTTTTGTACCAGTAGGTACAATTTTTCTGGTAAGTGAGAGAATTAAGTTTTAAGTAAACTGTTCGTTTTGCAGTTAAGACTAAAGTTTAGATAACAAATCTGAAAAATCTCTGTTTTTTTCACACTTTGTTTGAGAAATACTATAAATACTAAACTTTTCAATTCAACTCAGACCAAGTGGCAAACAAACAGTGTTATATTATGCTGTTTGCAGCTCCGCTTGCGTTACATATTGAGTTAAAGAAAGTTAAGACTGTCTTACTATGCAAACAAAATGGCAAAAAAGTAAGTAACATCAAACCACTTTTCAGCATCTTTGTCAATTTTTTACTGGAAAAATATTTGTTTGAAATTTGAAGCAATACGTGGCAGAAAAAAGCTAATATGTTAAAACCTTAATTGAATACAATAATAATATTTTGTAAAACATGCCCTTTACATGAAACAGGATAAGTGTGTCGCGTCTGCTTTCTAGCAATAAATAACTGGTCAAAGGCATTAAAGTTTCAAATCTCTTATTTCGGTTTGGTGTGTGTATAAGACATTAAATTGTGGAAAGTTCGGGGTTGTGTAGATTACCGTTAAATACCCGGCTGTCCGGTCAACCGCCAGTTCTCCCAGTCCAGCACGGAACGGATGCATTTCCCATTTCCGGTGCGCAGGGATTTATGTGGCGTCATTTATTCTGCGTTGATCCTATATACCGGATCATAACCGACCGATCTAATACCTACTTTCCAGAATAATGGCAGGTATTATAGGGTGTCTTTCTATTTTTTATCACTTTGTTATTAATTGGATGCCGCAGGTGTTAAACCCTATAAAGCTCTCTCTGATAATAGTCATTTTTTTTAAATATTGAGTTTTATATGTGTGGGTGTTAAACCTATTTCAATTTTTAATCTAGAATAGTAAACTGTCAGACGCATTATTTTTAAAATTTTATTTCAATCTTGACTATTCTTATAGCTTGTGATTCAATTCAGACTTCAATTCAGATATCCAATCTTATATATATATATATATATATATATAGTAGATTATATATACTCATATAATATAATATAAATATAAATTTTTTACAGTTTTAATATTATTAACAGTCTGAATTGAATCACAAGCTATAATAATAGTCAAGATTGATTATATATAGTTTTTCTCATGTATGACCACAATTAACTTTTATAAATAATTTTAATAAATTTGACAAAAATATGCTTAGAAGTATAGATAAAAGAATGTCTGATTTATTTAGTTCTAGAATATTATTGAAAGAGTTCTAAAATCTTCTTTACTACAAAACAAGCGTTTAAATTGATCAGACAGTTTTTTTATTGAGAATTTATAAAGAAAAACCGTATTTATCAGTATACATAAAACAGTAAACTATTTACGATAATAATTTGTATAACAATTTACAATTTTTCTGTTTTTTTATGACTTATAAGCAGACGTTGATTTATATTAAAATCTTTATAATGTGTATAATTTAAAGATTATTATAATTCATTTTCTTTAAAAAAGTATAACTTATACACAAGTACCCACACTCACACACACGGTTTTTGCCTATACCCTATTTTTTAGTAAAAGCGAATGCGCGCGCATTGTGAAAAACCTTACATTAAGCAACTTTGTTAAATTTTGCAGGATTTTTAGCAAATAATTAAAAACCTGCTGCCAATTTAATTATCTATAGTATCAATAGCTACTTATTACATCAGAATTTTATCTAAATTGTCAGTTTTACACGATTAAATCACAATTTCAATAATAATAATAATTGCACATTACACGCATTGTTCGCCCGGCGCCTCCACCATTATAAGTTAAAAGAAAATTTTACTCGATTTTTGATTTATTTTGCTTTGTGTATTATCCATTAACATTTATTTTAACACTATTTTATGATCATTGTGCTTAATGTACTCCCGGCACATCAATTTTTTATCAAATTGTCACCCACCATTGTCAATACAATGTTTATGTTTACATAACCTCACACAAGCACCAGACTTCTTTAAAGAGTCGCAATAGTGGAAGAAAATGTGACATCAGTTGCCAAACAGGACTTGCACGTCGTTGAGAAAAAATTGTGTTTGACAGTTGAAAGTGCGGTTATGATAAATTGATAAGTCATGCAAACACCGCTGTTCTATAAAATTATGTTGTGTAAACGAGACATTTCTTTGACCAATAGAAAAAGAGTGTTTCAAATGCGATTTAAATAGCCGAAGCATATAGTATAGTAACAAATTTTATAATGCTATATATATAATAAGCTTTATTGTTGCCTATACCGGCTTACATACTCTATCTACACTTTATTTAATTTTCTATTCTACCCCCCTGTTCTTCCTTTGTCCTCCTTTTCCTTCTCTCCCATACTTCTTTCATCCACTTTATCTCCGCTCCATTTTCTTTCAATATTTCTCTTCTTTCTGCTCTTTCTCTCTCCCTCATATCACTGCATTCATTCCACATGTGCTCTATTGTCTCTCTTTCCTCATAGCAGATTCTGCACAGTCTCTCTTCCTTTTCCATCCAATACCTATTCTCTCTCTCCTCATTTCCGCACCTGAACCTCGCCATTATTTTCCTCTCTTTCGCACTTTCTCTTCCCAGGTACACCGGAATCTCCTCTGTCATACATTTCTCATAATTCCTGTTGTACCTGGACTCTTTGATTTTTTCTCTTCTTTCTTGCTTATCTACATCCCTGTCTCTTTCGCTCGTTTCTGCGTTCATCCACTTGCCTTCTGTTCTTAATCTTTCCACTTCTTTACTTGCATACCCATTTCTTCTGTAATATTTTTCTCTTTCGTTTATCTCCAAATTTTTTTTCTTTTCTCTCCAACATTCGTTCAATATTCTACATTCTTGCCTTCCATTCATCCTATCCTCAAACTTAGTCGCTCTTTTCCCCGCTTTCACTCTCAGCTTGTTTCTCTTACATTCTTCTCTTACTATATACCCAGGGGTTTCTCTGTCCACCCCAAGGACCCACCTCAAATACTTCACTTGTACTCTCTCTATTTCCTCTTGCTCTTTCCACCCCCAAATTTCTGCCCCATACATCAATACGCTCTCCACCAAGCTCTCAAACATCATTATTCTCCTTTTAAAATCCCCTCCCCACTTCCTCTCTCCTATTCCCCATACACATCCCACTATCTTGTTTGCTTTCTTTGCCAACTCTCTGACATGCGCTTTGTTCGTAGCTCTTTCATTAAACGTATACCCTAAATACTTGAACTCTTTTACTCTCTCTATTTTCTCTCCCTCCCATTCCCAATCATTCTTTTCTTCTTTCCTCTTTTTTTTGTTGAACACCAGCATCTTTGTTTTATTTACATTCACTTCTAGCTTTTTTTTCCTCACATACTTTTTTAGGTTTGTCATCATTTCTCCCATCTCCCTTTCGCTTTTTGCTATTAATACCACATCATCTGCAAACGCTAGACTCCACACTTTTTCTCTTCCAATCACACATCCACCAGCTTGCGCCTTTCTAAACATTTCTTCCATATCCGCCATGTAGGTTGTAAACAACAAGGGGCTGAGAGGACACCCTTGTCTCACCCCTTTTGACGTTTCAAACCACTCACTCTCTTTCTCCCCTGCTCTAACTTTGCTTTTTGTTTTTACATAGATCTCTTCTACCTTTCTCACCAGCCACTCGTTTACTCCTCTTTTTCTCATATTCTCACACATTTTCTTTCTATCGACCTTATCAAACGCTGCTCTAAAATCTATGAAAAGTGTATACAGCCTTCCTCCCTTTTTTTTCATCTCGTTATTCGCTATGTGGTCCAGGATGTATACATTATCCATAGTTCCCCTTCCTTCTCTAAATCCCGCTTGGTTGTCTGGTATTACCTTCTTTTCCTCTATCTCTTTTCTCAGCCTTTCATTCAGTACAGACGCATACAATTTATACCCTGTGTTAAGAAGAGTTATTCCTCTGTAGTTTTCTACTCTATTTTTGTCTCCTTTTTTGTGGATAGGGCAGATTATGCCTTCTCTCCAACCTGTCGGGAATCCCTCTCCTCTCCACACTCCATTCATAACCTCTACCAATCTGTGTATCACACCTTTCGTCCCATACATCCAGTGTTCATTCTGTATTCCATCCCTCCCCGGTGCCTTCTTCTTCTTCAGCTTCTTTATCTGTCTCTCTACCTCCTCCCTTGTAATTTCTGTTCCTAATGGTGCTGCCTGGTTCGTTTGCATCGCTGGGTCTTCTATATCTACTTCTCTTTCTCCTTCCAGAAGATCTTTGAAAAACTCTTCCCATTCCTTTATTTTTATCTCTTCACTCGCCGCTTCTTTTCTTAATCTTTCTCTGTTTATGTACTTCCACACCTCTCTTTCTGTTTTAATAGCTTTTATTTCTTTATCTTCTTCTTCTCTTTTCTCTCTCTTTTTTTCTATACATCTTTTTCTATATTTTCTTTTTGCTTCTAAGAAGACTCTTCTATTTACTTGCTTTCTTTTGAATTCCCTTAGCGCTTTTGTAGCTTTTTTCTTTAGCTGGTAGCATTCTTTATCCCACCATTCATTTCTCTTTTCTGCTTTTTTCCTTTTTCTGCTTACTTCTGTTGTAGTCGTTGCCTTTTCTAGTATTTCTTTTAATTCCACTTCCATCTTCTCTGTCTCTTGCCCTTCGAATTTGACGTTTTTCAGCTTTTTCCTGTATTCTTTCACGCCTTGCTCGTTCCACACTTTAATTATTACCTTCTTCTGCTCTACTTTTGTCTTCTTTTTTTCCTCTGTTTGGCTATTTCTTCCTTCTAGGCTTATTTCTATTGGAAGGTGGTCTGACTCTATTCTGTCCCCTATTTTAAAGTTCTCTACTTTTCCCCACGCCTCCTCATTTGTTATTCCGTAGTCTATCACCGACTCCCCCCTACTATCTACATACGTCCACTCCCCTTCTTCATCCCCTTGTTTATTACCATTCAGTATCTCCCATCCCTTTTCTTCTAGCCATTCCATCAACTTTTTCCCCTCCATATTTTCTTTTGTGTCTTTGGTTTTCCTTTTCCCATCTCCTTTTTCTTCCTCCCAATTTCTCGCTCCTCTTTCCCCAATTCTTCCGTTAAAATCTCCTCCCATAAGTATGCATTCTTCTGTGTTTTCTTTCACTGTTTCATCTATGTTTTTTATTGTCTTTTTCATCTCTCTGCTGTATATCGTCATTATTTTCCACCATCGTTTGTCTATTTCGATATTTCTCTCCATGAGTCTCTCTATTTCTTTTTTTTCCTGGTTTTTTTCTCTTATTCCCTTTCTTACTCCCGTGACTATCCCTCCTGCTGCCCTTCCTTTCTTTTTTTCTCTCTTTGCCCCTTGACACTCCCAATTAAATTCTGGTGGTAGCCTTCCCTTTATTTTTTCCCAGCTTTTTTCTTCTATCCATGTTTCTACTAAACCTACTACGTCAAAAAGTTTCACATAATCCCAGAAATTGTCTTCTTTTTTTGCTAATCCCGCTACATTCCAAAATAGTATCTTTTTCTTCCCGTTGCTTATATCTTTATTTGTTTCATTAGTCTTCTCAGTTTCCATTGTACATTTGCCCGTGTCTTCTTCCTTGTTTCTTTTAACTCTCCCTTTTCTCCCTAAAAAACCTGCAGTTTCAGGTCTTTCTCATTCCATTTGAATGTTTTTCCCTCCATAAATATTTTTCCATATCCCACCGTTGCTTTTATTCTCTGTCCTCTCTTTTCTTTTGCGATTTCTCTTAATTTTTTCTGGACCTCTCTCTCCCTCTTTGTTAAATCATCATCTATGTAAATATTCTTAGTTGTTTCTTCTTTTCTTAACTCTTTTTTATTTTCCATAATTCTTTTCTTCGCTTCCCAGTCTTGGAGTTCTACTAGTACTTTTCCCTTCCCAATTTTGTGCCACTCTTTTATTCCCGTTTTTACCACTTTTTTCATTTCTTTTTCAATGTCTTCTTTTCCTTCTCTTTCTCCGCCAATTCCACTTATTATTATGTTGTTTTTCCTATTTTTCTTATCTGTTAGCTCTGTTTGTTTTTCTAAAGTTTCTATCCTCTCTAGCATTGTACCCTTTTCTTCCTCCCATTTCTTCTCTTTCTTTTTAAACTCATCTTTTATTTCTTCTATTTCCTTTCTAACTTCTCCGTTCTCTTGCCTTAACCTTTTGACCTCTTCTATTAATTGGTCTAATTTCCTTACCACTAGGTCCAAGTCTTTCATTTCTGCCTCTTCTATGTTTTTCCTTTCTTTTGGGGACCTTATTACTTTTTTACTAATGCTATATTATACTAATGTTTTCTAACGTTTATGTTTTTTCAATGATGCTACTCTATTATTGTAAGCTTTACGTTTGAGATTTTAATTAAACTACATTAATGAAAGATATTCAATTGGTGTAATAAAAATATTAAACCATCAAAACATGTCTCAGTGAATAAAAAATTTAACATAAGTTTAATATATATATATATTTGATAAGATTTTTGAATTCATAATGTAATTGCTTTTAGAACGTTTTATGGAAATGTCGAATATTTTAAGTCAGATAACCTCATATGTTTAAAAATTCCAGTCAACGCTCCAGTTCCCCTAAATACGTCGTTCCAATTCTACTGGTGCCTCTATTTTAATATACATAAAGAACTTTTAACAGCATTCCGTATCTATTAATCTTATTAAATTATTTAGACTTTATTTATCTAGTTGTGCATTTAAAACAACGCTTTTATTAAATTCCAACTCATACTACAAAATATTAAAATTTTTCAAATGATTATTGCAATTGCTAATACTGACAAAAAAGCTGTGGACTTCTATATCTTCTATGGAGTAAAAATCTAAAAATGCAGCAGTTGTGACCTCATATAATACTAATTATTAATTTTTTAATTAGTGAAAACTGTTCTACTTTATAACATGTCGGAACATCCAAAAATTGTTAAAGATTATACTACAAGTAATATCAACTTTATCCAGATTGAAAAATTGAGATCATTTGTTTTTAAAACTTCAAGTTTATTCTGTCGACACCAAGTGTCTTGGTGCAATAAAGCGTTAGGAAGCGTTGCTGAAATCAACTTTTAGTGTTATAAAATTTATTAATAATTTAAGTTTTAATTTTGAGTTCTATTAAAGCTAAGTTTACAAGTTGTCTTATTGTAAAACATTTTAGAATTACAATCAAACAAATTAAAAAAAAACAATTATTATTCTACTAGTTTTAGTAAAATAGGGTTACGTAAGCAGCTTTTCTTAAAAATCTGCTTTTATAATTCTAAAATTGTTGTTTAATAAACTCAATCCTTCAAATAATGACTTAAAACTATGTTGTGAATAACCTTCAATTTGCTTTTCCTGGCTTCCTGTTGTTTTCCTAATTTTTTTAAAATTTATTGTAGATCAACGACATCATTAAGTACGTTTTGTAAATTAAATTTGATGTAAATACTATTTGTTTTGTTCAATATTTTACAAATAAAATTTTGATAAATATAAATTGTTTTATTTAATACTTATAAAAAATTACTGTTTAATTAATACTAATCAAAGTAGGTCAGTCTTTCCAAAATTTTGTATAGAGTTATAATTTATCATTTTAAACAACTTTTTTAGTAACATTTTTCTGTACTATAAGCAAAAGTAGTACTTTACTTAAAAATAAAACAGTTTTCGTTTTGCTGTCAAAGCCAACTTGAATTTCAAAAACTGAAGATATTTTTAAAATTTTTCCACATCAAGCAAACTTTAATCCCATAATTTCCAAACAAGATTTAAATTTTTTGTCTATTACACCTCTTGTAACATCAATCTTAGAACACACGATAGTTTCAAATATACTGTGCAATCAAAAAGTCCTTCTATCAAGTAGGTGTTGAAATAAAGAACGTATGTTCATCATAAACTGACAGAAAATATTTATATGTTACAATGTTAAAAAAAATGCAATTATATTCTAAATTATTTTAGCCCTAAAGTGTTATATGGAAAAAAAATGCAAGATGATGTCTAATTAAATATCAAATTATTTTAGTTTCCAAGTAATTTTTGGGTCACGGCACCATTCTTTCTTGCACACATCCTAACTAAGCCAGCAAAACAAAGGATCTGACATATGTTAAAGATGTGTTCAAAAAGTATATTGCATAAGTTTAAACAAGTGAAAAAGATAAAACCTGGGAGAAAAGTGAGGTCTAAAAGACCATCATTGTTCCTCAAAAATGTTAAATCAACAGCAATAATTTATCATTGAAACAAAATTTACAAGAAAAAGCTTATGCACAGCATGCACTTTATATGGATAAACACCAATATCTTTTTTTAGGATGCTTTCGCCAGTTCCAAAAGACCAATCTACTGGTTGAGATAGTTTTCTGATCGACTTTAAAGGATGTTTTTTATGATACCTCGAATAATGTTCTCTTTAGACTTTATACTAGGTCTACCATTGCTTAGGCGATGTTGACGCTCTCAGTCTCGTTAAATAAATGGATGGTCTTGAATAAATAATTATAATTATAAATTATAGCCTGCTTAGCATACCCCATCTAAAAATCTGCAATACATGCAGGCATTGCGGATTTGCGGCAATTTAGTCTCTATTTTCCAAACGAGTACAGTTGCGATAGAGTAAGATTTGCTTAGAAAAATTTTGTGTTCAGCTGTTAGAACCATTTTCAACAATTAAAACAATTTCAAACTATAAAATATACTTTTTGTAATTTATTTTTTGACATAAGTAAGAACTATCATTAGACATACGTTTTCTATATCATGACCTACTTGACAGAAAAACTTTTTGATCGCACGGTATTTTAATCGCTTTAAGATTTTTGCCATTTGGCGTTTTAATTAAATATCTTTACCAAATTGGTACTAAGAGCACTGTATTGACGGGTCGGTTTAGATTTATTTGATTTTTATTGATTTATAAGCTAAGCAACAGAATGTAAATTTTTAATTGAAACAAAGAATGCATTGTTGCATTCAACTTATCAAATGCAGTAATCAAATGTTTTATTGTTTCTAATTTTACTTAAGCTTCAGAACACAAATTTTGAAGATTGTGTAGAAGGTATTTTTTTGATGCGATTTGCAAAAGAATAATGGTGAAGGCGCCGGGATATTGATAATAATATAAATAAATTACTTAGTTTTATTAAAATACAATGATTGTCAGATTGTATTACCTTATTTTTTTTCTGATTATAAATTCAACTTGAATACTGCATAACCACAAGACTAACAAACTACATCATTATCAACGATCTACTACAACTAACGTCCTTTGTGGCCTTAACTCCTAGAAGTCTTTACAAACCTGCACCCAATTATAACAATTTAGATGTATTGGCTACAGTGTTTCCGGCGAGGAAAGTTAGAGAAATTAAAAGATAAGAACACTGCAACTTTCTATTACTACAATAGGGAATAGGAAACCTACCTGCAATCTTTTTCAGCAACAAGGCACTATCCATGACAGCAGCACCAAACTCGGCCTCAAAGATGTCTCTAAAGTCTTAAAAAATTTGAAAAGCTAGATCTTATAAACAAAAAGCACGATTTGTGTTAATCGGCGCCGAGAGCTAATAATAAATAATAAAAGTACTAGCAGTAAAAACCGGCTTAAGCTCAGAACAAGTTCTATAGTGTAGAAACATTTTTATATTTATCATAATTTATTCTTTTATTGTTTGACAGAATATTGGCTTGACGTCAATTTTTAAACAAATAAATAGCAGAAAAAGAGTCTATACGATGATCAATTTTATTTTAAACAAATTATTGCGCTTTATGTGTCATTTGATAAATAACATAATTTTGCATTATACTATTTTAAAGCCGTTTTGACTTACATAATTTATTAATTCAATTTAATAATTTTATAACAAGTGAACTCTAATAGATATCTTTAAAAAATGCTTTAAAGTACCTTCTGGCTTTTAAAAGTTTAAGCTTACAGAAACATTTTCATATTTATCATAATTTATTCTTTAATTGTTTGACAGAATATTGGCTTGACGTCAATTTTCAAACAAATAAATAACAGAAAAAAAGTCTATACGTTGATGAATTTTATTTTAAACAAATTATTGCGCTTTATGTGTCATTTGATAAATAATATAAATGATGATGGTATAGAATTGGCGGCCAAAAAGTTCAATATAAATCGTCGTGCTTCAAATTTCTTTCGCGTTGGAAAGAAATGTAAACTAGAATCTATAACAATAAACAAGTTTGGAATCTCTTTTGAAACGGGGAAACCTTTCTGCAGTAATATGATGCAAATTATAAAAGAATAACTTATCTAACAATTAGAATAGAAAATTTGAAGAAAATATTGATATAAACTTTTTTTATAATAATTTAAAATTAGAGCAAAACTTTCTGATTGGTAAAAAATGTTTGAACTAATCTTTCAAACAATTATGTAGCATGTGTGATATAAGTGTGTTTATATTCAAACGTTATGTAAACTTTTCTCAGAGAACGTTTTAAGCACTTTTAATAAAGAAAACGTTTGTGAAAAAATTCATTTAAATTGCGTTTTCGCTTCCACGAGCGCACATTGTTCTGTCAGAGACGTCAGCTAGTGCAATCGTAAATTGGAATTTAGTGGACAACAGCCAAACTAAATTCCTATTAGAAAACGTATCCCTTTAATTAAATATCGGCTATCGTGCGGCAGCATATGTGTGTATGGAAGAATAAAGAATAACACAAAATTTAATCAAGTTGTTGGGTCGCAAGGGGCATTGATTCATGATAGAAACTCGACGAAGAATAGAATTTATCGCGCGCCATTACTACTACTCGGATAAAACTTGCACAAGCCGAGATGTATATTTCGATTTGAATATTCTATACCTTACCCACTATTCATAAATAGTGAGAGAATCCAAAATGTAAGCTTTAGAACGTTTTATTGCCTGTTATTCGGCTTCCATCCAAGAGGAAAAAATATTGACGCCGAAATTGGAGTTATTAAATTAAGCGTGGCTCCATTTAGAAACGTTCAATGGACTCCTAAAATGAGATGATTGATTATATTCCAAAATCAATTGCACTGTTCAAACTCTTCAAGCGGGATTGCTATTTCATCAAATCTTAATATAATCTTTATAATTTTGAGTGAATAAGTTTTTTTTATAAATTCAATTTAATTTGTCGCTCGATAAATCTTTATATTTTTATAAGACAACTAAAACAATATTTAATTTTTATGTGATTTGTCTTAGAATAAACACATATTATCTAGTAACCTTTTGCGTAAGATGATGTCATATATGTGACATATTACTGCACTAATGAGGTCATAAATTTAAACAATATGGTTTAGTTTTAGGTAAATTATAATTTACAAACACAAATTGTTTCATAACAAAACATGTTGATTGTTACTGTTACTAAAACAGTATTTACAATTAATTAACTTGCAGCTAGGAGATATTGACGGTTTTTTATTAATTACATTTGAATGTTCTTCTTTTAAGTTTGTTCAAATTATAATTTTTACATTTTTTTTGTCTTCAAATTTTTTTTTAATTTTAATACAATTTATACATTTTTCAAATGCTTTCAAAAATTAGAAGTAGTCAGTTTTTTATAATTTTACCAATATTTTCCTTAGTGACCAAAAAAAGCAAATGTAAAAAGATGTCTAAAATCTCATATTCAGCAGCAGCACCATAGATGCTGCTGCTGAATATGAGAAATACTTATAGAAAATTAAATGTCTTTTGTGTATATAAAATAAAGTCTAAAACTACCGAAGAAGTTTGTGATAATTATAACATTTTATTTAAGACATAAATTTAATGTTTTTTTAAATACACGGCTGATCTTAAAAAAAATTATATCGTTGTTCGATATCGAATTGTGGTGATAGAAATTGCAACACCGTCTTTATTTTTAGAAAAATATTGGTTAGTCTTGGCTATTTTTTCTGACAAAACATCAGAAAAAAGTTCTTTACTGCTCCGTGTTGCCAAGAATTTGCTACCAGATCGTTGATTGTTGACTCTGAGAATCCAACTTGCACATTAAAATAACAACGAAAAGCACGCTGAGTCAAATAATTTTGTTTTTGAGCTGAAACACACAGCACAACGTTTTTTTTTATTGTAATGGTTTATTTCCGCTGACAGTTATCTTAGCGCTCTGTTTTAACCATCCTTCACAAACTTTCTCTAACATGACAAAATGACTTTATAAACAACTTTAACCTTACTTTTGTAAATATAATTATTAATTACTATAACGCTACTTTAAAACATTTTAAAATCATCTTGACAAATCTAATCTGTTTTAAATATTATCCGATTTTTTTTTACGTTTATTTTGATAAATAATAATAATTACTGAGAGAAGTGACAGACATAACTCTCATTTTCTAACAATACTTTTAATTGCTATTACCACATTTCATTTTGCCGTAAAATTTTTGAAATAATTTGTAATTTTCTCGAGTGTTAGAAATATATGTTATTAAATCTAATATTTTTTTTTTAATTTGGCGTTGAAGATTGCCATAAATGCTTAACTTTGAATTGTAAAGATATCTCTATCAAAGAATTAAAGTGACAGTTATTAATTTAAGATCTGAACCTAATATAATCTCACTTTTAATTTAATGAATCGATAGTTCAACACGTTAATAAGATTAAATTGAAAGCAGTAGAAAGCACTTGTAGTGTTATAACATAACAAACAAAAAAAATAACTAAAGATGGTTTCATTGGATGGAAGAATCAATAAAGAAAGATGGTTTATAACATAGACGCTTTGAGCAATTGCGTTACTGACATTTGCCAATAGCTGAGGATTATTATTAATATCATCGATTTTGGCCACTATTGTCTGACGCACCTCATTGAGGTTACTTAAGCGTTGCTAGAAAATCAAGCTCTTTAAATAGTGGCCATAGCAAAAAAAAGCCAAGTGAAGTAAGGTCGCAGGATCTTGAAGGGTTAGTTATGGCTGTATTTAAGCTAATAACTTGACAATCAAAATTTTTTTGTATTGTATTTAAGGTCTCTCAAGTGGTATGTGAAATGACACCGTCTTACTAAAAGTAGCTGTCCACCATATCATCGTTATAAAGCTGTGCAAAGAATGGCTTTAAAATCCCCTCTCGGTACCTTGCAGCAGTCAATGTTCTATTTAAAAAAAATAACTCAATAATCCTGCGCTTTAAAATAGTAGCTTATACTTCATACTTATACATTTTCTTTCCGGGTGCAGTAAAACGTCTTCAATAAAATTAGGTTCTTTAAAACTTCACATTTGCATATTTTGTGAGTTTACATAACCGTCTAAATAAAACCAGGTCTAATCCGTAAAGCAACTTAAGTTTAACATGTTTCCATTAAAAGTGATATTGGATACGTACAAGATAGTCAATAGAAAGGAGTTGATAAAATGTTTGCAGATAATAGAGCTACAAGTAAATATCCTTTTTAAAAATTTGGTGGCAAATGATGGTTGATAATTGAACTTGTTGTAAAAATCAACGTAGAGATGTTTGTAGCGCTTCTTCCATTATTTGTTTTAGGTTTTTGATAACTTTTTTTGTTCTCTTTTCAGGATGATCAATACCCTTTTTACAATCACACAAGCCAGTCTTGTGTGAAATACAATGAAAAAAGTTGAATGCAATGGGTTACATTATGATGAAAAGTTTAGGATGTCAACCCTGCATCGGGAGAAAAATTTTTGTGAGAATTCTTGAAAACAAGCTTGGACTGAGTAGCCGTTACAAAAATAATATTCCACAACAAAACTTTTCTGTTCTTGTAAAAAAATAATTTAAAATTTAAAAATTAAAAAAATTGAATAATTATTTTGACATTTGAAACAATTGTTTTAAAAATGATGGCTTGCTTACACACAAACTAACTCATAGGCATGGCCAGCAATAATGTTAAATTCTACAAAAACACTTGTTATATGCTATTTGAATGCAGTTCATTTGAAACCAATCACAGCTTGGCTGGACATTTACTAAAAGGTCTTTTGTAAATTGTAATACGTAGTAAAAAACTATTGAAAACTTTTTAAGTCTAGCTTGAAAGCTAAATTACTACATTTTAATGTCAAAAGATACTGCCGACAGACACAAAAAAAAATGTTAATCAAAGAACTAAGTTATCGTTAGCGTTTTAGTCTCTTTACGATTGAGTAAGATTAAACCCTTCCCAGTCAAAGCAAATTTCTTTATGCAAGATTTGTTTATTCAACTGCGCTATTTATGCAAAACTAATTTGAATTTTAATTGTTAAGCTTTACTGATGCTTGTCAATTAGCAGAAAACGTATTGGAGTCTACAAATAATTGTTTTGAATAAATTTACTTTAATTTTATTACATGTTTGGCTCGCAATGTAAAAGCATATAAAAATATTGCGTATCTAAAATTTGCATTTTAGACCACAAGCGCTAATGTGATAACTTGATTATATTAATTTTTGCTATTATTGGCTTCTACCGTCAGTGACTTTAGCATTAAAGCGTAAAAGCTTGCCGTTCTAACTTAGACTTAAAAAGCTTTGAATAGGAGTCAGGACATAAGCGTTCTTTTCGAGTTTGTTGTCTGAAGCTTCGGCAACGGATGGGTTTAATTTAGGCTGACAGGTTAGCTTAGTCATATCATGGACGCATAAACGACTATACTATACGATTAGTTGGCTACCCCCCAACGTGTGCGATGTTGTGTCAAAGAAAGAGGATGTAATTACAGGTCCTTTACCGTGGATGTCACTAAAAGAGCATGCGTGGATTATAAACCAATTATTGACGTGTGTCTGACAAACTAATAAAGATCTGCTTTAGCGTACTATTTTTTTATCACTTTTTTTGACAAAACAGCATTATCAAACTAACCGGATAGTTGTGTATATGTCTGTGAGTAGTTTATCGTTCTATCGATTGAATCACCAGAAGTAACAATTCCGCCAATTTTTTTAAGGCAATCATTGTTTTTTGTAGATTACTCTAAGCTTGAAAATGTTCAATAAAATTAAACACAGTAATTTTAGAGATAGGAAAAGGAATGTTAATAATTGCTTTGAATAATTTGTTAAGATCTTCACTTTTCCTCTGTACTGTGGAAAAAAACTAATATTTATTTTTGCGTTTATAACAAGGTTTCTTTAAAATTTAACGTCATAGTTGGTCATGCCTATCAGTTTGTGTAAATAAATCATAATTTTCAAGACAATTGAAATGTCAAAATAATGACAAATTTTCTCAATTTCTTTATTTTTGAATTTAAAATGGTACTTTTACAAAAACAGAACTTTTTGTGGTAGAATCTTATTTTCGTAACGGCCATCAAGTTGATGGCCGTTTTTAATAGAACCATGTCTGCTGCTAGATACCAAGAGGAGATTTTACAGCGATTCCTTGCACAGCTTTATGACAATGAAATTGTGAACAGGTACTTTCAGCAAGGCACTTTACATACCATTTACGAGGACTTGAATAAGATACAAAAAAATTATGATTTATCAGTCGAAATACAGCAATAACTTACCCTCTAAGATCCTACAACCTCACTCCATGTGACTTGTTTTTGTATCTCTGTTTAAAGAATTTGTTTTTCTAGCAACGTTTTGAGTTGCGTCAGATCAGTAACGCAATTGTTCAAAGAGACCGCAAATGTTTTGAACTCGGTAGACAACATTTTGATTATTTGTTATAAACCTTAATTTCTTATTAAAGCTCATTTTTTCGCTTCTTATAACACTATAATTGCTTTCAAGTGATTTTAATAAAATCTCGCATCGTGTTGAGCTATCGATTCATGAAATTGAGGTTAGGTTAGGTCAGGTTGAAGTCAGGTTAAGTTAGGTCAGGTTGTTATAAGACTACAATTGCTTTTAAGTGCTAATCTCATAAACGTGTTGAGCTCTAGATTTATTAAATTATAGCATCATTCATAGCAAGCTTCGACGTCAAATCGAAAAAAAAAACACTCATCACCTCACATTGGACTCTAGTCAAAGTGACATTTCTTATAATTTGGCAGAAAAGTAAGCATTTTCTATCATTGATTTCAAGATCTTGCTATTACTAAAAATTATAAAAAAGCTCAAACTATATCCTGTACTGTGTAATCGCTTTGTAAACACACAAATTGTTTTTTTCTTTTAATAAATTACATTATCAATAGTTGCAACGTATAGAAAAAAAGCAGTCCTATGCAAATGAACTGAGCTAGATTCATTAAATTTATCTTTAAATTGCAGTAATATAAAGCCTGGTCCGTTAATCCCATTAGTTTAATTTTACAAATTTAACTAGTTAAATGAGACGTAAAACGGTCTTTTGAATAATCTATTTAAATATTAGTTAAATTAGATTTGTCTCAATAAGTTGGCATAGCTGATAGTGATGTGATAACAGCAAGGATATCAGTTTTACTGTTACAGTGTCTACTACGTTGCAAAATCTTTTTATAATCGATTTCAAATAAAAAGCGCACTTTTAGACGACTGGTTTTGATTATTTTTTAAATTTACGTGTCAATTTCAGGTTAATTTTGCAATTATCTCAATTGTAACCGCGTTTGTTTTGTTTGGTTGATTATAGTACGTGAATTATTATTAATCCTTACTTGTTCTTTGGTTTAAATACATTTAAGAAAGAAAAAAAAACATTTTTAATACTTTGTACCACTTTTCGTAGCCGCAACTGTACATCTAAACACACAACGATGTAATTTGAATGTTTAATTTTTGTAAGCAGTTTGAACAATATTAGCAATAGTAACAGGAATATGGCGTTATGATTGGCATATGAATTTGTGTGAACAGACGATCATTTTTAAGATAATTGCTTCATATGTCAAAATAATTACTAAATGTGTAATTTCTTTATTTTTACATTTAAAATGGTTTTCTCACAAACAGAAGATTTTTGTGGTGGAATTTTATTTTCGTAACGGCCACCGGCCATTCATTGGGTCAATTTTTTTAATGAAACATTGACTGCTGCAAGATACTGAAAAGAGATTTTACATAACGATGAAATTGTGAACGGCTACTTTTCAGCAAGACGGTGCCATCCTACATACCACTTACAAAATCCTGAATCGTTCTCTTAAACGTAAACATGGAAAAGGTATAAGAAGACTCAGTCAAATGATATTATTAACTATGATATAATATATGACATAATAGTCAATTATGACATAATAGTCAATTATGACATAATAGTCAATTATGATATTGACTATTTATTATTCAAGAGCTTAAAAGCTATAATTAAAACTAAAATTGTTACCGTCTTTGAATGCCATATTAAAAAGACCAACAGCACAATTCGAGCTGATTCGAGCAAATCGAAATGAATAAAAAAATATTACATTTACGTTGGTAGCTATGAATACCAACACCAACCTCTAAAAACATCTGTTAGAAAAAAAGTGCTTTAATAGATATCTATAAAAGAATCCAAATTGAAAAGAATAATAAGCTTATTCAAGACTCAAACTCAAAAACACTGTTGAATTATTACTTTTGGAGAGCCATTAATTTATAGTGCATAAAAGAAGAAAACAGAATATAAAAACATAAAAATAAGTAATAATTGTGTTTTTAAATCAGAAACTAAAAATTTTATTTGAAAGGTGATGATAAATAGAGATACTTGTGTACCAAAACGCTTGTTACCAGTTACTGCCGTTAGAAAAACCGTTTAAATACCTGTTATAAAAGGCTTTTCAAACAGCAATAGACGACTTTTTTTAAAAACAATTATTGGAAATGGTTAATAAAGCTTAATCGTACTCTAATAAGTGAAACATTAAAAAAAGTTTCTGTGCTTGTAAGTATTAGTTAGGCAAACGTATGCTAAAATTACTACAAATTCTCAAATCTTTAGGCATTTGTTTATTAAGTTACTGTATTTTGAAGTGTCAAAATACATTTACATCTGCATAACAGGATTCAATAATGTGAGCAAAAATTTGGTCATTTGTAAAATAATGTGTTCCGGACCGCTTTTGCATTTTTAGATCAATTCAGGCGCTCTTGCTATGCTCATTGATCGCTGGGTTATTGGAAAGGCGGGCCAATTTGAATAGAAATTACACTTCTTATATAACTTTTATCGTCATTTTTTACAAATTCTATTTAAAGTTCGGACGGAAATGTTTAGAAGTGAATCCAGAAATATGTTGTCTTATTTGAAATTTTACGACACAGTTTCAAGAAATTCCTATTCGCATCAAAAGAGTCAATAATATATGCTTAAATCAAATTTTCATTATACTCTAACAAAAGCTCATTGCAGTAAATTATTACAGAGGTCTTGTTATTAATGCTATTTTAATGATGCACTCTAATGAAATTAAAATTACACTAATGCTACTTGAATCTCTAGATAGTTGACAGTACAAGTTAGCAAGTAAACCAATACAAAATTAATCAGGTTCCTAAGGATAAACACAGAATAAACATGCATTTTTTACAATAATAATCAATTGTTATCGTCACCTTATACTTACTAAACATTTTTTTTAAATTTGTTTTAGCAGTAAATTTGTAACTATTCTATTAAAAAGCCTGATTAGAAATAAATTGTTGAAATTTTAACAATGTCTGACAAGCCACAACACATTTATGAAGGCTTATGTAAAACTACACGTTAGAATCCTACTGTATATAATGCTTAGTTACAGTTTACATTTGAAAAAAAAATATCTAAAAGAAAAAAAAATAGATTTTTGATTCTTTAGAATTCTTTTTTTGCTTACCTATTTGCAAAAACAATTATAGACGTTCAAAGCTACAATTAGTTTTCTTAAAGCAAAAAGTTGTGTCAAATGTATTTTTGAGATTTCAAATGTTTTTGATTTCATACACTAAGGTGAAATACGTAGTATACTGTAGTATTAGTCATTCTGTTAAACTTAAACTTTGCAAAATCTAAAAAAAGATTTTTTTATTAATATTCAAAACTCTGCCTGACTAAAATTGCTTAGTAATAAAAATCTGCGCAGCCTAAAGTATACTATTTTTAAATATTTTATTTGTTTTATCAGGTACTAATCACCAAATTCCTTGAAACACTTTTCATCAATTTTTCGAGATTTTTCTGGCAATAAATCTACATTTTGCTGCCGCAAAAATAGTTTAATCACACATTTTTGCAATATTTATTAAACAGACTTAGGAAAAACGTCCAGAAAATGCAAACACAATTTTTCGATGTTGACAAGAAGCAATACGGCTACTCTTATTTATCGGTCGTCATGATAATTTAAAAAAAAATTTAATATGCCATTCAGATTTTTATTTCCGTAAATTTAAAATGTCATATTAACAATTATTTAATTTATTTTAAAAGTATTTTAATTAAAATGGTTAGATTGTGCTAAAAATATTATGAACCTTGGGAGTTAGTGCTTTTTTTTCTTTAGAGCATTGTAAAGTCTTTGGGCTACAAAAGCACTGCGGAAAAAAATTATGCACTTTTCTCTCTAGCTGCTATAATCTACTATTGTTATTATCTCTTGTCAAATAAAAATAGCTTTAATGATTTTTAAACTACAGTTTAGTTTTCCTTAATACTCAATAAGCTAATTTTTTTATGACTATCAGGTTGTTTAATACATACAGGCTTTACGTCATCTCTTCCAATAATACTAAACAAAAATTATGAGATTAAACTAATGAATAATATATTATTTTTAATTGAAAAATTTAAACCATTTTTTTTAAACTTACATTGTATTTTTTAATGGTAGAACTATTATGTCACATTTTAAATCAATATCTATTCTAAAATACAATATAATTGTGTAAGCAATTTATGTGAAATTTACTGTTAGTTACAAGGTTGTCAAAAGTTGACATTACAACTTTAAGGCATTAGCAGAGTATTAATATTCTTCAGGCACAATATTCTTCAGAGCATCTTGTTTTCGAGCCCTTTGCGGTTGAGCATTATTATCTATAAAAATAAAATTATCTCGAAAGCAAAGTGGCAAACGGAACGACGTATGGTTTCAGAAATTTTGTAATATGTATATACTTATCATACAAACATGTCTTTTGTATAGATTTACAATAAAGAATTATTGCTATCAATCGTCAAAGAGTCAACAAGTCAACATAAATAAATACCTGATCATGCTAAAGCAGAGTTATAACAATATTTGAAAAAACCAGTATATTATATAAATATTTTATTAGTTATTATTATTTATTATTATTATTATTAATAACAAAGTAATATAAATGATTATTACATAGCGGGGGAGTGTAAAATGAGCCATTCTTTGTTAATAACGTACAGGGTATTTTAGGAGATAATTAGTAATTAATTTGTAAATTATTATGATTACTTATTTAGCTGACCATGAAGCACCATATTCCTTCCATTTGAAATTAGCAATATCTTCTGGATACTATAATCATTTATAATACCTCGGTATATTTAATATAATAAATTTATTATTATGAGTAAATTGTAAATCAATGTTATAATGTCAATTATTGTTATTGCAGAGTATTTGGATAACTATGCTTATTTGGTGTCATTATTCACCGTATTGCTCTTGGTGAACTATCGTCCTTTTGTCATAACAGCCCATTTCTAGCCCCAGCTACAGAAGATAATTTTTATTTTCAAAAACTGAAAAATCATTTAATTGAAAATGTTTAAATTTACGAATTAATATCTTTTTTTTACAAAAATAAAACAAACTTACTTTTTCTTTAAAATTTTAATTCTTTTGCTTATTTACAGAAGCCAATATCTCGCTTATAGCATTTATTGTTGTGTTCAGCATCAAATATTCAGACAGCAAGCTTAATAACTTTTTCAAGTGTTGGATTTAAAAAAAAAATATGCCAAATTTCTCAGACATATTAAAATTCGTGAATTTTTTGCTTGCATTTTTTATGATTTTAGCGATCAATTTATTAAAATATGAGCAATACAAAAAGGTTTTTGTTTGCTCAAAGGCGCTTTAATATCAGCAACGTGCAAATAATTATTAAAACGTGAAATAAAACTCTACAATGGTTAGAATATTCAATCAAATAAACTTTATATTAGAATTTTTAAATTTGAAAAAAATTGCAATTGTTAAAATATTTCTTGAATAATGATACTTAATAATGAACGATTTTATTAAAGCCTAGTTCATAATCTGTTTAGTTTACAATATTTGTCTACAAAAATGAATTGTTCATTTATTTCACATTACTCATTTATTAAACATTAATCTTGTCTCTGTTTGACAATCTGAACAATTTGGTGTAATAGAAAAGGCTTTTTATCATTGTGGTAAAACTTAATAAGACAACACAAATTAAAACAAAACGGCTTAAACTTTTTTAAATATGTTTACTAAGAAAACAAGTTGAAAATTTAAAGCTTCTGCTTTAAAAGATGTAGTGGAGGAAAAGTAAATTAAAATGCGGCTTGAAAATTTCGTTATTCCTAAAGATAAAGTGCTAAACTTACCACAGAGAAGAGGTGAATTAAGGATAACAAGGTCAAAGAAACTTCCGTTGATAATAGACGAAAGTTAGTTGATTGAAGCTACTAATTTATAATAAAATGCCTTTTGTCGAAAATGGAAACGCGTTTCGAGAGTGATTAATATTCCATTGTAATCAAATTGGATTTGATTAAATTTATTTCTGTTGTGATTCAGAACCCGAATATCGAGGTGGATAATGTTCGAATATAGTCCATTTTAGAAGAGATATCTGATAATTATTCATTGTCTATCTTGATTCTATAGCAACTCAATTGTTAACTTGCAGTGGCACTATTTCCGATTCAGTTGTATGGAGTGTGTTTTGTACTATGATACTCATGTTAGACGCACAAAAGTTTGCTGACAATGTCCTCGCATTTAACTGCAACATTAAACAACACACTATTCAGAACCGATTTGATCTGGATGCTTTTATCTTGCAATTTAAACAATTGAATAACAGTTTATAACAAAATATGTAAGATCAAAAATTGTGCCTTAAAGTTTAAAACAAAACACGAGAAGCTGGCAGTCATCTTATATAGCACAGTTTGTATAGCCCCACTTACAGCGCTTTTCATCCACTCGCTTAAGACTTTTCCATTTTATTATAAATAAAAATATTTTTTTAATACTGATGTATACAAGACGTATTATATAAAACATAGCATTTAATGACTAACTGATTTCTACCAGTATTAAGTTAAGAAAACTTTAAAGACGGTATTTAATAAAAAATGATAACTTTTAAAAGACAAAAACAACGTCATTGAGCAAAACCGCAGCTAATAAAAAAATATATACATATAAAGAGTAGCAATACACAATTAAATACATCGATTTTATGTATTCTCAAGCGAGCAAAGAAAAGCCTATTATAATCCGCAAAGTAAACCGTTATTGACCTCAAACAAAAAAAAAGTATAGATACTCTTAATCGAGTTAAAAAAAAGAAGGTTTTTGAATTTGACAGTATATATACTTTTTTATGTGTGTTAACGGATAAGTTTGTTATTTAGAAACCGATTTTGATAATTCTTTCTTTGTTGAAAAAGAAATATCTTGACGGTGGTACCATAACAAGAAGTTTGAGATTTAATAAAAACATTATAAAGAAATTGAGAAAAACGTCAGAAAAACGTCAAACATATAGTGCGTTTGTAAAATGTGTGTTCCTGGATAACTTTGATTTTGATAAACCAGTTTTGACTCTTTTTTCACCGATTTCAAAAAAAAAGAAGAAGCTCTCAATTTGACTGTATTTTTTGTGTTATGTGCTACCTCATATTTTTTCCTTGGAAAACAGATTCGAATGATTCGATCTAGATGTGATCAGTCGTTTTTAAGTTATGCTTGGTAATGCTTTTTTTGACATACATCTTGGACACTTACAATTGGTTATAAAAAATTTGTAAGAAATTAACAAAAAATATTTCAATATAATTAAATAATAGTTCATTTATTTAATTAATTTAAGCAATTTGAATATTGTTAATTATGTTGGTTAATGTGTTTCATAATGCATTACAATATCAAGGAATATGTCCCCTTGATAAACAATAAATTGAATCTAGCCTTGGATGTTAATCACTCTACCTATGATGTCAACTGTGAGGTATATCGACAGAAAATTAGTCAAGTGAAGGAAAGAATAAACTATCAACATAAAAACAGACAAGAATAGCAATTAAATGAGGTTGGTGAGATAGTAACTATATATTTACAAAACTGTCAGAGTTTAACAGCGCACTTCCATGAATTTGAATACTTTATTATGAGTCATCAGCCTGAAATCATGTGTTTAAGCGAAACGCATGTAACAGAAGACATTGAAGACAACGAAATTAACATAGATGGCTATGTTGTGGTTAGATTAGATTCATGTAGTTATATCTATATAATTATATAAAAGAAAGTCTGTTAGTTACTCCACTTATAACTCAAGAACGGCTTTACCGATATGGTTGAAAATTGGTGAGGTGGTAGCTTAGAGCCAGGAGACGGACATAGGATACTTTTTATTCCAGAAACCACCCTCTAAAAGAGGGGTGAAAGTCAAATGTAAAATGCGATGTCGGAAACGTTCGGTGAGGCTCGACAAATTACCGAGAAATTTGACGCAACCACGAAGAAGCGTTTACATTAAAATTTATTTGACGTGGCTTAAGAAATTTTCCCAAACTTGGATTTTTATATCAATTATAGTTTAGAGCCAGGAGAAGGACATAGGATACTTTTCATCCCGTTCGACAGCATTCCCGTGTGACTTGACATGAAACGTCAGTCACTATAAAACGTGGAATAACAAAACGCAAATGACAGCTATGTAATTGACGTATAATGACAGATATGTAATGAGGTATGGATGACAATTTGATATTTGTAAGAAATCAATAATAAAACTATTTCTATTAAATAAATAATTAACAATTATAATGTAATGATAGTGCCGTTGCTCATTCGTAAAAAGTGAAGTGAACTATAAAACTCGGTATGGTTGAAAATTTTAGTTTTTAGGTGAAGTGAAGTTTAATTAATAATGCCGCGACTAAGACGATCGAATCTTTCCCGACAAAGCCGTGATGCAAGAAGAATACGAAATACTGCGAATGAAAGGACTGAAGAAGAACAAGAAATTGCACGTGAACAGCGCCGCGATAGTATGGCTCGACTTCGTGCTTCTCAATCACGAGAGCAAAGTGAAGCAGCCCGTGAAACAGCTCGGTTGGCAATGCAGAATCGTCGAGCGAACAACAGAGGTCAACAAATAGATAATTTGCGACGCAGAACAAGATATTTATCAAGTGCTGATTTGAATCGAGCAGCGAGTTTATTAATATTAATAAATATTTGAAGATATTGATAAAATTTTTAATTAAAATTAATAATTATTTTAATATTTAATTATTAAATATTTAATAAAATTTAATAATTTTTAATTATTAATTAGAAAAAATTAATAAAACTAAATAATTATAAACAGCTACTTTTTATTAACAAAGGGATGAAAAGGGGAGGGATAGAGACAAAAAATGACATGTATCAATATATAATTTTCAAAGATTTTAGTTTGCTTATTTTAAAAATAATATCTATGTTTAGGCGGAACAAAGTTCGCCGGGCCAGCTAGTTTTATATAAAAGATAGTATTAGAAATGAAGTTCTCGCAAAGATAAAATTATATATGTGCTATTGGATTTTAATAGTAAGACTAGGTTTTAATTGAGTTTAGATAGTAAAAAGTATATTGTGATTGGTATTTATAGATCACCTAGTAGCTCTCAACTTTGTTTTGTAGAATATTGCGAAGAATGGCTAGATGAGTTAATTTCTACAGAAACAAATGATATTATTATTATGGGAGACGTTAACATAAATTTTCAAGATTATGATACATATAGTAAAAGATTTGATTTAGGCCTTAGACAATGTATTAACGAGTGGACTCACATTTCACCAAAAGGTACCACATCATTAATAGATTGGGTTATAACAAATAGTTTTAGTATCAGCGACAAAGCTATAAGAAATACAGCCTTTAATAACCACTCCTTGATTCAGAATTTTGCCAATAAAATCTCAGGCAGATGTGCAACACAATACTATTTTTTTAAGTATAAGAAACATTGAATCATTTCAAGAAAAAGCGGCAAATATTAAAATGAACTATAAATATGATGACCTTGAAGTAAAGTACAATAGGTTTCAAAATGACTTTCAAAATATAATTAATGAAATGATGCCTGCCAAAACTATCAACTGCAAAGGTAGACATAATGCGTGGTTTAACAATGATGTATTAAAAAGTATAGCAGAAAGAGATAACAGATATAAAAAATTTCTATATACTAGGAACGTAGATGATTGGGACGCAAAAAACGTAAAAAAGCTCGAAACACGGTTGTAAGTTTGATTAGACAAACAAAATCTCAATACTATGAAAATTGTGTTGACAATAATAAGCATAACTTCAAAAACATGTGAAAAACTTTAAAAAGTATAGTATCTAACAAAAACAATACGACTTTATACACGCAAGTGGAATTTGATAACGTTATTTATACAGACTTACAACTCATTGCCGATAAATTCAACGACTACTTTTTAAATAGTATAAAAGAAATTATAACGTCTATTAATACAAACCACAAAATGACGATAGTCAACACAATGAGCCGTTCAAAAAAAGTTGTAATAGAAAACTTTAAGTTGATTTCTCTAGAGCAATTAGAATTGGTTATTAGAGAATTACCTGACAAAGGTAGTCCTGACAATATTACTGCTTCACATATTAAAAATACGTTCCACCAAATAGAACAGCCGTTATTACACATAATCAATAGTTCTCTGGAAACAGGAAAAATACCAACAAAATTGAAAATATCGACAATTGTACCAATTCCAAAAATTCGTAATACAATAAAGCTAAAGAATATCGACCAATAAACATTCTGCCAACAAATAGCAAAATATTAGAGACTGTCGTATATGAACAACTTTTGGAACATATAACAAAGTTTGAGTTATTATCACCATTTCAATCAGGTTTTAGAAAAGATCACAACTGTGAAACTGCGGTACAATATTTAGTAGATGAGTGGCAAAATAATTTTGACAAAGGGACTAGTACCGTTATTGTATTCCTCGATCTGAAACAATAAGTACGGATATTCTTGTAAAAAAACTAAAATATTACGGTCTAAGATGAACCGCCATCAAATGGTTTATAAATTATTTGAATAATAGAGGGCAAATTGTAAAATGCGGTAATAAGGTAACAGAAATGAAATATGTGGAGTATGGGGTACCACAAGGCAGTATATTAGACCCTTTATTATTTATTTTATATAATAATGACATAGGGACTATTTTGAAGAAATCTAAGTATCATCTTTTTGCTGATGATACAGCTGTCTATGTTAGTGGAACCAACGTAACTCGTCTAGTTGAAACATTAAATAGTGAGCTCAAAAATTTGTCAAACTGGTTGACTGCGAATAAATTAAAACTAAATGTTGAGAAAACTAAGGCAATGCTTCTGAGCAGAGACAAAGACATGGGACAATTAGATATAAGAATTGATAAGCAAAGTGTACAAATAGTCAGTAAAATAAAATATTTGGGTATCATTGTAGAAAATAAATTAAAGTTTGGAGAGAACGTAGATTATGTATCTAAGAAAATTTCTCAAAAATTAGTTGTACTAAAGTTCCTGCCAATGTGGTCGCAAAAGGTAGTATACAATACAATAATTTTGCCTCATTTTAGTTGCGGCAGTACAATCTTGTATCTGGCAAATAAAGGTGAAATTGATCGATTACAAGTGTTGCAAAACAGAGCCATGCGTATTATATTGAACTGTGACAGATACATGAGAATTGATGAAATATTAAGCAAGTTACAATGGCATAATGTTAAGATAATTCTTGAAATAAAAGTTTTAGTATTTATTCACAAAATAGTCCATTTAAATACGCCTAAATATTTTGAAAATTGTACAATTTTATCAAGCAATATTCACAGCCATAATACACGAAATAAAGACAATATCTATATAGAGCATAAAAACACTAAACAAGGACAAAACACCATATTTTTTAAAGCAATGATTGTATACAATATGTTACCCAGAAACATAAAAAATATTAATAGTACAAAAGCATTTAAGCAGTTATTAGTACAATCTTACTACAATAGAAATTAAAACTAATAAAAGAATAAATCACTCTTTGACTAATTCTAACATAAATCTTTATAATTATAAATTTAGTTTAGGTATATTGTGATGTATTATTAGATTACTTAAGTATATTGCAACTTAGTGCAATCTTTTAGTGCCAAATATATATATTTATATAAATAGGTAGATAGGCATATATAATAAAAATGAAATGTGCCAATAATAAAAATTAGATATAAGTAACAATATAGTATAGTCAGTAGTTAGTTACCATTACACTCAGTTACCATATAAGAACATTCTCGTTTTCCTTTTGTAGTTATATAGCTAATTGCTAAATAAAGTTATTATTATTATTATTATTATAAATTTCACTTATATAAGCACAAACATTAATCAATTAACAAATTCATTAACATCTTTGTTTAGTATTAGTGGTGGTTCCAATATTAATGTAAATGTAAATATTGAAAAAATATGACAAAATATTCATTGTTAAGTTGGCTATGATTTATTAACCTAGGGAGTATAATCCTCACTTTACTCCCGCTTTTGTAGGAGAAAAATCGCTTATTATTTATGGGTCGTGCAAAACTACATTTTTTTAAGATAACAAATTTTTATATTTGTAATTTACCCAGTACACACCCAACAAAAAGTATGAGTTCTTCTAGTGTCTCTAATGTCTGTATTCTATAATATTAACCTTTAACTCTACTTTGCCGGATCAGAGACACTCCACTTTACTTGTCGCGGGTTAAACAAGCATACAAATATTGCATGTTATGTGAGAGTTTTTGATTTTATAATAATTTATAGTTATTCTTTTAAGTAAAAATAAGCCAATAAGACGCTAAATCGCTTGTTTAATTAAATCATCTCGATGAGGGCCATATGGCATTTTAAGTAAAAGAGGGAGAACATCGGCTTAGCATCCCTGGGAAAGAAGGGTGGAGGCAAGTCAGTAAAAACTGAGCCGGGCGTCAGAGCAGTCGGACGGGCAGTATTATGAATATTTACAGTTAACAATTGTTAATTGTTTATTGAAAGAGAAAGATAGTTAACGTGTTGATCATATGTGTTTTGTGGTATAATGTGAATTCAGTGCTGTCTCCCTGAATTCGGTGGATTAATACAAATTCAGTGCTGTCTCCCTGAATTTGGAGGAATAATGTGAATTCAGTGCTGTCTCCCTGAATTCGGTGGATTAATGTAAATTCAGTGCTGTCTCCCTGAATTTGGAGGAATTATGTGAATTCAGTGCTGTCTCCCTGAATTCGGTGGATTAAGGTAAATTCAGTGCTGTCTCCCTGAATTTGGAGGAATAATGTGAATTCAGTGCTGTCTCCCTGAATTCGGTGAAATATTGTGAAATCAGTGCTGTGCATTGTGATGGAATGATGAGGTACCGAAACAATGAAGATATCATTGAGAACACGATGCTAAAGAAAAGGGGTGAAGATTGAGTCAATCGAGTCCATGGAGTGGTTGTCAAAGTCCAATGAGCCTGGTGATGTATCATTGAGAACACGATGCTAAAGAAAAGGGGTGAAGATTGAGTCAATCGAGTCCATGGAGTGGTTGTCAAAGTCCAATGAGCCTGGTGATGTCTTCCACTATCAGTTCGAGAGGAAGAGAATCCTGCTAGGGGGAGAAAAGCCCCCGGTGAGTTACTTTACACGTATTATTGACAGGTACGTTATATGTAAATATGTTTCATGTGTCGCCCAATCGATCCGTCTGACTGCTCAAGCGTTTCTCTAACAATGAACATAGAGGGGTGAGTTGAAGTAGATTGTTGATGATAATGTAGCTAGTTGTTGCTATTCTGTACACTGTTTTTAAGTTAATAATTAAGGCTAATAATCGTAGAACATAGACATCCTGACAAATTTATTATGGAGAAAGAGTTAACTGTTATTTAATTCAATTTAATTGTTAAAATTTGGCAAAACGTAAGATTAGAATAAAAGAGTCTTACAAATTTCAGAAGTGGGATAAGAATTTGCGTTAAACCTCAGTAATTAATTAGCTAAATAGTGCATATTTAATAATTAAAAACAATAGCATCGAATGACAATCGAAATGTCCAGTTTGAGTAACTTTTTGGGATTAAAATTGTAAATATAAACAGCAGCTACATTATTGTGACTTTCTGCAACAACGACCTTGTACAAATTATTGTTTATAATTGGTATTTATAAAATAGTTGAATTTTATACATAAATAACAGTTTGCTAGCATATTCATGTTGAGTATATTGAGACATAATTATGTCTGAATATAAAATTTTGTTTAAAGGAGTTCCTTTAAACAAAATTGAATATGAGAATTAATTTATTTAAGCTTACCTGATGATTAAAGTGTTCAATTGAAGTGATTTTATGTGTTGATAAGAAAACATTTTTGTAAAATGAATTTAAAGTTTTATTAGAGTTCTATTCTAGTTTTTGCGACAAACAATATTGCAACTTAATTTATTAACAAAAAAGCAAATTGCATTAAATTATTAATTTAATCAAAGAAAAGCAGCTGTATAGTACAGTTTTTAGATTTCTGTATATAGTCTGAGTCTGGAGTTTAAAGGGTTAAAACGTAGTTTATATTAATTATTTGAAATGTCACTTAGACTAAATTATTGTTTACTGCGTTATAAATGATGACAATCAAATGAACAATCAAAGTGTCCACTTTTAGGAAAGACTTTCAAATAAAAACAAAAAAAGAGGTTAAGTTAAATTTGCAAAGTTAGTTATAAAGTATTAAGTGTAATTGTTGTGGTGTAATCACTTTAGATAATTAGAAGATATTTGAAAGGTGACTGAGAAACCAATCGCTTTAAAATAATGTAAATATTTGATTTATTGAAAAGCTTGCTTAAACATTTAAAGCTGAATTCTTTAATATTATTCTTGCAATTTAAGAAAAACTTTGTAAAGTCGGATAGATTAAAATTATGGCTATCTTTTTGGCGACACTAAGGCGACGGTTTTTTCTAAATTCGAACCATATGTGGAAAATCTTGTAAAGGTCTAAATAAAATTGATACAAAGAATCTCAAATGTTAGAGTGTATTTCAAGAGCTTTGACAGATTGATGTTTTTAGTTATATCTTTGGTTTTAGAAAATTTTAGTTGAATAGATTTCAAGTATGTATTTATGACAAACACATTGCCACATAATCTTTGGTTTAAAGTAGGGTAGGTGTCATTTTCGACGTATTAACGTATTTTGTTCTATTTCATCTCGACATATTTATGGGGGTTTTAAGTGTTCGACGAGAAACAAACTGACTTATTTAAAATCTTAGAATTCGTGTGAAATGAAATCACTTTAAGGGTGTTTAAATAATTGTTTACAAAACGTATTGTTTGAAAAGGGATATGAACAAAAAATTAGTAACAAGATTATGTAAATTTGATGAAGTATAGAGTAATCACCAATTTTAAAGAAAAAGCTTTAGTTAATATTTTGTTCTAGTTGATACTGGGTCACTATTAATTCGATAAATGTTGAATTAAGATTTAAAATTAATAAAATCATTGAAAGTAAAGGATTAAAATGTTGAAAATGGATTTGTGTAAGTAGATTATTGCGATTTAAAAAAAATATATATATTTATATTTTGAAAAGTATTTTTATGAAATTATAGCTTGTCGACTCAGTCCATATGGTAAAGATAATTCTCTTTTGACAGCTAATTGAAAAACGGGAATGTTTAAGAAAGCTAGCTTTTTGCATCAAATAGATTATGAACTTCCAAATTTTCTCAGTCGTTCAGTAATGATTTGTTAACAGTTATTCAAACCTTTTGAGAAATTAATTTGTGTAGGATAATTAAATTTGTGCCTAAACGGGACTATTTATTAATTGTATTGAAACATCTATAGCTTTTTGAGATACATGTTCAAGTTTAAAATATTGAATCAAAAATCTTCTATGAACATTAATCGATTGCATTGTTTACAAAACACCTCTTGGAATTTTAATGTTGTGGTAACATCTACTAAGGCGTTGTCGTTCAATATTAATAGTAAAGAGAATTGTTCTATGATAACAACAAATAATTGTCAAAAACCTAATTCAAAATAGCATAAAACCAGAACTTTGTTTATTTAGATTTTCAGCAAAATAGTGAAATAATTAGACGAAAATAGAAATCTGAAAAAGAGGTTTTTCAAAAATAATAGGTCAAGGTATTCTTTAGAAGGCTTTCTAAAAAGGGCTTTTAGCAAGACTAATCGGTAAAGTGTCAACAGCTGCAACACAACTGAACAAAAAAAAAGGGGTCATAAATTATTATTGTCAAGGGTGAAGGCAGGTTGAGATACTTACCCAATCGTTAAAATAAAATTTTGAGAAGTAATAAGTTGCAAATACAATTTTCTAAATTGTACTGATAATAAAATAACTAATTTGAGTAAATTAAAAAAAAAAAAAAAAAAATACTTTGATATTTTAGTAACAAAACATTTTTGTAAATTGATCTTAAAGTTTTGAAGTTAATTTGGTTTCAATAATACAAAAAAAAAAATATATATAAATCAAAATTACAAAACTACCACTTAAGGATTAATATTTTATAAACAAAAAAATTTTCGTACAGCAACTCATCTGGCAAAATTATACTTTTACAAGTCTAATTAATAAAGTTATGTTGCTATTTAAAAATTTAGTAGAGCTAAGTAAATAATAATTATAGTTTCTAAAATTCATAATTAATTTTGTGTATTGGTACTTGCAATAAAATCCAGTATGAATTTTATAATCATTAATTGATAGTTAGCTGAGTATTCTAAAGCCGTAAAGTTTACAATTTAAATTTGATAAAAAAAAAGAGACATTTGGTTAAATAGTTAGTTTATTAGTTTAGAGTTTCTTAAAATCAGATTAGGTAAAGATTATTGAAGGATTCTATCTGCTGTTATATGTCTACCTGCCATTAAGTAATTTTGTCAAACTAACTTTAAGTAAAATTAAATTACAAAAACCAACATTAAATATTTTAATTCATCAAATAAAAATTGGTACTTTCTCTTACTAATACTTATCATTGACACCTAAATTTTTGAAAATAGTCATTTAAGGCATTTCATATCATCATTTGTCACACATAAATTTATTAGTTTATTGTGAAGGGGTGAAACTAAACAAAAAAAAAATAAAAAGAATCTGGAGCTGCCCCACGTGTTGACCACATGTTGTTAGATTTTGTCGCCGTTAAGCAGGTAGTCTTGACCGTTTTGGGTTTAAAGTGAATGCCGTTCCTGAGTTTTAAATTAAAGAAATAATATTAATATTGTATACAGTGGAACCTATTTTAATTCATGATACATAATTTATTTGGTTTACAATCAGTTTTGATTTGAATTCATAATTACAAAGAATAAAATTGAGAAATTAAGAGAATTGAATCTTTAAATTAAAATTAAACCATTTAGAATTACATTTGCAAAAAAAAAAATAATAATCGCCGACACAACAAAGTTAAAACAAAATAAAAATTTAATAGAAGTTAGTTTTGAGTATAAAATTTCTTAAATTAAAGTTTGACACTCGAAGATAATTATCAGCGATGAATGAAACTATAGCAATGATTGTTAGTTTAAAAGTCTTATTTTCAATTAGTTTTCTTCAAACAATTAGTATGCAGTAAATAGGCAACTTGTTCTTCAAAAGCAATTTTTATTTTTAAATTATTTAAATTATATTACAAAGTGTAGAAGAAAAAAAAAACAATCAAAACTAAATTGTTGTAATTGGTTAACATGCTAAAGCTTAATTTTTGATTGAGTCAGACGTCGTTAGTTTTAATTGAAAGTTGAAAAAAAAAAGAGGTAAATTATGTAGTTAGAAACGTTTAAATGTTAGTCCTGTTTCAGTCAAACTATTTAAACTTGTAAAATACACTGCTCCTACTCTCTTTAAAAAAATTAAATAAATAAAAACATTTTTATTTTGATAACAGAAGTTTTAATAAATGTCTTGTTAATTGGATAAATAAGAGACTCAAAATGTTTAAATTTTAAATAGTGAACACGTAAGTGCTGACTTAATTAGTAAATTAAAAATTTGACAAATTAAAATTAAAAAAAAAAAAAAATAATTAAAAAAGAAAGCAAATAAATAAAACAATTCAAAAATAAAATTGAAGTTTGATTTTTCAATCTAAAAGGTTTTAAACAAGAACTTAGTTATATTAAATCAATAATGCTTATCTCAAATATCTTATAAGTATTTCACTTTAATAGTTGGGTGACTTGACATAAAATTACATCAGTTAAGTAATAATTAACAACTTAAAAGTAAATATACGTTAGAAACCACTAAGGGTATTCATGACTTATAACTTTGACTATTGACTAAAAGAAAAAAAAAAAACAACAAAAGAAGAAAGAAGAGAGAAGATAAACATGAGAAATAATTGGGTGAAGTTAGTGTGCACACAAATCAAGAAAAACTATAAGAAACAAAAAGCAATTGCTAAATTACATCAAAGATTATAAATAACAAAAAAAGGTATACCTTATCAACGATTATGAGATCTCAAAAATTAAAAAACAGCACAAAAATAAAATGAAGAAAGAAAAAAAAAACTGAAACCAAAACATCTGTACAAATACAAGGATTGGTGATAACAGATAGAACTTAGAACAAACAAAACTTGAAGAAGAGACAGTTGACTGTTGACGTAGACAAACTCAAATGGGGTTAATTTTTATCTGCTTTTGATACAGTATTGCTATTTATTTAGGGGGTAACAAGTATTATTATAGTTGTGATTGAACAGTAGAAAAATAAAAATTGTTACTCTCGTATTTGATAACTAGATATTGAACACGTTTTTAAGTTTTAAGCTAATGTGAATACAATTAGGTTAAAGTAAAATAATTATTAATAACTTTTAGATTAAAGCTTGAGAATAAAGCGTAAAATCATTATTAAAATAATAAGTAGAAAATCTTGGGGACAAGATTGAAGTCAGGATGGCCGAATGTGAGAGTTTTTGATTTTATAATAATTTATAGTTATTCTTTTAAGTAAAAATAAGCCAATAAGACGCTAAATCGCTTGTTTAATTAAATCATCTCGATGAGGGCCATATGGCATTTTAAGTAAAAGAGGGAGAACATCGGCTTAGCATCCCTGGGAAAGAAGGGTGGAGGCAAGTCAGTAAAAACTGAGCCGGGCGTCAGAGCAGTCGGACGGGCAGTATTATGAATATTTACAGTTAACAACTGTTAATTGTTTATTGAAAGAGAAAGATAGTTAACGTGTTGATCATATGTGTTTTGTGGTATAATGTGAATTCAGTGCTGTCTCCCTGAATTCGGTGGATTAATACAAATTCAGTGCTGTCTCCCTGAATTTGGAGGAATAATGTGAATTCAGTGCTGTCTCCCTGAATTCGGTGGATTAATGTAAATTCAGTGCTGTCTCCCTGAATTTGGAGGAATTATGTGAATTCAGTGCTGTCTCCCTGAATTCGGTGGATTAAGGTAAATTCAGTGCTGTCTCCCTGAATTTGGAGGAATAATGTGAATTCAGTGCTGTCTCCCTGAATTCGGTGAAATATTGTGAAATCAGTGCTGTGCATTGTGATGGAATGATGAGGTACCGAAACAATGAAGATATCATTGAGAACACGATGCTAAAGAAAAGGGGTGAAGATTGAGTCAATCGAGTCCATGAAGTGGTTGTCAAAGTCCAATGAGCCTGGTGATGTATCATTGAGAACACGATGCTAAAGAAAAGGGGTGAAGATTGAGTCAATCGAGTCCATGGAGTGGTTGTCAAAGTCCAATGAGCCTGGTGATGTCTTCCACTATCAGTTCGAGAGGAAGAGAATCCTGCTAGGGGGAGAAAAGCCCCCGGTGAGTTACTTTACACGTATTATTGACAGGTACGTTATATGTAAATATGTTTCATGTGTCGCCCAATCGATCCGTCTGACTGCTCAAGCGTTTCTCTAACAATGAACATAGAGGGGTGAGTTGAAGTAGATTGTTGATGATAATGTAGCTAGTTGTTGCTATTCTGTACACTGTTTTTAAGTTAATAATTAAGGCTAATAATCGTAGAACATAGACATCCTGACAAATTTATTATGGAGAAAGAGTTAACTGTTATTTAATTCAATTTAATTGTTAAAATTTGGCAAAACGTAAGATTAGAATAAAAGAGTCTTACAGTTATATGAAACATTCTTGAAGTTTATGCTTTTTGTATTATAATAGTATATTGTTATACAAGTCATACGGGTTTGAAGCCTGAGAAGCAAAGCGACGACTGCTTTAAAAAAATAAGCGCTTGGGAAACAAGTGAAATATTTTTTTTACTTTGATTAATTTGTGAATATGTAATTATTGACAGCGTGGAGAAGTTTGAAGCCGCCTGCTTGATGTTTATTAAAAAACATGAATCTAAAAATGAATCCAACTTAATGCAATCTAACACATTTTATTGACTTACGTAAGCGCTTTCAAACTAATATTATATGAAAATTATTATTATTTTAGCATTAATGCTAAAGAGTCTCCAGCAGCATACGACTAGATTACTTTTGGTCTTCTGGACCTCTTTAGGTATACGTTCCAGGAATTTCTCTCTCTAAATTGTATACGTTTTGCTGCTAAATAATCTGTATACAACTAAAAAGGTAAACCGACAACGTAAGTGAATTTGAAGCGGCATTGTTTTATCAAAACACCGTTATGATACATATCATTTAACGATAAACATCAAAACAGTGCAGCTACAAATTCTCCCACGTCGGTTTACCTTTCGGGTAATATAGGGAAGCAAATGTATAATGGATACTTGTAACTGATCAGTTAGTTGTATGCTGCCGGTGGCCTTCTGCATTGTAAATTTTCAATGCTAAAACAGTAATTTTAATAAATATTACAATAAATACTACTTATATAATATTATATATGAGTACAGAGCTTTGATTTTATTTAATAAATTTTGTTGTAGCTAAGTGAAGAGGATATTCAGTTCGAATCCGTTCGGGAGATTTTTTTACGCACTAAAAATTGTTTCGTAATACTAATAATAATTTAGTTGATATAAATAATTCTTGTTGATCTTTGTTTGTTATGCGAAAATTATGACAAAGTGACATTGATCATATTTATTATGTTTCCCATTAGAGAATATATTATTGGTGAAAAGATCTGCGGTAAACATTTGTAAACTGTCGAGTTTGAATATTCAAATATAATTCTACAAAGTGCTATTATTTGTTAGAATTAGGAGAAAAGTGCTCTGCTCGTCTTTCTCCAATAAAGTAGGTACATATTCGAAGCTCCACATCAAACATTTACAGATAGAAATCAATACGTGCAATTCAGTTCTTTTGGAAGAATCCACATATAGAAACCGGATATCTTAATTTTGAGCGTTCACAAAGTACAGTCAACCATATCTAGTTTATTGGACAGCAGTGGTCCACAAGCGGCCAAATATTGACTTGAATCCGAGAAAAAAAACGTATGTTTGATATTCGTAGCACTTCTGCTGCTGCTGCAAGGGATATAATAAAATGTTATTATAGGCACCGCCACCGGCACTAGATAGGTCAAACGTGAACAGTTTCTTCTTCAATGGTTCGATTAAATATTATTAAGTGTGCATAAATTGTCAAGCACTGTGCTGATAAAAGAGAATTTCATTATTGAAAAAAAAATTTTATGACTAAAATATTTTTATCTGTGACATTTTGCGAAAATAAACAACAGAACAATTTTCAATATCTAAAGTTATCAGAAAAAAGTGTGATTTTAGTTTTACTAGAATGTGCACTTAGATAATTGTTAAATATGCATAAGTAATATAAGTATATGTTGTAACAGGTATACAAATATGCAAAACATGCATATAATTATGCAATTATGCAATTATGCACTAAAGTCATTATAAAAAAGAACATACACAAATTCGACTCTGTTTACACATAAATGCAATAAATGAAAAACGTTTTTAACTTTTAATAAAAACCGTTCCTATGTTACTACTATCCATTTTTTTAGACTTTTAACGTCAAAGCTTTGCTTCCATAACGCATAACACTTGAATTATATTGAGCGTGTCGAAAAGGTCGGATAAACTTTTTAGCACATATTAGGTACTATTCATAGATAGCAAAAAAATAATAAAAAAATTGTTTCTGTCTTTGTTTAATGCTATACGGTCTTTTTGACAGTTACAGAAAACAAGCTTACAACTAAAAACTCCTCTGCTAGATCACTAATACTGTTTGGTTTACATTATCATAAAACAATTTTATTAAATTTTTGTGTTCTATCTAAAAGAATAGTTCAGTTTTAATCAACTTAAAGTAAGTGAATAAAAGTGCAGCAGCATATGACAACATTGTGGTACTTTAATGGAAACAACTTTTAAGGTAGTTTTTGGAAAAGTGTAAAACAACTATGTCAAACTTTTTGATGATTTTAAATCAATTATTGTAAAACACTGTTATCGGCAAGCAAATATTCCGACATGTACTTGGTTTATGGTGGAACTAAAAAAAAAGCTTTAGAAGCGGGAGACAGTACAGCATCCGATTTTCCAACTAAGCCTTAATGTGTTTCGACATCTGAATCTGAGACCAAAAGAAAATCGCACTCTGATTACTTGCTGATAGAGGAATACTTCCTAGAAAAGCTCGCTCAAGAAAAACTAATGGAACAAGAGAAACAAACAATTATTGATGCGGTTGCCGAAAAGCCAAGCATCAGTTGTCGTCAAGTTGGTAGACTGTTAAATTTGCTTTAACACAGTTAACAAGAGTCGTTTTTTGTTGTTGCACCATTTTGAACCTGGTTCGTTGATTGATTCAACCTGTATCCAAAGATGACGTCATATTTTAATTTGAAAAGAAAATGAAAGATTTTAAACCTATAGTTCAAACCATGGATCAAACAAACTGACGAAACCGTTTGTTGTTATGTTCACTTGTTGAGTTTCACAATAAAAAAGTAATCTACTTAGGCTCCTACCTTTTAACTCTCATTTAATAATATAAGTAATCATAACAGGGTCCTAAGAAGCCCCTACACAATTTTTGCTTTATTTATGGGGGTGCGTAAGAAAATTTAAATTTGACAGCATGATTGACAGTTTGTATTTTGTGCCATATTGATACATACGCGGAGTAGGTTTGAATCATATGCTGCAGATTTGAACACAAAACATTCATGACGTCATAGGTTGAACCCAAAAATGTCAAAGTTTGAAGTATTGAAAAAAAGTGCAACAACAAAAAACCACTAAGGTAACGCGTGGTGAAATGCTACATCCAACTATTACACAAAAGTCCAGTTTTTATTGCCAAATAATTACCAACGAAGAATGGCTTTTCCTCAGTGAATTCTTAATAAAGATGTGGACTTTTTAAGAAAAATCTTACAAACCGATCAATCTTTATTTACCAAAAAAAGAATCTTTAACAGATACAATCACCATCATTACCCAATAAATAATCTATTTAATAATCTATTTATAATAAATTATAAATCAAGACGCAAGCACAGATTTTTGCTAAATGTGTGAGCTGGCATAATTGAAAATCAATTAATAAGTTTGAATATTTTTTGAGAAAATGATCAGTTTTTAAATTTATGATTTAGAAAATTATTTATTGGATGATGGCTCTCACAGTCTGAAGATATATGTGGTTGCAAAGAGATAGTGCTAGTCTGCATAATGCTGTACCAGTTCAAAAATAGCTTAACGAAAATAACGAGAATAGGTGGTTAAGCCGCGACAGTTTTATTCCTTGGCCCGCCAGGGCTCCAGACTTAGATTATATAGATTTTTTAAAGGGTTATATCAAAGACACTGTTTTTACTCCGGCAATGCCAGAAAAACTAACCACTTTGCAAGAAAGAGTTTTTGTAGCTTTTAACTCAGTTACTCCAGATATATGTTGAAACGGACTACAAATTCTGGTCGAAAACAAGCCGAAGCCTGCTTATTAGCAAATGAGAGAAGATTTCAACATTTGTTATAAATTACATTTTATGCTTTTAATTTTACTGCTATTTCTAAAATTACTTTTTTTCATAATAGTTATTTACCTAAAAGTCCACATTTTCCTGGTTATTTACGCGCAGGAAAATTGAGTTTTCCGGCCTAGTACTGTAAAAACTTTACAAGACGCAAAATAAAAAAGATACTCTAGTAACTATAGTTGCCAACAAAATTGACAAACTTGACTTTTCAAAAAAAATTCTAAAATTTGTAAATTTCGTCTTTTTTTACGATTTCCGGAAATAGTTATTTACCTAACGAATTCGGAAAGTGAAATTTCCCACATGAGCAATTTGTTTGCAGCACGATCGAAGGGAGTGCTGCATTTATTGCGAATGGGAAAAATTTCTTTCCGAAAAAGTTAGGTACAATTTTTTTTTGCAACGAATAACTAATTTTTTAATAATAAATAACTAATTTTTTGATAATAAATGATTTAGTTTTTTACTTGTTTTTTGGTTGGTAGCGTTGCCTACGCCAATTATCTAATTTTTTAAATTTGAAATAGTTTTATTGTTTTGTTGCTATGGTTTTATTGAAATAAAAGAGCATCGTTTTAAAAATTTATTCCGTCATTTTCTTCTGCGAATTTTCGTTTCAAATTTGTAAATATGAGCAACTATGATATTTGTAAATATGAGAGCAGTATCAAATTTGCTTCCTGAGAAGCATACGATTAACTCTTTTATACGTACCATAAGCTCTTTTAACCATACAACAAATTTTTAGACTGGTGCAAAAAAGGAAAAATTTCACCGAGAATTGCTTATTAATAATAATAATAATAATAATAATAATAATGATAACTGGCTTTTATTCACCGAAGTAGAAAAAAAAATATATACATTGGAAAAAAAAAATCACAAAAAACAGTAAGAAAAGGAAAATAAAATAAATCTTCTTCAGTCGGAGGCGAAGTTCAGCATAATGCTGCTCTACCACTTAACCCCTCTATAATATTAACATAAAATAAAATAATAACAATAACCTGCAACAAAACAACTTGACAGATATTCTATTGATCTAAAATAAATAAAACATAATTTAGTAGTAATAAAATAAATTGAAAAAAAGAAAACAACAAACAAACAAAAAAAAAATATGCGAAAGAGATATCTAATATCACCTTAAAATAAAACAAAACAAATAAACAAGTAACAATAAGTGAATGAACAAAAATAAAAAAAAGAAAAAAAAAAAAAAGCCTGAGTGCTCATCTAGAAGTTTAATTTTTAGTTTATTTTTGAATAACCGCTGATTTAACAGCTTAATATCTTTAGGAATATTGTTATAAATTCTGGCTACATTAAATAGAAAAGATCTTTCAAACATCGTTGTTTTATGTATTGGTGGCGTTATTAATGATTTTCGGCGGATATTAATATTATGAACATCTAGACCAGGGTCGATAATTTTTAAAACCAAAAAAAATAATAGTAGTATGAAACTCATTAGAAAAGGAAGGAAATATTATAAGAATAGAAGGAAAAATAATTTACCGGCGATCTGAGGTCGGGAAGAGGATGGGGGTGAGTTTTTAAGGGTGAAAAACGGTTTTTCTTGATTTCCGGCAAAACTAAAAGTTCTATCAAAAAAAGTCAAATGGCAAAGTTGTAGGTAATAAAAAGATCTAAAACTTTTGTATTAACACTTTTTTAACATAATTTCAAAATTTATGTGAAAAATTTAAAAAACCAAGTTTTTGGTTTTTTATTTTTATCTTTTACAAAAAAAATTTTTTTTTAACGAGATTTGGTGAAAACTTACTTTTTTATGTCCCAAATACGCTGTAATTTATTTGATTGAAAATATTTATTTTTTTTCCTTATTTTGAATTAATATCGAAAAAACACCCTAATTTTCAATCGAAAATTCACCCGTCAAAATATCAGCTTTTTTCAAAAACTTGGTATGGTTTCAGTTTGTTGAAATCTCTACTTTCCGATGGTGAAAAAAAAAATATGTTACTACAGTAAATCTTCTCAGAAAATGCAAAAATTCAAAAAAAACTTGAATTCGAAATTTTTTTTTTAATTATTATAAATTAGGTTTTGTTCTTTAATGTTAGGGTAGTGTATGTTTAATTATGTTTTTCCAGGAATGTTAAGGGAAAACAATGAAAGAATGTTAAGGGAATGTAATTATTATAAATAATTTTATCTAAAAAATGTGATTGCTGCAATTTGTTTCAATTAAAAAGTTGATTTATTTAATGCTAATTACATTTATGTCATAGAAAATCTCATTATATATAAATATAAATGTAAATCGTACTATTAAATGTAGATGCTTTATTCTGATTACGTTATTCATTACAATATTTTTAAACACATTAATCTTATCATTCATAAATACCTTATCTTTAATTCTAATCACTTATCCATTAGTTTTTGTCTTTTTGATGGCATTTCTTCATCTCCGATTCTAGTAGATCTTCGAAATCTTCATGACTATCACCTTCTTCCTCTCCAACATTATTTCCAGACTGCGTTGGTTCTTCATCCACAATTTCTTCTGAATCATTAACTTCCTCGTAGGTTTCTTCTTCAATCTTAGAGCAATTTTTAGAACCATGACAGTTTGAACATCAATTTGTGCATTTTAAACAATAGTGTGGTTTTTTTTGGGACGAATAAAAGTCTTTAGATGTTAGTACATTAAGGAGTAGTTTCGTATAAAAAAAAACAATAAAATGGATTGATTTTGGTTAGATTTTGACTTTCTAGACTTGTAAAATAAAAACTGTAATTGAACATAAAGACTGTAATTAAACAAAAAAACATAATTAATTCCCTTAACATTGTTTTACCCATGAGTTTTTAATGTCTCTTAACATTCTTTTACCCTTAACGTTCTTTTACCCTTAACTTTTTAATGTGTTTTTTGATAGATTCTTGTTAAATGAAGACTTTCTAAACTTGCAACGTCTTTCCAGAAAAAGTAAAATTTACATACATTCCTTTAACATTCGACAAAAAAAGTGTAATTAAACATATTATATTCCTCTAACATTCAACACAAAAAACATAATTAAACATACATTTCCTTAACATTCTTTCATTGTTTTCCCTTAACATTCCTGGAAAAAACATAATTAAACATACACTACCCTAACATTAAAGAACAAAACCTAATTTATAATAATTAAAAAAAAACTTTCGAATTCAAGTTTTTTTTGAATTTTTGCATTTTCTGAGAAGATTTACTGTAGTAACATATATTTTTTTTTTACCATCAGAAAGTAGAGATTTCAACGAACAGAAACCGTACCAGCTTTTTGAAAAAAGCTGATATTTTGACGGGTGAATTTTTGATTGAAAATTAGGGTGTTTTTTCGATATTAATTCAAAATAAGGTGAAAAAATGAATATTTTTAATCAAATAAATTACAGCGTATTTGGGACATAAAAAGGTAAGTTTTCACCAAATGTTGTTGAAAAAAAAATTTTTTGTAAAAGATAAAAATAAAAAACCAAAAACTTGGTTTTTTAAATTTTTCACATATATTTTGAGGTTATGTAAAAAAAGAGTAAATACAAAAGTTTTAGATCTTTTTATTACCTACAACTTTGCCATTTGACTTTTTTTGATAGGACTTTTAGTTTTGCCGGAAATCAAGAAAATCCGTTTTTTACCCTTAACAACTCACCCCCATCCCCTTCCCGACCTCAAATCGCCCGTAAATTATTTGTTCTTTAATTGTTATAATATTTTCTTCCTTTTCTAATAGGTTTCATTCTACTATTATTTTTTTTCACTTTTTATTATTTTTAAAGGCTTCTACCCTGGTCTAATCAGTTCTATAACGAATTTTCCTATATAAATATAAAGGACTCTGGGAAATTATGACTTTATGGAATAGAACAGAAGAGTGTAATTGCCTTCAATTATACATATTTAGCCAACCAATTTCTTTAATTTTGTGGGAGATGTGTTGTCTCTTAGGAACTCTGCAAATTAACCGAACACAACAATTTTGAATACGCTGTATTTTCACTGCAGTTTGCGCATCAATGCATTTGTGATACACTGCGTCACAATAAGAAAAATGAGACAAAACTAATGTATCACACAAAAGTTTGATTGTGTCTTCACTTAGAACATTTTTATTTGAATATATTAATTTGAGGTTGCAAAAGGCTTTTTTAATTGAATTATTTATATGCGCTTTAAAGCGTAAATCGCTATCTAGAATTAAACCTAAATTGCGAGCTTCTTTAACAAGCCGAATATTTTTTCCATTTATAACTATATTGAGAATATTAGCAAATTTAGTTTTTAACTTAGGCTTTCCAAAAAGTATACCAAGAGATTTTTCTGGGTTTATAGTTAAACAATGTTCATTGGATGACTTAATTAGAGATTGCAAATCTGTGTTAATTTCTTGATTAGCTACGTGCAAATTGTCTAGAAAAAAGGTGGCATATAACTGTGTGTCATCTGCATAATAATGTTTTTGACAGATTTTTATATTTTGGTTTAACTGGCTTATATAGATTGCGAACAATAACGGTCCCAACATTGTGCCTTGTGGCATTCCATGGTGTACAGCAACTTCTCGAGAGAATAAATTCTTATATTTACAAATTTGTTTCCGGTTTACTAAAAAGTTTTTTATTAAATCAGTGGCTTAGCCACTCAGTCCAATGTAGGTTAAGATATTTAGCAGCAAATTATGATTAAGGCAATCGAAGGCTTTAGTGTAGTCAAGTAAGATAGCAGAGTTAATTTTCCTTGATCAATGCCAGCTAAAATATCATCAACAATATTTAAAACAGCGGTTGTACAGCTATGGTTTTTCCTAAAACCAGACTGAATCTCCGGCAGAATCTTGTTACTCTCAGTAAAATCGCTTAGTTGCTTGCTCATGATTTTTTCAAGTATCTTTGATAATGCCGGCAGGATGCTGATGGGTCGAATTTGTTTAAGCTCTTTTGGTTGTGCTACTTTCGGTAGTGGTGTGACAAGCGAAGTTTTCCACGCTGCGGGGAAGTAGCTACTCAGTAGACAAGAGTTTACAATATTTGTTATGAACGGTAAAATATATATACCACAAAATTTCAACATGTCAATCGTAATGCCATCAGTGCCAACCGCTTTTGTTTTGATTGAATTAGAAATCTCTAATATGTCTTCCTGACTTGCCACACTAAAATCAAATTTTTCATCAAGAACAAATTTAAACTTATTTTTATATAGATCTATTGCTTCTTGCACGTTCTTATTCTTTACTAGATTTTCTACAGATTCAACATAAAAATTATTTAAATTATTAACATCGGCTAAATGAGACGGAATTTCGGAAGTGGTTTTTCCCTTACTGTAAATGTCTAAATCACGGAGTACTTTCCAAACTGTATTTTTTTTTCCTAGTCTACAACTAGAATTTAGATAAGCTTTCTTCTCATTAATAACTGCGTTGTTTGTCACATTCCTAAGTTGTTTATAGTAATTATATGGCATATAGTAATTGGCATATTTTCAACAACATCAAAGCAAGAAATCCCTTTGGTCTGTATACTCTATGCTTAAACTTTGCTTAATGGTAAAGAATAACGTAGATATTTCGAAATTTTATAAACTTTTTGGAACGTTGTGTAATTTGTAGAATGGTTGTGTGACAATTGACAGTTTGACGTAACGTCTCTGGATTTCAATACAAACCTGACTAAGTCATTTCCCCTAGTTTCGCTTGCAAAGGAAAAAACACCGCAGTGTGGAAAAATTGTCTTTACATGCATTGGGAACGAACGGAAACTACTGATGTTTGAGCGATGAGGGCAAAAAATTTAATACAAAACACGTCAGTAAAATCTCTTACTTGACTCGGAGCTTTAAAATACTCGGCACAAAGTGCCTCGTATTTCAATTTAGCTCCTCTTCAGTAATGTGAAATTTTCCTGACTTTTATGTAAATAACTATTGCATAATTTTATTTATTACCAGTTCTATTCCAGTAAATTAAGTAAAATATTAAATTAACACCGAACATATTATTGCTGCAAATAAAAATTGAGTATGTTAATTGGATTCATTGGCTAAACCTACCTGGTGTACTTAGTCTATGATGAAAAATAATGTTGAAAGTTTGTCACGGTTACAACTGGTATGAAACAAGGGTGCTTGGTATATTAATATTATTATTCTAGAAAAGAAAGTTTTATGTGTTTGAAGAATATTTGAGTGGTTTCAAAGTAGAAAGCTCAATTACTCACGTAGTCTCTTAATAAAGCATTCGAGCGGCGACAGCACTAGCAATAACTAAGTTGTAAACTTAGTTATTAACAACAACTTAACGAGTAAACAAATAGTTTTCAAAATACAGAGAAGGCGCTGAAAATATTTTGCTTATTTTTGATTGTGCCATTGGAACAATTGAAATCTAAATGTTACAAGATTCTCACCTGTCAAAAGATAAAATGCAAACTTTGATCACTCACTAGTCTTTTTTTTTCAAGGCGTTGTAGTGGTTTTCACATTAGAAGAAAAATAAATAATAGTTGAAGCGTATTTTTGTTATATACCAAAAAGCAATTGGCGCATAAAAAGCTGATTCCTTAGAGAAATTTAAAGATAGATAGTCTAATACAAAAATGTTGACACCAGTTTAAATACTCGGTGAGACTATTTAGCAAAACAAGCAGTGATGCAAGGAAAGATGCAAATAGCAGGCCTTAAAATTAAACAAATCAGATAATTGAAAATGATTGTTAAATTATGACTAACACTCTCAAATAGTTATTTACCTAAGAAGTTTAAAAAATGTATTTCCCACATAAACAGAAGAGTGCTGCATTAGTGTAAATATGAAAAAGTTCTTTGCGAAAAAGTTAGGTACAATTCTTTTTGCAATAAATAACTTTAATTTTTAACAATAAAGTATTTAACTATTTACTTATTTTTTAGTTGATAGTGCTGCTTTCACCGATTACCTGATTTTTTAAATATAAAATAGTCTCAATGTTTGGTTGCTAAAAGAACATGGTTTTAAAATGGTTCTCTCAGTTTTTCCTTGCAAAGTAAAAAACACCAGGTGTGGAAAAGATCGTGGAACTAGCGATCTTTAAGCGAGTGCAAAAACATCTTTACGACATCTGTCACAACACATTGACATACTTCTACATTTGCAAAAATATTTTAGAGAAAAAGTTACACATATTTTCCTACCGTATTTCTGCGGTTCACACAATCTTCTGCAAAAACAACAATTTTGCACCTGGTTTCTGAACAACATTCACAACAATTAAAAACATTTTTTGTTGACTTTAAAATTATTTTGTAAAAGTTGAGGTTTTGTTAAGATTTTAGGACTAAAATTCGGGCTGGAAAACTGGGATAACAATTTTATGTAAAAGCAAAAAACACTTAAAGTTAGTTATAATGAACTCATTTAAAGATTATTTTGAGTATTATGTATGTGATCGTAGATAACAATAAGAAACCTTTGAATGTAACATATAATATGATTAACTGATACAAAAGCTGATTAACTCATTAACTGATACAAAAGTACGTATTAACTCATTAACTGATACAAAAGTAAGGGTTAAGCCAAAGCGGCAATGAACGAATGACTGCCCTCCAAATTAGCAGACAAGCCTCTTAAACTTGGTTCATTCACGTCACTATTGGTACTTCCCCACGTTCTAATCGACACGTATGCCAGAAATTCCAGCAGATGAAGTCACCTTATCATCACCTTATCTTCCATTTTGTCTTATATTTTTTATTCTAAATCCTTATATCTTCTATTTTGACATTGGAAGCTATAATTTAGCTGACGCTCACATATCCAATAATTATTTATATTTTATAAAAATGAAGATAAGCTAAATACAAGAAATTGCCGCAACTATATCTCCATCATTTGCTGTTAATAGAAATTTGCAAGATAAGTACTATTCTTTCTTTGTTTATCAAACTCAACCTGGCAGAATATTGCTTTCAGTGTTGAGTTTTCAAAAGATTCGATAAAATCCAGTAATCCAAAGCAAAAATTAAAATAAATTGTGTTTTTGACATTTTTCTGTGACATTTAAATTTTGATTGTTTCAATAGATCAATCCAAGGCTTGCCAAATATTGCCAAAATATTGTTATTTAAAATTATTGCTTGGAGCAATGTGAGATTTATTCACGCATTGGAATAGTAATGCTTTCTCATGTGGTCTTATATAATTCAGACTTATGTAATAGTTTTTAGGTTTCTCTTAATAATTTCTTATTTAAGATTGACTTTTGAAACTGACAACTGATTATAAAAAATTAATAACACATCAAAATATTTAAAAATTGACTTTAATAATATTAATTATCAATTTATCTACTTGATTAATTTGAACAAATTAGACAAAAAACAATATGTTTAAATAATAGCCTATTATTATACAAGTAAATTATAAGGCAAATAAGTCACAAAAAAAATGTTTAGCCAGGAGAGCTTGATAGAGTAGCCTAATTTTTTTTGGGTGAAACTGTTTGCTGTTAAGACACTGTTTTCTGTGTAAGAGTTCTTAGAAAATCATCAAAACCCAAAAAATATACATCTACAAAGATTAGATGCTGGTTGCCATGTTGATGTTGACAACAAATTTATTGTTTGAGAAAAATTTTGCAAACAAACTGTTTCGGCGCTTGTAACATTGTTGGAAATAAAAAAAATAGTTTTATTCCTAAAAAAAATGCGAAAGATGTTGAAAAAGTCACATCAAGTTTGCTACCTAAGAAATCCAGAAACGCTTATCACAAAGAATTAAGTGAGTTTAATAACTAGAAACATAAAAACGTGCTCTGTTGAGTTACTTCTTCAACGCCAAAAAAAGATTCACAACGTCTTCAATGTGGACCAAATACAGCCTGTTAACACCTTTGATGTTGAAGGTAGGTCGATTTTGTTGTTACAGGATAAAATCTAATTTTTTTACATTACAGGTTGCACTAATTTTCGAAGTATCAGGTGGGTGTCGATGTTGTCAATTATTGAACATGTCAATTGATAACGTAGAAAATAAAGGATCCTATATAATCGAAAAGCTACGAGTACGTAGCATATGTTTTTGTATCTGATACAAAAACATATTTTACACGTACCATAACGATTACGGAAGAAGGATTTGCAGTTAATGTGCTGGATATTTGTAGAAAATATATGTTTTCCCGTTTTAAGAATATTTCTCACAATAGGTCGTTTTTGTGCTATAGAAATTAACAATACAGACAGTGGGAATAAATAGTCTATCAAAAATACCAACAGTAGTAGCCAATTTTTTGGAGCCGATCTTGGTTTGGTCCAACGTCATGGCCGATGGAAGACAACAATCTTAGCACAAGCGTACGCCGAAGAGTCAATTTCGAGCAAAATAGACATTAAGAAGATACTGGGTGGAACTTTGGAAACCGGAGACAATGTTGTTGTAAATACTAAGAAGCAAAAATCGAATAAATGTGGAAACAACATTGAAGTGACAAAAAATGAAGCAAATAAAGTTATATCTTTCAATATGAAAGTTAACGTAAATCTCAACAAATGATTTTATGTGAGATTCCTGCTTCTTATAAAAATTGTAATTTTATGTAATTTATGTAAATTATTTAACTATCATAGGGTTTTTTTTTAAATTGGGATATTATTATGATGAAACAATAATAATTATTGATATATTTCTTACGTTTATTGAGAAAAATTTTAGTTGACTGATGACTGATTACAAAACTTATCAGCTGAAAAAGAAATTAATTGCTTTTGGTTGAGCAGACGAGTGACTAAAAGACACTCTCTGATGTTAGTTACACCACCGAGCATGGTTTGAATATTTATAAAGCATTTTCTAGCGGCACGTAAAGCAAGTAAGTCAAGTCTCTAGGCCTGTAAGACTAAAGGGTCATATAATAACCTTATGACATGTTCAAGCATTTCTGACCGTCATTGAGGAATTTATATTACACAATGAAAATTATTGAGAATTTTCTTTCGAAATTTTTTATCAATCTAAGTGACATAGATAAGCGTAGTGAACTCTGGAAGAAGGCATTTCGTTTGTGTGTGCGCAATGCTCTTATCGTCCGGAGAGATGTTTGTGCTACCGCCTCAAGGGATGATCAATATTAAAGTGGCGGTGATGTATAATTTTCGCTGTGTGTGAAAACATTATATTCATAAAATTTTACATGAGATGAATAAGTAGAGCATTATATCCTTATACACGATTTACATAATTCCCTAGAGAAGCAGACGACAAATAAAATGAAATGTATGCAAAGTCTTCGTGATATAATTATACCGGTGGATAAATGGTCACTTTCCAGACAGCAGAGATGGACTCTCATTTAAATGCAAATTGTGTATGATTTAACCTTTCCCAAAACTCACGTCTCTTATCTAATGCAATATGGAATTTTAACGCGTTTTTATTTATTTAATAAAGCCTAAACATCATTGTCTGTGGAAAAAAAATTAAAATGATCTGTTAGTACTATTTAGCATTTATCATAATACATATATCGTTAGACTTTTTATGTATATGTTTTGTATACATTTTATATAACCCCCCCGTTTTGAATTAGTACATAACTCGATAACTTATAATAGAAGCAGAAACATTGTTTAAAGATGACACAGACTGACACTATTTTGATACATAAATTTTGGGTTGAAAAAACATTATCATATCATTAATATTTTTGTTAACAACATATTGTAAGAATGCGTCACCTATAATAACTCTTTGGACTTAGTACACATTTCATTTTTTTTGTTTCATTTCCAATAATAAGTATTACTGTTGTTTGTCAATTTTAATGTAACTTTATTTATTCTATTTTGTCAATAATTGTCTTTATACGCCTCCAAATAAGGGCATATTGGCCTTTACGGCACAGATCTGTCAAAAATTTGCTAAGCAACGGTTGGTTTAATTATTCAAGCAATGGTAGCCCTGATTAAAGAAAATCATACAATTGTAAGACTCTTTTATTCTAATCTTACGTTTTGCCAAATTTTTACAATTAAATTGAATTAAATAACAGTTAACTCTTTCTCCATAATAAACTTGTCAGGATGTGTATGTTCTACAATTATTAGCTTTAATTATTCATTCGAAAACAGTGTACAGAATAGCAACAGCCAGCTACATTATCATCAACAATCTACTTCAACTCACCCCTCTATATTTATTGTTAGAGAAACGCTTGAGCAGTCAGACGGATCGATTGGGCGACACATGAAACATATTTACACATAATGTACCGGTCAATAATACCTGTAAAGTAACTCACCGGGGGCTTTTCTCCCCCTCGCAGGATTCTCTTTACCCCTTTTCTTTAACATCGTGTTCTCAATGATGTCTTCATTGTTTCGGTACCTCATTATTCCTCCGAATTCAAGGAGACAGCACTGAATTCACATTATTCCTCCGAATTCAGGGAGACAGCACTGAATTTACATTATTCCTCCAAATTCAGGGAGACAGCACTGAATTTACATTAATCCACCGAATTCAGGGAGACAGCACTGAATTCACATTATTCCACCGAATTCAGGGAGACAGCACTGAATTCACATTATTCCTCCAAATTCAGGGAGACAGCACTGAATTTACATTAATCCACCGAATTTAGGGAGACAGCACTGAATTCACATTATTCCTCCAAATTCAGGGAGACAGCACTGAATTTACATTAATCCACCGAATTCAGGGAGACAGCACTGAATTCACATTTATACCACAAAACAACATATGATCAAAAGATCAACACGTTAACTATCTTTCTCTTTCAATAAACAATTAACAGTTTAAATACTCATAATACTGCCCGTCCGACCGCTCTGACCTTTCTTTAATCTACCTTCTCAGCTGACTGGCTGGACTCCACCCTTCCAGAGATGCTAAGCCCATGTTCTCCCTCTTTTACTTAAGATGCCATATGGCCCTCATCGAGATGATTTAATTATACAAACGATTTAGCGCCTTATTGGCTTATTTTTACTTTAAAAAATAACTATAAATTATTATAAAATCAAAAACTCTCACACAATATTATAATTACTGTAATTTTAGACTTTTAAGCTTCATCGCCTACGGAATTACTTATCATATATTCAGTAACCATTATAAATCTTGAGATATAAACGATATCCTTAATTTTCAACATCTTCTTGAGCTTAGAGTAGGCACACAAAAGAGACGAAAGTTTGTGAACTTTTGACTACAAAAAACGAAGTACAAAATGTTAGTTATTTAACCATAATTTTTTACCAATTGAGATTAATACGCTATATGTTTTTTATTGCAAATGTTGCCCACAGTTTTTGCGCTCCGCCACTTCAAAAACTTGTCATATTTTTTCACATACAAATTTTTTGATTTACGGAGAATCAATTTTTCCCGTATAGTTTTAATTTTAAATTCTTGCAAAATTTTTGCTGGATAAACGCTTTCTGGTAAGGAAACGAACTAAGATGAAAGCATTTTATTATGTAATAATACAAATGTTAGAGAGGGAAACACGCTCATGCGTTTTTAGCACTTCTGCGATTTAAATTTAAAAAAAAATTAAAAACAATAGGTTTGCATTTTGGTTCCCTTTGAGAAAAAAACAATTAAATTTTGAAAAACAAAATATATCATACATAAACCATTTAAATATTTTTATTTCAGTTTACAATTATTTGCTAAATATTTGATGTTTTGATATAAAATAAGACGTTTTTATTAGAAATCAGATTTTACATTATTTTTGAAACCGTTTTTTCACTGATGGGTCTATTTATGTTGAAAGTAAGAATAATTATCGAGCGTTTTTTTTAAATTTGGCGCCGAAGATTGCCATGAGTGTTTAACTTTAAATTGTGAACGTATCTTTACCATTGAAACAAAGTGACAATTATTAATTTGACATTTAAACCTAATCTAGCTAACCTTATTTTTAATATAATTAATCGATAGTTCAACACGTTAATAAGATTAAGCACATGTACTAGTAAAACCAACAAAAAAATTAACTTTAATGAGAAAATATGATTTATAACAAATAATGAAATGTCGATTTTTGACTTTAAGACATTTGTGAACTCTTTGAACAATTGCGTTTCTGACATTCGCTTACATTTGAAAATTATAACTATTTATTATAAAATATAACAGCGATTAAACAATTTATTTTAGAAATTAAGAAATTAGTTCAGTCGACATTAACATTGAAATAGGAAAAATTAAGAACCGCATTTTTTTTTCAACGTTGAACGTTTTTCTAAGATAACTCGTTAATTTACAACTTTAGACCTGGAATAAAGATATATAAAATTGTCGAAAACAGCTATTATTAATAGATCTAACTAAGTCATTTTCTATTTTTTTTTATTTTTTAAGAACAGTTCTCAAACAGTTTTATTAAAAAATAAAAGAAAAATTGTGTTTTTCTTTATTTGTTAAATGCTGTCTTTTTTTATTTTTAGCGTTTATAGGTTTATTTAAAAAAATGAATTGTTTTTAAACAAACGCTGTAACCTTAACAACATCAAAATAGCTAACTTCATACACAAAACTAAAATTTGAATAGACACAACTTTCAATTAATTTTCTTTGAGGAATACTAATATTTGTTTCAGTCTTTTAGAATTATAAAATAGAATAAAGCGTTGTATGTACCACAGGCATAATTGTCGATTATGGCACTCGGAAATTTAAAAGCCCTCGTTCTTTCGGCTTTGATTATTCCCTTATGTTCTAATTTGCTAATTATGTCTTTAATACATAAATATCTATTATTTGATTGATTTTGTACATTTTAAATTATTATTGTTTTATATTTCATAACTTTGTTTATGGAATTTGTAGTTTTCAACATCAATAAAGCATCTATTTGTCTATATTATAAGCCATGTTTTTGGTTAAAGTAGTGTTTGTACAAGAATTTTTTTACATGCTTAATATTTGAAAATTGACATTTTTTTTTCTGCGTAGGTACAGAAAGTTTGTATTTGCGCTTACATTTATTACATTTAACAACTTTTCATGACAAATGTTAATTTTTTGCTTGGGCTGTAGAAACGTTTGCTATCTTACCAATCAACTACAGTTTACTCTATTTACAACATAACATAAACTTTTGTTTAAATACAAACATTCTAAATTTTTAATTTTGCAAACAAAGACTACGTAAAAATGTAAGAATTTTATTAGGTTGCTCAGTGACCAGGCGGCTGAAGATATTGCTTTCACAACCGAATAAATAGCATAAGTTTGAATTTCACCTAAGAGTTTTTTTCTAAAAAAAATAATTTTTGTCTGGCCAAAGATGCTTGTAAATGTAGGAAGTACAATAGATCAAACAGACCGCAGTAGAATATCTCTGTCAATCTTAACTTTAATGATTCTATTATTAAGCTGTGCAGTAAAGAAAATCTTGTGTGTGATGCGAGCGCAAAATTTATTGGCCATTTTACGAAATGTTGCGCAAAACAAGCTCCCTAAATCATTTTGCACTCTAAATACATAAATAGCCATTAGTCATATTAAATATTCTAGTATTTCTAATTGCTACGTTTTTTTAATTTTATTTTGTTTGAATATAGTTTTTAAATTTACGTATTTTAATTAGGAAAGTTATCAAATATTAAATTTTTATAATATTTTTTACATGATGATGTATGATCTGATCGTAAACCTGAAAAAACATTTCTTAGGTTTTCTACCATTTTCAGTTTTTGACAAATTCTGCTCAGTTTTAGGAACAATTCAACATTTTCTATTATTGAATTACGTCAAGGCCACTAACTGAGAACAAAATTCTGACATTTTACACCAATAACATTTCAATTTACTTGTAAAAAGGTGACAAAACTTATAATTGATGTTTTTGATGTAACTATTAATTGATGTTTTTTAATAAATTAGTAATATAGTTGGTATTTTTACAAACTTTTTTTCTTGCCAAATTGAAACTGATCAAAACCTTTCAATATTTAAAACTGATCCAATCAGTGGCAAATCAGGCGATAATCTTGCTTTAAGTACACATTACAATAAAATAATTGACTATTTAGGATACATTTTTGATATTAGAAGTAATTATTAAAATTTCGTCAAATTATTTGAAATTAAATTGTTATTCATAATTAAGACGTATAATAAAAAAACGTATAATCAAAATTTTGTTTTTAATGCTGGAACTGTATTTTAAAATGCCTTTTTTTTTAAATATTACAATTACAGATTAGATTGAAACAATTTGAAAATTAGAAAATCATATCGATTGCATCAAGCTAAATTGCTTAAAGTCGTAATTTAAATTGATTGAAAACATTTTAATTTTTTACGAAATGACAATAATCTATTTTTGATTAAACATTAAAATATTGTGTTATTTTGTAATTAACATTTATAACAAATTTGCAAGTTTACGTCAAAATCTGAAAGCATTGATACCATTCTTATCTGTTTATCCTACTTTGTAGGTTTAAATTCTATTTGTATGCTTACAGAAAGATCTGTAAGCATTCAATAAAAATTAATAAAAACTTTAAGACTTACAAAATATTATTTAAAAGAATAAAAACAACTATGAAATATAAATCATATATGGTCATATGTTTAATAACCTATTGAACGATTGAGCTTAATGATTCAAACAAGCAACAGAACTTTGGATATACGGGATCAGTGTTCAACTACGCAGTGTTGCACTGGTTGATCGTGATGTATAGCAGCACTATTGAAAGTATATTCATGTAATTAGAAAAATCAAACTTTACCTGTCTAATCAGGTAAAGTGTCTATGTGTAACACCTAACCGTAGCTATATGAGAGTTAAGTTAGATTATATCTGAAAATTGAATTCTGTTAATAAAAACATGCTCATTTTGTCAATAGATGAAAATAAAAATTACAAAACTGTAGTGACAATTTACATAAAATACAAACCCAGCCTGACTGCAGTGCAAATCGTTTAAAAAAAATTGTATATTGATTTACTCTGACAAGTGGTATCCGAAAAAATATTGTATGCAACACGACAGCAAAGTGTCTTTATCAAACTCGCCTGGTGGCTTGTCGTGACTCGCAATTTTCAGGTTCGGATTTCAACGAATCTATTTTAATTATGTTGTTTAATATATGGTTTTGATGCTTTGCAATATCAAAAACTACATGATAAGTTTTTTCATCCTGATTTGACGCTGAGATTTTACTTAACACTGTTAAACCACTTAAGCGTAAAATTTCAAATCCGTTAGTATAATTTTATAGAAGAGCTTAAAAAACTAATCAACTATTAATTTTGAATATATTTTTTTTAATTTTGTAAGACTTTGAAACAAAATATAGCATTTCTGTCACATTGCTGTTAAATCTCAGATAGTTTTTGACGTTGTCGTAAATTCTTTACAAGCAAAAGCATTCTTTACAGCCAACGTTTAGGACTTTTTATATTCAGCCACTTTTAAGAATCGATTTTCTCATTATTCTAATCTCAATAATGGTTTTAAACACATCAGACACATCAATCTAATGAACGTTGTTTTTAAAACTACAAAGTTGTTAAATATTTTATATGCGAATAATAATGTTGAAACTAACTAAACCAGCTTATTTAAGTGCTACTTAATTTGCTCAGGCTTTTACGAGCTTTCACTGCATGATCATTTTTCAAATTTGCTCTAAGACTATGTGACGTTTTGCATTTTCCGACCCTTTGCATCTAAAGTATATCTAAAGCTGCAATTTCAAACTTTAATTTTAATGTCAAACTTTATTCTACCAGTTTGTTGAACTTTTTTATTATTTCACTAAACTTTCTCACAACATCAAAAAAACGTTATGTTTTCTGGTTTTAATTCAATCGTTTTCACTCAATCATGCATTCGTAGTTCAATATGTATAGTTTGTTTTCCATTATAAACAATTGTCAGTGTAAAAAATTCTAAAAGTAGGTTAGAATTCGGTTTTATAACCGTAGAAATCACGCTCTTTACATTCTATTTTAAATAAGGTTGCCAACATTAAAACTGTTTGACCTTTGTTTATTATAAAAAAAAATAGGCTGTGAATGACTAAAGCCGTGACCTTTAAACTCGATATTAATCTAGTCGACCAGTAGAACAGCACGCAGCCGAATACTGTTCTATTGCAAACTTACTTATTCAATACTTATCTAAGCAAGCAATGTTGCATTGTTTCAATGCTTGCTTGGATAAAACGACTCTAAAAAATGAAACAAACTCGGTTTCAATCTTCAGGTCACTTCATCTTCTTAGTTTAGAGTTCTTCAACCAAATTCAAATTATGTACGAGTATTAGGTATTCAATATAGCACTATCCAGATTAGAAACTCTTTCATTTATATTTCTTAAAAAACTAAATGTTTATTCAAAAAAGCTTAATACGTGCTTGTTTGTTTATTTGGCAACGACTTAAAATTATTTAAATCTTTACGTTAGTGTAGGATTTAGAATAGAAAATAATTTTAATTTTAAGCGATAAAAAATAGATAGATTTTAATTCAATCCGTATATAATTATTTTCTTATACAGTGTGGAAAAGCCAAATGGAACAAATTCATTATGTATCTTACCCACATATTTATGAGAAAACCCAAAACACGTCAAGCTTAAATTATAAATTGACATTCTGCAAACCTGCAAATGTAATTCCTATTTTCAACCCCATTTGAATAACAGGTGCAATCCCCAAATCTTTAAGTGAGAGTATCGGCTTGTGATAGATCGTTTCAAAGGCTTTATTTTCTTATCAGACGTGTTATCGGCCTCCAGTTTATTGCAGGAATAAACAAAAAAAAATGATGATTGATTTTTAATATTTGCTGCAATACAACACTAAACTAAATAAAAAATTAAAAAACTGCGTTATCTTAAGTTTAGATTAAGAAGTTTTGTTTTGCAGATAATATTCTTTTTAAATAAATAAAATTTAATGGAATAAAATCAGATAATCACGCTGATCATTCTAGCAATCTTTGCCTTCTTATCTACCGATTTGAAAATATGGCATCAAGGTTTAGCCGAACAATGTATTGGAAATGTGCTGGTGCTTCATCCTGCTAGAACTATATCGTATTTGCTAAGAATTGACACAAACACTGACTATAAGAACATCAAGTTGATAAAGCGTTTTAAACAAACTAAGGTTGACACGGAAACTGTATTATGTATTTTTAATGTATATTATCTAAAAAGTACGCTAAGGTTTTACCAGGTTTTTGCTGACTTTGTTATTATTTAGACGTAGACGGGAGATACGTTGTAGGTGATTGTGGTAAGTTTTCTAGTCCATGCTGGTAATCATTCGTTTTAATTTTTTTTGTTTATTTTTGAAGTAATCTGGAAACAAATAACACTTTTGAATTGAGAATGAAACAATAGACCACAACTTGTAAAAGTGTTTTATCTTATTTCTCACAATGGGATCGTAATAATTAACAGTAAATTATAAAACAATATCGTTCTATAAATATAGGAAGATATTGTTTTTTAATTTACAATTAATATATCACAAGCCTATACTTCTAATTCATAAATTTTACGTTGCTGATTTAAAGATTATATTTTTACGTTGCAGAATGTCAATTTATAATTTAAACTTGAAGTATTTTAATTTTTTTTATAAATATTTACCGTAAGAGACATGAAGAAGTTATCCAATTTGGCTTTTCCACGCTGTATATGACTACGTATTTAGAGAAGACCAATTTTAACAATGTTAGTATAGCTTATGCAATTACTTTTAGCTATGGCACTCACACTGAAACTAATTCAGCCTCAACACAAAATGCCACTTTAAAAAGCTTCAATTTTGCAAATAGGTTCAATTTTCAACATTTGAGATATAAATGATAAATCTTGCAAAAAAAATGTTAACGTTTATGTTGTTTCTTCAGAATAACACAGATGATTGTATAAAAAGAAAGTGTCCAGAAAGAATAATTTGTAGCTAGCAAAGAAAAATGGACTAGAGAACAAAATCAATTATTGTCAGAACAGTATCGGAGTTTGCTATAAATCTGTTAGAGTATCTCTTATTAATCGAGTGGTCTGTTTCAATCGAAATTGTGTAGGGTATCCCCTACGGCTATCAGAAATTAATGTGCGGTTAGATCTTCCCGGTAAAGCTTTAAAAGACATTTTAAAACAAAACCCTAGATATCTCATTTGATTTAAAATATTATTCTAATTTCAAAAGTTGATTTAAAATAAATATACATATTATACACTTTTCATCAAAAAAAAAACGTATAACTCTTGTGCAAGATTTTGTAAATACTACTTTAAAAATTTTTTTTCAATTGTAATTCAAATTAAAAACAATTGTTGCTATAGTCTTAACAAAGATATCCAAATAGTTAATCGTTCAATGAATTACTTAGCAAACGTGTCAAAAACCGATTTTAAACCTATATCAAAACACAATGTTTAAGCTTTGGATAGGCGACAATTTCCTATTATGTACATATTCAGTTTAACAAATCATTTCACTTATTTCTAAGTCAAAATAAACGACTGTTGTTTATTTTATAAAGAAATATTTGTATCTGTTTATAGGATGTATTACACAGATGATGGATGAAAGTTTGAACACGAACGAAATAAGCGACCGTTGTTGTAATCATCAGAGGATATAATAGCTATTATAGCACGCTTGTACCGGGTGTTCCGTTAAGAAAGGTCACCGGCTATATCTCAGAAACCACTTGTCATAGAGCTTTGAAATAAAAAAATTTTTAACAAAAGTGGCGAAAAAAAAATGCTGGAAATTAGTTTCAAGTTTCTAGAGTGGCCGCCAGAGGGCAAAATTGTCACAACTAACTAAAAAAACCGTTTTTTTTTCATTAAAAGTCTAGTAAACGTTAATCAAAAATATGTTTATTGCAAAGATGAGACAATTTTGCACAAATTTGATCTGGCACTTGTTACTTTAATTTGTCAAATGTGAGTAGGAAGAGGGTGGGGATATGCAATGCGGAAAACGTCTATATCTTTGGCTTGCATCAACCTATTTTGACAAAATTGGTGTCAATGGAGAGATAACTTTTTGTTTTATTTAATATGTAATAAATTAAACAATTTAACTTTGTTTTTTAAGTGCTAAAAAGCACTGTCTAAAGAAAAATTAAACTTTTACAATTTTCTTTAAAAATGTAAATATAATGGTATATAAATCTTTACATAAATGCAAAGAAAATTAAAAAACAAGTTCAGATTCAAAAACCGCACGTCGATATCTTTTTTGCATCAAAAGTTATAAGTGAAAAAATGAAAGGAGTATGACAGGTATTACACTTCAAGCAATACGCTTGATACGGAGAATATTAAACTAACAGTATATTTATTAAAAACTCAAATCCATCTAATTTAATAATGTTCTAAACCAACACAATTGTTTTTAAACGCCACAGTTGTTGAGATATGAGAAATAAATCATATTATGTATTGCAAAAATTCAACCTTACTCATGTAATTACATTTAGAATTTATTTTGTTCTGAAATGCTTTTTATCTCTAGACAGGAAAAAACAATAAATACCTTAGTACTACCTCACTTGCAAGAGGCATTTTAATTGATGACTTAGTAGATAAACGTGTCTAAGTGTATCTCACGCACTCTCCCCTAAGAATATATTCTTATTTTACTTTTTTCCCAGCATTTCATAATACAGCATATCAAAATTGCTCCTGTAGTTTATAGAACTCATAGATAATCAAAAGTTATGTTGGCGCTGGCACCGCATCATCATAAAACATAGACAAAGCAATAGACCTAGACAAAGAAAACCCAAGAGAACGTGACAAACATAAGGACCGCTCCAGCTATACGCATCAAAAGGTTTGAAGATATTTTCAGGGTTTTTCCCAAAAATAAAAAGGGAATCTCTAGGTAAAACTACACGAAGAAGATATAGTTTTTCACCAGCTTCGATTGTGAACATACCCCGTTGAACCAGCGCAGTTTTATTCATTTTTTTAATCTTTCATTTCAAAGTATTGTTTTTTTGTTACTATGCCAATTTCAAATGCTGAAGCGTTCGATATGCTTGCAGTATATTTCGAATGTTTTCAAAATGCGGCCATCGCCTCAAGAGTATATGCCGAAAAATATCCAGACCGACACCACTACGATAGACGGGTTTTCACTCGCATTGCTAAGCGGTTGCAAGAAACTGGCAGCGTTCACTGTCATCCCCATAACAGACGTCGTATAAGCCGTTCTAAAGCAAATATTATCAACGTTCTTGCATATGTTGAAATTTATCCGCATATGAGTATACGGCAGATTTCAAGAGACCTGGGGATATGCCGCACAATTATTCACAAGATATTGAAAAAACACAAGTTAGTGTTTCTACTGTTTAAATAGCATTTTTTTCAAATATGTTTTTCAGATTGCACCCGTATCATATGGTACTTCATCAAACCTTAGTAGAAAGAGATTTTATCGCAAGACTTGACTTTTGCCATTGGCTTCTAGGTATGCTAGAACAAGAACCCAGACTTTTGTCCAGAATATTGTGGACCGACGAGGCTACATTTAGCAGCGCTGGAACAATTAATTTGCACAATATGCATTATTGGTCTGCAGAAAACCCACACTGGATGCGAGAAATACAATATCAGGGAAGGTGGAGCGTTAATGTTTGGTGTGGTTTAGTTGAAAACAAAGTCATAGGCCCATATATATTCAACGAACCGCTTAACGGCCATACTTATTTAGAGTTTTTAATAAATATATTACCTCTTTTGTTAGAAAATGTGTCCTTACAAACTCGACAAGTTATGTTGTACCAACATGATGGATGCCCAGCACATTTTGCAGTAAATGTTAGACATCATTTAGATGAGCTGTATCCTGAAAAATGGATTGGGAGAGGAAGTTTATTTCCATGGCCACCAAGATCGCCAGACTTGACGTGCTTAGATTTTTATTTGTGGGGAAGGTGAAAGATTTAGTGTACGGTACAGGTTAGTAGTTCTTTGCATCCAAAATGACGGAAAGCAGTTTGAACATTTGACAAACCACTAGATATAGTACCTTGGTTGATTTTTGTGTGTTTTGGTATAATACGTGTATTTTTGATATTTGTGTGATAAACAACATTAAATTAAGAATTAAAACTTTGTTTATTTTATAATCACGTTTGTAAATAGGTTAGTCTAATATTCTCCGTATCAAGCGTATTGCTAAAAATGTAATACCTGTCATACTCCTTTCACTTTTTCACTTATAACTTTTGATGCAAAAAAGCTATCGACGCGCGGTTTTCGAATTTGAACTTGTTTTTTAATTTTCTTTACATTTATGTAAAGATTTATATACTATTCCATTTAAATTTTCAAAGAAAATTGTAAAAGTTTAATATTTCTTTGCACAGTGCTTTTTATCACTTGAAAAACAAAGTTAAATTGTTTAATTCATTACATATTATATAAAACAAAAAGTTATCTCTCCATTGACACCAATTTTGTCAAAATTGGTTGATGCAAGCCAAAGATATGGACGTTTTCCGTATTGCATATCCCCACCCTCTTCCTACTCACATTTGACAAATTAAAGTAACAAGTGCCAGATCAAATTTGTGCAAAATTGTCTCATCTTTGCAATAAACATATTTTTGATTAACGTTTATTAGACTTTTAATGAAAAAAAAAACGGTTTTTTTAGTAAGTTGTGACGATTTTGCCCTCTGGCGGCCAATCTAGAAACTTGAAACTAATTTCCAGCATTTTTTTCTCGCCACTTTTGTTAGAAATTTTTTTATTTCAAAGCTCTATGACAAGTGGTTCCTGAGATATAGCCGGTGACCTTTCTTAACGGGACACCCGGTACATTGCACTAAATAGACTATAACTTTATTACAAATTTATTTATTAATAAAATGAATATTAATATTGTTTCAATTGATAAATTAATTAAGTGATCAAATGGTTACATGATTAGTATTAATAATTATGCTTAACTCCAGCCAAATTATTATAAATCTGCAAGCTTACAATGTTGAAATTTGACGAGTATAGAGAAGAAAATAGAATCTTCAATAAATTTAGCAAAAATGAGAGACAGCAGAAGAAGATAGAACTGTCGCCGTTACATTTTGATAATGAATCATGTTAGCTTTCAATGTAAAATTCTTCAGCATTACATACTTCGAACCATTTTAAATATTTGGTAGCTAGAAAACGACAGATAAATAGGTACACAGATACTCACTTCAAAGCTATATGAACGTATTCCGGTTACAGGATTTAGCAGATCTCTTACTTCAAAGAAGCACATCAAGAACTCAATTTTAGAGGATTGATAACAATAAATTAGAAGATAGAAGAAAACGGCCATCACTCTGGCAAAAGCTATCGCAAGTGTTACTACTAGTAAATTCTCCTTAAGTCAGCCATCCGTTCTTGTTATTATGTATAGTTGACACAATCTGTAAGATACTTTCACAAAGCAATTGTTTTTTTTTAGCACGCAGATGTTTACCTTTTCAAACAAGCAATAAAACATTGCAGATAAGTAAACAGCATTCGACTGCGTGCTGTTGCATTGGTCTACTTGTTTAATATTAGTAACCGACAGATAAACGAGTTAGTTGGTAAACAAATAGTAATCAGTAATAGGGTCGACATAAGAAAAACGAATGAAGCGGTTTTAAAAACAGAAAATAGACAAGCCGTTTATTTCTTGCATTGACAATAAAAAAAATTTTATTCTTTTAGTGACGTAACAAGGAACCAAGAATCAAAATTTCGTTTTTTTTTGTAAGTGCATTTATCAATTTTTTTTTTGAAATAAGGTTGAGAATAACATTATTATGTATTTGTGAATGTGTGTTTTAGCTTGTGTTACAAAAGTAAGGTTTCATGTCTTTTGAGCTCCAAATCAAATTCGGAAAAGAATAACGTTTAGATAGCTATTTAAAAATCGATTTGATTTATCTTTTACTTGTTTACGGCAAATTCACATTAGGACAAACACCCGAACCTTTTATCTCGGGAAGGTTCACATAATTTAACATAAATGTATTGAAAACAAATGTAACTTTTCCTGGCTGTTTGGCATATATATCACAATTATAAAATACTTATAATTCAATGGTTTAGTGTGTTCGGTTCAAGTTCAGTTTGTTAAATTTTTATACCGGCTACTACGTTTATTCAGATTATAAATTTACATTTTTGCTCCACTTTAAACCAATTCAATCTTTCTACATTAGCTTCTGAACATTTTTAAAACAATTTTTTTTGATAGATTAAATACATTAGTGCACTTTTATACTGAACTTATTTCATTGTGCTATACGCCTTATAATGACTACACAATTGTTCAAGTTTACAATAATGTTGGCACTTTTTTTTAGAAGTCAGGTGTCTATTTAGTAATCCAGCCCTCTCAAAATCAATGGTGTAAATTTTATTTTAATAAAAACATGTTTTAGTTTCAAACTAGCTGACCCGGCTAACGTTGTACCGCTTAACAACCAATGAATTATATCTACTGATTAGCTGAAGTTAATATACAATTTTCAATAAATACAAAATAAATATTAAACTCAAATCAAAAGAAAAAAAAATTCAATCGCGTGTTAGCAATACATGATTGAATTAAAACTGTACATATTGTGCAGCATGAAGTGCACTCTGTCTAATTCTCTTCATTGAAGCAAGCTTTCTGGGCTATATGACATTTTTTGTTATTTCGTTTCTTTGCTGCAATTTGTCGTTTTTAATTTTTAATTAATTTTCTATGTTTTGTAGCCCAATTACTTTACTGCTCAGTCGAAGAAGGTTATATCTTCTTTATCACGCATTATTAATCATAACACTCACATATTAACACAAACCACAAACATACTGTCTTGACTTTTGTAAATAAATTACATTTTAAATATTTAAATAATATACTGACTGTAACTAGATTGACAGAAAAATTTAAAATGATTCAGTGGGATTAATCGATTTGACTTTTTTTTTGTTTAAGTAAAGTCATTTGTTGCATATATTGATACATTTTCCTTACTTTAAACAATATTTATATCAATCTTTTTTCATTATTGACATAACTTTACATTTCTAAAATCAAAAAAACGTCTTAAATATCCAGATATTGAAAAAATATTTTGTTAATTTAAAATATTTAGGTATTTAAATACGTTTTTCATTTTAAAGAGAGAGTTTACCATATCGATAAGATGGCAATGTTTGACAATTACAAAAGCCGTAAAAAATTTGTTTTTCTTTTATTTTTTTGTTGTTGTTTTTTTATTATTTTTAATAGTTATTATGCTAATCAGGACAGAGACAAATGCAACAAATTAAAAATTATGAAAATCTTTCTAGCCGTTCTCGAGCTTAAAGTGTTAGAAAAAATCCGACTTTGGTTTAAGTATATATCTTTATTTTTATTTATTTTTTATTTTTTATTTTTAGTTAATATTTATTAATAGTTTTGGTCGCGGCATTGTTAATGATAATATCGGCACAATAAACTAATAGAAACTCAAAACAAGCGCATCAACCGCTCAAGTTAAAAATTTTTTAATTGACAAATTTTCAACCATACTCAACCATAGACAACATTACGTTTAGCATTACGTCATTTGAGTTTTATTATTCCATGCCAGTTGCGTTTTGTTACACCACGTTTTATGCCACGTCTATTGGTTCTCAGCTACCTTCTCACCAATTTTCAGCCAAATCAGTTCAACTGTTCTTGAATGCCGAATTATCAAATAATCACCTAATATAGTTGCAGTGATATTACATTAGGTAATTGCAGTGATATTATATATTAAACCATAACCAGTTATGGTTTAAAAAGTGATGCTTGACTTACAATCCAATGCAAGCAATGCCAATTTTAGTAGAAAATTTATTTGTTATGTGAGAATGTTTACAATTCTTACTTTGTGATTAAATTTTGTTATAAAAAAGTCAAAACATAAGTGAAACCTAAAGTGGCTTTATACGTATTAATATTTGTCTTCTGCCGTAAAGTCTTCGCAAACATTAGAACAAGCTTATACAATATTATGATAAAAGACATCAAAGTAAAATTCAACTCTATTTAGTCCAGAATTTCAATCCAGGGTTAACTCAAAAAAATTGGTTTAATTTTTTCATTTTATGTATTATAAATATAAAACTTGATGATCTTAACGTAATAATAATCCTCCGAAATGTCGTTTTAAGATATAAATGATTTTTATTAGCTTAATTAAGAACTTATCTTACTAACTGAACAATAAAATATATTTTCTAACAACTAGCAGCTGCAATTAATTAGCAAGTTTATGATGTTTCACGTCTTTTCTCAAATAATTAATTTTCTTGAATTGCTTGAAACTACCGAACTGTCTGGAAAATGCGAACTGTTTTAAAGCTGATAGCAGAAAATGAAGATAGTAATATCCAAGTAATTTATTGACGGTTTACGGTCCCATATTATAACGATTTTAACAGTATTAATAGTTATAGCTGCTCAATATACAAAAGCTTACAGATTGTAGTTATCAGCTAGTAGATTCTTTTGCTGCAAGATGGTAGCAAAGTTAAAGATAGGTGTTTTACAAATTTGTCGTTGTAATTTGACACATTTTTGAGAATATTTTTGAAGCCATTAAAACTGTTATTTGCCATAAATATGCTAAGACAAGAAATGTAAGGCGTCTTCAGAAGTGAAACATTGAAATTATTTTGTATAACATGCAAAAAGATCAGATTACAACAGAAACTGAATATGGCTTAACAAAAAAATTAAATAATTATTACATTACTAATTTTTTCCTGATAATAATGACCATTTATTTCATAGTCTTTTATTTTTATTAAACATAAAAATTAAAATTGTAAACGTTTATTCTTAATTTCGCCAGTTTAATTGCTTTCATCAGTGACTCAATAATAATTATATCCAATGTTGCCTCTGACAGTAAGTATCAGTGTGACAATTGGTCAATAATAACTGAAGCTTGGTGTCTCGAGCGAGGTGTCTGAAAAAATTTTAACAAATATATAAAAATCTAAAAGAAAGTTAGTTTTAGTAAATTTTATACTATACTAATATGCTGTCAATTTACCACCTTGACAAAATGAAACCGAAAGAGAAAACAAAATAAAGTGCTTATTTTTCCATTTTTGTATTCTGATGACGTTTTCGCCGATGAACTGCTATGAATTTTTAATCTTTTTTTTTATTCACTTTACACAAATTCGATAAATATTGTAACACAATCTTTGTTTGTTTTTTATCAGAAAATAAATACGACTGAATAAATCAAGCTTCAGAACAATGCAAAAGCACACATCTCTTCTAACATCAAATTTGCACTGAAACTATGCATGTCTTTCAAAAGTCACTTTATTCCTTACAAGAATACGACATTACCGTAAAGTAAAAAACTGACAACGCAATTTTTAAGTAAATAATGTAGTAATAGTTTTATTTACGTTATTAGCGCGGTAAGTTTTATTTTACAGCGCAACGTTTTTCTGGTATTAACGAACTATATTTATGACAAAGCCACACTTTTTTTGAAGATCTCTAAAAGCAGATAATATTCATGGTATTTTGGTGAGTCAAAATGACGGATGGATTGCTGTATGTGGAAAAATCTAGTTACAATAGCACTTGACAAGTAAATACTTTACAATCAACGATTCTAAAAAAAAAGTTAAAGCATTGTTTTAAAATATTAAAATGTTTCATGTTCTTGCTAAAGTTTAAAAAAAAAATTTTCTGCTAAGGGTGCAAATTTATTTTATTCTAAACAAAAAATTATCGACGTTCAAAGAAAAAATATAAAGTAAAATAAAAACTAAACTATGACGCCAAAACCTTTGCGTTTTGTAAAATGTTGTTTATTATCAAATGTGATAATTTGATGAGAAATTTTAGCATTACTTTCCTCTTATTTATTTCTTTCCGCCACTAGGATAAAGAAAGACCATGCTGATTCGCATTCTCTGATGGCAAGAAATTGTTGTTATATTGGAACATAAAGCAGCCCAGGTTTAATATTTGACTACAATGTAATAATGTGCATACATGTTTACGTATTAAAAAATACTGCAAATCTATATATAAAGATGATAAACACCGCTGAAACTTGTGTAGTATCAAATACAAATAAACCATTAGCTAATTATATTATCAATTTTCAGATTAATACAATAATTTTTATCGAGAACAAAATGGCGTTACATACATTTAATCGTACGAGATCTTCAATAGTACTGTGTCACAAAAAATACTCAAAGTTGCATCACTTGCATTCTTACTGCCTCATAAACTTATAGATAAGACATGGTGACAACCTCCTCTTCAGTTTTGCTTAAATAAATTTGCTTTTTTGGCTCCAAAATTGATTTATTTAGTGCCTTGGTGCGATTAGGTATGCAAAACAGTCTTGGCGTGTCTTTTGGAATTATCTCGTACAGCTAATATTTGGGAAATGATGTATTATGCCAACAGCATAGCTAAGATAGCCGAAAAATTCCCAAAAGTGTGTTAAATCAACATAAAAGATAAACGATAAACCATAAACGTTATTAAACCATATACATTAAATGTTTTTCCCAACTATTTTTTTTAAATTGTCACAAGGTATTGTTTGTTTCATAGAATCTATTATTGTGTTATATCTTATTTATAATCTATTTAAGAACAAAACGGTTTTAACAAGCTACTACTTATTTAACCGTGTTTACGTCGTTAAACCAAAAATTTAAATAACTAGAGTTAGTTAGTACATATATAAAATAAATTGCGTAAGCTTATTGCTTTTTAAAATCTAACACCATGATTCTTTTGTTAAATGTTGTAGTTTTCTGATTGTGTTTAAATCTCTTGGTTTACCAAGACACTAAGCTAAAACGTTAGCCTAAAAAAACTGTTATTGTATTAACAGAGTTTTACCATTTGCTACAAGGTTTTTCATTACATCTGGAGAGCTCACACTTTTATTCGGTTCCGTAACTTTTCACCCTAAGACAAAACAACCACGACAAAATAACCGCGACAAAATTACCGAAGACAAAATAACCAAACGATAATTCATCCCCACGACAATTCGTCTATGAAAATATTGGACCTATATTGGACCTGACGGTATTCTTGGACCTGACCTGACCTGACCTGACCTGACCTGACCTGACCTGACCTGACCTGACCTGACCTGACCTGACCTGACCTGACCTGACCTGACCTGACCTGACCTGACCTGGCCTGACCTGACCTGACCTGACCTGACCTGACCTGACCTGACCTGACCTGACCTGACCTGACCTGACCTGACCTGACCTGACCGAATTATCGTTCGGATGAATTGTCCGCGGATCAGATGTCGCGGATCAATCGTCGCGGATCAATTGTCTGCGGTTATTATGTCGTTTGGTTATCTTGTCGTCGGGTATTTGGTCGCGGTTATTTTGTCGCAGTTATTTTGTCCGTGGTTATTAATGCGTGTCATCCTTTTATTCAACACTTGATTGTCAAAAAAGCTTACAAAATTTATAAAAAAAATGTTTTAAAAAAGTCTTATGTGTGATGCGAGCGCAAGACATATTGTTTATTTTATAGACGCGCTTCTCTGTCGCATGAAAACCAAAAGTTGTTTCTATTTTTTTTACTGTATTCTTACCTATTATTTATTTTCATACTTTTTAAACAGCGTTGAATTTAAAGATTAATAAAGTAATATTAATGTTTCTCTTAAGATTTAGAATAAAATGTTTTTTATGATAAAAAACACACAATAGAGAATAACTAGACGAGACCCAAACAACGAAACACCGGATTCTTGCTGTTAACGTCAAAGCAAACGAAATACAAATAACAATGAAATCAGTTTTTAGGGTTTGCAATCGAGTGTTTATGAAAGAAAGATAGGTTTGTCGACACGCTCTTGTCAGTATTATTATATAACGAGCATCCACGAAAGATCGAAAAGAAACTGGAAGTCTCTATTTCCCAAAGCGCAAAGCTGGAGGCGAACAAAAGCTGTGACTGATCATAAATCTAGGTTGGTCGTGCTGTACCAGCCAGCATGAGCACAGCGAAAGCACATAAAGAAGATTGCCTTTGGCGTTGATAACCGTTTTATTCCAAGAGAAGCCCGGACTAATTCCGAACGCAGACGCACCTGGATTAAGCCAAGCTAAAAGAAGTAAAAAAGCTTTTTGTTTTGAATAAATTGTCACATTTTCAATATAATTCCAAAGTGTATCTATACAAACAATATTATTAAAAACATGAAGATTATAGCAGAAATTTAATAAAATAAGCAGAGCTTAATATAATATCTTACATAAAAAACACATAAAACAAGAATTTGCTTTCAACTAAATAAGATTTTTTTACATCATTCAAGTGATTCTAAGCTAAGTTTCCTTGATAATTTTTTTAGTTATTTGTTCAAAACAAAATTATTTGTTTTCTAAAAACTAACTTTTAGCTTTAATAAAAAATCTGTATTAGAAACGTTTAACTTCAAACTTGTTTCAAGCTTATCAAGCTTTTATCAACGACTGAACAAGTTGTTAAAAAAAATGTCAACTTCTACAAACTTAACATTAAATCTTTCGGCTTAAACGGCTTTCATCAATAAATTCTAGTCACCAAAATTTAACTTATTTTTTATCTGAGAAAATTGTGATCTTAAAAAAAAAACTTTCATCATATGTTAATAGATTCCAAAAAGTTGCTTTTTTAAAACTATATTTATAAATAAACAATTTAATTCGTTTAATAATTTTCTTCAGCATCTAAAGTTTTTGAAATCAATTATTTTTGTTTACAAATTATAATGACATCTACAGTAAATTTTGTATTTTTATTATAAAACAAGATAAAGTGCTATTAAAATTGTTCAATGAAAACTGCATCCATAATTATAAATATTGTGCATTCCAGAGCAATTAGAAAGCAATCAGTTTGTAAAAATAGTAGACTGATAATGCAAATACATTTACAATCTAAATGTTGTACAAAAACCAATTTAAAATCAAATTTTCTAATTTAGTTAGGCGGCAATTCTTGTTCAGTGCGGGATCTCATGCAAACACTAAAAATACGCTTAAATAACTTGTATAACTTGAAAATACAATTTCAAATTAGGGATCAATTGATTATTAAGAAACGTAGTTAATAAACTGCTCGTATTTTTTAATGTAGTTATAAAATTTGTATTTTTTAACATAAATCTAAGAATAAATCTATACTGTTACGGTTTATAGATGTAATGGCGGTTGAATAAATGGTTGCTCGTTAAAAACGATTTTATGCAAACTAAACTAGAGAGCGTGCAAACTTTTGATTGATATTAATGTAAGAGATGGCAAAAGATAATCTGTCAATTGTTTACCGAATTATAAATTCGGTTTTATACAAGAGATATTGCAACAATACGACTGTTTGTTTTGAAATAGATTATAAATAATCCATAGCACAATAGTTAATTTCAAGAAACGAACAATATTTTCCAGCGATTAAACAATTGAAAAAAATGATCTTGTTTTTTTTCCAACGCTTATGGTTTTATCGTTGATAGTTTGAAGGTAATGCAGAACATTAAATAATATACTAGGTTTATTAATTATTGTTTATCGCTCATCTTTTCTATTCAACGTACTTATTTTAGGAATTTTTCGGTTATATCAGTTAGTATAATCCATCATTTATCATTTATTGAATATTTGCCGCACGAGATAATTTCATCAAGACACGCTAACACCATCCTGCGTACCTAAACGCACCAAGGCACTAGTTAAATTATCTGTAAATATAAAAGTTAACTATCAGAAAGACAACATTATTTTAGTTTTTAGCATCAGCGAAGGGAAATTGTCACCAAGGGGGTAGTTTGTGTCACGTAACATCTGGTAAGGCAAACCAATCTATAAGTATGTGAGACTGTAGGACTGCAGGTAAGAGGGACTATAGCATAGATTGCTTGTTCTGTAAAGCAATTTTAAGTTTTGTGTCAAATTACTTTGAAGACCTCATTCACCGTAGTCAGGATTGTTTAAAATAATTTTTTTGTATATTTGACATAGACGTATTAATTCAAGAATTGATTTATTGTTTATTGTTTACTTGACACTTCATTGGTATTTGTGATAATTTCTCTTTCATATCTATATAATGTATTATTACCAAGTATTAATATGTACATTATTAAATTGTAGTCACATAGTAGGCCTAAGTTGCTTATGTCCCATAACAAAACAGCAATTCCCTGCTATGAAGTAATGCAATTCAGTTGTTTTTCTTCAACTAAGTAATAGAAAAAAATAATTAAAATACTGGGTGGCGCTAAAGTTGCCGTTGTAGTCAACGTTTTGTTGAGTTTATTCAATGTCGCACTCACAATTTATTGACTAGCCTTATCTTATTAAAAAAACTAATTAAATTTTTGTAAAAGATTCAATGGCAATAAGTTGAATATAAAATTTTTATTTAATTTTTCTTAACAAATCAAAAGTTTTTTTGATTTGGTATTTTTAATTAAAGTCGATATTTAAATTGTTTTTATTTTTTAAGTGAAAAGGGATTTTGTACTTTGAAGTCGTTTCTTTAAAAATGTAATACATATTGTTAAAAAGATTAAAGTATAATTTAATTTTTCAATATAGCAAATTAAAGTAACCTACTTAATAAGAAAAATTTTTAACACTTAAAGACTTTAGCACTTTAAACATATAAAAAATGTTGAAAATAAATTGGAAAAATCATCTATAAATTAAGATTTTTTTTATTTGTATAAAACATCTGTATCAGATCTTAATTTGGTAATATTAAAACCACCTTTAAGAGTACATCTTTCAAATGTATTTTTTTTTAATATATTTTTTCTATAATATTTGTTGATACTTTAGTTATTTCTTTCATCGTTGCACTGATGTCAATGCGCTTTCTAGCCACGGAAACGTAAAATCAACAACTCACTGGTTTAAAAGTTGAAAAAAAGGTTTTGCTTACTATGTAGTAGGCTATTAGAGGCAAAAACCCTTAGCTGATTTTCTGGAACAGCAACATTAAAACTGCTTTAATGTTTATACTAAAAACAAATACATATTTTGATGATTTAATGAAAGAAATTTGAATATTTGTGAAGAGAGTTTTTATTTTATATTTTGAAGTTTCTAAGATTTTTGTTGCTTCGAAAGTCGTGCTTTACCACAAACATGTCTTGGAAAGCCAGTGTAACATGCTATTTTTATTATTGCATTTTAATTAATATGTATAATTTAATATTAAAATTATGAAAATAGAAAAAATCCATCTACTGAGCTTTTTTTCTCTGATTGGTATACCATAACAACTATAACATAACACTCATATCGATGACAGTATTGTCAATGTTATTCACGTTACAACTACTAACCATACTAATCCACGTCAAAAGTCACTAAAAACGATTACACATATTTCATTTCTATTTCACTGCTACATTTCTGTTTACAAAACGGTGTCAAAAATCGACATTCTAAACGTGAAGTAAAAAAACATTTTTGTTTTACGTGATTATTTTTGATGCAGTGTAAAAAAGTCCGTCTTGTGAATGCATTGTTCGTATTGAAAAAGCAGCTTTTCTAAAATTTATTTTGTAAAAAGTAATGCTTTTTAAATATATTTTTCTTTTGTTGTAGGCTTTTATACCTTTTCCGATTGCTTGACAAGGTTGCTTGCAACGTTTTTGAAACTGTCGAATTATCTTTCTTAAAAAATGTCTGAACTAAATAACTTAAAATGAAAACTAAAAAATTCTTTGTTTATTTGTATAAAAGTATAAAAATTGCTAAGTAGAAGCCTATAAATAAGCTGACGTACAATGTTTGTAACCCAATACAGGGTGCCGACCTCGAATTAGGTAATTAATAAGCAATTTAGCGCAGAGATAAGGAGCAAAGGAGCGAAGGGAGTTTAGGTTTAATTGTTGATTTGTTCTATGAGAGTGTTTTGAGTGTGCTAATTATGTTTAGGAAGCAAGAAATTTGACGCCCTTTGATGGATAGATATAACAAAAAATCTTATTTTCGCTAAGCTTCAACACTCTAAGTTGCCGAGGGACCCCCTAAGGAGTAATAAGTGGAAACAAAATGAACGTATGTGCTTACTTTCTCAAGTGAAAATCGATTGATTGCTGTTAGTGTCGTTAGTGAATCTCGAACAATCATTACGTCAACAACTTAAATCTATAAAACTTCAACTAAAAGCAGCTTTCAGAAAACATAACGAGAATTTTTAAATAATAAATCAATAAAACTTCAAAGCATTAAATAATCTTAGTATTCTTAATCATAAGAAAAATATTTGAAAACACTTGAATGTTTAAAAACTCGCTTGCGTGTGTGCTTTTAGTTTAGCAAATAAATTCAATCGAAAATTTAATTTTCTTAATTTTGCTTGAAAATATTAACTTTTTATCAAATGTTGTTTTTTTTTATGCTATCAATTTTTTTAACAGACATATGTTAAAAGCTTTTGCTATATTTTTTATCCTCTACTAGACATAAAATATTTTTCTTTAAATTTTTGATAAGTCTCTCAAAGACAATTAAGCCATCTGTGTCGTTTGATACTAAAACTAACAATTATTTAGATTAGATTAGTTTAAAGTATATTAAGTATTAAGAACGGTAAGGACATTTTACCGATTGAAAACAATTGTTTAGAAAAGAAGCGAAGCGACGTTTCTAATTATTGTCTGAGATCAGTAAGCATTACCGATTGCGATGCTTATAGCGTTTTATATACGATAGAAAACTGTTTTCTTTGAAAAAAAACTGCTTTTTCTTGATAAGTTTTTGCTTCATTTGCATAAAAATTGTAGATTAATCATTGTTATAAATAGTTTGTTGACTGTCAAAAAAATATTTCTGTAAAAAAACAGCTGTCAACAGAATTTGGACATTTTTCTGCATACAAATGAGTGATACGGCGTCAGACGTTTTAGAGATAGTGAAATTAAAAAATCCTGGAATATTGAATGTTTATCAATAATTTCTGAAAATTAAAAAGTTTGATGGGAAAATATATTATATAAAATCTTCAAAAGTTGGTTTGAGGGAAAAAGTGTAGAATTAATGATATTCTTTTGTTGGCTTATTTCGATCGACGAAATGGAGTCACGTGGAAGTCTTTAAGCTGAATATTCTATGTTAAAAAGCACAATCTTTTTATATGATCGAATTGAAATAATTATCTAAATTTGCCATTTTGATAGCGTTTCTTGGAAGAAAAAATATTAGACACAAGCCAAAATATGTCGAAATTTTTAAAAGAAAAGATGTCTTAAATGAGAAATTTTTAATTTGGTTTTAAGCTAGTAAATTGTTACCTACAGAGCAAGACAAATTATATCAACAATAGTTTCTGTAAGTGCATCTGAATTACATTTAATAATAATTGTACGTCCAGCTTAAATTGTCAATAATTTATTTCTAGTGTATCATTAAAAATTTTTTTCAAATGTTTTTAGTAATTATTTAAAAATTTTCTACTTACCGTTCTAAGACGGTAAGTAGAGTATTACTTACTGTTTGTCTTAGTAACCAGTAAACCTTACTTACTGATCTGGGGAGCATACGCAGTAAATATGAAACTGCGTGTAATTTGCTCATTGCACTATACATGCATCTAGTTATAGAATTGAACAACATTTTGTTAGAATATAATAATTATGACTATAATAGTGTTTTTTTATTATTATTTACATGCTTTTAGTCTCCCGAGAGATAAATCTCTTATTTAATTGGTAACTGCATAGCAGAACAGAATCCGCTCGTTCCGAAAGCTCTCGTTATTCGAAAGCAAGCACAAAACAGCAGGAAGCTGGAATCTAAATGATTATCTTTCTGGAAAATACAGAGGGTTGATTTTTTTACTTATTTAAAAAGTCGGTCAAAGTGCTCGTTAAACGAAGGTCGAGATTATATAATAATGTTTTAGCGGCAGTCTAAAATTAAGCTTAAATTAAGTAGAGAATGAGTTATTATACAACTAAACACGGATTATCTAAAGCAAGGCAGGTAGAAAGTAGCTTACATCCAATAGAATCTTCTTCGGTACAGAGTTCTTCTTAAAGAATAGAGAAAGTTTGAAGCTTTAAACTAAATTGCGGTCGGAGTATGGATTAGATTTTGCATTCTAGAAAGTTGAGAGTTTTGTACTAAAACGCTGAACACAAAATCGCCAGCCGTCGTATGGTGGACCTATTGTTGTATTGTTTGCTGTCTCAAAGTTTTTTTATAGGCTTACGTTTAAGTGCAGACTGCTAAAAAATGTTCCACATTTTTTTTTAGAATGAAATTTGTTCAAACCGCTTAAACTTGAAACTCTAGCGAAGATATTGATTTAGTTGTAATTTGTGGTATAATGACATACACGCAAATTTAATTAATTATTTATCTTGTTCAGTGATTAGAATCGATTTAAAATTATATTATTCCAGTTTTAAAAACTAAAATAAGAACCGTACTAGATAAATCAGACACATGTGTTACATAATTTATATAATCACAATTAAAACATCTCCCAAGTTCTATTGTGTCAAATATCTTGCGGTACCTACATCATTATCATTACGTGAAATAATTTCAAATTCAATTTTATACTAATTTAAATTTATATTTATAGGTGTCTTAAACAATTTATAAGTCGAAAAAGCAATAAAAAAATAGTTCTCTGTATAGTCGATTTACGAAAGATAATTTTACGTGATAACGTCATGAGAAAACATTGTGCATTTTTCTGATAAATTAACACATTATTTGCACTTGTCAATTTTATAACTTTTCTTTAATTATATATATTAGTTACAAGTAAAGGCAAATCGATAGTTGTTTATCTTCGTTTTGTTGATTTATTAACATCTGATACGCATTTAGAATTTTCATTTGAATTGTCACATTTTTTTTTAAAATTGATATAACGGTACTACTCGCAGCCGATCGTGGCTGTCTCTTGCTTCTTCCGCGTTTGCATTTTTACGCTTGAGTCAAGCGGAACGTGATTTATAAGACGTTATTACGTCAAAAGAATAAGAAAAGAAATAAAAAAGAACAAAGTTTTATTCTCACTAATGACAAGAAGCAAATTAAAAAAGTTGTCATACATTGTTATCCAAACTAAAAGTTGAATAAAATTTTGGTTTAGTTGGCTAAGGAAACTGCTTAAAAATTTGACTAATATTTAAGTTTTTGGTTAGCATGATTTGTCAAGACATGTATTGTACATGTATATTTTTGTATTGTACTGAGAAAAAAATTTAAAATATACAGGATTGCTAAATATGTCAAAACTTATTGAAATTTGATAAAAGATTTTCAATTTTATCGTTTTAGATGTTAATCTAATTTCTATCTCCTTTTGTTCCGATGATGCAAGATTCAGCTTGTTTTTTTTTATTTAAGAGACATCAAAGACCAAATGCAATATTTTTACAAAAATTATTTTTTTTGAGTTTGGTGATTTATTGTTACAAAAGCTGATTTTTTTTATAACAGGGGACTTATGTTGCTTATAACTTTTTATGCTTTGTTTGATTAAACACAACTTATTTTGATTATAGATACTAGGTACGCTGTCTTTATTTGTTATCCAACTATTTTAATAATGCTTTTAATAATGTTTTTAATAATGTTTTTAATAATGTATTTAATAATTATGGTAAACTGTTTACGTTTTATTTCTAAGAATAATATCAAGAACAATAAATAATGAAATTTAAATAATAAAAAGCTATAAACTAATTTATTTAAATTTTTGTTTAAAATAAACATTGTTTAATTTAATAAGTAAATTTTAAAGTATTTCTTAAATTAGAGATTAAACCAGACTAAAAATAAGTAGATTTAACAATCAAAAAAATAGTTTGCTACATTTAAAAACAAATTAATTTGAACTGATGAGCTTATGTAATGCAAAAAACGATATTTAAATGATACAAATATCAAATATTTTAAGCAACTATAAAATATTTTGAAGTATTTTTTAAGATATAAGTTAAGCGGCAACGCTGTCTAGTGCTGTATTTTGAAGATCACTTCAGATAAATTTGGAGTTGGGCTTAGGCTTTGGATTCTGCCAAAAGGTAGAAGTTGTTAATATTTATCAATATTAAACCTAAAAAATTATGTTTTAAATAAAATGCAGTAAAAAAAGTCACTGAGGGCTTGCATACTGACAGTCAATCGAAATCGTTATTATTATTAAATTATTATTATATTAAATCGTTATTTATTCGCACTAATGCAGCACTTCTTTCAGTCGTGCTGCAAACAAAGTGCTCATCGGAAAATTTCACTTTCCGAACACGATGGGCAAGTAAATATTTTGAAAATTAGATCAAAGCGCAGAAGATAAAGAATAGGTAGGTAAATGCTTTTAACCTAGGATACCAATAAAAGTATTGTCGGTCAAAAAATTTCATAAAAAATTTGTTAGAAAAATGTTTTTACAGCGTTCCAGCTAGTGAGGGAACTCGCCCTACGGGCTCGTTCCTCAAACAAAGCTGTCACGCTGCAAAATCATACTTTTCCGCACTCTAATGTAAATTGTTTGAAAAAATACAATATTATAGATAGAATAAATAGTTTGTTCAAGAAAATTTGTTTTGTATCTTAGTGAAACATGTAGACTGTTATTGATGTCGTACTTTATTGCTTACTAGCTGACCCGGCAAACTTCGTACCGCCTTAGCGTAAATTTGATGCACTACTTTATTTTGTATAGCTGACCTATCTTATGGATGCGTACCTATTCAATTTGAAGTGGAATCTGTAATATCCTCCATATAAAAATTAATACCTATTCCCCTGGTCTCGTCATACCTGAGAAGGACTTTACTAATTTTATTAAATAAAAAACAAAATATAGGTTTTCATAATAGTGTTTATTCCGTAGGGTTCAATAATTTCACTTATATTTTTACAAATCGCTATTGAACACCTGGACATTTTGAAGTAAACACTGAGCTCAATATCACGCGCGCTCTAGAAAGCAACTAATAGCCTCTATACCCTTCACTGCTTCTCTCTATTCTAATGCTTTTTGATAAACTATATTTTTAGTTTTATGTTCTGGTGCGTAAATAAATAATGTTGATAGTTTTCCGACACGGGAACAGGCGACATATAATTGGCCATGTGAAAAACATGGATTTTCTAGGTTGATGCCACATACACTTAGCGACTGCCCTTACGATTTATTTATTGACATTGCAAATGCAAACCGCACTGGAAACTGTAAACGTTTAAAACTGAATGGCATATCGTTCGGTATCATAAGGATGCGTAGGATTAAAACATCTTCGCCTTCGTACTTCCCTTTCAAAATGTTTGAAAAAGAAGTTAAATTGAATGACGTTGACATTTGTTAGCGAGGTTATGTCTGTGGTGTCACAGATAATATGCAAAATTAAATGTATATTTTTCAAATCTTTCTGAGAGATTTTCTTAATATTTTTTTCCGTAAGAACCTTGTACAGAGTATTAAAAAACTACAAAAAAAAATCAGCCAAATCGGTCAAGCCGTTTTTATGCTATGTCGTGACAACGAAAAACGGGATTTATTTTTATATATATAGATAAACCGTTAACTTGACAAAGTTATAAACTGTTTGGAACATGTGAAAAGGTTACAATCGGTGCTTAATTATTGATTAATCTACACCAATATTGAGTAGCTTAGTGCCTGCTACTCTATATTGACATTAAATGTGGTAACAAGTTTGAATTATTATTATATCTAAAGCTCGGCAACTAAAATTTATGACTTTGAAAAGGTCTACTATGTATAGAGTCAACTAGCAAAGACATAATCCCATTAGTGTGACCCAAACTGGGTATCCTCCTAAACCACTTTGCATCTTCTGCAAGGCTTTTTCTGTCCGGTCGCAGCTTTCCTTAATCAAGGGAAATAGTGGCTATACATCAGCCTTGTTTCCAAGCGCTGCAGAAGATAAACACAGTCAGTCAAGAGTTGTTCAAACGATTAGAATTACGCCTTTCTCAATCAAATTATGTCCTCGATATCCTTTTTGTGCCGGCTCATTTATTTTCATCATTTCATCAGCTTCCGACTAAATCTATATTAAAAAAGCGCTCGATCCAAACGCCGAGATAAGGAATAATCTTATTGAATTTAGCTGGAAGTGAGTTATTTAATTATTTACTGCCTCTGTGGAAAATTTTGTCGATGTATCATCCTATCGCTGCTTTACGTCAAAACAAACGATAACCAAATTACAGTGAACTTTTTTGTTTATTAATAAACGTCAAAATCAAACTTTTAAGCTTAAATTATGCTAGGAAAAAGCAATCATATAGTGCAGCTAATTAGACGCAGATGAGCTTTAAATTAATATTAATCTGTTTATAAAGCAATCATATAATTAAATTTAATTGAAAATTTTATTAATTTAACTTTTTATTGAACACAAATTTAATTTTTAGAAATCAAATTAATTTTTTTAGAATTATTGCAAGATCCGTGTATTGTATAAATCATAATTTATAATAAATTTAATTTAAATTTTGCAAAACACTTAAAAAAATGCGGTTATTTTGCTGTAAAAATCTGCAGCAAGCAAATCTTTCAAAAAAATAGTTATTCATCTAACGAATTTGAAAAGTAAAACTTGCCACATAGAGGAATAATGAGTAAGGTGTTATTAATAAGTTGTAATGCACTTGGTGGCACCAATATGTGTAAGATATGTTAATAAGAAACAACGGCAGAAATTATAGTTTAATACCTGGAGTACGGTTTATGTGGCATTGCATTTTAGACTAAGTTTGTACTTCCTTGACATCTGTAGGCATTTACAGACTGCAATCCTAGCTCCCTACTTTCTTAAAAAATGAGAAAAAGGTAGAGGAGTGGCCTTTATGTTATATTTTTTTCTATCACGCTTTACTTCTGGACAGCTTATTTTGCATAATTAGAATGAGGCCTAAACAGTGACATCATTGAGAATACGAGGCTAACAAAAAAAGTAAAGATTATAGTAAACAGAGATAAATAGAGTTCATCGTCAAAGTTGTCAAAGCCCAATTGGCCTGGTGATGTCTCTTACAAGTAGTTTGAATGAAAGAGAATTCTGCAAAAAGGAGAAACCGCGCAAGAGAAAAGGTGTTATTGAGAGGAGGTATAGTGTAAATATGTTTAATGTGTCGCCCAATTGACTTTTAAAAATTGACGTTTTTAAGTAAATATTTAATGCTAATAATTGTAGACCATAGACATCCTTACATATCTACTATAGAGAGTGTTAACTGTTTTTTAACTTATATTATTTGTTAAAACTTAGCAAAACTTTTCGATTAACATAAGTAAGTCTTACTCTCGTGTCCATTGTTTGAACAATTGTTTTTTTTGTCAACAATTATTGTGACTTTTGTTATTCAAGTTTAACATTTGCAAAAGCATAACGAAATCTACCAACAATTTTTTATTTTAGACCAGCAAGGTTTTGTTTTGAGACTATCGAAACGTCTAGAAAATTTAGTATGGCACGCTATAAGCACAAAAAAAATTAGTTCCAAAGCTCAATTACTCCGAAAATTGAACAAGTTAAACAAATAAAAACATTGTTTGAAAAAATTAGACAAAACCTATTTTTTTATGTAAAACATTTAAAAAAAATAGCGATATCTATTAGAATTTAAAAACTCTTTTAACAAAAGCCAAGAAACCATGCTTCTACATGTCAATGTATAAGATCACTTCAAATTAACGACAGATAAATTTAAATTAACCAATTAATCAGAGACCTAGAATATTCCATCTATCAATTGAAAGGTTTTTAAAAGACTTGGAATTTCTAGAATTTCTTCTGCTTTATTTTAGAAATCTTTGCGCTTCTGAGAGAAAAACAACAGCAAGTCTCACAGAAGCGTGAAAGTGATAAAAAATACCAAAAAATGCGGAAAGGTTCTGATCTGAACTAATAAATACGGGCAAACGAGGCAAATATTGTTCAGTTTTTATAAGCTTTGAGCAAATCTTCAATCAGTTTTGAGTGAGTTTTAAACAAGTTTCGAATAGCAGTGTCAAAAAGATGATAGGAAGATATAAAGAAAGATAGTGGTAATAATTAGTCGTTTAAGTTAAAAGTGATCAAAAAATTTTGATTCAAATAAAAGTGTACTGAGTGAAATCTGCAAAGATTTAATAACAGCTAAATTTTAGTATATTAATTTATTACTTTAATTAGACGTAAGTTAGTATTCTAAGTAATTGTAAAATATCTTGGCACCTAATTTGTACTTGTGTTCAAATAATTTGTTTAATTCATCACTCTTATCTCTCCCTAGAAAAGTTGTAGATATATTAATTGTCACTGCAAATTGATTCAAATAAGAAAATGTTCTATTAGGTTTATCAAAACTATTGTTGGTTTTTTTGATTGTGTCGGATCTTTTCATATTTTTTCAATTTTTCATTTTTCTTATTTTGTTTTTAACGTAATTTTTTAAATTCAACAGATACTGAGACGGTTTTTTTCAAGTTATTTTGCGCTTTATTTGAATGTTTACTAGCTTATTCGCAAACTAATTTTCAACATTTGACTTAATTACATCTACAGCGCTACGTGGTATAACACACAAGAGGATAATTTAAGTAATACCAGTAGAAAATAATTATATTCTATTTGGTTGTGTTACTTGATAAGTAATGTAAGCTTAAATTACAGCAGCTTGTTTACTGCAAATAATTTTATAAATCATCAAATATCTCAGTGTTAAAAAAAATTCGGCATTTTGTATCTGACACACATTAAAACATGAAAAACTACCTTAATTTTCACACCGCTTCCTACAGTTTCGGTGGAATGAGTGGTTGGAAAACTGGAAGTTACCACACATTTGCATGTTTGCCAGAGCAAATCAGTATTCGTAGCCTTTCTCAAGCGTCGAGAGATATACAAATTTAAATCATACATATTATTTGGATTGTTTGTGGCGTTTGTAGATGCTTTACACGACCTTTATATTTTCGACTTACGTTCTAACATTTAACGTGAAAGTTTTGAACAATTTAAATCCTCAACTATCTCTTCGTCGTGTCCTATCTTTGATCTTTTTTTCGTTTGTGCATTTGGCGACAACGCTCAAAGTAAATTTGGTGCGTTTTTTGTGAAGAGAAACCGGTGATGTATGGCGGTCCTTAATTAAGTTTGCAACCCAAAACCGAAAGCTGCTCTTGAATTAAGTAATTAATAGGTAAATTAGTGTGAAAACAAATTTTTCGTAAAAATTCGAATTATTTTACTTTTTAAATGAACTAAAACTAGGTTAATTAAATAAATATAATTTTTATTATATATTATTTGGCACTGAATGAACAACTATATGTAAAATAATAAAAATAACGACAATTATTAAAATTAGAAACTCCTTACATCAAAGTCGAGAAACCAGGTTTCTGCATGTAATGTATAGGTCACTCCTAATGACAGATATTAATTTTGATAGAAATAATTTTCAGACACAAGAATATTCTTGATCGAATTAACCAGTTAACTCATTAAAGTCTTTTGTCTGAAACGCACATCTAATACCGGTATTCATAGTCGTATCTCAAGCTCAACCTTGAGTTCAAGCTTGAGACGCCGTCTCAAGCAAGGACTCCGGGAATGCTCGGGAAATCAAGCAAGGACTTCGACAATACTCGAAAAAACGTGCGTCTTGCGGAAGTCACCAAAGTAATCATTTTTGTGTTTTTAGGTTTAAAATTTAACATTTTGACGCATGATGACAGTCATTCTCCGTGTTTATATAAAGTGACAGGTCATGGAATAACTCGATGCCGCAGGAGTTATATCAAAAGTGTTTTGTGTTGTTTTTGCAAAAAAAAAGAATGACGACGAGTGAGTACATGTCTACTGACAGAATACCTGTATAGTAACTTCATAAAATGTGCATTATTGCCTCCGTGCAAGTCAGTGGTGGCGACATCTGGTAGCTGAAAAACGCGAGAAAGTGGGATAGTGTAGCTGTGATTTGAGTTGGAAATGTTACGAAAAGTGCAATTAATTAAAATAAGAGTGTTTTGCGGAATAACTTTTGCATGTAGTGATAGCAGCGATTGTTCTACAATGAATGAAAAAAAAAACAAGTAAGTAAAGTATCATTAAGATTTATATTTTGACAATTGTACAATTGTTTCTTCAGTTTGTTCTTTTGTGAATTCCGATTTTTTTTCTAAAAATGGTGGCATCACAAGTACCACTTTTTTACCAGTTTCACCAATGGTTCGTCGAACTTCTGGAAAGCCTTTATCAGCCAAAACAGTGTCTCCATCTTCTAATAAATCTAATAAACCAGATTCGACGGTCATTTGCGATTTACTTTTTTTTCCACCAGCTGCTTTTGATTTAAAGCTAATGAAACCTCCTGGAGTAATTCCAACAAGGAGTTTTGCAGTAAAACCTTTTTTGTAATGGGAATAAGTATATACCCGTTGATCGAGTATACACAAAAAGCAAAACCCTTGTTGTAGTCTCGCATGGACAACCCCAACAGTGTAGAAAGCAATATGACGGATGCCGCAAGAAAAACGAACGATCTGGACCATTATTACATTCTCCTCAAAACACGAAAGCTGCAAAAGTGAGACCCAAATAGAAGCTAGCTCACACTGCGCGCTTTTGAGAAGGACAATGTAAGTGCAACATTAATATAAATCTAACCAGATCTTTATCCACTTTTATTGCATGAAATGTGATGCAGAAAAGTTATTAGAGTAGTGAGTAGTAGGAGCTATTCAAGAAGTGTGTAAAGATGAAAGTTTTCGGCTGTCGTTTTGTCTACTATCCTTCTGCAAAAAATACTTTACACTTATAATGTAAACTAATAAAAATTTTACTTTTTTTGAACTTATGTTTACCAATAGAAGGTGTTACAAAATAAAAATATTACCCAATTACATTTGCAAGCAATCCTACATTCACTACATTGTTTTTTGTGAAGCTGTAGCGACGCTTACATTCAAAGTTGGAAAAAAATTCCAATGGGTTTGCGGCACCGTACATAACTCGTCCAGCATGTCAATGTTCGTTGTTATGAACTGCAACACATAATACTCTTCAGTATTTTCCAACGTCAAACAATGCCATAACCGGCAAATGGCGTCTTGAGTCGGACTCAAGACAAGTCTAGGCCTTGCTCAAGTCCGACCCCAGTGCGCTTGCTCATCAAGCAAAAATCGCGTTTATTCACACCGTAATTTGATATTTGAATCTTGAGATTTGTCTATGAATACCGTCCGGTCTTGAGCTTGACCTCAAGCTCAAGATATAAATATCAGATTTTACGAGCATTGCCGAAGTCCTTGCTTGAGATGAAATCAGCAATAAATCTATTTGAAAACGCATGCAAACACTTTTCCGAGCATTGCCGGAGTCCTTGCTTGAGTCTAAACTTAAGCTTGAACTTGAGATACGACTATGAATACCGGCATAAGATGTACAATATTATCTATCTACTTCAGTTTCTACCAAAAAATAAACAAATAATTGCAGACAAGTAACTACCTACATCTATATTTATTAATATTACTATGTAATTATCTCAATAAAAGCTGGACTGATACGTGAATTCTAGGTAAGTACCAATACACACTTCAAACATAATTCTGCTTTGAAAACTTACCTACAAACTAATTTTTAGTTATTTAGGATGAAAATTGCAAACTTTGGAAGTGAGACGAAGAAATTTGCAATTTTAATAAATTCTGTTTTGTAAAATGCCAAAAGTATTTGAACGTCAAAAAATTTGGCTATGTAAATATGTCATTTTGACAGCAAATATTTTCAAAAATTACCAATGATCTTTGATATATAGACTTAAAAAAATATTTTTGGAACCATAGAAAACACGAAATCAACCAAGATTTAACGAGACAACTAGTGAATTAGAGCTTAAGAAACAATATGGAAAAAGTATTGCTGACATTTAATAACACTTCTAATTTTCAAACGTCTACTTTGTTTTGTTTATTACCAGATTTGATTTATTAGTAAAATTACTAATGGCGCTACCTGAGCACTAGTGACTTAATCTAGTGACTTTATTGAAATACCATAATGCCATATTTTTGACAATATGAATAATTTATAAATACACAATTAGTTCTTCGTAAAATAATGCAAAGTTTGTTTGTTGAATTAGCACACTATAATAACTTGTTCATCTGTGCTTGGTAAAAAATAAAAAACTGTAGTAAGGAACAAGTTATTTAGAAAGCAGTAAAGTTAGGGATATTACCGTTACTTAACTGTACAAAAAAATAGTTAAAGCGCTTGTCAACAAATTAAAAAAAACCTACGATTAGTGCTCATTGTTAGCATCCTGTCAGCCAGGTCAGGTCAGGTTAAGATTTGTTTAATTGCTCTTCAAATACCTTGTCTCTTAGTAACTAATCAAAAAAATTGATAACTTATCTATTTAAAAAACATAACATTGATAATCTTAGAAAATTATTGTAAAAGCTGGAAGGGTCTTTTAATTATAATTTTATATTTTGTAGATAATATTTAAGTATATTATTTGTTTTCACACAATTCAGTTTCACAGAAGAAAAATTGTTGACGGAATTCTTGAAAACAAGCTTGAATTGAGATTTGTCATTCACTATCAACTCGAAGGCCGTTACAAAAATAAGATTCCATCACAAAAATTTTCTGTTTCCAATAGAAAACTATTTTAAATTCAAAAGAAAGTAGTTGAGAAACTTAGTAATTATTTAGACATTTGAAGCAATAGTTTTAAAAATTATGGTCTGTTCACACAAACTCATAGGCACGGTTAACTATGATTCCAAATTTCAAAAATCATCAGTTATATTAAGCTCAGAATAGTGTCTATGCTGTCAAAGTAGATAACAAAAACAAATCTTTTAATAACACAAATTCTATTTAAAATGCTATTATCATTATTGTTTGCTGTTAAACCATATTTATTTTTGATTAATTTCGCTGCTTTCAACATTTAACTTAATTTTTTTAGCTAATAAATCAATAAACAAGCTAATTTTGAAAAATTGTATGTTTCTTTATTATTCAGTTCATTTTTATTTTAATGTTCAATTGAAGCAAAACGTCAGAATTCTTAGAGCAAAAATCTCTTTCAAGATCCATCTTTTGTAAAGAGCATTAATTTAGCTAAAACGCATGTATATTTTAATGTTCCTTTGAAAGCACGAATAATTGTTAGACTTTGGAAGCAACGTTATCTTTCAGACTTTACAATACAAACAAACAAATACCTTTGCAGTTTGCACATAAATGCAGCTAAAATGTAATGCAATTATAAGATCCACAAAGTACTGTACTAGGAGAGACCGCAAACCTGCTATATTAACCTTTAATCACACTAATTAAAAAAATAACAGCAATTTGCTACAAAGCTTACTGCCTTCTATATAAACGGTGAAGCTTTCAGCGTTTCACCAACTTCTTAGTAAATTTCTTGCCTTTTTGTTCATTTAATTCAGCGGCTGTTCCCACTTTAGCTGTTGAGCTGGTGGTATGAAATCACAATCTTAAAAAAAACGAAATTAACTGCCGGATTGGTAATAGAAACCGTATGAATGGTATAATACTTTTCATCGACCTACCCCAAATACACATTTGAAAAATATTTTCTAAAGAATCATTCCGTAATACAAGTAAAAGCTTTGTTCTGTTTTCAAGCATTCTCTCGTCTTAAATTCATGTTTGATAAAATCGCATTCAAGGTATTTTAAAGCTATTAAAAACGTGCCGTAGAATAAATTTCATGTTTATTAAAAAGGGTTTCATTATTTTGTCACCATTTATTTTTTACGGAGATTCAATTTGGATGTTTATCTTGTAAACTTAAATATAGTAAACTGTTTAATCGAGAGATTATTTTGCTATTTTTGACCATAACAGCTTTTTTTATTTTAGCTGAAAATTTTACAAACATTGTTTTCTGGAAATCGTCTTGGAAACAACATTTTCCTGCTTATTTACGCGCAGGAAAATTGAGTTTTCCGGACTAGTACTGTAAAAACTTTACAAGACGCAAAATAAAAAAGATACTCTAGTAACTATAGTTGTCAACAAAATTGACAAACTTGACTTTTGTAGAATTTGTAAAAAAAATTCTAAAATGTGTAAATTTCGTCTTTTTTTACAATTTCCGGAAAAATTTTAATACAAAACACGTCAGTAAAATATCTCACTTGACTCGGAGCTTTAAAATACTCGGCACAAAGAGCCTCGTATTTCAATTTAGCTCCTCTTCAGTAATGTGAAATTTGCCTGACTTTTATGTAAATAACTATTAATCTCATTCATTATGCCAGAAACGCACTACTAAACAAATTGGAATAAACAAAAAGCATATAATATGTGTGTTCTAATTAAAATCAAATAACTATTTTGGTTCTTTTACAAAAAAAACTGTCACTTAAAAATTGTGATAATTTTTGTATGTAACAAATAAACCTAAAACCTACTAAACCGATTTTAAAAGCTTTTTTGCCATTAGAAAGTTACATTACCACTGAGTATTTATTACTAGAAAAAATTAGAGACCCTTAGAAAGCTCTACTAAAACCATTACAAGATGCTTAAACATTAGTCATAAAATGTTTTTCACGCTGCGGAATTATTAACATATCTACATAAAACTCCTCCAGACCATATGTCTGACTGTTGCAATTATGTCATTATAACTACTTTTTTACATTTTTAAAGTTGAAAGAGATGCCGATCCAAATTACATCATACCATTATTTTGTATTTAAAACTAGTTCAATGCCTGCTGATTATTCTTTTTTGAATTATTAAAATTAGACATTTTGTTTACAAGATTTAGCAACGCGGTGAGAGTGACCAAAGTGCGGGAGAAGGGTGTGCTATTACCAAGTGTGTCGTCATAATATAGGAAGAGAAATGTCAATTAGACGACAAAATTTATTTATACTTTTTCTTTTAACAATAGCTTGTAGAATAAACTTTGTTGCCACTTGCATATACCGCCAACATTGTGTACCGTAAAGCTTCAAAGTAAAAATATAAATAAAAAAAAACTAAAATAAATGAGTAAAAAAATTACATCAGCTAAAAATAAAATGCATAAAACAACAAAAAATATAAGTAAAATTATCAAAAAATAGGTGTAGGTAAAAGACGTTAACTTAAAAAAATATTATTTAATTAAAAATTAGTTTTAAGGTTGAATATTGAACGAATTGAGTCATGTACGTTTTAATTAGCATACTTTTAAACTAAATTATTTTTATTTATCCCAAAACGTTTGGGAAATAGTTATTTACGTAAAAGTCAAGAAAATTTCACATTACTGAAGAGGAGCTAAATTGAAATTTTAAAGCTCCGAGTCAAGTAAGAGATTTAACTGATGTGTTTTGTATTGAATTTTTCTGGAAATCGTAAAAAAAGACGAAAATTACAAAACTTAGAATTTTTTTTACAAATTTTACAAAAATCAAGTTTGTCAATTTTGTTGGCAACTATAGTTACTAGAGTATCTTTTTTATTTTGCGTCTTGTAAAGTTTTTACAGTACTAGTCCAGAAAACTCAATTTTCCTGCGCGTAAATAAGCAGGAAAATGTTGTTTCCAAGACGATTTCCGGAAAAAATGTTTACCCGTGTGAAGCCGGGACGGGGCGCTAGTTGTTAAAAAAGAGCAGAAGTGTAAAACAATTTTAATTTCTGCAGTAAAATTTGATGTGCGTAGATTTTTTTATGAGATTTTATAATATTGCGTAATAAGTTTTTTGATCTACGGAGACATTACTTTTTTAATGTTAAAGACGTTACATTTTTATTATTTCAAACTTCATGTGTAATTTATTATTTTTTTTAGAAAGTAAGCAGTTGCGCTTGCATTTGATGACTCATAAATCAGCATCATAAATCAACAGTTATTGGATTTGTTAACAAATAAAAAATTGGTTGCAAATTGAGAATTTTATTTACTGATATAAGTTCAGAGTTATGTAAAAAACAAATCAAGAATGCTACCTCGTCTTTTGTTTCATCAAAAAGTTTGTCTTAGGTTGAGTCAATCTTAACACACTAATAAACTTGTTGATAAATAATATATATCCAGTCGGGATATCTGACTTTAAATAATTCTTCAATGCAAGAGCGACCACTGTTCATTGCCTTGTTATGCTTTGTTTCACAAGTAAGATTTGAATAATCTGCTTTTTCCTTAGTAATAACACCTATTTTACAATTTATTCTGTAGTTATTGTTGTTTAAAGAAATTAACAAAAATTTAAAAAAAATGTTTTTAAGGTAAACAACAGCCATCTGTTGCTTTATTATGGAGCTTTTTCTGACATTTGACATGTCAGCAAAAAATCTGTTTAACAATGGTGTCACATGTGATCATAAAGTTGGTTACTACATAAAGTGTATAATTATGTATTCCAGCGCCTAAAGAATACTGGTTCAGCGTCTTGCGGTAGAGACCATTAGCACACATTTTTTTAAAATATTTATTAATAAACAAGTGTGTTAATAAAAGCAATTAATAATAAACGTTATTTAAATATATCTCAAATAACCATAATGAGCAAAAACCTTCACTATTAATTGATTATTGTCTGTTTGTATACAAGTATTTTTGTTGAACAAAAACTTTAAAATATAAAAACAAAAATTTGCCTGTAAATTTTTAATTTGTGCCTCACAAAACAATTAATATTGCTAATTATAAACAATTACGCTAGTATTTTTAGAAATTTTAAAGTAAAATATTATTTAAAATTGTAAATAAATGTAAAATCGTGCAATAATACGGAACACTATCGATCGATTCGTGAGTCAAAATTGATCATTAGAGTGAAATCTAATAAATAAACAGCTCTTCAATAAATTCAACACAATATTTAGCAATAGATAATAAAAAGAATTACAACAAAGATTTTGAAAAATTGAAGAAAAATATAATCAAAAGAAATCTAAATAGAGAAAACAGTAACATAGAGATAACATGCATGAGAGAAAATTTAATAAAAATGAAGAAATAAAAACACAAAATTAAATTCAGAAGTACTAAAATAAGCACTATGAGAAAAAAAATATAAAAATTTGAATACACAAATATGTACAACATTTTAAGAAACTGTTAGAAAAAAGATGAAAAAAAAACAAAAAAAACAATTTAAAAATTATAAAAAAATAGCAAATAAAATGCTAAAAAATTAACCAAAAAACTAAAAAAAACAGATACAGAAAGTATACCAAATAAGACATAGATGTTTAGAAGTAAAAAATAACACAGTAAGATAACAGTACAAATGCACAAAAATGATAAACAATAAAAGAAAACTTTTAAACCAACAATAACACTTTCTGACACCATGTACAAAGTTTATGCAATGTGTGTTTAATTAGAAAACAAAAATAAAAACAGGCTAGATTTACAAAAGAGAGAAAGTTTAATGTGTATGTTTTGAATGCTTTAATAGATAATAAATTAGAGAAAAAAGAAGAGAAAGTATGTAAAATACTCATAGATTTAAAAGCAGCGTGTGACAGAATATAGTAGATAAATCATACAATTACATAAAATAGAATAGTGGAAGAGAAAGATAAATAATTAAATGCATAAAAAAATATAGTGCAAGGTGTGAGTGAGCAAGAAACAAAACAAATGCTTGTAATAGATAGATAGATATAATAAATGAAAGACACAATCATTCGGTAGAAACATATCAATAATTTTAGTATTACGAATTCTTCATTTCTTCCTAGGCGTTTTCAATTGAACTCTCGTATTACAAATAATTGTAGTGCTTTTATGGTAACTTAATTTTTTTTTATTTACTTGTCAAACAAATGCAAAAGTCATTATGACAAATTATTAATTTGCATTAATTTTTTTTTTCAACGATGAAAATCTGTTTTGTGTGTTTTATCTTTTGTGTCTTTCATCATTGTAGCATACTTTAGACAATATTCGCGCCAAATTAAAGCAGTTTGAAAGAACTTTTGATGAGTTAATCTTGACATAAACTACGGTTATCTGAAAAGGTTTCAATGTTCTTTGAAGCTTTTGTATCCGATTTCAAAAATAATTATGTATATTTGCTTAACAAAGCCACTTTGTTGCTTTTTCGTTAAATCACTAAAATTTACTGCAGCATTATGTAATCTTGTATTTAAAACGAAACATGCAGCATATTAATTAGCATAAATTGGAAGCAGAGAAGTGTGAAGCTGATATGCTGCTGGCTTCATTGTTCGGTCTTGTTTCCGGAAGCAAAAACTTTAAATTGACGTTAAAAACAAAATAAGATTCTTGTTCTAGTTTCTAAGACATTTATGTATTCAAATGTTTTATTTTTTTTCTACAGATTTGGCTGATCAGACCTGGCTGGCAATCATATATAATAATAAGATAATTTAATTTTTGAATTAATACTACGGCCAAACCCATTTATTAGAACACAAAACAATAAATTTATAAACCAACTACTAAAATACTTAGCATTTGACTCTTCCTACTCGCATTTTGTTCAAACTGAAAAAAATCATCTAAAAGGTCAGAATTTTAACAAATTACTACGAGGATTGTTCGAATATTGATTCAATGTAATAATTGATAATAATAAAGCAAAACCTTGTTCTTTAATCGGATAATTTTTTCAATTTATAAAAAGTTTTGGGCTATTTATTTTGCTTTTTTTAGCTGTAAATACTAATGACACACAATTTAAGCTTTAGGTAATTTGGAATAACAGCAATTATTTATATAATTCTTATAATTATATGAGTATATGTATAATAAATGTTAATACTGTTGAATATTAAAAGTATGTCAATAAATAATTCTATTCACGTTTACTTTTTAATAAAACTATTTATAAAATCCAGACAAAATCAGTCGCAAAGCATAATTTAAAAGCAATCATTCATTGGATTGCTCTTAAATTAATCAAAAACTTGTAAAATTTGCACTAATTAAATTTTTGTTTATTATATGTTGTATATTTTATGTATAAAACTTTAATTTAATGATAAGCATTCCTAAATCAAACTTTAAAATTTATTGATAAAAAAAAGTTATTGAAACTTCAATAAACATAGAAAACTGTTGTATTTAATCTGATATAGAAATTTAATTTCATAAAAGCAAATAAATTATTAAAACGTTATAAAACTAAAATAAATTGTTGTATTTAGAAACTTTTTAAACTAAAGTTGAAAAAAAATGGTTTATTAAAAGATTAAACTTATCAAGCAAAATTATGCGTTCTAGACTAGCTTCAATTTTGTTTTTTTTTTAATTTAATGTTAAAAGTAAAAAAAATGTTGCTTATTATTAATAGATATTTATGTACCAAAATTTATTGCCAACCGTGAAAATAATAAAAAAAAATTTCTGATCTGTGAGATTTTGTTCTGAGAAAATTTTTTTTTATATTAATCATAAATGTACATCCTGACGCATTATAAAAATTTATTCTTAAAGTTGAAAATCCTTAAAAATGCTTGCGAATTATTGTCGATGTTAACAATTTGTACGTCTTTAGTAGAATTATCATTAGTATCAACTATGTTGTGAGTTTGATCTCGACTTGAAATTTTTGTTTTATTGAGATTCTTCAACATAGGGTTCTGCAATCGTGTCGCTTTTCCACTTTCCGTGGCGTATTAAATTGTCCTTACTGCCGCATGTATTAGCAAAAAAAGCAATGTCCTTTATAAAGTGATGGTTTTGGTAAATCAAAATAATTACCAAAGTACACTTCCATAAGTATGATTTCCAACTGGCTGGACTGTTAGAGTTTATAATGCCACTTCTATAAGTTAGGAAAAATTTGTCGTGGGGCGTTATTTTAGGACGCAGAACTGAAAATTTATTAAATAATTTTATTATTTTTACTTTTTTTTAAAACTCTAAAGTGATCACAAATAATCGAGACCTCTTAGTCTTTGTTTTAGTTATGTGAACAACCAAAATGGTTTCTTTGTGCTCCATGTTCAAAAGATCTTTATTTACTAAAGACCTAGCAATTGCCAAACACAACACAAGTCTAAAATAATTATTATATCAAATAGATTTCATCCGGTGCATTTAGTACAAATTTAAATATCTCTTCTTATGAAAGAGTTTTAGAATTTTTTGGAATCTGATATCTTCCTTTTGGTTTTAAAAAAGCCTACTGATGTCAATATCATTTTTCGCTGGAAAGGTTGCTTTCCCCTTGGAATAATTCGACCACATTGAAGAAGGAGGAATACTCTTTTAATAAATCAGAAAAATATGCCCGTAGAACGTTTTTACTATATTTCTCGACTGATTTTTGTAGTAGATTTCCAAAATACGTCTCTAACAACTTTTTCTGAATTTCAGGCGGCGTGCATTGAATGTCTTCTTCTATTATTGTCTGTAAATGATTTGCCACAAAACTTTTACTGTAGGAGCGGTACAGTCTACAGCAAGCAACGATTTCTGTTTAATGTCATACAGTAATAAATATGTTGATAAATGTTAGCGGCAGGTAAAATCCTTGATTTGTACAGTACAATAATATGTTTGTTTATTTTTACAAATAGCTGTGGTAACGCATTGATTTATTGACAGTTGGCGGTAAACAAAATTATACGTTTTAGCGTAATTTTAATTTTCTGTAATTTTTTAAAATAAAAATTAGAGTTAAAAAAATAGTTGTTTATACGCTCTAGAGTGACTAGTTTCAATTTTCTAAAGTAAATTTGCAGCAGTCTGTAATAGTATTTTTAATCGTTTTTTAATCAACATTTTTTGGTGCATTAGTTTTTAAATATCACTACAAAATTATAAACATTGAAAGTAAACTTATAATTTCTTTTTTTATAACCTAAATACTCGTAAATAAAGTTGTTTTTAACCTCACATAATTTACTTTGTATTGCTTCTTATCCAAAGATTCTAATTATCAAGCCTAGTGTTCTTCTTTGGAAATCTAATTATTTAATTATTTCCAGAAAACCCAACTTCAAACAGATTAAATTACATCCACTACATGTCAAAGGACGGTGAGATTCTTTGCCTACATCATTAGTTAAGTAGTTACCTATTCATTAAGAAGCTTTACAATACGGACACAACGCCAGGTGTTTTATCCAACAATCTCGTTCAAATTGAGCACAATTTAACTTTTTTACTTGTTTAATAAAAAAAATACAAAAATTAATTTTTAGAAATTTGACATGTTTTGAGCACATTGTTGATTGAATTTTTTTTTAATTATTTCTGCTTTTTGTGTAACAAATTATAAATAGTTAGTTATAAAGCAGATATAATTGTGATTTAGGAAAATTATTTATATAATGTACAGGTTCATTGCAGAGTGGGCTTATCAAGTATGTGCGGTGGTGAAAGAAAAAATCCGTGAAACAATTTGAACATTTTGTTCATTTTTGATAAGTCAAGCCTTTATGAGTTAGATATACTATATATTTTATAATAAATATTATATTAGTATAATAATAATATTTTATATAATTATAATAAATATATATAAATGTATATTATCAACAAACTTTTCAGTATGTTGATATTGAAAACCACATACCGAATGCCGCTACAACATATTATTATTTCAATATACTGAGTGTTTTATCAGTTGTGATATCGCTCATAATTGTGTCTAAGTATAAAAACAATAACATTATTTTTTTAATACTTATACATTTTAAACCGCTACACATTAAACGAGTTGATTTTGTTACAATTATTATAATTAACGCATAATGACAAAAAAAAACCTGTTCATAAAATTAAATTATGTTCAGATTTTAACGTAATTTAGTTAAAAAATAGATATGCTAATTTAATTCACGATTCATTTAATTATTGTCCAGGATAACAATTGTCCAAGATGTTGCAAACAACAGAGGAGATTTAGAGGAGAACAAAATAGGGAGCTCTTTTACAAGATGGAGAGGAGCTCCATCTTGTTGCATCCACATATCCTAAATAATATTTAATGAAACATTTTCCAGTAAATTATCTAGATGATATTTGAAAAAAATTGTAGAGATTGCGCCATATAAATGTAGATAAAAAAAAAAGATCTATTAAGCGATTATTAATTCTACCGCTCAAACATTCACTGTCCAACGGTTCTGGATTTGTTCTTCACGCATCTAGTGAGGATTCCTGGTTTGTACTAGTGCCTAATAATGCATATTGTGTCCACTGCTTCTAAAAGAGCACTCATAGCTTTCTTAGTGCCCACTGACAAAATGTGACAAAATTTGCAAAATCTTTGCCGTGAAGTTTTTGATAAAGCTACAAATTATGATACAGATGATAACGGTGATTTTTTACAATTTGACATGCTGATGTCTTAGTAATTCTTGTTTTTTCACTTATTTCTATTGTGCTTATATGAGGATTGATGTCTACCATATTCAAGGCAATAATTGCTTGATTCATATCATGGATGATTGTACGATTTACAACAGTCGACTTTTTGGTAAAAATGATCCTGTTTCTCTAAGATTATCAACTAATCTTTTGAATGGTTGCTGTTTAGGATGCGGTCTGAAAATCGTTGAGCTTCACTGTAAATAAGAAACAAGTCAACTTTATAAGCCACAGAGTAAGCAAACGGCATTTTAGAAATTTAAAAATAAATTTATTTTTGATTTTAGTAACTCTTTAAAAGCAAAAGCGTAACTAAAGTCATTGAATTAAAATGGTCACAGGCATTAACTTGTTAATAGCTCTGAATTAAGATAGAATTGGTGAAAAGTACGGTATTGGTACTTCAAGCTCAAATTTGATATTAACCCCAAGATGCGTCATAAATAGTATTCCTCATAAAGCTGACAGACCACCTGCACACCTGAATTATTAAGAAGTCAAGTACTATAAATTTTATAGGAAAAACACGTTGGTTTCTAATTTTTCAATTTTTGAAAAAACGGTTCAATTTACAAAAATTCTAATTATTAGAAAATATGTGTTTAGTCCCTACATATTATCATCAAAATTTAGGTAAATGCTGGGTACCTTGAATTGTTGTAAAATGTCTTTTCCACTAACTAAGGTTTAAACTTAATTCAGTAACAAAATAAACGTACTACAATTGTAGCGGCTTATTAGTAACCAAAATTGTATCTTGATATTTTAATATTTAGACACATTAACCGGCAATACCACAACCGATAAAACACCCTGTACATACGAAAAAGTATTTTGATATTCATAAAAAATGGAAAATACAAAAGTGACTAAACTACATCTGAATACAAAAAAAACCGTATATTGTTCAAAATTAAAATTTGCTAAAGGATTGCTAATGGTGTTAACGTAACGGAAAATTGAACTTTTTCCTTTAATTTAGTAAATGAATGGTTAAATGGGTTTGAATTGTAAAGATTAAAACAAAAGTTAGGTTTAAAATTTCTCTCTGAATTGATGTACATATTTTATTTTTGTCGTGCAAGTATAAATTAGAGGACGCCTGCTAATTATAAACCTGGAGTAAGCTAAAGATGCTTATGTAACCCGTATCATATACAAAATAACTCAAGTGGATATCAAAAGAGGCAAGTGGAAAATAAAACTAACTTTTAATTTTTACATTAATTTCTAATTTATAGATTCGTTCTTCCAAAAAACTTTAAGTTGGTGTTCTATAAAGCTTAAAAAATTGCAGTAATTTAATCAAACGCTTGATAAACAAAAGCATCTAATAAAACTTTTTGCAATTTTCCTTCATTTTGATACTCATTAGAGAACGCTACGTCATAGGTTCCGGTGCGTTTATAAGCCATAAGAGCACCAAACATTTTTTCTAAAAAATTGTTAGGTTGGTAAAACTTAATTTGTTTTTTTACTTGTCTGTCAATAATATTGTGAATTGAAATTGCAATTTTCGAACAACAAAGTGAAATGATCAATTAATAGCAAGTATATTTATGTAAAATATGACATATAATAAGTGCATTGGTCTGGGAAGAGCAACCAATTCCAATAAAGCTAAAGTCACAGTTTATATGTCACTTAACCTAAAAAAGTAGGTGTTTTACAATAATAATAATAATAAAAACCAAATTAATTTTTGCTATTTCACGGATTTTGGGAGGCCTACATGTAAAGTTTTCTTCCATTTTCGTATTTTGGAGCTGACAGGATTAGAATTTTTGAATGAAACAAAAGAAAAGACAAATAGATAAAATTTTCACTTTTAAAATCAAGATATTTCTAACTCACTTCAAAAATCCCTAAATCGATCAAATTAATAAAAATTCTCAAAAACAGCATAAAAAAGGCAAATTACAAAAAATTGTTTAAAAAATTTTTTTCATAAGACTTTAAAAAACTTATTCTTTTAATTTGAATGCGTGCTTCAAGACATGTCTCATGGAACTTGTTTTTTAATACACTATTATAGAATGAAAAACTGAAACGGTTATAACTCTTTCTTGTTACCTGTGACTATCTAAAAATATAAATTTATAATGAACAATATCTAGTTTAACTGATTTTTTAAAAAAATCTCATATTGAACTCCTACTTGAAAACATGCAATTAAAAAAAATATTTTTCTTACTGTCAGTTGTAAACTGATTATTATAAGCTCATTATCAAAGTGAAAATTTAGCGATAATTTAACATTGCAACCATGTAAACACTGTCTTAATGAAAAAATCACGTAGCTTTATTTTACTTAACGCACTACCATGGCTACTTAATTATTATTGTAATTTAAAACTGTCAAAAATTATTAGCAATTAGATGACGGCTTATCTACCTTCACGCCAGAGAATAACAATTTTGGTATTTATGTTAGACCATAGACATTTTTTTGTATGTAACTCGAATGTAAAGAGACATTTTGGTATCCAGTTGCTTTTCCGGATCCTTATATCTAAATAGCTCCTCCCTTTACACACTAAGTACATAAATAACTATTTCAGATAATATTTTTAGTCAATAAATAAATCATGTTGTTCAGTATGATCACAGTCTCTTAGATTCTAAAAAAAATGATTTAACTTTTGATTAGAAAAATTATAGAATGGATAAAAATCGAGCAGAGTTCATTGTAAAGCACGGACCATAGTTTCAATTTGAAATTACGGTTGCTTTTTTTCAGCAAACAATGAAAAATCATGACATAAACTATTTTTAATTATTAAATTTGGTTTTGTGTCATCGACGTATTGAACTGTAGCAGCATGCAATTTCATCAAAACTGGTTAATTGCGTCATTGGTTTCATTAAAAGTGTTACCAAAACTGAAATAAAAATAATTGCAATTTACTATTCAATCTATTTTTTGTTAACTCAGTCATAGTAGCCTAAGTATTGATTTTTGATAACTTAGTCCTAGTATGGAGTGATATAGTTTAATATTGACAGCGATGACTTGAGATCTAGAGTTTTGTATACAACAACGTAAAAAATAAAATCTTGTATTTACAAAAACAGATGATAATGATAATATTTACCTTAGAACTAGAAATTTTAAAATTTATATAAAATTATAACAATAATTACTACAAAAACATATAATAATTTGAAAAAAAATTACTCTTATTTCAAACGTTTTCTTTTAAATATTGAAACTCTATAAATGTTTAGACAAAGTCTCAAAAATGTATTTTATTTTGAATATAATTTTCAAGAAATGCGTTAGGCTACAGTGCATCAAAAGCCATTTTTTTAAACGGGTTGACGTGTACTATCGAGCGAGGGTTAATTATACGTTAATAACACAGACGCTGCTAATTAATAACGCATCTGTAAACATGGCGTTAAGGAACACAAGCTTGCTAGTCTGTAACACAACTCAGTGAAGCTGCAAAACTGTCTATAAATTAAAAAAAACATACTTTGCTTTTATTTTTATAGGTCTTTACTTATCATAAGTTGTAAAAACGTATGCGTCACAAATTATTATCGAAAATTGTTTTACTCTAAAAAGATTTATTAATCTTACCAAACACTGTGTCAGGTAACAATTTTTTATAAAAAGTGTTACACGTAATAATATTTGTTTATTATCAAATTCAATACATTCAACAAAATTTAAAATTGATAGACGATACATAACTTCAGCTGAAACAGACAGTTGCTTCTACATCAACAATTATTTAAGCTTAATAAAAAAAAGCTAAGAAGATAAAAAAAAACAAAAAAAAAAAAAACAACAAAAAAAAAATAAACGGTAGTGAGAAAAAGCATAACCAAAAAAGAACAATAAAAACAATTAATTGCATACTTAAATAAACGTTTAAAACTGTCAAAAAAATAAACAAAAACAAGAAAAAATTGTTAAAAAAAAGGAAAACATCAACATGAGAAAAAAGAAAGAAAACCGAAAAAAAAAACAAATGTAACGCTGGTATTTCAAAAGTAGAAATCAAAAGATTTGACCTAAAAATAGCAACAGTAACCACTTCTATAGCTTGACAGTTCTTCAGACTTTTCTCGTTGAGAGTCAACAGAATTATCAACAGCTAACAAATAGTTAAATCTACAATTTAAAAAAATGCAAGCAGTTTTTACAGCTCACCTGCTATCACAAATCTAAAATCTGAGAGAAACGTGATAAGGAATTGCAGCAGAATTATGAACATTTCTCTATCTGGTATATTCTACATTTCTAAACAACTTTACAAACAGCTGCAGACACTTTTTGAATACGCTCTAAGATCTTGAGATTAAAAAAGTTTTTTTAATTGGTAAACTTCAAAAGTTCAGAAAACCACTGATTTGAGTTCTGTAGGTAAAAGATGCATAATATGAAATATCAAAATTTTTCTAACTAATTAATAGTTATTCACGTTATTAGTGCGGTAAGTTTCATTATACAGAGCAAGGTTTTAATTTTAAAGCACGACGCTCTGTAGAATGTTTTAATAAAACCACGGGCTGTAAAATAACAACGCACAATTAATCTATTTAACTTTTTATCATAATTGAGCCGAGATTTCAATTTTGTCTGTTTTAAAAATTTCGAAATTTGAATCGACTTGAGTTTGACAGCTCAAGAAGTCAAGTGCAATTAGTCTGTGATTCAGACCTTGATCGATGGTTACCTACGTATCACGCCACAAGATAGCGTTTTAAAAGATGCACCAAAAATATAAAACTGTCTTTATTTTTTAAATTTGTAGGTTTTATTAAGAACGGTAAATCATTCTGGTATAAACAAACTATATTTAGAACTAAACGTTTTTTTGGAGATTCTTAAACACAGATATTTTTATGGTATTTTAGGCCAATTAGTCAAAGTGACAGAAGCTTTGCATGTGGAAACATCTAGATACCACAGCAGTTGACAAGGCGTATTTATGCGGTTTACAATCAGCGTTACTAGGGAAAAGTGTAGCATATTTTCAAATTAATTCTAACATGTTAACTCCATTATTTCCGTCTAAATAATTCAAATTTTCTGAATTTTTTTGTTTTAGTCTTTGGTATTACAACATACAAACATTGTCTCTGATCTTAGACATCTTTCATAATTATGTTGGTATTGTTGGTAAGTTTTTGAATCCTACAAGCTCTACAAACTCCAATAATTAAAGCAACTTTAAAAACAACATTACTTGATCAGAATAATTTATGCATAACAAAAGTACAGTATTTGTTAAAAACTTTATCATCATTTGCTTCTTGTAGAAATCTGCTTATAATTATATTGTTTAATAATAATGTGCAATTTTTTGCACGATATTTTTTAGGTTTTCTTTTCAAAAAGACCGTTGAAAGCACAATTTTTACAAAATTTTATTTAATTTTTATTATTGTTCCAAACATAGAATAAAAAGCTTAGAGGCTTGATAATTTATACTGTTTTGATAAATTATCAAAATCTGCAAGTAATATTTTCAACATTTTCCTCGTCGCACTGTGAACTGAACTGTTGTAAAACTGTCTCAAATTTGTTTCTATTTTTCGGCCAGCAAGCAAGAAGCTGCATTTGTCGCCGCTTTTTCAATACTAGAAGGTAACTTTTCTGAATCACTCATGTTTACAATTTTTTTTTACCACAACAAAGCACAATTTTTACTGATTATCTCAAATTAGCAAGCTTTGTTTAAAAAATTGGAAGCGGTTGCTATAGTGTTTACTGAACATATGCATAGATCACCTATTTTTGATGTAAAAAATAGGAGTTATCGCCAACATTAAATTTTCGATTTTCTTTAATTTTTGGCTTATAGATAAAAAATTTCATATCATACGTGGGCAATGTCACACTACGGTTACTCGTGTGTTACAGATACTCGAGCTAACAAGTACTTGTAACTCGGGTGTGTAATTTACACACTCGTTGTGTAATGATGCTTCTCTCCCACTAATAATATAAAAAAGATAACAAATCTTTTATTTGATAACTTTACAAATTGCAAACCAGCCCACATCATTTCATGCGCGGCTAATGTGTAAGATAAAAATTTAGTTTTATACATTTTTGTGGAAATTGAACTAATTTTTGCATTATCCTAAAAACATTTTTACAACCAGTAGCATTTTTATGATTTTGTCAAACATGCATCTGTAAAGTGTACTTAATTTTCTGTAATTTGTTTATTGAACTTTCCGCTGTAATTTTTTTATGGAATTCTTTTTTAAGAATATACAACTATTTAGGGTATAATATTTTCCGTAATCATTTTGTTATTGATTGTTTCTTTAGCTGTATATAAGGGCGTGCAAAAACAATTATGTTACATTTCTTAATAACAAGGCAGGCTAGTGCGCTGCAATTGCAGGCAGTGTTTCGATTTATGTTAAAACTGAATAATAAACAGCAACACCAAAGCGGTTTGTCATGGTTTTAGAATACAGGTGCAAGGTTTTATAATATTATCCCGGCGCCTCCGCCAAAAGCGAAACTATGAAGCGCTCATCGCAGGTCAACGTTACCATTGTTAAATAAATGGTTTTGCTGTTGTTAATAATAATTATTGTTACTTCTAAATAATATCGTCCAACAAAGCACAGATTACATAGTCTAATATTATTTCTTTAAATACCATTGATCTAGTCTACTTCAAACCAGTTTTGTAGAACCATTCAAGACCAACCATTAAAAAAACTGCCATTCAAGAAATTATCCGAAATCTTTGTTTTCTTTACTAATAATAAAATCTAATTGCGCTGAACTAGCGTATTCGAATGCATGCAAAAGTATACGTTAACTGTTTTTAATCTGCATGAACTATTTTTATCTAAGGGTGAGTTTATAGTAACCGAATTAAAAATGTAATTAAAATTCAAGTTAATTCGTTAAGTCACACAACCCATTAAACATTTTAATTTTAAAATCAATTGCAATTAACTTGATTTCAGTTTCATTTCTTTTCTGCAAACCCACCTTAATTATGTCAATGATTTGCAGTGAGTTCATTTTTTTTTTTATTTAAACAAGAATTTAATGTAATAATAAGTGGTAAGAAATTGCTTTTAAGTACCACAGTCTACGTTAAAGTCTTTGAAAGTTTGTGCTGAAGTCTTGTCAGAAACAGATAATGGCTTATACTTTAATGATTAACCGGCTTCGGCAGGCTCTTCAGGCAAAGGTGAACGTTGATAAACTTTGTCAATTAGTGGTTCAATTAAACAAATTGGGCTTCCACATTTTATAATGAACGATTTTTGCTTGTGCATTTGTCTACCAATATATATGCAAAAATAATTTACATTATGTTAAATATTTACTTTTCCAACCAATGCTGGATAATGGATTTGAACAAATATTACTCGATACATTATTTTGAAAGTATGCTGCGTTTTGTCAATATGAGTAAAATTATTGAATTCGTAAAAATGTAAAAATAACTTAGAATAAGAAAAGAAATTATAAACATAATCATTAACAAACGGTAAATAGACAGTATTTACAATTACCAGTATTATTATATTAGCAAATAAGCTCTTTAAGCTGGAATGAAATTAAGTGCCAACTCTTGAATACACATATCTAAAAAGTTAAATCTTGGGTACGAATAAATATAAATGCTGAATTTATTCAATTCCAATAAGCTCAAATGTTTTATGATTAGTTCAGAGATCTGATATTATTATACAACAACATAATAGTGAAATTTGACTAAAGCAGATTTTTGAAAAATGCTTATAACAATTAAAAAAAACAATTTTAACGGCAAAACTGATATTATACAGGGCGTATAATATCAGTTTTGTAATTATAATAATATTAACATTAATTGAGAGTGGCCATGTTATTGGCAACAGGTCTCAGATCGGTTCGAACTAAAATTTAGTAAAATAAGTTGAATACACTTTATGGTAATCAAGATCGATGCGCTGTGAATACTCAGCCTGCATTTCTTAAAACACATATATAGCAAATATTTTCATTCTCCATTTTGTCGCTTTATTCTATTTTGAAAATAACATTCTAATAAGAACGCTTTTTCATAGACAGTAAATGCTATTTGACCACTTTGATTGGAGATTAGATAAAAACTTTTTCGTATGCGGTAAGTACCGGTAAGCTAAGCCAATACTGCAGCTGTCTATTCACAGCTGATATTGACATTTTAGAGCACAGTGCCGTGCACAAATGCCTGCTGCAGGCAATGATAAAGATATGTGTTCCTTATTTTACAGCGCTCAAAAACAATAACGCAAACTAATTAAATTGATATATTCAAATTGACCAAAATCTCTGCGCCATTGTGTTAGAGATTTTATGTTTACAGATTTTTACCGGCTTTAGTAGATATCAAGTTAACCACTCTTAATTAATGTTAATATTTTCCACCCTGCAGGTTAAGGTGAGCTAAAAACATCTTTTTAGTTGTCATGAAAATATCGTTTAAAATGTCAAAAACAAAATGTAGAAAAGTTAGATCTCTTAATATTAAAAAGTGACGCATTGTGATTTTTAACTTATATCACAAAAAAAGTTTTTTTTTATTTGGAATTATAATGCAATTATAAATTTGTGTCAACTGAAAATAAAAACATTTTCTTCAGAAAATTTAACGTTCTACATAAAAGGTCTGACGTAATTTTTTCCTAAGTCGACTTTTTTAGAAGTTATTTAGGATTAAAATTCAACTTCAAATTGCAAATGATAAATTATTTTAATTATCATATTCTATCACAATGTAATAGCTAAAATAGTGTGACAGTGATTTGATTGCTGTGTATCTAAGCAGATTATTTCACCATAATATGCATTTTCAAAACTAAATAACAAACTATATAATATATCTATTTCAGCTACTATACCTACTTGTATCAGGCAAAGATTAAATTAGATTAGATTAGAAATATGGTCTCATATGCACTGCAACCTACTGGTCAGTGGTGCTCCTATTTCTTGAGCTGTTCAAGGTGTGTCTCAGTTTACAGCTCCATCTAACTCCAAAACTACAATAAATTCCAGCAGCTAAGATGGCTTCAAAGATGACGTATTGAGGTATAATAACTTTTAAATACTTTCACAAATCTTGCACAAACTGTAGAAAAAGTTTAGGTTCAGTTAAATAAAAATTATAATAATTTGCTTAATAAAATGCAAACATTTTGAATTAACTTTAAATCAATAAAATGTATGAATGATTCGTTTTGTTGTTAGTATTTTATTGTGTTTAGAAAATATTGTTTTATATAAGTAGCATAATAATTATGTAGATATTTTCTATATAATGACCAAATATATTTTATTTTAATGTAAATTTAGACGTTTAGAATTCTTATTGTTCTATAAAGATTAAATATATTAAGAATTTTTTATATACTACTTTATAAACAATTAATTAATCGACAAAAAAGCTTTACTTTGAAGGAAAATTTTTTTCTGTTTCAAACAGACGCCGCGCATCGTTGCGGCGCTCCCGGCGTTGAGGCTGGGCCCTTCCAGTACCTCGTGGACCATCGTCACGTTAATGTAGGAAAAGCAGTATTGGCGCGTTTTCACGGAAATTGGAAATGTGCGTTATACGTGCAAAACATTCTCTGGCCAGCAAACGTTAACTTATCGAAATTTATAACTCTTAAAAATGTGTTGTTTTCTAAAAGGGTGATTAGTGTGTGAAAAAACGCTGTGCTAAAGAATATAAAAGTAAAGTGGTTGCAATGTTTTTTTATTAAAATTAAATGTTTATGTTTTAAACAGTTGGTTGACTGAAAGTTGGCACAGGCTGCCAACTTTCTCAAAGTCTCTCAAGAAGCCGTTAACATGGATTTTAACAGATTTATTCTAAAATCGGTTTTCAATGGCAACTTTCTCAAATGTTTTTAATGTCAAATAAAAACTTACTTCAATTTGCAAAATTAGTTAATTTTTTGGTAGGCGTATACAACAAAAAATTTCTATCGTCTGTTATATAGTTTTCTGGATAAACATTAACTAAATTTTGTATGTGGTTTCTAACACTTTAAAACAGAAGTGGTGGCTAACATCGTCTAGATTTTTCGCTAACGGCAATAAAAGCTTTTAAGCTTTGATCATCGATTTGGCTAAAAAGTTGACCACAATCATGGTACGCGCTAAGCTTTATTACTGAAATGTAAAAGCAAACAATTATTGAAAAGAGTTTGAAATTTTTTAATTCTTTGGGTTTAAAACATGCGTAAAATAATGGTTAACAAACACTGACAATGATTTGCTTAATTTTTGATTGTCAATTATTTGAAAAAAAAAATGTTTTCTTGGAAAAATTATTCTAAATTAATTAATTAATATTAGTATGAATTACTACTATAATTGTAATTTGCTGAAATAGGTTTTCTAAACATACAATTAATTTTTCAATCTGTTTTCAAGTTACAGATTCTAAAATACAAAATTAAAAATATATACTTTTTAAATTAAAGCACTAAACTTTAATAATTAAAAAAATTTTTTAGTTTAATAATAAATATATTTTGCTTTTTTTTGCTGAGAGGTTATTTAAAAAATTTTCTTCAAATACGTTTTAATAAATTTAAATTCACACATTTTGCTAACATGGAAATAGATTGCAGATAATCTTTTAATGCATTTTATTACAATATAATTTTAGAAATTACTTCAGTTTTTTTCTTTCTGCTAAGTCCAGTCTATTTTTTAACATTTTTTCAATAACATACAAATAGTTAATATAAATCATAAGAATTAAACAATTTTTTGTAAAACTTTGTTTTTAAATTTTTTTTTAAACATTTGAACAATAAATTAACATTAACTTATATTTTTTCCTTTAAATTTACTTAATTATTCTCAGCTATGTTTTTTGAAAATAGAGAATTATTGTTATTATTAGTGAATAATAGGAATAACATCTATCTAGGTAAATTTTTTTTACAAACAAAGTAATTAGTTATTTAATAGTTACTTGTGAACATTTACTTTCTCTTAATAATATGTGTTATGAGGCAATAGCCAAGACAAATGAGTAAGGAAAAATGACAATAGTGCCAAGGTGGATATTACATTTTTTTCTTGATTTTCCGAATTTGAACCAAATTTATGCGAAAATTATAAAATAAAAAAATAATTAAATTGCTAGTTATCCTACAACCATAAAACCAGAACAAATACGTGTATAAGTAGAAAATTGGAATATAATAAACTGTTTTAGTGCTAATTTTATAAATTTTAGTATTGAAAAATGTTTTAGTGCCAACTTTAAACACTTTACTGACGATTTTACATAATTATACTTACGATTAAAAATGAACTTTATATTTATGTTTTCTATACGGTTTGAACAAACAGTGGAACAGGACTATTATATCTTTGATTCTACTTCCTCAATTTTGACAAATATAGAATTTCCATTATTAAAATTTTCAAATTGAAAAAATTGTTAAAATGTGATAAGCCAATCTTTGAACCTATGACTACAGTTTCGGACTATTTTGGCACTTATCAAACATATTTTGAATGCAAGAAATCAACATCTTTCTCCTTGCAAAAGTCACTCATAATAAAATTTACAGTTCCATAAAGTCTTAGGTCTTATCCAGGTATTATTAGACTATATTAATATTTAAAAGATAATGTTTCTATAAAAGAAAAGTGAACACATATCTAATTTATACACAAATTTTTAATATTTTTATATAATATTGAAAAAGTATACATATAACATATCTTCTTTAATACAAAGAAAGTATAAAAGCTTAAAAAATATATAATAACAATTCTTTTATTGATTTTTAATATAACAATTTAGGAATCGACAGTAAATTAGGACAATAAATGTAATATGCTAAATATATATTATTTTTTAAATTAAACAATATTTTTTGCACAGTCAAATTGAATAAAATAATAATATTCAATCAAAACAATTGAAAACATAATATTCACCACTATAAAACCATGGCAAGTTGAGAAAAAAACGTTTTTTTTCTATATTATTTTACTATAGCAAAGTGCAAAATAGAGATTATGTCGCATTTACTTGATGAGTGTTTGTTAAAACAATATAGCGTTGTAGTAGACTCAACAACAAAAAACAATTGACAAATAAAATCCGTATGAATTTGACTTTTGCGTCTTACTTTATTATTAATTCCTTACTTTATTATTTTCTAAAGGTAAAAAGCTGATACATCCCACGCCATCATAATACTTCTTAAAGCTTTAAATAAATACCTCTCCAGAGATTTTATAATAAAACAAAAAAAAATTATTTTTTAAATTTTTTCAAAAGATTAGCAAAAAATCCAATTTATTAAAGTAAGCGCAAAATATAAAGCTACATTTTATTATTTAATAACTGATTAAATGGTGAGTATGCACGTTTTTATTTAATTGGTTTTTGATAAATAATCAAACGGTTTTAAAATTTCTAAATAATACAGTATTTTATACAGAAATAGTGATAATTTGCAAAAGTATACAAAGTGTGTTATAAAAAACTAACAGATTCTCTTAAAAATTTGTATATTTTCATAGCGAAACATGGTATATCTACTGAATATATATTTTTATGGCAATGCCACTTTTGGTTAAAACGGAAGTAGATAATCAGTTAGTTACTTGTCTCACTCATCAACGAGTTATTTAATAAAGGCATTTGCCCGTAATGCCTCAAAACAGCTTTAAAATAATACCTTTTTACAAGGATAGCAAAAAAGAGAACATTGCAAATTATTGTTTAATTGCTCTTGTTTTAAAATTATCAAAAATTATAAAGCGATTGAAGGAAAAGCGTCTTATTAATTTTTGTCATAAGTTTAATATCTTGACAAGGCATCAATTTGTTTTTATTGTTAAACAAGGCTATATTAGTTGTAATAACAACATATATTTAGCTACATTATTTTATGACTTTGCTAAAGCTTTCAATTGTGTTATTTTCGAAAAGTTAATTAATAAATTAGATTTATATAAAATTTGTAGAGTTTTTTTGAATTGGTGTCAATCATATCTTTTTAAGAAAGATCAAATAGTATTTTTAAATAGTTTTTTTTAATTGTAAACACACTACATTTTAAGTCCCTCAAGGTTCTGTACTTGGTCCTATTTTGTTTTTAATTTAAATTAACAACATTGCAAATCCAAACATTAGTGAAAAAATTTGTCTTTTTGCTGACGACACTAGCATTGCATAGATCAAGTGTGACAAATTATCTTCTTTACATTCTACTATTTTAAAAGATTAAGTTACTTTTAAAGCGTCTTATTTTAACTCTTTATGTCTTAACTTTAAGAAAACAGTAGTTCTGCCATACAAATGCCATATTGAATCTTTTAATTTGCAAAATACGTCAATACTCTTAAATATCTCATCCTTACCATTAAAAGCTTGCTTAAAAGGAACTGTCATATTGACATTTTGACTAAAAACATTTCGTTGGCATGTTTGACTTATTTTGTTCTTTTGAATCACTTCTTTAATACCGTTTAATCTTGCGGTGCCTGAACGTTGAACCAATTTCTGTCTATATTTGAACACTAAAAAAAGCAACTTGCTACATATTTGGATTACGAAGTAGGAATTATTGCAAAGCGCATTTTATTAACAAGGCATTAGACAGGTCAAAAATAGTTACAAGTTGTGACACGTGTGGTGTAGCAAAACCTAAATTGATTCGGTTAGCTATGCCTTCCTGATATCAATTTAGAAAAAATTTAATGCTGTTTTTTTTTTGGGCTAATCTTAAATATAACATAGTATCATAAATAAAACTACAGGGCTTTACACAAAAAAAATGAGGTCAAATTCTCGCTAGTAACAATAAAGTTATTGTGTATTTAATTAGTACAATTTTTGAAATAGAACACTGCATGCTCGAGGCATAAAAACAAACTTATCTAGTTTTTTTGCCACGTAAACGCGTGTAACCGTGAAGTTACACAAGGGGTAAAGGGGAGAAGGGAATAAAGGGAATAGGAAAACTCGAGGACAGGCTAATCTCGGCTAGCTTTACCTTGTTCAAAATTACCCGGTAGTTCAGCCGTAGAGGCGTGAATCTAGGAACACAGGTGGTGGATATGGCGCCACTCAACCTAAGCGCAGACAATAGCCGAAATTAGCCTCCCTTTAGCCTTTTAGGGGTCAAGACCTGCAGGCTAAACAAAAGCTCCAGTAAAATAATATTAATATATTGAATAAATAAAAGAAAATACAACAAATAAAAAAAACTAACTGATAGCAATAAGTGATATTGGCCTCAAAATGAAATAAAATAAAAAAAGATAAATCCAGAATGTTCAAATAATTAATTAGTTCTAAATAATTCAAATAAAATTTTATCACAATTTTAACACAACTTGACAGGACTCGATGCAGTCTGAGTTAGACAAGACAATTCCCTTGAAGTTAACTCAAGCACCCCTTACAGATTGTCCTGATTACCACAAACAATAAAGGCAATAATTTGATGAAACAAAATATAATAAAAGGAAGGTTTTCTTCACTTTAAAGGTGTCGTTCAAAGGCTTACTAACATTCACACGTTCATTCTACCTTTCATAGACCTTGAACTAACCTTATCTGCTGTTTCCGTTGGAGATGGTTGTTTTGCAGTGGTTTACTCCTCGGAAGCTCGATGGTAAATAGCAGGATAACAGGAGGAAAAGATCGAGTGCCGCAATTGAGTCGTCTCTCGACTTGACCCTAGACTTGCCCTAAATAACTCGCGAAGTAAAACCGTTAGTGGTGGAATTAATGAAACTGTTTAACTTACCCCTTCTAACGTCACGTAATCGCAAAAATGGTAAAGTCGTTATCAAAACGTGGCTTCAAAGCCGTACCAATTTTCTTGTCAAAAAGTCGTGAACACACGTAATACCCACTACCGGGTTTATTTGACTCACTACTTTGGCGTAGAAGGGTACACTAACACTACGTACGGTGGCAGACTTAAAGTGAAACATGGACGCTATAACCACTCCTATATATAGAGTCGGTATCTTTCCCGCTTAAAATCTGGTAAATTCTGCTTTGCTATCGGATGATTCTTTTCCTATCCGTTAAAAACTACCTGGGTTTTTTTCTGGCCAATAAAAAAAGTTAGCTTGCTTTACTTTATATACAGAGTGTTCAGAAAAGACAGTTACTCGAAAGACATAAATTGTCTTAAAGGCGTCGGGTCTTTGCAGTTCTAGACTAAATCGATGACAGCAAATTCGATAGTGCACAAACTAGCGTCATGCAATGAGTAGTTTACAGCAAAATGGCAAGAAGGCGCTTATTTATCGTAATTTTTGGCGTGTGCCGCAATTCAACCGTTACACGCGGGCATTCAGAGCTTCTTCCTTGTTGATTAAGGCTTGTCTTTTTGGTAAATAGTTCCAGATTTTCACTCAAAATTTTTCTAATATTGCTTTGGTCTCTGGTAGTCTTTGATTAATTCCAAATGTTTAAAAACAAATTTTTTATAAAATTTTTTCTCTATTGTTATTCTTCTTGTGTATAATTACGTTGTTATTCCCCGCAGTATTCAGTAATAAAAAAAGATGTTAATTAGTATCTGCGGCTTTTGCGAGATACATCATAAGATGCCGACAATTTGTCCACGACATCCACTCCACATTCAATAAAATTATAAAAAAAGATTATTTCTGAATGTTTCTTTTCAGAATTATTGTCTAGTAAATCGTCATAATAAGGTGATGATATTAGTAGCCTTGCTCTTTTTAGGGACAAACAAAACAATAGTAAATCCCTGTAAACAATAGTGTATATTTGTTTATATTGAAGGAGCTATCAGGCTGCTTTTCTACATTATCTTTCATCTTTAAAGCATAGTATGTATTTTGATGCCATCTTTAGCCAAAACGAACACTTACCGCGAAATGGTTCTAATTTTTTTTTGTCAATAGTTAAATACTCAGAAGGTAAATAGCAGCCTTCTAAAGTTTTTCTGTCTAAAACTCATTTTGACAAATCTTTTAAAAGCAGCTCTGGTATGAGCTAGTTTATCAATTTTGACTCGCGCTTGCCAATTGGCTTTATTGTCTAGTACGGAGGCAAGACACCAAAAATGAGAACTGTTGCCTGTCCCGTCAGTGGCTCAAAGATCTGACAAATTTCAATGCTTATTTCTTGAAGTTCTTGCTGATTAAGCCCAAATACAGCTTTTATAATTTTTAGATTTTTTTGCAATTTTTGAATTAGTGTAGACAACTATATCAACAATAACCATTTTTTTGAATGAGAAGATAAGACATTGTAGCGGAGTTTTGTTATTTCTTCTATATCGTTTAACTCCTAGCAGGGAGATGGTAATGTTTTCAGACCTGGTTTTTATGTTTCTTACGTTATATTCCTTACACTGTCATTCTATTTTTTTCATTAAAATTGTAGACTTTAGCCGGGTCTGCAACATTTTGTTGGCTGTCGACCTCTTGCATTTCTAAGTTTTTTTCTACGACATCTTGTTTTATTTCGTTGTCTTCTTTGGAAGCGTTCTCATCAATAAAGTTATTGTTATTTTCTGCTTCTTGCCCTAGACTATGGAGACTCACAAATAATAACCAAAATAAAGAACTTTTCTGTAGAAACAATGTTACAAAAACGGATCAAATCCGCTCAAGAAAAGTTTTGACTTTAGACAGGTGGGGTGTGAAAAACCTTAAGCAACTTTGAAGCGGTCTTATTTGCACTGAGAAGATACTGAGGCGCTAGCGTCGTTTGTCGGTAATTTGAATAATTTTTCTGCATTATTAAAGCGCTGGGGTTTGTCACACCCCACATGTCTAATGTCGGGTTTTAAAAACAAAATTTTGACACTTTTATTCTTATTCATTTTAGTATCAGTATGGTTTAATCATAAACATATTTTAATTTTGCCTAAAAAACTTTAACACCTACATTCTACCATACACTATGAAGACATTTACCGACCTAGACCGTTCTCGAGGCAAACAAAAAGTTCAATTAAATATGATTCTAAAAAACTGCATAATCTTTTACCACATAATCTAAACACTATTACCAAATTTTGTAAGAGTTTTTCACACTCTTACAAAATTTGTACTTAATTTTTTACTTAAACAAAGACATGTGTGAAGGCACACTCTGCTGTTTCTGAATTTTTAAGAGTGGCATTTGTCTTTGTATAAAATATAATATAGTTTACATATTTATTCATTAGTGTAGGTTTGTTTTGTCAATAATATTTGTGCAACTTTAACGAACAATCAAGCACTATTATTATTATTATTATTATTAGCAAAGAGACGAGGCCAATAATAATTGCGACGTAACTAGTAGTAGTTTTGCAAGCGCTTGTTTTTAACTTAGTTAAGCGGCAGTTTTTGCAGTCACAGATATATCAGACACTTTCAATTTTTGCTTATAAAAAATCTTGTGCTAAGCAAGCTCAAAATTGATAGCTAATTTTTAGAAAACGCGAACAACAGTTTTTCTTGGTCAACATTGCACTTTTTGGGCTTTTAATACACACAAATAGCTGTTTTCTACAATCGATACAGAAAGTAGTGCAGTCGATGCCAAAGTGAACTTTTCTAGCAAATGTCATTTTGTGCCTCACGAGCGACAAAATGTATAAAACATCTAATATAATAATTATTCAAGTATAGTTGTTAAAAGGAAACAAAGTTTTTTTTAAACATAGATATTTTGTATTTATAGTTCTGTGAACAAAGTTTTGTTTTTTGATTTTATTTATTGTGCAAGCTATGCAATTATAGCAAAAATCTTGTGTGCAAACGCAAAATTTATTGACGATTTAAAAAAAAAAATCGTTTAATTTTGTGCTCTTTATACACAAATTGCTATTTGATGTAATTTGTTTTATTATATGGTTTTTAACCCATGAACAGATTAGTCGGTTTTTGAAGTAGTTTTAATGAAGATACATCAAAATCATTTTACATATTTTATACTGGATTGATTCAAACATGGAATTATTATTTTATAATAAAAACAAACATAATTTTAAATTCACCGCTAATATTTCCTACTGTCTCAAAATCTCCAAAGACTCGTCAAAAGTATTCCACCCAAGGGATGCTAAAAAACGTGTCAAGAATGTCTGTCTCAAGCTCAAAATACGAAGACACGTTTATTCTTAACGAGTCTTGTATCTCAAATTTAAAGCTAACAAACTAAATAAATACCTGCTGAAGTAGGAGTTTCACCGTTTTGTATAATTTTTTACGCTTTTTTACTTTATTAAACAAATTTTAGTGTTTTAATTATTTGAAGGAAGTTGTAGTTTGAAATAAATTAAAATATTTTCAATAGCTCTTGCTGTCTGCAGATACTTAAGTAAATAAAAATCTAAAAATAATCTTTAGCATAAATTTCAGACAAATAAATTAATGTTGAAATTTTTGAAGCTGATTTGGTTTAATTTTTCTCTTTTTTTTGGGTTGTTTGTATAAAAAGTAGTAGATGCAAGAACGCTAATTTGTCAAAGTAAGATTTTCCAAAGTGGAACATTATTAATATTTACTTAGTATCTATACACCTGACATTTTACTGCTACTCAAATATTTACCTACTTTATTTCCTTATAAATCTGTTTATTTAAATTATTGAATCTTTCACAAATAAAAGATTTTAACAAAAATAATCAGATTAATATGTTGTAATTTGATACTAGAATTATAACTTTTTTTATAATTCCTTTCTGTGAAACGTTAAAACTTGTGACGATATGGTAATCTTTAGTTTAAGTCTTTTAAAAAGTCGGTACAAATTTGCTTGAATTTTAAGTATTGCTACAAATTTAATATTACCGATATAAAATTTAGTTTATCAAAACCCTTATGCCGCAAGTGTTAAAACATTTGTTCAAAAAAAAAAAAACTAAATTGGTATTAACGTACGTATATGCGTCAACAATAAATCACTCTTTACAATACAAACTTTTAGAGAAATTAACTTTTCTGTGCTTCATGTTATAGACATTTTTCAAAAATAGTTTTGAATGTTAAAAGTTTGATCAAACGTGATGTGGTCGGTTGACGTATTATCTGTAAAATATTATTTGAAATCAAAGCATCTACCTACCAGATAGCGAAAAATATAGAGAATTTGCTTCATTAGCTTTAAAAATATCTGGAGAAAGACTAACGTTAAAATATACTTTATACTATACGTTTTTAACAAAAAGCGATGTTTAGTGCTGTTCCAATGCTGCTCTAGGCAGTTTAGACTAATGTCTAAAAATAACAAACCTTAGTAAAGATTTTCTCAGTGATTTTGCTATTTTGCAGCAAACTAGGAAGTAGAAATTTATTTATTAATCTAACTATTTGAACGTGAAAGCAAAACAGTTTATTTATGTAACTTATTTACACACTTATATACTAAATTAGTTTTAAAAATTTTATTAAATTTAATAAAAATTTTGCGGCAAGTATGAGTTACTCTATTTGTTCCAAAACACAACTTTGCTTCCGAATGACAAACCTTTGATAAATTATACTGTAATTATGTTTATAGTTATAAAGGGTTAGTGCAAAGTATAAAGTAAGCGGTTTATTTCGGTAAATATGAACTTTATAACTAAATGTTTTTAACAAAAGTTTTTTACTAACTAATTTAAATATTTTATTAGTTGTTTTTGTATGTTAACGCATTTTTATGAAAACGTTATAGCTTTTTTTTAATGGCAATCGAGTGTTTTTTGCTGATTATCATTTATTTTTTTTTGCTTTATATGACTTGATATCTTTTTAAGATGCTTCAATAAGAAAATTTTTGTGTAAAATATTAATTTTTAATAGATTGTAATAAAATTGTAATAATTTTATTTTATCAATCATTTTTATCTTCTTGAAAAGTACTTTACAGTGACATGTAAAATGGCGTTAAGAAAACAGAGGTCAGTATCATTTTTTGTATAATTATTCTTTCATGAATAAAAGGGACTTTTTATATAATGCATAAAAGGTTATATCTCTGAGCACCTCTTGAAAAAGTAATGTATCTTGTAAATCTTGAGGACAGCGCTGTTTCGTTATTATTAAAATTTAAACAAAAAATATCACTTTTCTTATGCGTTTCTAATGTGACATTTACCACAATCAAATCTTCAATAAAAAAAGTATCAACAACTGGAAAATTGGATCTGACACACATTTTGCATTTCATTGGAATTTATTATTTTACACAGAAATGTTCCTAATAAAGCATATAAAAAAATTATAAGTTACATCAAGAAGAACATCAGAAATTAAAATTAGCAAAAAAATCACTTAATAATAATTAAAAACAAATTTTTTAACATAAAAAAATCAACTTTGTAAAATAAAAAAAAGTATTAAAAAGCATAAAATAATGGCTTAGACTTGTATGCTTAAAAAACAATCAAATTATTTGGATATTATAAGATATATCAAAGAGAAAAACAGAAATTAAAAATAGCAAAAAAATCACTTGATTATCATAAGAAAAAATTTTTTAATAAAAAAAAATCAACTTTAGAAAGCAAAACAATGCACTAAAAAGTATTAAATAATTGCATAGACTTGTATGCTTAAAAAACAATCAAATTATTTGAATATTACAATGTACAACTATTGTTATTTTTGGAGTCGGTGTCAGTTGAGGTGACAAAGATGAGAAGTGATGAGATGGTAATGAGACAAACGACTAAGAGAAGAAACATTTATCTGAAAAAAACAAAATCTACTGTTTATTTAATATTTAATTAATTGATAATAATTTATATAAATTTTTTTTATGGTTTGCCTTTATATAAGTGAAATTTATCAAGAGGACTTTTTTCTAGATATTGTAATGCATTCAAACACATTAAACAACATAATTAATAATATGCAAATTGCTTAAATTAATTAAATAAATAAACTATTATTTAATTATATTGAAATATATTTTTTTTATTTTTTACAAATTTTTATAGCCAACTAGCTGACCCGGCGAACTTCGTACCGCCTAACAGTCAATGAATGTCGTGTTACTTTTTAGCTGAACTAATTTAGGCTTTGATGAACGTAAAACAATGATTCAAATTAATATATTTATATAGATAGAAACAAAAAAGTATTTTATTATGATGAATGATGATGACAACATACATACAGAATAAAAATATAAATAAAAAAAAATAATTAAGTAATTCAAACTCATGTCAGAAAAAAATGATTAAAAACTATGTTGTGCAGATTGGGGAAAAAAAATAAAACTGGGATTAATTCAATAATAGGATTTTCATTCAAGCACTTTGTGGTAAACGACATTCTTTGTTTTTTGGTCAGGCGCAAGAACAAATAAAGCGGATGGTTTGCCGACACGTGAGCATGCCACGTACAATTGATCATGAGAAAAACATGCATTTTCTAGATTGAGGCCACAAATAGTCAAGGATTGGCCCTGTGATGTGTTGATCGTTATGGCGAAGGCAAGACAAATCGGGAATTGAATTCGTTTAAACTCAAAGGGCATATCCGTTGGGATCATCGGAATCCTTGGAATAAGAACTTCCTCATCTTTAAATTTTCCTTTAAGTATCGACGCGTGCAATTTCTCGCAGATAATTGACTTGCGAAATTCCGTTGCCTAATTGCATTACGGCTTCGCTGGGAACGATTAGATCTTCTAGGACGCGGCATTGTTATTAAAATGTGCACTCGCATAAAACCACCAAATATAATAACAGTGCCTGAACTTTCGAGACATAGACAATAGCTCAAAGAGTATATAACCACTACGTATGAATAGCTTATCAAGAAAAATCATAGACAACAAAAACATTTACACTTTTTTAAACTTTAGATTTTTTTCCTTAATCTTATAATCTTTACCAACTGATTTTTTATTTCCTAAATTCCGTTCCTTTCCGATGATTTTATGTTTTTACTGTAGAATAAATTTTAGGTATTATTTTCGGGAATTAAAAACAAATATAACAGTTCCTGAACTTTGTAGAGATTTTACAAAAAATTAATTTCTGAACGCACACATGATGTCTTCAGAAAAAAATAAAGTTGTGGCTTAAAAGTCTCAGCAACCAGGCCATAAGCTCCAAAAAAAAAATAGTTGTTACACTATTTGACAGGATTGGACAACAAATGTTTGACATGTAATAAACAAACCAGCATCTATTGAAATGATTAAGTATTCATTACACATATCGAGTTTTCATTGGCAAATCATCAAAAACCATGGCAATCGGTCCAGCCGTTCTCGAGTTATAAGTGTTGTAACAAACACGACTTTCTTATATATATATAGATAATATATGAATAGGTGTCAAAAATAGTTGTCAAACACAAGAATTAATAAAAATAACTTAAAAACTACTGATTACATCTTGATAAAATTTAAATAAGACCAAATGTAATCGTAAAGTAATTTATTAATTTTTGACATCAGATAAGGTTTGACATTTTTAATTGATAGAAAGGACCTCTCTCCAATTTTAAGATAATGCTTGATTATAAGGTAATGTTATGAAATAATGTGTAAACCACGGCTGCAAAGTGGTTTTCCAGGTCTTGAAAACCTGTCCATATCTTCTCCCGACCTAAAAAAAATAGCACTTTGCTGCCTAGATATACAATATACTATTGGTAAAAAGTTGACAAAAAACCAATAGGAAAAAAATTAGGTTGATGTTTATTTTTTGTTTATTGAAAGTAAACTATTAGTTAAATGGTTTTTCTACAACGAGATTGTATTTTGCTGAGCACACAAAATACTAGAAAGTTTTTTATTACAGCTGTTAACGCTGTCGCAGAAATAATTTAATTAAAATTAGTGATGATGTCTGTGCACTATGCTGTTTCATGTTTCTGGTAACAACGTTAAAACTAGAAGTTTGTTAATTTAGTGCTTTTACATTTGGCCAAGATACAGCTCAAAACGAAAAAGAAAGACAGATGCAGAGGAAAATCAATACGGTGTCATCTGCTTAATTCGTCGGTCAAGCAGAACCCAATTGGTAAATGAAGCGACGAGAATTGAATGCTTCTTTTATCTAAAAGTGTCTATCGTTTTAAGCAACTGTATCTTATCTCAAAGTAGATTCAAACATTAAACGTGTTAACATAAACTTGACAAAGTGTTTAACTTTATAAGATTTTTTTTGCCTTTGTTAAGGATAGATTTTTAGAGCATTTTAGAGCAGCACTATCTCTCGTATAAAAAAAAAGGTAACAAAAATGTTTGCTAATACAGATTGTTAACGAGTAAGATTAATTATTGATCTAAAAAGCAGTAGAAAACCAGGCTTTTGCTTTAAAATCTACTTTCCTAATAGCACTAACAAAGTCTTATAATTTTTAACCCTCGACCCAAAAAGGAGGTACTTATAAGTTTGAGTTCTGTTTATGTGTATAGTTTGAAACAGGATAAATAAGTTTTTAGCTTCTCGCTTTCTAATGAAGTTAGGGTAGCTGCAAATAAATACTGAAAAGATTACAATAACACAGATTTACGACCACTGCTCTTCTTTTTAAACAAGAAGCAAGCATTTTGTTTATATTTGATTTAAAAAAATGCTAAAAACAAATGGTAAATTGATTGTTCTTTATGAAATAAAGTGCTAACAATTGTAAATATTTATTAATTAATTGTATTGTGTAATTTATACAGTTATTTATTATACACTCATTAAAATGAGTGTATAATAAATTATACAATATATTATACACTCATTTTAATGAGTGTATAATAAATTGAGTGAATAAAATGAGTGTATTAATAAAAACTACACTCATACGAAGGTATGTTGTATGTAATACCTTTTTTCTTTTTTAAAACTATATTTGTATGTCTGTCTGTGGCATTATAGCTGCCGTAGATTTAAAATATTTGTTTTACCGTTCGAAGATTATCAGGTTTTTCCTAGTTTATAAATAAATTTTTCACCAACTTGGTTGTAAGAAAAATAATTTTTTTTTTGACTATTAAAATAGTTTTTAAGATTTTGAATAGAATTTACAGCTAAAAGCTGTTTGGTTGTTGATTTAATAAACATTAAAAGTTGGTTATCAGTTATGTTTTTAGGTATAAAGTCTGTTTTTCAGCACAATTGCTCAGCCTGAAAAATGAGAAGGAGTCGTATACGTTTAGAAGACAGCCAATGTGTATCAAACAACATTTTTTCTCAACATTGGCGTTTTAAACGTTAAAATTTTAAAACTACTTTCAGCTTAGATGTTAAATATTACAGCTATCAAATAAAATTGAAATATAATTAAAACTCTAGTATTTAGTTGTATTTTATTTTTTTTTTGTTTATTTATAATTGACAATTATTACATTATGGTTGACTAGAAAGCATTAGGAAATTGACATATGTTGTCAAAAACCTTGCGTCGACAATTGTCGACGTTTTGCTATTTTTTAAAAAATATATAAAATTTGAGCTCAAGAAGTATAAAACAAAAGCAAAATAAAGTCTAGACGGTTGAACCATCTTCACAAACCAAGGCAAGAACACGAAAGAAAAAGTGTTGCTACGAATTTAGGCTTTCAAAGTAATTATGCCCTGTTGAGTGATAACAATACTAGTACTTTTAAAATGAAAGCTGAAAAAAATTGTAAGCAAAAATTTTTAGTTTTGAACATGATATAACTATAGTATATTAACGTTAAAGACGAAGCTGTAACAAACAAACAACACCGCGTGATCACTTTGAGCTAGGTATCCCATAGTGGGATAGTATAGATAGTATTGGAAGGAAGGACCACATAAAGACGTAGCTTGAGTGACGAGACAGGGCCTGATAAAGTAGGTTTTAGTTATAGTTCGGTTTTGTTGTCACATGAGGCATATCATAAAAAGCATGCACTCTTTGAATACAACCCTGTTAGAACAGACACGCCTATTTTGTTGGGAGATCACGTAAACCGCGGGTGAAGGGTTTATTTTTACTTCATCTTTAACGTGAAAATAGTATAGTCCCACAAATTTAAAACCTTTTGTATTGTTTCTCGTTCTTTCATGAGTTGATTCCAAATCTTTTTTAAATTTGATATACTTCAGATGTGTGACACCTGACGATATTTTACCAATAGAGACAAATTTGTTCTCAAAAAATACCTACAAAAAAAATACCTACAGATTATTTTAATCATTTCTGAGACTCTCTGAATCTTTGATCAAAAGTTTTTGAAATGCCTTTAAAACATTTAAAAATGTGCTTTTTGGTTTTCTTATTAATTACAGAAACGTTTGTTTAAAATTTCTTGTTTATAATACTGTTTGTTTAATTTAATCATCAACAAATTATTATTGATTTTTAAATTTTGAAATATGGCGACAATAATACTTGTCAGTTTAAGCGCTAATAGTAACAAAAAAATTGTAAACGTAAACATGTAACAAAACTAAACAATAATTTCTGTTAGTCTCGCACAACAAAAGTGAAATCAATTTTGTTTTGGTGCTTTTTTTTTGTTTAAAATTTTCACAAAAATACTTTTTTTTTAGTTGTTTTTTAAACAAAAATTGATATATTGCTTGTATATAATGTTAATAGTATGGTCACCGGCAATAGTAAATAGTATATTACACTACAAGGGACAAAAGTTAAATTTTCGGCCCTGCGCGCCATAATCCCCGAGGTGAAGCCGAGGGCATCATGGCGCGCAGGACCGAGATTTCAACTTCTGTCCCGCGTCGTGTATACGATTTTTCTTCATACCTCGGTCGAAAGTACGTACTTTTATTTTTAATTTTATTTTTTTAACTTTAAATGCTGAGAGTTTTTGATGCCTGCCGCGACATTTGCGGCACGAGCGAAGCGAGTGTTGCTGGTCATATAACATAGTTACGAGTATAAATAAACACGATGAATTCTTTCTTCCCGCTATTATAGGGAAGAAAGAATTTCATCTTACAGGGACTAAAAGTTAAACTTTCGTCTCTGTTATTAGGGACGAAAGTACGTACTTTCGACCGAGGTATGAAGAAAAAGCAATAGCTTCCTAGTTTTATTAAACGTATAATAGCTCTTTGAAGTTCATAGCTCTAATGTTTACAATTTTACATATTTTCAAACTTACAGACACGCTCTTGCTAAACCGAAAACAAAAAAAAACAGTCTAAACCATAATTTAAAGTCATAATGTTTATGAATTTGATCAAAATAATCTTTTATCTTAACTGGTTTTGCATTTGAATTAATTATATTCTTTTAATCATTATTACTGAAGCTTTCAAACAAGAAAAAAAATCAATCAAAGTCTAAGTGTAAAAAATAAATAAAACACTAATTAGGTGTTTAATTAATTATCCAATTTGAAACAAAATTTTTGAAAATAAACATATTAAAAAGAAGCGTTTTAACTATTATTGATGATCTGTACGTTTGAAGAAAAATTGTGTTTTCTAAACGCCGAAGTTTTATACCGAAAGTACAACAGATTGTCTCAAAAAAGTTAGATCTCTGTCTTACAAAAATAAAAAGGTCACAATTATAAGACGTAGAAGTTTTATTTGATCTAGATTGTAGTAAAATATATTATATCGAAAATAACTTATCGTGAGTCTTCATATCACGCATGAATTGAAAAATTGCGCATAAATCTCATAGTTTTACAATAATGCGTCGGTGTGTAATATACTTTTTTCTACGACCACTATGTTAAACTCGCTTTACATATATCCTTGTTGCTATGAAAAGTTCATATTTTCATTGCTAACGCAAAACTCGAATGAAAAGTGACGTTTCTGTGTGAAAAGTGACAGATCTGTGTGAAAAGAACATATTGACAAATGACATGATAGAATGAATGCCATACCTAATCATATGACATTCATTTTGATATTTTGACATTAATATGTAATAAATTGGTTCTTTTGTTAAATGTTGTAGTTTATTGAATGGTCGTAGAAAAAACATTGTGTTGTACTCGTGTGAAAAGCTTTTTTCATGCTCGTGTTAATACACACTCGGCCTACGGCCTCGTGCGTAACTTAAGCACTCGCATGAAAAATTCGCTTTTCAACACTTGTAAAACAAATAACTATTTAAGCGTCGTTGATTGTAAACGGCATATTTACGTCTTGTCAACTTCTATGGTAACTAGACCTCATCTGTCACTTTGACTTTCTGGCGTGTTGTTAAAAATTATCTGCTTGTAGGGACTTCCAAAAAAAGTGTTGTTTAGTCATAAATATAGTTTGTTTATACCAGGAAAATTTACCGCACTTAATAAGACCTATAGATTTTAAACATAAAGACAATTTAATGTTTTTGGTGCAAAATTTGAAGCTTTGTTGGCGCCATCTTGTGGTGTGCTACTTAGCTAACTCTCAATTGAACTCTAAACCACAGACTAATTGCACTTGAGCTGTCAACTTCAAATCAATTAAAATTTCGGAATTTTTAAAACAGGCAAATTGGGTCTACTGCTAAAAAGTTGAATACATTATTCGTGCGTTAATCATTTTACAGCCCGCGGTTTTATTAGAGCACTCCGCAAAGCGTCGTGCTTCAAAATAAACCTTTGCGTTGGAAAATAAAACTTACCGCACTAATAACGTAAATCGACCAAAAAACCGCAATTTTTGGCAAAAAAAATTATTCAATCTTTTATGTAATTATTGATTTTTTTTCAAGAGGATGGTTATAAATCGCTAGTACTTATATTTTAAATACTACAAACATTATTTTCTAAAATTTAATTTTTTTGGTCAATTTAGTTGCATTTATTTTTAAAACTAAGGTTACTGTCGCTTGCTTGTTGTGGATAAAATTTCTGACATACCATTTAGCAAACAAACTAAGATTTCCAACATCTATGTTTTTCACATCCAAGAGATGTTCTTCAACATTTAGAAGAAAATTGATAATTTTTGATATGTATTATAACTTATAAGCATATATTTAACTGCTTTAATAGTTTTTTCAATAATTTTTTGTGATCTGAGACAGATTTTTTTGTTGCTTTTGTTTTTTTCTAGCTGTATTTTTTTTTGTGTTAATAAAGTGTCAACTCAAAGGTTGATCAAACTTAATGGCTTTTTACTTAAAATTAAAAATAAATCAAGCGGTTTAAATGTTATAAAGTTTAAATACCCATATCAATAAAATTTGGTATATAAAAATGATCGTTATAATTAATTTAAAGAAAAAAAAATGTGAAAAAACACTAACAATCATCTTCAAAATACTAGATTAGAGTATTGGGACCCAATACAAAGTTTGATAAGACACATAAAAGTGTAAAAAAAATAATAAGCTTTTAATTTGCTTATGATAAAAAAAAATAAAAAAAATGTCAACCGTATAATTGATTGGAGGTGAAACAAAAAGCGCAAAGTTATTATAGTAATAACTTTAACGCATGTCAAAACAATAGTTTAAAATGTATCTGATAACTGTAAAAGAGCAGACAGATAAATTGCTTTAGAACAAAGTAAATAGTATCGATTTCTCACGAGAAAACATTTATACTAAATAAATTACTCCAATAAGTTATTGAGGTCTAAGTCTTCCCGGTTTAAGTGTGGCACATAATAAATCTTATTTTCTTTCAATGCGATAGCAATTTGCGTTCGTTCTCGATTGCGTCTAATGTACTGTTGTAACACATTTGGGGTTCAAAGTGTAAAATTGGAACTGTCAATATTAAAATGGGGGTTTTAAATGTGTTAAGGCAAAACAAATATGCATAAGCGAAATTGATACCTATGCCATGAACGTGAAAATTTAAAACGTTGCTTTTATTGGTAGAAATATATCTTCAGATATTTTATTGTCAAAAACCATTACAAATGTTCCACTTTAATAAATATTAATTTTTTCCATAACAGAACTATAAATTTTGAGTAAATTGGTTACAAACAGATGTGACAAAACGAACTCACTTATGTACGAATTACTTAAGTAAGCTTAAACGTATATTATGTACATTTCTGTGCCGTAATAGAAAACTATTATTAAACTATTTTTTATTATGTTTATTATATTATATATTTAATTATGATTTTGGCTTGTTTTTTTCGACTGCTAGAAATTGTAGATTAATATCGTAAGTAGCTAAAATATTTATAAAATTAAAAAATCAAGATCTCTCTAAAAACACTGTTTCGAAAATTGTCAGCGTTTTGCATTCTATTGGTTAAAACTTCATTTTGTTGTAATGACGTTATATAAACTGTTAACTAGAAATAGATGTTTTTAAAAATTTATAAGCAATTTTGACAAGTCTTAGATAAAATACGTTACTGAAACTTTCGGAGGTGTATAATTTGTTCAAGAAAGTTCGTCTTTGAAAGTACAACAGTGTGTTACATACTTTAATATGCTAAGTTTACATCCCCTTACTGATGAGTGCTCTCCACCAAACCACAACAAGTTTGCTGAATTCGAATAGATTACATCCCTATTCCATTTAACATTTAAAGAGAAGTATTTACTTAAACTCAACTCTTGCTTTTCTACAAAATCTTGTCAAGGAACTGTTAGTCTAATTTATGCAATTAGTTAATACATAATAGATTTTTCTGATTGTGAAACACAAATGAGCAAATAGAAGTAAAATCCATCAGTAAATATATTTACATACATTTTGAATTATTGACCATTACGGAGTATACAGAAGTTTGAATTCAAAAGAAATTGTAATCAAGCTGATTAACTAAAGCATCTAAATTTTTGTTGTTTTTATATTGATATTATGTTAACATTAAACTAATTAAAATTAATATTATAATATTGACTTTATATTCTATAATTCTAGGTATATATTATGTATTACGAAGACTTGTTTATTTAAATAACAACTAAACGTTCTACTACAATTCAGTTGAAATAGTTTGATTTTATTAATGCTCACGGTTAAATTGAAATTGTTTATATTCAATTAAATAACAAATCCTATGTTATAAAAAATGCTTTGTTAAATTTTAAAAATCATATTTTTGTTTTTGTAATGTTTTGCAGCGGTTAAATTAATACTTTTAACTAATACTTTATAATGGGTCTTTTTTAAAAATGGGCGTCGAAGCTTGTCATGAATGTTTAACTTTAAACTGTCAACGTACCTTTACCATCATATTGTTATGACAATTATTAATTTGACATTTGAACTTAACCTCACTTTTAATTCAATGAATCGATAGTTCAACACGTTAATATGATTAAATTAAAAGCACTTGGAAGCAATTTCAATTTATAGCAAAAAAAAACTTTATTGCATTCCACTAATATTTATAATATACTATTTACAATAATAATATAAATATTTTTACTTTTTGGGACTTTTTGTAAATTTATCAATTTGACAAAATGCTCATACCTAAACGAAGATAGAAGATAATAAATTAGTCAAATTATCCATTATGGTTCTATAAATTGTTGTAAGTGGCTAAAATAAAATAAAAAAATTGTTTTAAATGGTATAACTTGGAAGATACTTAAAGTTTAGTAGGCTTTGAGAACAACAATTCACTGTTTTATAATGCAATAATTTTGGTATAAATACTAGCTTGAAAACCAAAATCTTGATGTTTGTAAGTTTAATTGTTTTTGCAACTTTTAAACGCGATTATTTGCACATCTTTAAACAAAAAAAGACAAAGTAGAATATCACTAGAAAAAAAATTGATTGTTTTTTAAAACGATGTGCCACTGGACCCTCATTGTCATTTGAGATTTTAAGGGTGTCATTTATCTCTTTTAGGGGATCAAAACAAGACGTTAAAAACACTTATTTCAAGTGTCCTATTTACAAATAAAATTGACCCACCTCATACTAAAATTCTATTATGTCAATAAAAACTTTGTATATTATAATTTCCAATACTGTTTTGTTAAAAAAATCCCTCAGAAGGTAAAATTTATGTATGAGTTTCCGCATTCTGTTAGATAAACAGTCTATAATATGTGGCTTCTGCTTGAGATGCTTATCTATCATGATTCCCAGGTTTTTGATGTGAGGCACTTCCTTCATGTCTTGTCTATTTGTCAAAATTTGTTAGCGACAGTTTATTGGTTTGCATCTGTACTGTATTCATTTTCAAGAAAGAGTGCATCAAAACAAATGCATACAGGCTCCACGTGCTCATATCTATAAAGTGGGAGATGGTCGACGATTTTTCAAACAGGACCGGCCGCAGAAAAAATCGTTTATTCTATTTTAGACCAATTTTTTTTCAATTCGGCTTAAATATATTCAAAATTATATGATTTTCACTAGTACTTAGGTGGTTGCGTCTAGCCCTTTTTCTGGGAGGACTGAAAGTTCTGAGATTAGCCTCAGTCTCTGTCTCCGTAGCAGCACACAGAAACAGCAACGAAACAAATGCACAATGCGCCCCTGTGCTTTCGGCTGGCAGCCCGGCTCAATTTTCAGGTAGACAAAAACGACGTCATCCGCATATGAAATTGTCATACCACCTGTATGCAATTGTACTAATGAATTTATGCAGGTAATAACAGAATTGGCCTCAATACTGTGCCCTGCGGTACACCAATTCCTATCCTTATTCTATCGCAGTGTTAACCATTAATTTTAACAATTCTAATTCTATAATGTTGTAAAATTGTAAGAAGTTTGTCATGAGGGACAGTGTCAAAAGTCTTGGATAGATCTATAAAAATACTAATAATAAGGCATTTTTTACCAACATTTAAATTTTTTACGATCTCAGATACTAGTGTATACTCTGTATACATTGCGTCCGTGGTGTTGAGTTCTTTAATAAAGCTATATTGATTAAGGGAAATCACAGAGTGAATATTCAAAAACTCAATAAATCCATCTTTAAATGCTTTTTCAAAAATTTTCCTAAAGTTATTAATTAAACTAATAGGCCTATAATCTTTTTACATTTTTAACAGAACCAGATTTATGTTTTGTGGTCACCACTGATATCTTGAAAGCACTAAGTACTATAACCGTTTAAAAGATTAGGTTAATTATAAGCAGATATGTTTCTTTAATAAATTTAAAAGATACTTCATCATGCTCAAAAGAACTATTACTCTCCAGCTGTAAGCAATATTCTATAAACTCATTTTTTGTTAAAAGAGTAAGAAAAAGATATTTTGATACTCCGGGTCCCGGAGTGCACATTTGTTGTCTTGAGTTATTAGGTTTTCTTGTAATTACTATACCAACATTTATAAAGTATTTATTAAAATGTTTAACTAGATTAGAATCACAAGAAAAACTACTACCATCTTCATGCACAGCGTTAATGTCCCTGTTCATGCTGCTTTTTCATAAGTTGCTTGATAACTATCTCATAAATCGTTTTTCATATTATTTCTGTTTGTCCTAATTTGGTTTTTATATTTGTCATTTTTAGTCTTATGTATTAATTTATTAATATAATTGCGGCATGATTCAGAATGTGTTTCCAATTTTGTACCATTTTGCTATAATAGTCTTTTTTCCATATTATTCCGGTGCCTGATTGAAGTAAAAAGTCCAGCGGTGATCCAACATTTCTGCCTTCTACCAAACAGTTGCTGACTGATCTTTAATTTGGTTATATATAAAAAAAAATGTTAGAAAATAAGACGCTAGGTTGAGATTTTAATGGCAATTTTGTCATAACGACATTGTTTTGTTTTCAATTATTACTGGTTTATGATATATTTTTTCTAAAACATGACAAAAAATTGCTATAAACTTTTTTAAAAGCCGTGCTATAAATATTATGCTTCTATAAATAAATTACATGGTACTTCATTTCTACTTTATTCCTACTTTAGTGAGAAGTAAGTAAAATACAAATACTATAATACGTTACTGTAACGTTAAAAGTTGATTTTTATTGCAAAAGCAATTTAAATTGTTATTGAGTCTGATATAGTCAGATAATTAAATAATTCTCAGAAGTCTCAGGTCACCAGATAACCTAATTTTGCCTGATATATTTATTTCAAGAAACTAGACAATATAAATCAAGTTAAACTGTTTTATTAAATAATCATGTATCTTCTATTCAAAGAAAAATTACTTATAACATAATTGAATAAAGCACTAAAAAAAAATTTTCGCTGGTTTCAAATCAGATTTTCAGTTTGATTGATGAACAAGGCTTGTTTACACTTTTGAATAGAATATTAATTTCTTTGATGAAGTTAAAGTTTCTCTCAATCACAATCCCCCACACAAGACGCAATCATAAACTTGTCGTAAAACTGGAAATTCATAATTTGGATTCAAATAATATGCTCATTGTTCCTAGTTAACCCAGAGTTTGACATTATGTTAATGGTCTTCAACGAACTGAAATGTCTTATTGAAGCAGTTTCTGTGTAAGATAGGAATTTGAGAGTTTCATTCGATTTTACTATTACGCTATTTATTTGAGGTTACTGCAGAAAAATCTAACAGAAGGAAGCCTGTTATTTACCGCTTGTAGTAACAAAACGATGTCTTGTTCTGACTATAGATTTGTGAAGCAAGCTCGTTTATTGGAAAACTTCTGCGCTAGAAATTGCATCTGCAAATTGCAAATTTGTTTTGAATTTTCTTAACAATAGTTTGGTAGCGAGAGCAGATAATCTGTTTTGCAAGATGGCAAGCACTTGAAAAATGAACAATGTTTTTCCGGTTGAGCAAATCTTTTCTGAATTTGAACTAAATAAATGGTTAATGATTAAGAAAATCAACAATATACAGTTTGGATCAGTTCAACTTTTGGATCGTTGCGTTCACAATGTTCACATAAACGTAAAAAAATATAATCAATTGAATCCGTTGCTACTACACAAAAGTTGAATAGCCAAATCTGATATTTTTACAAAAATTGCTAAACTTTGCTTAAAAAATAATGGTTTTAGCTATCGTAAACTTAATTTTTTGTTTTAAAAATTTGTAAAAGCTACATTGTGAAAATGATTTTGGTCGACCTAGAAGTTGAATGCTAATAATTATATAAAAAAACTTTTAATTATTTTTTGTTTTCTATTGTATATGTACGGTATGTTTATTGAATCTCAAAGTTTTTATCTAAGAATTTTTTTTTAGTCAAGGCTAATGCAAGATTTGTATGTGCTGAAATCAATTAATGAGTATAAGCAGAACAGTTTAATCAAAGCAATACATTTATTCATACTAGATGCGTAGACTTGAACATGTTTACTTCTTATTGGAACTCTTCAGCAAGTCGCTTCAGATTCTTATATTATTTATAGTTAGGTTATCTACGAATGTTAAATTCGCTTCTAATAGATGTTGCCATAAATGTAAATGTTAGTATAAATAATCATACTCAACCCGTATTGGTAGATAAAATTATTATAGAATTCTAAAAATGATTAATCTTAAATTAAACTAATCTCTTAAAAATTAAACTAGTTTCATATACCTATCGTTTAAAAGAAAACAGAAGTAGGTGTTAAATGAAAATTAGTTATTATTGTATAGTTATATTAAGCTGTTGTACACTCTTGTATGCTATTTTTTGTCTTTAAAATTGTTTGAATACTGTTGATAGATATATGATGCTCCAATAACAATTTGGCACTGAATGGCAGTAAATGTGAAATAATTATAAGTTGTCCAGAAAAAAGTTAGGCTCAATTTTGTTTACAATACCGCGAATGTTTCTCTAGCCAGAACTCATTAATTTAATAATCTAAGCATTATTTTTGACCATGAACTCCGCTTTGACAAGCGCGTAGATTACTTAATTAAGAAAGCTACTAGATTAAGTGGATTGATAAAAAGACTAATAAAGGATTTCACTAATTATAAACCTATTCGAAAGATCTATTTATCTTTTGTAAATACTATTTTCGAGAATGGAATAATTATTTGGGATTCATTCTGCGAAACACCAATTACTCGTATTGAAAGATTACAAAGAAGATTTATAACTTATCTGTTGCTAAATAAATGTTGATAAAAATAATTACACTTATGAAACTCTCTGTGCTTATGAGCAAGAATTATCACTTGATGAACTTAAACCTATACTTTCACGAAAAATAAGTTTGAAATTTGTTTTGGGTTCGAATTAATTAACAATTTTTTGACGGTTCTAACTTATTAAACAGTTTACATCTAAGAATTTTTGTTACTAAATTAATTATTCGTGAGTTATGTACTAGTATTATTATAAATTAATTATTCTTGTGTTATGTACTAGTTTTATTATTAGTGTTTCATTCGACTTTGAAGTCTAATCTAATTTACTATTTTATGTATCTTGTTTATCTCTTTTTTTCTCTTTTTCTCTTTTTGTCTTTCTTTCTTTCTCTCTTTTTTTCTTTTTTTTGTTTCTCTCTTTCTCTCTCTCTCTCTCGCTTTCTCTTTCTCTCTCTCTCTAAACTGTGTCAATTTAAAAATTTAAATTCTGTTTGACAATAAACTTATTATGTTCAACCCTCTGTGCCATTAATATGTTTTTAACCCTCCTTGTCCCAAAGACACAGCAATTTTGTTGGCTTTAAAAATCATTAAGGCTTTGACAAGTAATGTTAATGACAATATTATTTATCAAATAATATAAAAATTGTTAAAAAACAAGCTTTTAATTTTCGATTAACACCCATATTTGAAATAACTAAAGGTTAAATTTTTACCATTTTTAAATTTTTAAGATTCCTAAGCAGCGAATATTTAGTCATTTTCGTTTTAAAGGTATCAATTATATTACAAAAATTTGAAGCAGCATATCTAAATATCTAGTTTTTTTTAATAATAGAATTTTTATTATTATAATTATTATAATCTCAAAATAAAAGTACAGTAAGACATATTCCGTTGTAAGCGTTTAGTAATAATTTTTATTTTGCTAAAAACCAACTTACAAAGTTGAAAATTAAGTGTAACATCAGTCATAATAACAGTTAGATAATCTAAACCATAACTTGCACTAACTTTTTTTATAAAGTGGCAAAAACTTGCCGGCTTATATGTGCCTATTGTTTGCAACTAAACTTCAACTTATGCACAGTTCACTTGAAACTGTACATATAGATACAGATTATACCCAAAATTGTTATGTGAGTGGTTATTTAAAAAGAAAATGCCTAAATCTTCATATGTGTGTCCCTTGTAAAGCCTATGTGAACACTGTTATTGATTTAGATGATACTTTGTTATTTTAAAGCGTACGAAGCAGGATTTTGGATATTTCATGATGCCTGATAGCAATTTAGAAAGATTAGAAAGTTTATTTCAATCAAAATCTGAGAAACTTTTATTCAAACAAATTTTGCAACCGGTTCTTTACACTTAAGCCAAAATTGCTTTTACTCTCAATTATTATTGTTATTGAATAATAACAAACCTGTAAAAGGTAGGTAATGTGCATCTTTCCTCTCTTGGGCGAAAAAACTTAGTCTACTTGAATAGACTGTACCGTTATAAAGCGCAACCCATATAATCGCTAACAACGATCTATAGTTTTATGATAACCTTTAATTGTTTTAATATCTTGAAATGTCAAAAGAATTAAATTGAATTAAAAAGAAAGTAATTATATTTAGGTAATTAAAAGGGAATATTAGAATTGTGGGTAAAAGTATAGATACCTTGACGAAATGTTGTATTTCTGTCTCAAAATAACCGTAACTCACAATACTTTTCCGTCACTGTATGTAATAAACTATTTCTTTCCATTATGATAAAACTTTTCTGTTCCTTATCATTGCTAATTATATTTTAGTCTTAGATTGTTTTCTACGCTAAAACTTATCGACAGGAACTTTAAATCCAAGCATACAAATAAACTGATTATTTTCAGACTTTTTGGAGTAAATTATTTTTTATTATTTTTGTAAAATTTATAGTTGAACAAAGGTTAGTTTTAATATAATTAGGGTTAAAAAATTATTCACTGCAATACTGGGAGTACCGACCTGACTTCAGGCATCCAACCTCCGTGAATACGGACTAATCTAATTATTGTATTAATCTAAAAAAACATGGCGTCTACCAAGTGTCTGCTACACGTCAAAGGCAATATGTGAGAGTTCGCATTGTGATTATTTACTGTTTCTGTGATTAAAAACTTTGATTTTGAGTGACTTAAAGTAAGTTTTAAAAGAACTATGCTTGAATAATTATTTTATTTTGTCTGTTGTTTATCACATTAATGTGTTGTAGCTAGTTGCAATCCCTTCAGGTCCTCCAATAATTTCCTTGTAAATTGTTAATTTTACTTTACTACTGTAGTAATAACCTTGTCTAGTGCGAGAGCAGTCATCTAATTGCTCGGAAATGTGGTGGTGCACTATCTGTAAATTTATGCCTGATAGGTTCTAAAACCGCAGGTTTTTTGTTAAAGTGTGGCAACACTACTTTTAGAAGCTTTTATTGTCGATAGGTTGAAAAATGTTATTTACTAGGCTGATGTACAGAATAAGATCTATTTGCCATGGGATAAATCATTAATTATCGAAGGAGGAATCGATTGTACTATGACTGATTTTGCAGTATTAAAAATTGATAGTAATTTTAAAGGTTTTTGATGTTGTAGAGAATTATACTTAGAGAAAATAGAAATCAACACAACTTTCGTTTATAACTTAGTTAAAAAATAGCTTTTAAATAAAATAATAAACAGTTTCTTATTCTACACAGTTTAAGATTTTAATTGGTTTTTTAGAAATATTTACAAAAGTATTAGTATATTCTTAAATGTAACAATAAACCACTATTTGCAATCTTAATTAAGAAAGAAAAGAACAACTATAATTATTAAAAAAATTATATAAAATAAATCTAATAAGTGATGTTCAAAATTGTTTAATAAAATTCTGTGTTTTTATCCAACTGCAGAAGAGAATAAGGGTTTAATTCTAGAAGTTTATATTCTAGTAAAAGTCATCGTTTTATTCTGCCTAAAATTCGTATGTTTTTTTTTTAATGTGACTACAGCTACCGCCTCTGTTTAGCAGCTCACATTGCACTACATTTACTTTTATATTACTGTCACCAGGACAGTTGGATTTAATGGTATGTGAAATCGATGAATTTATGAATGTCCATGTAGTAAAAAAACATTAGGTGGTTATATGGCCTGAATCGAGCGTTTCTGCATCAACGTCATTTTGTACAGGTCATTTAACAAGCAATGAAACTGTAAAATAAGCGTTATCAATAAAAAAAATGTGAAAACATTTGACTAACTAGAATAAATTAGTGTGTGATAAAGCAAGTGGAATCAATGTTGTTATTTCAAAATGAAATCAGACTGTTTCATAAAATATATAAAAATGTATAATTATTTTGTGTTGAAGAAAGGCTAGTGCTTCATCGTCATGGAAATACAGAAACGACTAGTGTTCTTGTTTATTTGTTTCTTCTGGATTTTTTATCTAATACAAGCTCAAGGTAAGTAATCTTTTATATTTTATTTCATAGCTCTTGTAATAATAATTATAAAATTTTATTAGATTTAAATTTATAATTTATAGATGATAAAATAAATAATTTCTAATATTTTCAAAAACAAAGCTTTAAGTTCTCTCTGAAAACTTATCTGTTTATTAGTTCATAACAGGGATTATTTCACTTATCATTACGATACAAGATGTTCCATTAATAATCGTCCATATAGTACTGGAGAATGCTTGACCTAAAACATGACGATTTAATTTAAAACACTTAGATAAAAAATTTCCTCTTTACCAAGATACAGTATTATTTAAAAATTCAACGATTAAAGATAAACATATTTAGGATGTATAAAAAATGTATTTGAACTATTTGTAACACAAAATAAAAAATTAACATTATCGTAATAAACTTTGAAAATGGACTCTAACACATTTTTGAAATCTCTGGTTAAAATTTGCTTTGACTCTTGAAAATACGATTGGCTAATTTTTCATAAAATTTGCAGCATTTTGTCCTTGTTACCACAATTCTTGTTGAGTATCAATCTCCTGACCGTACACTAGCGTATTCATAAGTCTCCAGAAATAAAATGATTAAAATCGGGTCACTAGGTCGGTCAAGAAAATTCACTTCTCTTTATCCATCTATGAAAAAACTCATTATTTAAATAATTTTGCACTACTAAGGCAATAAATGGAAGGGCGCCATTCTGCATAAACCACATGGTTCAATGGAAACTGTTTCATCTCATCGTAAAACGTAGATTAGAGAAATTGTAAATATAAATTACTATATTAATTTACAGGGAATTTAAAGGGACCTATTAAACTATCTCTAAAAAGTGCACTAAAAATTTATCTTAAATTTGGTCTAGAAATGGGGTTCGTATCTCGGTAAAAAGGAACATTTCATCTAAGTGTTTTAGTTGAAATCGTCATGTTTTGGGTTAAGCATTCTTCAGTTACCATATGGACAATTATTATTGAAACACTTTGTGTATGTAAGTGTTCTATCAACAAACTTGAGTGAGTTTGCGCTTCTTACAAGATGCATAAGATAATAGAGATAAAAATAAGATAATAACATTTTACACTATCCTATTTAGAGATTAAAGACAATCATGGAATTCGCAGAGAAAACGTCTAAAAAAAAAATTTTTTAGACATGAAGGGAGTTGCAAGGAGTTGCAAAGAAATGCAAGTTTATGGAGTTGCAATATTTGTCCCAAAGCCGTCATCTTGAAGAAAAAGACGTTTAAATGGCTTTTATGGCTTATCTGCCAAACTATATGTCTCTAAAATAAATTTATTTAACATTTTTGTTGCAAACAAAATCATCTACAACTTTGGTTCAGTAACTTTTAGTCGTAGAATCATCAATATAAAAGTTATACACCGTCTATGAAAATAGTCTTATATCAATATTTTTTTGTGAAATGATTAGAAAAAAAGTTTTATCGTCAAACTGTTTTTTTTTGCAACAAAAAATGTCTAAGATTTTTTTTGTGAGACTTATAGTTTGACAGATAAATCATACAAACCATTTATTAAACCTCTATTCTAAGATGGCGGCCATGGAACAAGGGTTGCAACTTTACAAACTTGGATATTACTTTACACTAGCCCGCTTTTAATGATTAAAAAATAAAATTTCAATGAGCTAACTATATCAAAAGATTATTGAATCTTGATCAAATTATTTAGATGTGTGTAGTTATAAATAGATTTTTTTTTTAAGTTGCAGCTTTGTTTTTAGCCATTTTGTCTTCTGTTTTAAGCCAGTAAACCACTTCTGAAAATAGTTTTGATTCAAAATGAATGCATATAGTTATTTTTGGTAAGTAAAAAAATTAGAATCAACAACACTGAACTAACAATCGCATTGACAATAATTGACACATTAACGTTAATAATTTTTTGACAGTACCAACTTTTAAAAACATATCTGTAAAAGCATTAGTACTTTACAGATTTCAAATTGGAAACATTAACAAGCTTATTAGAGACACAAACTCAAAAAACAGAATTTTAGAGTTTGATGTTAACAACATTAAAGTTATTAAACCTCACTTTATTATGCTAAAATAAATCAGTAAATTTGCAATTCTTGGTGAATTTGAGTTTTAACTATACTTATGCACTCTTGAAATTCAAAATGTTCTAGATTGAATGTCACTTTTTTGTTGATTGTTTATTTATTCATAATAATATTTTTGTTAATATTACATCAAACTGTAATATATTAAGCGGTCAAACTAGCTTAATATTAATATATGTCAAATAAAACTAGCCAACTGCTATTTTTTTAATAAAACGGTGCTTTATAAAAGTATGCACAAATATTGGTATTTTTGAGGAATTTTTTTTTAATAAATAATAAATAAACGATCTGTGACTTGTAGAAATGAGTATTAAAAAATATTATTTGTTCATAATAATATTTTGGTTGATATCACATCAAACTGAAATATATTGGGCGGTCAAACTAGCTTAAGATTAATATATGTCATATAAAACTAGCCAACTGCTATTTTTTTTAATAAAACGGTGCTTTAAATAAGTATGCTCAAATATTGGTATTTTTGAAATATTTTTTTTTAAATAAAAAATAAATAAACAATCTGTGACGTGTAGAAATGAGTATTAAAAAAAATTAATAAATATAAAAACATTTTTTTTAATTTAAAATATAACGTTTAGAGTACTGGCGACATTTGTAAACAAAAACTGTGTTGACTTTGAAACAAAACAAAACATAAATCTAATCGTGTTGATGTTTAGAAAATAAGTTCAACTTATTCTACTATTTTTTTTAAGATTAAAATTTTTAAAACACCAGAAAATACATTATTGAATAATAACTTTTAAATTTTAAACTAATAAATTTTTTTCACACGGTTGACGTTTGAAATTGTCAGTTGGAAAGACAAATAACAATTTTGACAGTTTGCAAACTTTTTTAAAATGTAAGAGTTTGATTGTCTAAACGTATGTTTTATTTATTACTTGCATAATTAGGGACTTTTGATTAGAAGCATCAAAAAATTGTTCAAGAAAAAATTCTTCACCTGTTTTAATGCAAATAGTTTATATTCTAAATAATAGAATGCCAGTGTTGATAGCTACAATTAAATAAAAAATATATTGCTGATTGTACAACTTCAATATCATTGATGTACAATGTAGTCTATCATTGATATACGTTTGAGATAAAAGGCGATATATTTTTTATTTTAATTTGTATCTATCAAAACTGACATTATATTATTTAGAGTCTAAACTATTTGCATAAAAACATGTGTAGAATTTTTTTCTTAAAAAAACTTTTGATGTAAAGTAGCTTCTATTAAATGTTGCTATGGTAAAGTAATAGGCACTTGGGTAAGCCCAAATTTGTTACTGCAAATTCATTCAAATTTAAATTTGTTGCAACTTGCTTATGAGTTCTAATGTAAACAAAACATGCCTAAGTTTTCAGATATAGTTTGAATGAATTCGCATTGATCTTTTTTACTTTTTTTTTAATTAAGTCAAATGATAAGATACTTATGATGTTTGAATCCTGTTACTTGCAAAAAGGGTCCATATGGATTAATGATTACAAAGACAATTATTATTGCAAAATCGTTTTTATTGATATAAAATTGTCTATTAATAATGCACATTAACGCATCATTTTGAAAAACTGAACACTGCAAAAACTTCTATTTTTTGTCGAGGGTTCAGAGCTTTGTCAGAAGTTTTAGTGGTAAAAACTTTTATTCATTTTTTAAAGCACATTTTATACAAAATACCGTAAACTGTAAAATATTCAAATCAATTGAAAGATTAGCAACAATTTTAAATCAGGTGTGCTTTGCATGATTGCTGTAAAATTTTTTTAACTATATTAATTATATTAACTGTTAATTGTTAAATTAACTGATAATTTTTAGATCAGTTCAAAACTTTTTTTATCAGTTATTTTTTGCTAATAATAACTTTTTATTCAATTTTTGAAAAGACATTTCTTACAAATTACTGTCAACTGTCAACTATTAAAATACATTATTTTGAAAGATTAGAGACAAACATCTGTTCTGAAAAAATAAAGTAGAATCAACTTTACAACAGCTATTGTTTTATTATTTTCCAGATAATATTTTAACAAAATATTATATTCTATAGAACTTTTCTTTAATATATTTTTTTATATAATTTTATCTAAAACTTTATATTATTTGATAGATATAAAAGCAAAAAGCCAGTTTCTTGGTTGAAATTGATCTAAGCTTCTGAGCTAAACCAGCAATATCATATATGTATATCCAATAAAGCAAAATTTATAGTGCTGCATGTGTTTCACTCTATAACATTTGTCAATGTCGTAGTGCGGACAAGAATTTATTATTGCAATTTTTAGTCAAATAACTCATATATGTCGGTGGTATTTGATTATCATATAGTGTTTGAACAATAATCTGTACATAATAATGGGTCAAAAAGCTGCTCTATAAGCTCAGACGCGTTGTTATTAAATATAAATTGTTTTATATATTAAAAATAAATTGTATTGTATGTTTAAAACCTGTAATAATGTGACTTCACAAAGCAAGAGCAATATTTTCCTAACACAATTTAAATAATTCGTTTGCAATTTAATCCAAAACATAAAAAAAATTTCAATTATAACACTTCAGGCTTTATTCCAATCCGAAATATTTCGGCGAAGAGCTCAAAACTTAATTAAGTGTGACTGTAGCTCAAGCTGTAAAATTAAGCTTAACAGGGTTTTATTGTCTACGCTAAGTTTTTTGTTTAACATTTTTTGTTTATTGCTACTATTGGTTGTTTTAAAATTACACTGACAAAATACATTAATCTATAAAAATGTTACGAGCAACAGAAATAATAAACATGGTTTTTTAAAACAAAGTTCGTTAGATTTACAGTTTATAATTATATATTTATGTTCAACCTTCCTTTTCCCGAAGGCACAGGAATTTTGCTAGATTTAAAAATCATTACGGTTTTTGACAAGTATTGATAATGATGACAAAATTACTTTTTCAATAATATACAAATTTTTGAAAAACAAGTTTTTAGTTTTCAATTAGTTTAAAAACCAATTTGTAAACAAAAACTACAAACTGTGTTTTAAGCCAAAGAGAAGATATAAGTTTGTTTTTTGGAAAATCAAGCTAAATTACTATCACCCCACGCATCTGCGATCATATTATTAGAATAATTATTGTCGGATATAACATTTGAAATTTGAACCATTTGACATGAACATGATAATGCTGCTTTCTGTTTTTCCGCAAAGATTTTTAAATCTAAATCTAAAATTTTGAGATTTTTACTTATTGATGTTGGTACAACACCATTTATTCGAAATAACTAAAGGTAACATTTTTAAATGCTAAAGATCCCTAATAGCCACCAAAAGCAGCGAATATATAGCCATATTTGTATTAAAATTATAAATAATATAAGAAAAAATTTAAACAAAATTTATGTCATTTTACTTTTTAATACAATTGTTTGATTTTCTTAAATTTTCTTGATTTTTTTTGTCAAAATAATCTTATTTTACTAAATTATCTAAAAAATAATAGATTAATTATAAAAATAACCCTTTCTACAGATATAAAAAGTAGTTATAATCTTCAGCTCAAGTAAAAACAGTTGAATAATCTTGAGAAATTAACCCTTTTGTGAAGCACTTCAAAATTTACGTCACATTTATTATTATATACTGTTTTTTATAGTATACAATTATATCATATCTTAATAAAACTATTAAACATCATTTTTAGCGTTTTATCTCTTATAGGCTATTTCTTATTGCTTTACATTGTATTATTTTCTATTGCTGTAATATCAGATAATAACAAAGTTAGGCAGAAAACATTAAAGATTGTTCTAAAATATATATAAATAACAAAAATTATGCTTCAATTAGTCAGCGTAATAATAATAATGGCAAAGTTTCTTCTTCAGTAACTCTAAAAATGATAGTAACACTGTAAAATTTTTGATGCTTTTTAAATATTTAGAAAAAAAAAATCTCTAAGGTTTTTCTTGGTTTCTCACGACATAAACCATTTACACTGATCACAAAAGGTAGCATTTTAAATAGATAAAATTCAATGCTCACTTCTTGAAAATAATGTTTTTTGAAGTAGCTAAGAAACCAGTACCAGCGCAAAGCTGTGATAAAAAATAATAGTAATTTAGCTTGATTTTTAAAAAAAACTAACTTATAGATTTTCCTCTACACAAATTTTGTAGTATTTTTTTTAATTTAATTTTTAAATAGGTTTTTAAACTACTATAAAATAGATAGCTTGTTTTTCAACAATTTTAATATTATTGAAAAAGTAATACTGTTATTATCATTACTTGTCAAAAACCGTAATGATTTTTAAATCCAGCAGTGTCTCCGGGACAGGGAGAGTTGAACATAATAATAGAACTTTGTAAATCCTAGCCTACGGTACTTTTGGACAAGAATAAAACTAACTGCTTCAGTTATGCTTTAAAATATTTTTGCAATTTTTTTTGCTCCTACACATTAAATTGCAAACAGCAAGACTTTAAAAACATAAAAAGCACCAATAAGAAAACAAGAAAGGGCGAAAACGACAGAGGGATTATACAATGTAAAACATTTACTTGAATTGGAGCCAAACTGAATAACCGTGATCTACAAATCCAAATAATGTATCCTGACGTTTGCCCTAGGAAATACGTATTTTGTTTAAACATTGTTCTTTTAGATGTTAAACATAATTTTAAACAAAATGGTAACATGAATAAAATTAGTAGGTACTAGACGGATCTCTTTGATATATTAATTCATATTGTATTTCAACCAAAAATATACTGTTCTTCCTTTGTTTAGTATTCTCTCAATAAACATTTTGCAGTAAAAATTATTTTTTAAGCAAGCCAGACAATCTCAATGAAATTTTATTTAAACTTAATTTATTATACCGTTTATTTTATCCCCCTCAAATACTCAAGTCATTTGTGTGCAATAAAAGAACAATAAATTTCCAACTTGACCCATCCAGATAAAACGTTAAAAGTCTCTTCTGTATTTCGAGAAATTTATTCGAGCTGCAGGCATTTGGTCGAATTAAAGAAAATGTCTACTATCGTATTTTTGAATAGAGATTCTGTTCTTTATAATAGAACCAAATTGATTGCTTTAAGTTTTATGAAAAAAGACTGCAAATTTAACTCGATGATCTTTATTGAGAAACTAAGAACTCATTTTAATTGCAAAGTAATTGGTTGCATTTAATCTGAATAGAAAAACAAATTAATTAAAATGTTAAAAAGGTTTTTAATTAGTGACGGAAGTTTCAGGTCTAATTTTATCTGTTATTACAGCATAATTTTTACTTCAGAACCAAATTAAGAGGTCGCTATACATTTTGACAAATTAGCGTTATAATGATCATGTTTGAAGGTCTTGTTTTTACCTGTTTTTAAGCGTTCTAAGAAATTATTCATTAACTGAATTTGGATTTTTTAAGGAAAAAAAAACTAATAAAAATTTAACTTGCTTTCATTACACATTTAATTTTAATCAAATTAGGTTATGTTTACTATAACATTGTCAATATTAAGTGTTTAATTGTTGTCACTGCAGTTATCAAAAAAAATGTAGAAATAACATTTTTTTATACTGGCTGCCTGTGGAATTTATAACTAAAAAAAGTGTTTTTATTATTGCAGCGATGGTTTTTACTGCAAAACATCAAGTTTTTTCACCAAATGTGCCTAAAGTAAACCGTGTTTGCATCTAACTCTTCAAAAAATTATGTCTTGTACTGTGTAATACATTATACCACGCGTTTATAAATTATTTAGATCAACTCCTGCTGCGCAATTTAGATTAATACGTTTTTACTGTCAATAATAGTTTAATTGCGCTGGCAAACGTCAAATTTCATCCAATAATACACAATCATATATTTAAAATTGCTTAATCTAATTTATTTATAAATCATATATTTATGAATGTTATTTAAAATATTTTTAAATGTCTTGATTTTATAAATTTGATTATTTTTAGGATGGTTTTTTGTTTTTTTGCAGCTATTACAACATTTGTTTTAAAGCTTTTTTCTTGATCATATAATAAGTGCCAAACACAGCAACATTCAATATTTGTTCTGTCTTGCTCTCTCTATTTTTTATTTTTTTTATCTGATTTTTATGTTATTTTACTGTCATTAGCAAGTTTAAGAAAATTAAAAATACGTAAAAAAACTTCGGTATAACGAAGTTTACCGAAGGCAAAATGTTTTTTTTATCTGGATACTTGCCATATTTTCAAATGTTTATACTTATACAGTGAGATTTTTGTTTTACTAAACATAACGTTATAAATCGTATGATTTAAAAAAAGTCAGTTTTAAAAAAACCATGTCAATACATTGTCGCTAGGTAGGCAACCAAATTAACAAATGTTTTATTTTGACACTTGACAGAACAGCTGAACTCTAAAATTTTATTTTATTCATAGATAAGAAAGGTTATGTTACCTCTTAATAACAAGTTTAAAAAGAAACTTTTAATCAAATTAGTTTAATAAATGTTCAAAGTGGCCACCTTCTTGTTCCACGCAATAAAATGCTTGTACAGTACTTTGTAAAAAAACTGGATTTATTTTGTTGCAGGCGGTGATTATTCTTTTCTTTAGTTCTTCTGTACTCTATTACGGTACTGTTGTAGACTTTAGATTGGAGATAACTCCAAAGAAAGAAATTGTTTGGTGATAAATTTGGCGACCGAGGTGGCCAAGCTATTGGTCCAATCTAGCGATCCTGGAAGTTTTCAGTCAGGAAACGTGTAATAGGGCCCGTGGAATGTGGTGGAGCGCCGTCCATTTGAAACCATGCGTTCTCAAGATTCAAGACTTTTAGTCGTCGCATTATGTGTCTTTGCAATAGTTCTAAAAACTTGGCGGCATTTAGGTTGCCGTTTAGGTTCTCAAAATGGATCAATAATAATATTGGTCCATTTTTAATTGTTTATTGTTTTTATTGATGGCAACCTAAATGCCGCCAAGTGTCAAAATAAAACCTTTGTAAGTTTGGTTGCCTACCTAACGGCAATGTATTGACTTGCTTTTTTTAAAACTGAACATGCGTTTTATAACGTTATGTTCAGTAAAACAATAATCTCACTGTATAATACTTTGAACTTAATATAATTTAAAACAAACGTAACAGCTTAGAGATAAATGTGGATGGATTAATTGTAAGCAAACGGTCAGCAATTGCTAATCACATTAAATTATTTTTTAAAAACCTGTCTAAAAATATTGTGAAAAATATTCAAATAAATAGCACTCAAGCGCACAAAATAAAATCCGTACAAGAAACAATATATTTGCACTCATTGTCAAACAAAAATCAAGAGCAAGTGGTTTTGTGGACCTGACGAAGCGCCAACCGCATGAATAAAAAAGATTTTGCCAGCCATTCTGGATCTGCTTACATTTTCAGTAAACCAGTTTTTTGTTCAAGAAACTTTTTCTGAAATTATTAAAATATCTAAGGTGGTACCAATATGCAAAAAGAAAAAAAAACTTTAATAGAAAACTACATGCCAGCAGCTCGTAGTTCTGTGTTGTCGAAAATTTTTGACCACGCTTTTCTTAATCATTGGTTGGAATTTATTAACAAAAAGAATATTTTAAATAAAAATCAACACGTTTTTTGCAAAAACTTTTCCACCACGACAGTAATGATTTATAAGCCTGATCGAAAAGATTGCCACAAAAATTGAAAATGCCAGCAGCGTTTGTTTGCGTCGACTATAACCTGCTGTTGAATAAACTGTCAAAGTATGGAGTAAAAGGCAATTTTTGGAACTGGATATCGTCATATCTGGGAAAAAGGCAATAATCTGTGATGATTTAATCTGTTAAAAACAATGTTAAGTCACAGGTTAACTCAAAGAAAATTAATATTATTTGGGTGTACCACAAGGGTCTGTGCTTGGACCCACACTGTTTTTGCTATACATTAACGACATCAGAACTATCCTGCCAGGAAACTTATCAACACTGTAAGTTCTTAGGCCTAGCTGTAGCCAAACATTAAACTTTAATAATCAATGCTCTAATGTTATTTCAAAACTGAATTAATTGGCATATTTCTTTAGAAGTATGAACTTAATTCTTAATACGTCTCAGCTTTTTAATTTTTATTACGCCCAAGTGAACTTTAGATTGGGTTATGGAATTTGTTTGTGGGGTGGCTCGGCAACTGGTGAAAACTTGTTTATCTCTCAAAAACACCGTTTAGATGTTCCATTTATGAAGTGTAATATGAGAATGAGATTGCCAACTGTGTTGGTCTAAGAATCTTCAACCCCATACTAACTTAGGACTAATTTTTTTATTAAAATATTCTCTGTAAAATAAAGTAGCAGTTATCTAAGACCTAGTATTTTGTATTTATCTGAGATGTTATAGTGGCTTTCACGATAATCCGATAGCTCAGAATGCCATGAAAAACAAGAAAATAAGTCGTAGATTACGTCCTATTCTCTTTTCTTATTTTTAGATGTCATATAGGTGTCAGTAATTGTCAAAATAGTTCTTGCTTCCAGAACACCACACCGATCCCAGATCAGATATCCTGCTGAAATCGTAGTTGCAGTTTTATTCGACTGATTCAAGATAGAATACTGTAGATGCATCTCTCATTCAGCTGTATTTTGAAATAAAAAAGTATTTTGACAAAAGTGACAGCTGAAAATAATTATTGTGCATGGAACGTAATCTACGACTCATTTTCTTGTTTTTTATGGCATTCTGAGCTATCGGATTATCGTGAAAGCCACTATACATAAGTTTTAATTTTGATGAGCTTTATATACAACATTTATTATTATATTGAACTGTTAAAGTGATTATTATCGACTATAAATTTGTGTTATTTGATTGGTTTTCTCAATTAAGAGTTTGTTGTTGTAAGTTTTAAACGTTTCTGTAAATAATGCTCGTTAAATTTACTATAAATCTGTTGTGGTAATTAAAATAAAAATTTTTGAAACACAATTTTTATATTATAATTTAAAAACTAAATTTTCAAAACTAGTAAAGTACAGTTTTACATTTATTATTATCATTATTGTAAGATCATTTTTATGAAGTTTCTTTTAAAATATTTTCTTTCAAAGCAAACAACATTTATCAAAATTTGCTTATAAACAAAGAAGTAATAAGCGAATATTTGAAAAAAATTGATAACTGAGCAATTTGATTTAGAGCAAGATGCAATTGTGCTTGTTAGCTTAAAAATAATTCTTTGATCTTCAACGATAATCGCTTTATACAATTACTCAACTATTTAATAGAGTACATTGAAAATCATATCACCTTATATAAAAACCACAATTTTGCAACGCAAATCTACTGTCTTCTTGTCTTCAAATGAAAAATTAATTTATTCACAACAGTTAGATAAAAGAACGTCAGGTACAAAGGCGTTTTTTATTCATAATTTACAGCGTGGCTTATCACAGACAAAGTGCTTATTGATGTGTGGCTTAAAGCTGTTTCAAGTCAAACGCATGTCAAATTAAGTAATTCAGTCTTGTATGCTGTGATTGTGATCGCTTTGCTCCCTGATTTTTTCCATTTTGAATATTGTTATAATATAAAATAAACTGTCTAGGCGGACATTTGCGATTGATGATAGCGTAGGCGTCACAAAGCCATCAGTTATTCGTTCTCCATTTTTCTCTTGCCTGTTCGCTTAAGGTATGACCTCTTTTTTTTTGATTAATATACCAATTAAAAATCTTGTTGAGCAGCTAAAATCTAATTACTTTTGAGACAATCAATCATTTATTTATACTAAAAGAGGGGTTGAGCTTAAGTTGATGAAGACGGGAGTGACCTAAATCATAGAAATAAGATTTGAAACTCGTATAATTAAAAAAGAAACAGGGCAGATTTTTTTATGAACGTATTCCATCAAAATAAGCAGCTGAAGCAGACAGTAGTCAATCTGTTCAGAATGCTTTATATTTAAAAATTTAGATGAAGTCAAAAGTGTTTTTTACGTACATTTTCTCAAAATTGTCAGATACAAAAAACGAAATACTAAAAATGTTAAAAATTGTTTTTAAAATTTTAACCTTTTTTTACTTGAATTTGATGAGATTAAACAATATTTTGATATATATGCGAATAATTACAGTTACAGCCCTAACCAGCCGTAAGAAGATATTACTTGTTATGAGAAACCAATTAAGGTTAGAGGGCGACATTAGCTTAATTAATGTTGCATAATTGTATTGACCTCTATTTCCACGTTTGAAGAGGCATCTCATGTATAACGTCATTAATAGTGTGTAACACTACCTAATAATTTAATATAATTGTTTATGTTTGTAAGCAGGTAGTTAGGTAATTAAAGTATGCGAATTTAATCTAAAAGTAGTAAATAAATACTATTATAGCTTAATAGAGACTCAAAATATTTTATTGATAATTGATATTTTGAAAATAAATAAGTATTTTAACAATTAAAAAAATATTTAAAAATTTATAAAAAAAATATTAGGTAGTTATCATAAAAACATTTTTATATCTTTTGTTACCGTAAATTTGTTTGCATTATTTGGTAATAGAAATAGTCTAGAAACTAAGTTTCTGAGTAATCTATTTAATATCAATAGTTATTTCACTTCTCTAGAAAATGATATTTTGCAAGTGCAAATGACATTGCGTGGCCGTGGCGCTAATTAATCACATGGGTTATGTAGTGTTTTATTTTGAAGTAACTGTCAGCATCATAGGTTAGGTCTAATACGCAACTGACGTACCTGTGTGGTAAAAGCAAAAAACAAATTGTACATTATTAAGCACAATATTTCTAACCAAAACTACGGCAATTTTTATAATTAAAAAATTTTGGTTTATAATTAAACTGGATAAATAAAATAAATAATGTACAACTTTAAACACTTTGTTTATCTGTGTGTTATTTTTAATTTTTACGTCACCAAAAGCGCAGTAAATGTTGATTTGTCGTCGAATCAAAAAAATATGAAAAGATTCTATAAACAATTTTGACTACATAGTAGGGCTATTTGGATTCAAAAGATTTTAATCTTTTAAAACCTCAACTACAAGAATACAGAATATTGTTAGGTGTAAAATAAAAGTCCTCCTTCCATTTCCATGAAAATAATATAGTTATTTTATGAAGATACATTTTTATTTCCAATAAAATTAAGTTCATATTTAAGAATAATATTTAAAGCATTAATAACATAAATTTTGCCATTATTTTGTAAATTAGGATCAATTTTATTTGCATTCATTGGATATTAGAGAAAGTCCTTGTTGATTTAGTTTCGACTAATAATTATTTGCAAAAAAAAAATATTATTCAAATAGTTTACTAATTATTGCTACTAAACAATTCAGCTAATATTAGGCATTACATCAAGTGATTAGAAATAATTGCTTCTATTTCCATAGCATAAGCCAATGTGTGTACTTATCAAGCTACGCTGCAATTAAAAGTTTTAACCAATTAATTATTTAGACATTTGAAAAAATGCGTATTAAAAACTTGCTTATTAATGCATGTACGAGCAGAAATGCATTATGACAGAGGTCATTTGCCGCCTCGGTGATTTATGAAATTTTGTTTTCAAAAACAGATGTAGCGTGCTAAATATGTTTGCTGATATTACTTTTTTAATCCGATATGACTCCAAACCAAAAAATCCATCCAAACTCTGGTTGCAATAGCAAAAAAAATTATAAAATCTAATAAACTTGGTAAGTACTTTATTATTATTTAAGAATTTTTTATAATCAACATTAATTCAAAGCGGCTTTAATTTTCTAACCGTAAAATTTATTATTTTACTAGCTGACCCGGCGAACTTCGTACCGCCTAACAGTCAATGAATGTCGTGTTACTTTTTAGCTGAACTAATTTAGGCTTTGATGAACGTAAAACAATGATACAAAATAATATATTTATATAGATAGAAACAAAAAAGTATTTTATTATGATGAATGATAATGAAAACATACATACAGAATGAGAATAAAAATAAAAAAAAATAATAATTAAGTACTTCAAACTCATGTCAGAAAAAAATGATTGAAAACTATGTTGTGCAGATAGGGAAAAAAAATAAAACTCGGACTAATTCATCAATAGGATTTTTGTTCAAGCACTTTGTGGTAAACGACATTCTTTCTTTTTTGGTGAGGCGCAAGAACAAATAATGCGGATGGTTTGCCGACACGTGAGCATGCCACGTACAATTGACCATGAGAAAAACATTGGCCCTGTGGTGTGTTGATCGTCATGGCGAAGGCAAGACGAGTCGGGAATTGAATTCGTTTAAACTCAAAGGGCATATCCGTTGGGATCATCGGAATCCTTGGAATAAGAACTTCCTCATTTTTAAATTTTCCTTTAAGTATCGACGCGTGCAATTTCTCGCAGATAATTGTCTCGCGATATTCCGTTGCCTAATTGCATTACGGCTTCGCTGGGAAAGATTAGATCTTCTAGAACGCGGCATTCTTATATAAAACCACCAAATATAATAACAGTGCCTGAACTTTCGAGACATAGAAAATAGCTCAAAGAGTATATAACCACTACGTATGAATAGCTTATGAAGAAAAATCATAGACAACCTATAAAAAGACATTTACACTTTTGTTAACCTGTAGATTTTTTTTCCTTAATCTTATAACCTTTACCAACTAATTTTTTATTTCCTAAATTCCGTTCCTTCCTTTCCGATGATTTTATGTTTTTACTGTAGAATAAATCTTAGGTATTATTTTCGGGAATTAAAAACAAATATAACAGTACCTGAATTTTGTAAACTTTTTACAAAAAATAAATTTCTGAACGCACACATAATGTTTCCAGAAAAAAATAAAGTTGTGGCTTAAAGGTCCCAGCAACCAGGCCATAAGCTCTAAAAAAAAAAGTAGTTGTTACACTAGTTGACAGGATTGGACAACAAATGTTTGACATGTAATAAACAAATCAGCATCTATTGAAATGATTAAGTATTCATTACACATATCAAGTTTTCATTGTTTTTAAGATGTATTCTGCTATTCGGGACGGAAACAAATCCAACAAGTTAAAAACCATGGCAATCGGTCCAGCCGTTCTCGAGTTATAAGTGTTGTAACAAACACGACTTTCTTTTATATATATAGATAGTGCAACTGCAATTTTATAAGCAATAAACATAAACTAGGAGTTTAATAAAACTAGACATATTGGAGCTGACATCAGAGATAATAACGGTGACAGCTCAGTAATTAACAATGATTTTAGAAGAAAGAATTATTTATTCACAAACATGTTTTCCATAATAGAAGAACAGTGTTGTAGAAAACATAAAAGCAGCAAATACTAAGCTGTTTATTTATACATAAACAACCAACATAATAGGTATCGTAAAAATAATCTATTTTGTATTTTCGCTGTAAACATTTATAGTGTTGATATGTCAATTTTGCTAATCAAACTAACTTGGACATGTTTTGTTTCTCAATGGAACTTGTCAAAAAGTTGCAACAGATTTAGATTTGAATAATTGTTTAGTGACTTTTCTAAAGAAAAAAAAACCATTCTTGTCTAAAGTGCTAAAATATTATTGGACTAGAGCAATAACGCAATTTTTTTATATTGCTGTTCAGTTTGTCTAATTCTTGTTCCTGTACCATAATACAATATTTTTAGTTATAGATTTTTGTATAATGCAGAAAAAGTTATATATCTGAGCATCTCATGAAAGTATAATGTATCATGCAAATTTTGAGGACAGCGCTGTTTTGTTTTTATTGAAAACTCATCAGCTCACGCCATTGCAAAAACCAGAATACTTTCATAAGCTTGATCTTTACTATTATGAACGTTTCTGTCAACGAACATAATGAGTGAGTTGGGTTTGTTGATTATGTTTCTCTACCAAAGTCAAACCCTAAGTTTTCTAATGCTCTATCCTACAACACAAGTCGTCCATCACACAACAATAATTTGGAACAAAAAAGAAAACGTCTCACATTGTATGAATATTAATCCAATTTTATATTTGCTTGCACTGAGCACGCTATTACTCTTATTCCAGTAATATTTTAATTTTGTTTAAAATAGCAGTTTTTAATACAAGTTTACTGTTAGTCAAGTTTTTAGGTGTCAGGTCTAGAGGCAGATATGTTTGATGCCTTACGTGCAGTGCAGTAAGAAAGAGCGTTAAATAGATTGAAACAACCACTACAACCCATAATTCTTTTGCACAAAAGCACAGCTGGAAGGCTAAGAAGAAGCCGAATACTCCTAAACTGTTATACAGCAGACGTCTTTAGCGATCGTTGCTTTAAGCACTTAAAAATCTAAATTTTGACATTAGCAGTTGTCGATTGAAATTTTTACCTGGAAAAGTTTATATATTTTATAGATAGACACAGCGTTACTACTAGCTTTTTTAGGTTTTGGGAAAAACTCTCAAATGTAAAAAAACAAAAAACAAAACTTATCATACATATAATATGGTAGTTTTGTTTTTAAATGTGCTTTTAAAAACTTGAAATTAGAATACCACAGTTGTTTTAATCAAACGCAAAATAATGATATTTTTTCTTTGCTTTCGTATTATAACTTTTATTAAGTTTTATATTGTTGAGAATAGTTTAAATTGAAATATCAGATATTTATTTAATAGTCATTTACATAAAAGTCAGGAAAATGTCACATTACTAAAGAGGAGCTAAAGCTCCGAGGTAAGTAAGAGATTTTACTAACGTGTTTTGTATTAAATTTTTCCGGAAATCGTAAAAAAAGTCGAAATTTACAAATTTTAGAATTTTTTTTGACAAATTCCACAAAAATCATGTTTGTTAATTTTGTTGGCAACTATAGTTACTAGAGTAATTCATTAGGATTAAAACTCGGATTAATTCATTAATAGGATTTTTATTCAAGCACTTTGTGGTAAACGACATTCTTTGTTTTTTGGTCAGGCGCAAGAAAAAATAAAGCGGATGGTTTGCCGACACGTGAGCAAGCCACATACAATTGACCATGAGAAAAACACGCATTTTCTAGATTGAGGCCACAAACAGTCAAGGATTGGCCCTGTGATTTGTTGATCGTCATGGCGAAGGCAAGACGAATCGGGAATTGAATTCGTTTAAACTCAAAGGGCATATCCGTTGGGATCATCGGAATCCTTGGAATAAGAACTTCCTCATCTTTAAATTTTCCTTTAAGTATTGATGCGTGCAATTTCTCGCAGATAATTGACTCGCGATATTCCGTTGCCTAATTGCATTACGGCTTCGCTGGGAAAGATTAGATCTTCTAGAACGCGGCATTGTTATTAAAATGTGCACTCGCATAAAACTACCAAATATAATAACAGTGCCTGAACTTTCGAGACATAGACGATAGCTCAAAGAGTATATAACCACTACGTATGAATAGCTTATCAAGAAAAATCATAGACAACCTATAAAAAGACATTTACACTTTTTTTGACCTGTAGATTTTTTTCAGTTTTACCAGCTGATTTTTTATTCCCTAAATTCCGTTCCTTCCTTTCCGATGATTTTATGTTTTGACTGTAGAATAAGTCTTAGGTATTATTTTCGGGAATTAAAAACAAATATAACAGTACCTGAACTTTGTAGACATTTTACAAAAAATAAATTTCTGAACGCACACACGATGTCTTCAGAAAAAAATAAAGTTGTGGCTTAAAGGTCTCAGCAACCAGGCCATAAGCTCAAAAAAAAAATAGTTGTTACACTATTTGACAGGATTGGACAACAAATGTTCCACATGTAATAAACAAATCAGCATCTATTGAAATGATTAAGTATTTATTACACATATCGAGTTTTCATTCTTTTTAAGATGTATTCTGCTATTCGGGACGGAAACAAATCAAAAACCATGGCAATCGGTCCAGCCGTTCTCGAGTTATACCTAAGTGTTGTAACAAACACGACTTTCTTTTATATATATATATATATAGATTATTTTTGTTTTAATATATAAAAATTTTAATTTTGACACAAATGGTGCTTTTTACTTGTTGACTATAAAACAATAATTCTTGGTTTTGTAAATGTTACCACATATCTTTGTCGATTATATACACCGGTTTTAACAATTTTTTTAGTTAAATATGTTTTTCACAGATAGTATTACTGATAAATTATAAACAAAATCAGGTCTAGAAATAATACAATTTTTTAAATCTACAAAATTTTAATTATAATGTAAAACTAATAAAAAGCAAATTTCTAAAAAGGTTTTATATTTATAAGTTATAAAAAATTTTTTGTAACGTTTTATATTTAAAGTTTTTTTTTCTAAATTTTTCAAAATTATATATTGTACGGTTTTTAATTAACACAATTTGTATATGCAGTTGCAAATTTTTGTTTATAATAATTACCTTAAGGAAAAAAAATGTGAATAAAAGGATAAAAAACTTTTAGCACAGGTTTTGCTAATTAGTCTATCTAGGCTTTGAAAATGATCAAAAAGTTTAATGAAATCGTATTAAAACTTCGACCCAATTCGTCTTAAACAACGTTTAGATTAAAAAATTAATTTAAAATCAATTAATTTACGAATCTTAAGAAATTTGACTAGGTCATTGATAAATTTTTAATCTTATTTGGAAAGAAATAATTTTGTAGGACGTAAAACATTGGTAAGGTAATTATGAAATCATGATTTTTATTTTGGTTGATTGCAGATTATTTAGTAATTAAGATCAAATTAATACATTTTGAAAAAAAAAATGGTTGGAGTATTATGTTCGTGTTTCTGCAATCGATTATAATCGCAGCAACCACAATATCACCTCAATTTAACCTCTCTAAGATTAATGATTGCCATGAAAGGATTATAATAACTAATCCGAGCCTGAGCAGCCTTTGCTCGATCATATTAATTAAAAAGCACACGGCTCGACAGCAGTGCAAGTTTTATCAGGGCTCAGGTACTTTTCTAACCAGAAATAAATTGCACTTTCCGTTTGAATAAATTGGTCGAAAATGTCGGTTTCTGAACGAAGCACCCTGCTTTATTTTTGGTTCGATCCAAACGAACGAAATAAACTAATTAACTCTCGATGGCAATGACGGATTAGATCCAGTTCTCGGGGGAGGCGTGCTGGTACTGACGGTTTTGAAGTAACGGCGAGAAAGGAATTAAAAGCGTTACTGAATATTTATCGTTGTTCGTTTTGTCAACCACCGCAACGTGAACAGGTTGTACGATAGAAAGATTAACGCTGATTTTGAAGCTTTTTCAAATACTATCGATGTTTAGTGAATAATATTTTACAATCTTCTAAGCTACTCTTTTACTTTAGTATGCATCACATGCTCAACAACATAAAATACATCAAACATTATGTTTGGTGGTGTTCTATCACATACTTTTCAAATTATCTTAACAATTTTGATAACAAAATTTTTAATTAATATTTAAATTTATTTCTGTGAAATAATCAGAAGACTCGATTGAGGTTGAAAGGCATTTAGATTTTTAGAAGGACAAGATGTTTTATTTCGCCAGTCATGATGAGCTTAAAATTTGAAAGTTACATCCCAGAATACATAATATATACAACATGTAAAACATTTTATTGTTTTTTTTTTCTCTATTTAGATTAAATACTGACAGTACGCTATTGCCAAAAGCTGCTGAACGTAAAGTTTATTCTTAAGCAAGTAGCACTCACAGTGAAATTTTGTGCTCACTTTAATATTTTGCTTTGTGCTGACTTCATTTTAATCTGAATGAGGTTAATTTTAACGATAATAATGCATTTATCAACTACAGGTTTGATAAATGAATGATGTTTTGTCTATTTGCTACAAACCTACTGATTCTACAATTAATTTCAAAATTAAATCTGAAAAATATATCAAATTTTAGAGTAATTGTCTTTCATTTTTTCATTGCATTTTGGAACAAATGGATATATATATCTAAAAATTTTAGTTTTTAGTGGAATGGTTTGCCAAAAGATAGATCTTTATGTTGACTTTTTATCATTTTTAACCGACTTTAAAAAAAAAGAAGGAGGTTTTCAATTCTACAGTATTTGTTTTTATGTGTGTTTTCTCATTCTTTTTTTTTCTGGAAGAATCAACTTTGGCGATTTTAAAGCTGTTTATTTACATTTAGTCCCATTTAAATTGGATCAAGATCAGTAGTTTTCAAGTTATTCTTATTAATGCTTTTTTTGAAATATATTTTTGGCACTTAGAAATGATTATAAGAATTTCTGAAAGCTTAAAAAATATACTTCTATACAATTAAATAATAGTTTATTTATTTAATGAATTTAAGCAATATGAATATTATTATAGTATATTGTAAACCTAGGCGGCAAAGTGGATTTTTTCCAGGCCGAGAGAAGATATGAACAGGCGAGCCTGGCCACTTCTCAAGGCCTGGAAAATCACTTTGCGGCCGTGGTTTACACATTATTTTTTATCTTACACAAATTACCTTATAATCGAGCATTATCTTAAAATTGATTTGAGGTTATTACCGCCAATCGCCAATTCAAAATGTCAAACTTTGACAGATGTCAAAAATTTATGGATTACTTTACTGTCGTGATTTACACAATTTATCTTGCACAAAAGTAGTTTTTTAAAATAAGATTCATGTTCATAAACAGTAAATGTGATTTAAACTTTTAACACCCTTCATAAATAGTGAGACGTTTAGAGTTTAGAGTAATTTTTCTTATAACAGCGACTCCTGACGGAGAAAATCAGATTTTTTTTCTCGGCTAGCCGAGAAAGTGCATCTTTTCTCGGCTAGCCTGGAAATGATGTACTTTCACGGCTGTCGAGAGACGAGAAAATTTTATTTTGAGTTGGTGTAAGATAAAAATTATACTGTTTAATGTGTTTGATAATGCATTACAATATCAAAAAAAATGTCGTTTTAATAAATTTCACTTATATAAGCGCAAAGCGTTAAAAAAATCATATAAAATAGTATCAATTAATTAAATATTAAGTAAACAGTAGGTTTTCTATTTTGAGATGTTTCTTTCTTTTTTCGTTTGTCTCATTCAAAAAGGGCTGTCTCACATTAGCAGCGCGTTTAATAGGTCTACTCAAATGGAAGCAAAATAATAGTAATCGAATCCACTAAAAATCAAATTAAAGTTTAGTAATATAAAATATAAATTTTAGTTAATAAAAATTAACTAAAAAGAATAAAATAACTGCGTAGACTTGTATGCCTAAAAGCAATTAATTTATTTGGATATTACAATGTACGATTATTGTTATTTTTGGAGTCGGTGTCAGTCAAGGTAGTATGAGCGTCTGCGACTGCTCGTTGCGTGCGGTTAGTAAATATTGTGTATGCTAATATTAATTAGTACATCATAATATATACAACCGTATACAAACCTACCTTGACTGACACCGATTCCAAAAATAACAATAAATGTACATTATAGCATACAAATAATTTGATTGTTTCTCAAGCATACAAGTCTACGCAATTATTTTATACTTTTTAGTGCATTGTTTTATTTTTTAAAGTTGGTTTATTTTTCTGATAAAATTTTTTCTTTATTACTAAGATAGTTTAAAAAGAATGCTTCATTTTGCTTAGATACAAATATAATTATTAAAGAGCCTTAAAAATCAAATTACTTGTTTCATTGTAATTTTTTTTTAAATTTTAATCAACTATCACATGCTCTGCTCTGATAAAAACTTGATATAATAATTTGCTTACATTACCATACTTTTATGTAAAAATAATAAAATTATTATTTGAGTAGATATATTTTATTCAGCTCAAATTATCAGTTTGATCAATAATTCGTTTATTTTTAATGACAAATTGTACAGACCGAATAAGAAGCTCAATTCCAATCAACGGTAAAAGATAATAAATGTAGATATCATTCTATTTAAAGATTTATTATTATAGTATGTGATAACAAATGCTTTGTCGTAACTTCAAGTAAAATATAATACAAACTTAACAAAATAGAGAATTGATAAGAAATTTTTACTAGATTTTCAATAAATAACAGGATTGATTATTCTGTTATAATAAAAGTGTTACAATATCTAGATTTTGCTAGATTTTAATTCATATCTTTAAGAAGACCTAAAAAATGATAGCTACAAAGTAGAAAAATAAATAATTAAATTTAAAGAAATTAAAATATATAAAAAAAACAATTAATATGGGTTATGTTTATGTAAAACATTATGTAGATCAAAGCATGTTCAAGTCTATAGATCTAATTTGAATGTATTTGCTATGACGCTGATTATTTATGTTTTGGTAGAAACTAAAGTAGATAGGTAATATTGCATATTATAAGTATGCTTTTGAGACGATAGGCGCTAACGTAATAACTTGTTTATCTAATCAGCAATATACTGTTTGTCTCAGAGTTGGAGTAACGTATGCATTGACATTCTTTTGGTTGTTCGACTGTGATGAAGGGTTGTCCTCAAATTAGTTATCTGTGTAGCATTTTTCTATAATTTTTGTTTGACAGTTTTTTTTTAGTCAAGTTTTTTATAATATTTTTTAACAGTTTGATGAAGAAATCTATCAGCTGAAACAGTGTTGTCCAAATATTTAGTTTCCCTTTGAGTGTCAACGTCAATGCTGATATTTTGTTTATTAATTTACATAAGTTATTATTTGTGATTATTATTATGGTTTTTGTTTTATCAATGGTTAATTTCAAAGTATTTACTATATAGTAATCCGACACCATTTTTAGTCAAAAATATTTTTTTATCTTACACCAACTCAAAATAAAATTTTCTCGTCTCTCGATAGCCGTGAAAGTACATCATTTCCAGGCTAGCCGAGAAAAGATGTATTTTCTCGGCTAGCCGACAAAAAAAAATCTGATTTTCTCCGTCAGGAGTCGCTGTTATAAGAAAAATTACTCTATACTCTAAACGTCCCACTATTTATGAAGGGTGTTGAAATTTTAAATCACATTTACTGCTTATGAACATCAATCTTATTTTAAAAAACTACTTTTGTGCAAGAAAAATTGTGTAAATCACGACAATAAACTAATCCATAAATTTTTGACATCTGTCAAAGTTTGACATTTTGAATTGGCGATTGGCGGTAATAACCTCTAACCAATTTTAAAATAATGCTCGATTATAAAGTAATGTTGTGCAGGATAAAAAATAATGTTTAAGCCACGGCCGCAAAGTGGTTTTCCAGACCTTGAGAAATGTCTTTGCCGCCTAGGTTTACAATATACTATTTTCTCAAATTAATAAGCTTTTAACAAAATTTTAAAACTGTACTATATTGTTTAAAGTTTGCATATTTTTTTTTATTTATCTTGGCTTTAAACCAAATTAACGTGGTTGACATTTTAAATATGAATATTTAACAATCAATGTTCAGCTTTAATCAACAATTTTAAGAAAATTTTATCTTAGCACTAAGCTCATTTTTGATTCGAGTCACGGTTAACGTTTAGGGTTAAGCACTTATATTCTTGCAAGACTATAAATTAAAATTCAGGTTATTTTGGTTCATGGATAAGTTGATCATCCAGGTTAAGTTTTGTTGGAAAATACAGCGTTTATCATCACGTTTCGATGGTTTATTCTGAATAAATTTTGTTTGGTTTATTGTTTTTCAGTCTTTGTATGAGACGATTGTTAGCAAGTACAGTAAAAACATTTTAAACAATGATTTTTCTTCAATCTTATACTATTGAGTTGATTTTTAACGGGTTAATGTTAATTTTAGCTCAAGTTTTAGAATATTTATTATAAATGATTTTATCTTTTAAGACTTGGTGCTTGACAATATTTTATGTTAAAAAAACAAAAGAGGTGAAAAGGCGTTATGTCGGTTTAACATGTGTCATTCGCTGACTTGTACATGTGGTGTCTTTTCTGGAAAAGCAAGCTTTGATAATAAGATTAACGCTCGAAATATGTCCATCCCAAATAATATGTAATCAATAAAGCTTTATTGCCGCGATTTTGCTTCCAAATTATACAAACATTTTATAGTATCTCTAGCGTGTCATCCTTAACTGCTACAAAATTCAATCACTTAGTCATTAATAATTTTTTGTTGGTGTCAACACGGTTATCTATCATTCACACAAAGCAAATCGTTTTTTTTTTTCTAATAATCGAGCAATGTATTTCAGTTTACGTTCGTTTAGAATTTTTGATGACAACGAAAAATTTATATTTTGTGCATTTTTTATAATGATTTTATAAAACTTCATTTGTGGCTTTGAATGTTGATTAAAGTGATTTGAATATTGCACTTTAATTAAATTGATTGCAAAGCGTAACTACAATTTATTAGATGATTTCAACCAAATTAACAAAAACATTATACTCCAAACTAATTATTACATGTTTGACATTATTAAAAGCATTATTTTAAACAAAATAGGTACCTAATTTATATATTGTGCTAAACTGTCAATTTTTTAACTACAATAATAAATAAAGTACAATATTAATTAAACTATTGACTCACGGTTTAACAAAAAAGAAACAAGTTTATTTTTCAGTGAGAAATGGCACTTTATCATGAAAATATGAAACAAGCTGATTTTTCTTGAAGAGGTAACATTGTGCACTCAAATATAGTATGGTACTATCATGCATCATGCATAATATGATGTTTTCGATAAATGTTTATATCAAAGTTAAATTGAATCATAGGAAGCTAAATTTTGCACTGAATTTCATTTTGCATCGGTTGCTAGGCAAGATGCTAAACAACAAAAATGCAATATGAAGTATATATTTTGTGTTTGGTCTACGGTTTTTGATAACAAAAACTAAAGTAGCTTAGAGAAACTAAATGACTAAAGTTAGAGAAACTGAACTAAAACTAACGCCAAACGACAAATGTCATCAGTTAGTTACAGATTGTGCATTACAAATAATTTTGTACTATTTCTAAGAAATCAGCTAATTAGTATAAAAAGTGATAATGAGTTGGAATTAACACATCCAAGTATAACAGAAGCAGCAAATTTAACAACACTAAATTTGTTGCCGGAAACGTCAAAGAAAATGTTTCACACGGGCTTATAACTAATTTTTGTAGTGGGAAGGAGATGGAACACTGCTGTTCAGGCTCTGCTAATGAATAGATAATTTCGGATTTTTATAGTCCAGCATATCTTATATCTGCATATTTTTTTTTATAATTGTTGTCGTATAAGAAGTATAGTATGCAACTCGCACAAAATAGCAATTTTGCACTCGTTTGAATTGCAACACTCGCCAAACTTTCAAACTCGTGCAAAATGTGCATCATTTTGTGCTTGTAACAATATGATTTTATAATAGTATATTATGTATAATATACTATTATAAAAACAATGTATAAAACATAATGATTTTGTTTTGACATTATAATTGTTTTTATTAGAACTTAACTGCACGAGGTTTTTTCAATAATAGTACATGGAAATCTGTTAAATTTTAACATAAACATTTCCATGAAAAACAGCTCGCACAATTTCAATTAATAATTATTTGATTTCTACATTTTTTTAATAGAGATTGAACAAAAATTTAGATTTTAAATAATAGTGGTGCCATGTAAACCTAGTTTAAAGCTAGCAAGTACTTTATTTGTTTAAGTTATGAGTTTGCAGGACTTTTACAAGAGATGCTCCAAGCATCAGCCATTTAATTTTGTATCAAATTCTTTATCTATTATCTCTTCTTTAACTTTGACTTTTTATAGTTTTGAGTCTTTATCGAAACTCTATTGTAAATTTTTCACTTCAAAAGTTGACAGTAGTTATAAATAAAAACCAGAATTACTTGGATGGCATCTTATTATTTGATACAAGCCATTATCATTAATTTTTTCATGATAAAAAATGTTAATATTTGCTTGCACCGCCAACATTTTCAAAGCTATTTTGAATTTGTTCGAAACTTTTTAAACAAACTGTGAATTTGTGTTGATCGTGTAGGTAGTGGCGTATTTAAGAGAAGAATATTAAGAGTTTGGGCGATAATTGTTAGAAAAAATGTCTATAATTGGTTTCTTTTTCATTGAGAGCAATTGAAATGGCGACAATTATTTAGCACTACCTCAAAACTATGTCGTCTTAGGCAAATTTATATTCTAATCCAAGAAACACACGACTTTTAGCAATTTGGTTTTACCAAGTACCTCAATGATATATTTTTAAATCGATAGATAAGAGAGCGAGGTTTGCTAGAATGGTCAACGCGATCACCTGATCTTACTCCATCAGATTTTTTTAAAAAAATGTGTGAAAAATATCAGTTACACAATTCTTTGAACTAAATGACTTAGGACAACGAATAACTCTAGGTTGATCACGCCTGGTATGTTTAACTATGTTAGAAGACATTTTTATTCCAGATTAATATGTTGCCAAAACGTTTGCAGAAAGCATTTTGAACATCTACTTTATTGTTTTTTTTTTGTTTTTTATTTTACATTTTTGTTTAGTGTTGTATTGTAGCAAATTTTATTTTGTTCATCTAGGTAATAAATTGAAAACCGATAACACTTTTTAAATAAAGAATACAGATACCTTTGAAACGATCTATCACAAGCACATATTTCTCATTTAAAAGTTTAGAGGTTACATCTGTAATTTGATAGAGATTACATTTGTACGTTTCAGAATGTCAATTTAAAATTGCAACTTGTTCCGGGTTTTCTCATAAATATTTACAGTAAGATCCATAATGAATTTATTCTATTTAAATTTTCTACATTGTAGCTATGGTATCATAATAATTATTATATATATATGAATGTCAACAACAAATGACTTAATTACTCCTTTCAAACTCTCTCTAGAATTCAAACTTTAGGGAAATTACTTTTTTAATGTTAAAGCAAGAAAATTTAAAAGTAATTTTGAATGCTTAAGATTGGTTAAACTCGATGTTAAGGTGAAAAGGTTAATGGATTAGAATTTATCAGCAACTTGCCACAAATGAATTTGCTGTGACAAGTTGATTTTGATACTTTAATAGACTCATAAGAGAACGCTACGTCATAAGTTTCGGTGCGGGTATAAGATATTGAAGTACCAATCTTTTCTTTCTAAAAAATTTTTAGGTTGGCAAAACTTAACTTGACTTTTTACCTGTCTGTCAATAATATCGATTAAAATTGCAATTTTCAAACAGCAAATAAAGTGAATAATTAATGGAAAGTGTGAAATTTGGTTTATAATGGTGTAAATATTAAGTGCACTCGTCTGGGAAGAACAACAGATTCTAATAAAGCAAAAGTCACAGTTTATATGTAACTTAACCTAAAAAGGTAGGTATGTATAATACAATAATAACGAAAACTAAAATAATTTTTACTTTTTCACGGATTTCGGAGGGCGTACATTTAAGGTTTTCTTCCATTTTCGTATTTGGGACTGACAGGATTAGGATTTTTGGATAAAACAAAAGAAAAGACAACTAGATAAAATTTTTGCTTTCAAAATAAAGATATTGCCAACCCACTATAAAAGTCCCTAAATCCATCAATTAAAAAAAAAAGCCTCGAAACGGCAGATTACAAAAAATAGTATAAAAACTCGTTTCACAAGACCTTAAAAAAGCATGAATGTCTATATTTACCCAAAAGCTTATTACTTATTGAACATGATAAACTAGCGACATCTGTTAGAAGTTACCTTGCATCAAACATTTTTGATGCATAAGGCTGTGCTCTAAATGGCAAATTTCAAGGTTAATAGATACAAATTGAAGTATGTATTGCTGATTGGACAACCAAGTTATCACGTTAGCGCTTTTCGTCTTAAAGGTATATCAATGATATACAATGTAATCTGTCTTTTTTAATTTAGCCACCAACTGATAAAATAAAAAGATTAATGTCATTTGGAGCACAACTTTATGCATCATAAATAGTTGATGCACGGTAGCTTCTAATTGATGTCTCTAGTTTGATGTTAAGTGTTGTTATTATCTGTGAACAATTAATTGAGAAATTCTTGTGCAAGTTTAATTGAATATACCGTCAGAATCCAAACCTAATTGTGAAATCAAAGCCATCTACTAGTTAGCAACTTCTAAATGTTATAAGGAGTTTGTTACATTAGATTTAAAAATATCTGAAATTATTGGAAAGACTAATGCAAATATTTTTCGGAATTTGATCTGCCAACAATTAATTGAGAATTTTTTGTGCAAATTTAATTGAACATACCGCCAGAAATAAAATTTAATTGTGGAATTGCGCAAAATAAATTGTAGAGTGCTTTAGATCCATTATCTTGCAATGCTGTATTTTAATACTGTCTGTATATATTCTGATAGAGAATCATAATTATGCTCAAACCGAAAGAAAAATATGTATTTCAAAGCTCTGTTTTTAAGCTTGTCAGGTGGATAATTTCAGTGTTTTATTCTCAAATTTAATATTTTAAAGCTTCAGTGCGTTATTGCAAGTCTTAAAACCTTTTATAAAAAGCTTTCATACATTTCCACATTAATCTCTATCCGGCCAGGAAAAACTTCAAAATCTTAGCAAGTATTTTTCACTTTTATGCCTAAAACCTTTTTCCTCGTTTCCTGCCGTGCCTGACGAAACTTTTAATAGTTTTTCTGCTTTGAAACAAATAAAAATAATCTTGAAGAATATCAACTTAATCTCTGGCCCTCCGTAAATAACAAGTAGATGGTATTACGTCATTAAAGCGGTAAAGTTTCGTCGAATGCTCGTTGTGTTCAGGTTTTACGGCTTTTGGTCCAGACCATTTCCAGCCACTAACCAAGAGGTAAGATCCCACAATAATTTTCAAAGACTAACTGGTCTGTCGTCAATTTCATTTCTTTGAAAATTGGAGAAAAAGTTTTATTTCGTGAATTTTGCGGAAAAGAAAGAGTCTTATTTCATTGCAACTAATAGACGTCGCGGCGCTAAGACATGTAAAATTACTTAAATTATCTTAGCTATCGCAGAAAGGAGAGTCTTCTCTAAAATGTATAGCCCATCACATAAATCAAAGTCTCACAATAGGGGGTACATTACATAGTTGTATTCATAGGATAATTATATTGTGTCTAGCACAACGTTAGAGTGAGTGATGTTCTCAAATTTTGCGGAAAACTACTTTATTGAGCTTGATTCAGCTACACTAATCTATTTTTCCAAAGAGGTTTCAAACTTAATTACGAGCAATAAAAGCCAACAAAAGAAAAATAAAGTCACAGATTTATAACTATAATGTCATACAACTGTAACTCAAAAATATATATGTGCCTATGATCCAAAATGCAAAATAAACCAGTTTTTCTAATGCTTAAAAAATTTATATAAAATAATAAACAAATGTGGCATTTTGCTAAAAAAAAATTATTTTGCTAAGCAATTTATCAAAATAATACACCTGTTTTGAACCGGTTTGTTGTTGTCAGTTTTGCATTATCAAATTCAACTATAAATTACTTTTTTCTCTGTAACTTACTGTTACGATTATTCATTTTAATAAATGCTTTTATGTAGGTACTGTGCGTTATAAATAAACTTGTCATTATATATAAACTAGTTCAATAATGAATCGTATTATTAAACGAATTTAGACAAAATTTAGTATTGTTAAGTTGATGAGTTAGGTTACACTGGCAAAACGACGTTCTCCGTGACATTCAACGCTTTATTTTTCTGACATCATTTACTAAAAGCTTTATACTCTTTGACGGTTTTGAATTGCAAACAAAGTCGGAATACTCTCTTGAGCAACTTTGCGTCCATTAGGCGGCATAGAAATAAATTCTTTGTTTTTAACGTTCATCTTTAACATTAGCTGACTCATGATTTGATTTATTAAATTTGCTATACGTCTGCTAGGCTTTTACAAGTTATATGTAAAAGCTTAATGATAGTACTAACTTTTATAACGCAAAATTTTCTAGTTTAAGCTAAAAATTGAAAAAATTAAGAAAAAAGATTCAATAAAATAGTATATTGTACTCGTTTAAAATTGTAGAAAATTGTTTACACACTCACTCTGTTAAAATCGTTCTTGCTACACTTGCCATGTTGTAAACACACTCGTGTGATAATACATTGTCTTATTAATGTTGTATATTTACTATATTTACTTATTTTGTTGATAGTTGAATAACGGTGTTTTTTATTTTGCTGGTAAAGCATATCAGCCTATTAAAAACATTCTTCTTAGAGTGTGATGATAATGTCGTAAGCAAGTAATAAATTTTCGTACAATTTTAGAAAACTTTTTTCAATATAGTTTAAGCTTTGGTTTATCCAAAGTTGCATGAAATAATTACAGATAAAGAGCTTAACTATCTTGAAAAATATTAAATGTTAAAGTAGAAACCTAAGTCAATAAGCTAAATTGAATAGATATAGTGGAAGTTTTTGAGATATACTCCGTTTTTGAGCAATATGACAACAAAACTTTGACAATCAATGCGAGCGAACAATCAAGAACAGAGGTCATAAAGGGTTCCGCACAAATTGTGTGCTAGATGTATAGCTACATTCTGTCTAGATAGATATTGCTTCCTGTGAACTGATCCTACAATTCAGCAGAGTGGAAATAAGGATAATTACATAGATGATCACTTGTCAGTAGTTATAGTTTTAATTTTCAATTGATAATGTGATTAAAATACAGGAGGAAACTTACCAAATATACAACTAACTATTTCAGGCACTAGAATATATTAGAATTGTTTGTCTGACAGAGGGAGGGATCAACGTCATAAATCAAACAAATATTTTAAAACAAGGTTTTTTATCGTTTCTAAAAAATGGTTCAAAATTACACTTGAGTCAATAAAACTAAAAGTTTGGCGGTCTAAACAGAAGCGCAAAAACTCAATTGTTAGATGTGACCTACTTGCAATATGGAAATTGCAAAGCAGAAATTTGTATTTGGAAAGATACAGCTAATTTATGGTTAAATAAAATATATTATGTATTAAAAAAATGGCTTAAATTTACTCTGAAAGTACAGACATATGTAAACTTTTTTTATTCATTATTTTTTTATTGTTATGTTATAAACTGTCATAATATATTGATATTACGCAGAGTTGCGTAAATATGCTATTCATTCTTATGTTTTTTTTAAACGCTCAGCAGCAGTAGCAGTTGATTTTTGGTATTATTTACTATTTAAACATAAAATATTTAGTTGATTAGTGGCTTTATTAATTTTAACGGGCTAGTACAGGGTTTCTATTAATGATTCTAAGAACGCAGTTGGCTGTAAATTTTAACAATTCCGCTATGTTGAAATTATACCTATACTACAATTTGACAGTTCCTGCTGGCCAATGTGATTTGTCACTTAAGTTTTGTTTATTGTTTTAACGTTTTTTAATTGTAAAACACGATAATTTGCGTTAATCCAAACTCAAATTGTGCTAAGAAGCAAAGACTGTAAAAATGGTTACAGAGTGGAAGAGGCGGCACAGTTCCTTCACCAACTGCGTCCTTAAAATCATTTATGAAAACGGTTTATAGTTGATCTAAGACATTTACGGCTGGCGCGTTTCACGACTTTATAATAGTTCAGTTTGTTTATCTTATATCGACCACCTTACTTATCATAATTTGGTTACTAACTATCTAGGTTACGTATCGGCTTCAGATAATAACTCAGTTGACCAGATGAAATTGCAGTCGAATACTGTTGACGTATATTCAACGTTCTATTGCTTGCTTGGATAAGTAATTAAGCGGAAAAAACAATCGTCTTAGGGTGGTCTCGTACCATTGAGTTAAGTAAACTCTTTTCCTAATGTATCTTTTCACGTCGCAGAGTTATATGGGTGGTGAAAACTGAACGCGAATAGTACAAAATTTAATCGTTTTGTTTGAGCTGTGACTTAACAATAAAAATCTCATATTTAACAGAAAAAAATAGCAATTTCTTAAAGAAAAATCAAAATAATGATTAAGTAATCATATCTTTCAAAAATTGCTGCATAATTGTTTTAAATATGTTATTTGTAATTAACGTCTGTTTTGTTAGCTAATTGTATGTGGTAAATAACAGGCATTTTTTACATTTGGAAAAATATTAATTTACTAGGGTAATTTGCTACTTTTGTTTCTAATGTTTTTCACATTCAAATGCTAAAAACACAAAAAACTATATAACTTATTAACATAGTTTGGTTGAAATTTTTATTTGCTTAGCAGCTACTAAGTTTTTTTAAATTGGTTTCAATACTAAAGCACAGACCTTTAACGAAAACGTCGTGTCTCTAGTTGTCAATAAAATGTTTTTTAATTAGTTTCTTGTCAAATTTGAAAAGTATGTCAAACTTTTCAGGTAAGTTATTGACACAGTTTAATCCTCTAAAGTTTTATTTCTAATTAACAAGTTCTACGGCGTTATAAAATAGCAAATTATTTTAGATTCTAAAGATACTTTCAAACTTTAAATATAAGAATTTCAATTTTATTAAAATTCTGTTTTAAACTGTTCTTTAAAATAAAAACAAAAATTTTCAAACCGAGCAAGAAATATTGAAAACTTTTTTTAAAGGAAATTAAGCAATTATATCTCAAGCGAATCTTAATTTGATTGATACAGTTTTATTGATGCTGGTCAAAAAATATTTTGATAACAAATCTGCAAAATAGTGAAATTTTTTTTATTCATTTTCTCAGATTTTTGAAAAACAATGCCTTTAAGTGGCGTTGCAAATATTGGTTTAACTAAAAATTTTAATTAAACACTTTATTGTAAACTAGCTGGCCCGGCGAACTTTGTTCCGCCTAAACATAGATATTATTTTTAAAATAAGCAAACCAAAATCTTTGAAAATTATATATTGATACATGTCATTTTTTGTCTCTATCCCTCCCCTTTTCATCCCTTTGTTAATAAAAAGTAGCTGTTCATAATTATTTAGTTTTATTAATTTTTTCTAATTAATACATAATTAAAAATTATTAAATATTATTAAATATTTAATAATTAAATATTAAAATAGTTATTAATATTTAATTAAAAATTTTTATAATATTATTAACATTATTAATTAAACTTCACTTCACCTAAAAACTAAAATTTTCAACCATACCGAGTTTTATAGTTCACTTCACTTTTTACGAATGGGCAACGGCACTATCATTACATTATAATTGTTAATTATTTATTTAATAGAAATAGTTTTATTATTGATGTCTTACAAATATCAAATTGTCATCCATACGTCATTACATATCTGTCATTATGCGTCAATTACATAGCTGTCATTTGCGTTTTGTTATTCCACGTTTTATAGTGACTGACGTTTCATGTCAAGTCACACGGGAATGCTGTCGAACGGGATGAAAAGTATCCTATGTCCTTCTCCTGGGTCTAAACTATAATTGATATAAAAATCCAAGTTTGGGAAAATTTCTTGAGCCACGTCAAATAAATTTTAATGTAAACGCTTCTTCGTGGTTGCGTCAAATTTCTCGGTAATTTGTCGAGCCTCACCGAACGTTTCCGACATCGCATTTCACATTTGACTTTCACCCCTCTTTTACAGGGTGGTTTCTGGAATAAAAAGTATCCTATGTCCGTCTCCTGGCTCTAAGCTATCACCTCACCAATTTTCAACCATATCGGTAAAGCCGTTCTTGAGTTATAAGTGGAGTAACTAACAGACTTTCTTTTATATATATAGATATTTTTTAGCTCTTTTCAAAAATTTGCAAGAAAAACTGCCAGAAAATCGATAAACAAAATGTGTTTTGCACGAACATTTGGTAACTTTTGGTTTGATGAAACAAATTGAAATTCTCATAAATCTAACAGCACAAGAAACTAATCGTAAAGGCATTACGGGTGTTTTGAACACAACGCCTACGGTCAACCTACTCTTCGGGTCGGAAGCTCTTGGATTCTACACCGTCGACCTGGGGCATTATTTGCATCATAACTCCCTTGATATCTTAATAACTATATAATTAGTAAAAGTGTATATATTGTACTTAGATTATTAAATTTCAATCTGTTGTTTACAGTGTTATTACATTTGATCGAAAGCATTTTACATTTTTTTATTGTTTTTTAATTTAGTTATCGAGTGTTTTTATTTTGTTAAATTGCATTAATCTCTTAGTTTAAAGCACTAATGCAGAAATCTGCTCTATTTTGCTACTAAAAGTGTAATAATATGTTGTTTGACCCGTTTGTTTAGATGTTAACTAAACAATCCAAAAAAAGTTTTGCTCGCTATTATAATTTATAAATATCTCTTTTTTTTAACTAAAATGAGTTTTTTTTTGGCAAAGCTGTAGATGAAATGCTGGCGTTTAGCTCTCATGTTTTTTGACTTTTTGGTATTTTAACTTTTTGTTTTAATTTTATGGGCTCTAGAAGATTGTTTACTCATGAGTAGCAGGTGCCTCCGTAAAAGCTTCCACATTATAAACTAATCAGTGCACACCAAAACGGCTACGTACCGTTAATATAAGATTTCTTCTGCTAGAAATTTCTAGTTTTGCAGATTTTTAGCAAAAATTGGTGTTTGTAATGTGTTATTGGTTACTTCTTATTTGTTATTTGTCACTTATTTTTATAAAATAGATATTAGACAGAGTGAGCGATTTGAGTAGATTTGTACTAAGGATAAAGTTGTGTTATTGTGATTATTTGTTTAAGCTACTTAGCAGCAATCCAGGCTTGTTATTGAAGATGTAAACTTTGAGATCACTGGCATTGGAAAGTAGTTTTTTTGGTAATAAATTTTTGTTTGCTCTATACTATCAATTATACAATTTTGACAAAAATCTTTCTATTTTTTTGTCAATATTTTTTTGATGCAATATATATTATTGAAGTTATTGAATGCAATAATTTAACAAATTTAGACGCTGATAATTACATCACATAAAACGATTGTATTGATTTCATGCTATTAAACTCTTATTAAAATTATATAATTATTCCTATTTTAGATGATTTGAGACATTACCATGACACATTTTTTTCTAGATTCTTTTCTTAACATAAAATAGTAATAAATACCTATTTATTATACAAGTGTCTCATAAGGCAAATAAGTCACGAAAGAAATGTTTAGCTACGAGTGACCTAATTTTTTTGAGTGACTTATTTGCTGTTAAGACACGAGTACAATACATAGCTTTATACAACACCTTTCTGTGTGAGAGTAGTTAAAAAATCATTAAAACCCAAAAAACATTTATCTACAAAGATTAGTAGTAGTCTATGATTTGGTTGCCATGTTGTTGTTGACAACAAATTTATTGTTTGAGAAAAATTTTTGCAAACAAACGGTTTCGGCGTTTGTATCTCTGTTGGAAATAAAAAGAGACAGTTTTTTTCCTGAAAAAATTGCGAAAGATGTTGAAGAAGTCACATAAAGTTTGCTACCCAAGAAATCCAGAGACGCTTGTCACAAAAAATTGAGTAAGTTCAATAACTGGAAACAGGAAAACAATGCCTTTGAAGTAAGCGAACACGAGCTGTTGAGTTACTTCCTCAACGCCAAAAAAATGATTCGTAACCTCTTCAATGTGGACCAAATACAGCATGTTAGAATCGACTACATCGACATAAAGCTTTAGAAAAATACAAATATTTTACAATATGGCAAGTTAATCCCTTTTTTTTGAAGAAGGAATCAAAACCTTACAAGTGCAAGAAATCAAAAGTTCTTCAAAGAGAGCATATTTAACAGTTGCTAACAGCAGCACTCAATAAAAAATATTTGATGTCGAAGATGTCGATTTTGTCATAAAAAAATAAAATCTAATTTTTCTACATTACAGATTGTAACAAATTTTGAGGTGTCAAGTGGGTGTCGATCTTATGAATGATTGAACATGTCAATCGATAACGTAGAAAATAAAGGATCCCATAAGTTGGTATCTGTACCAGCTACGAAAACATATGTTACACGTAGCTTTACAATTATGGAAGAAAAATTCACAGTTAATGTGCTGGATATTTGTAGAAAATGTTTGTCTCTCCGATCAAAAAATATTTTTTACAACAGGTTGTTTTGGTACTATAGAAATAAGAAATACACAGTACAGCTAGTGGAAATAAATAATCTATCCAAAATACAATCAGTAGTAGCAAATTTTTTGAAATTACTAGAATCAGAGTCTTGCACAGGACACAGTATGAGACACACATTAGCGAGTTTATTGTCCAACGCTGGAGCCGATTTTGATACGTCATGGCCGATGAAAGTCGACGACCGTGGCACAGGCGTATGTCGAAGAGTCGAATTGGAGCAAAATAGACATTGCTAAGAAGATACTCGGTGGAAATTCGGAAACAGAAGGTAATGATATTGTGAATACTGAAAAGCAAAAATTGAATGAATGTGGAAACCACATTGAAGTCACAAAAATGAAGCAAACAAAGTTACATTTTTTAATATAAATGTTAACGTAAATCTCAACAAATGATTTCATCTAAGACTCCTCTTAATTGTAATTTTATGTATTGTATTTTTTGATGTTCAATAAAGTTAAAATAAAGAACTTTTCGAAAAAGAAAAATCTGTTTGAACTGAATGCTATAAATAGGTATAGTTAACTCAATCGGTACAAGACCACTCTGACGCAATTGGTTTTTCGCTTAATTACCTATCCCAGCAAGCAATCGAACGTTTGATATACACGTGACCAGTATTTGACTGCGCTGTTGAACTGATTCATTATCTAAACCCAATACGTGACCGAGTTAGTCAGTAAACAAATTGTGATGAGTAATGTGGTCAATATAAGATAAACAAACTCAACTGTTGGAAATCCGTAAAATACGCCAGCTGTACATATCTTCAATCAACTATAGGTACTCACTTGTCGACAATTTTTAAACACTTGAAAAACTGATATATTGTTTAGAGTTTAAATTGAAAACAATTTTTGTTATTTAGCTAATATATTGCAAAATGCAACAGTATAATTTTCAACAGTAATATAGTTTAAATTCTAAGTCTTACCACAAATATTGTAATAAGTAGAATTAAAAAACATATTCAACTTACATAAAGAGGAAGTATGTAAATAATTGTATGAAAAACCAATTTTATAAGAAATTACTCTTTTTTTAAACTATATGTAAGCCAGCCAGGCTCAAAATCAATTCTGTCAACAAGTTCAAAGATTCTGATACACAAAAACACGCGTAACATTAGTCTAGCATGCATTATGACATGCTGCTTGGCTTTCAAAGCATCTACAGTAATATTTAACATTTTCTCAAAAGAGCTATTTCCTGTCATTATTGCTTTAGGCAAATTTTTCAATCTTGTCGGCAGTGCATGCCGGTAAATATAAAAATTTTCATAAAATTCTCTGATGTTAGGCTTTTATTTTTAACTTATAATTTCTTCCATAAAGTCGACCACCCAGAACAAATTTATTTTGATCTTTTCAACTTATAGTGTATTTACATAGCTGGAAGCTTTTGGATGAATCTCCCGAATAAAATTTGCATTTACAATTTGAATCTTCTGAGATATAAAATTAAGAATAGAAAGACTTGGCTTTGTTTGCATATAGGATTCAGACTACTTAATAACAAATTTTTGGTCACAACCATCCTTGTTCTTGTTACTCACACCATCATCACGATCTAGTGAAAAATCTTACAACTTACCATATATTATTAAATAATACAAAGGTATTGTTGTGTAATAAAGTGTTTTTACTTCCTTCATAGCAAGTCGTCCAGCATCCGCCAGTATTTTACAAAACTTGAAAAAATGCATTGTCGCTATTAAATTTAAGAAAAAATTTACGAGAACACTGGCGCATTTTTCGTAAAACACAAAAATCTAAACCCATCTATTACGTATTTTTTACTTACAGTTCTGTTGTAAATTATGTAATTAATACATTTATCGGTTCCTGTCAATCACGGCCCTTACATACACAAAATAGTCTGGTATAAATAACATAACATATATAATATTGTATTTGATGTAAACATTTACAGTATTGATATGATCAAAAAACTCGATTGACTTTTAATCTGGTATGTTGGTCTCCAAACTTTATTATCCATTCATGGTAATCTAACTACTAATAGGGCCCCATCAGGACACAGCACTTTTTAAGGTAAAACACCCTGATTTTCAAGGCAAATAAAAAAGCAGTGATCCCGTTCAGGACACAGCACTTTTTTAAGGTAAAACACCTCGATTTTCAAGGTAGATCAAAAGTCTAAGATTTCAAGCAAAACACCCTGATTTTCAAGGGTAAATAAAAAGCAGTGATCCAGTTCAGGACACAGCACTTTTTAAGGTAAAACACCCTGATTTTCAAGGCAAATAAAAAAGCAGTGATCCCGTTCAGGACACAGCACTTTTTTAAGGTAAAACACCTCGATTTTCAAGGTAGATCAAAAGTCTAAGATTTCAAGCAAAACACCCTGATTTTCAAGGGTAAATAAAAAGCAGTGATCCAGTTCAGGACACAGCACTTTTTAAGGTAAAACACCCTGATTTTCTAGGTAGTTAAAAAAAGTAAAAAATATCAAGCAAAATAATCCGATTTTCAAGGGCAAGCAGAAAAGCAGAAAAAATCGTAAAAGTACCCCCGATTTTCAAGGGTAAACTGAAAAGCGGAAAAAATCGTGAGAACACCCTGATTTTTAAGATATATTTTAAAATTAACATTTTTTCAAAGATTTTACCCTCTTTTTGTATTGGGCCACAGCACACCTGTGCACTACGATTTTGGCCAAACAAATTCGAACAAGATTATAATAAGATACAAAAATAAATAGTTATAATTAATTATTATAACTACAAGCAACAAGCAGCAATTACTAATTAATCGCTGTGTCACTAGAGGGCTCCGTTCAGGAACGACTCTGGTGGTAATGAAGGATAGGCAATCCTGGGCAATCCAAAATACGCACGCGCAGCACATGGAAATTTAGAAACAGGTGCGGCCATCGATAACGATACGCCATTCATTTCTCTCATTTATTAGCGGCCAGTAATCATTTGTGTCATTATTAGTGTTACAAATTTCAGTTATGTGGATTTCATTAATAAATAGAGTTTATAATAAACTTCCGTATAAGCTTATTGACATAACAGTAACCTCCGTACGTCGTTGTTCGGTTCAAGGACCAACACAAAAAATGGTAAATTTTTTACATTATTACCTATACCTAATTTATTATAATTAAAAATTGTTATGTGCCACCAGGAGATTAGTAACATCGATACTGTAGTGTCCGTATCAGACGAACATAGGAAAATAATTTTACTAGAACGTCAACTGCTGGAGAATAAGCATAAGCTTGAATTAAATAAGCATAAGCTTGAATTAACACAATTAAAATTAAATGATGAAATTCAAATGCTGAAGCTTAAACACGCTTTGGATATGTTACAAGTCGAACAAGTAAGTCAAAAGTGATTTTGTTATTGTGAATTAATTTATTAATTACTTTTAGAGCTTCACAAATTGGGAGGCGATGAGACATGTAAATGCCTTAAATATTCGTAGTTTCATCTACGAATTTGAGTCTAAACATTTTACTGAATTTGGTCATATAAAAACGAGGCGCGAAAAATATTCAGCCTTTGCAAAAAAAAACCTCTCTATATTAAAGAAATATTGTGCAACAGAAGATTTGTTTGTTGACTTCATAATGGGTTTCTACAAACGACAGTGTGAAAGTGCCCATCCTGAATTTAATGTAAATTCAGCTGTCATAATACCAGAAAGCTTCATGCTAAAGCAAGATTTCAAGATCTTGGGAATTATATGGATTTTATATCCATTGCCAAGCAACAAATTATTAGTAGCTACAGCCCAGGAGGGCCCTCTTTGCATTCAGAAATATCTAGATAAGCATAAAGATGAATGGTAAATTAAATTAATTGTTATTGTATATTTTTGATATTCTTGCCTTTTTGTTTTGTATAATTTATTATGGTAAATATATCGATATTCTTGTATTTTTGATATATAATGTTTCTATATTTAATTTAATGAATAAAGTTACATTGAAGAGGAAATAAAATTTTATTAATTGATGCTCGATGAAAGGAACGTAGGTACTGTGTTCTTTTTCAGTTGGTTGTACAAGTATGTAAAGCTTGGTAAAGTCAGTTTAGAGATGATGTTCTCAGCCAGTTTATTTTTGAGTCGCTTGAGTCAGAGTTTTCATGATTACAGTTAATTATATCCATAATTTATTAGAAAAAAATATATGAAAATTCGTGGACATAGTTATAGTTCTTAAGGTTAAACAGAAAAGCAGAAAAAATTGTGAAAACAAAATGAGGTGTTGATCATATCGGTCAACAACTACTTTAAACAAATTTTAAGAATTCATACATATGTTTATGTGCTACTTCTGGAGGTAATTTTGTGAGTATAATATCATTAATTTTTAGATGTAATTCAAGTTCTTCGTTTTCTGTTAGATCAATTTTAGTTTCTTTGCCATTTACTTGACAACAAAGATAAGGTTTACCGTTCTCTTTTAAAGTTAAAGTTATTTTGTTATCCATTTATATTAAAAAATTATTTAAGCTTATTTAGTAAAATCATAATCTTATCTATAATACTACATTTATACCAAAAATGGATAAATCAAATTTATCTGATTTCAGACAAATCAATTAAAAAATGTAAGAATTCACAGGTGTGATTATGAATTTTCTTCGTCATTTGATTGTCTCTTAAAAAATTCTGAAAATCTCACAAACGGCATTACAAATTTTACAGTTGTATGATCGCCTTCATCTTCTATTTCCCCGTTTATATTATATAAATTTTTCAGTTTGATTAAATATGATTTTATACTAGTTGAACTTCGCTCTCTTTGTATTGTGTCAAGAATTTTATATGTTCTATCTATATTTTCATCGTTATCTATCTCACCTATTATAATTTTTTTATCAGTTTTTTCGTCATTTACTTTAAAACACATAGTAGAAATACCGTTTTCATTTAAATTTAAAGTTATTTTGTTATCCATTTATATTAAAAAATTATTTAAGCTTATTTAGTAAAATCATAATCTTATCTATAATACTACATTTAATTCCAAAAATAGATAAATCAAATTTATACGATTTTGTCGTTTGCAAAAATTCATGATACTCGTAGTAATTATTGTTTTTAAAGAAATAAATTTTTCCATTAATATATCTAAAAGCTTTGTCAACATTAGAAGGAATACTAGAAAACAATTCAACTATCATTCCATGTTTCTTAGGTCTAAACAGGCATTCATCAAATTCTATAAACATTGTGTTGTCATAAAATATATAAGTTTGACCAGAATAAGTACTAAATATTGCATTAATTTTCTTTCCATTAGGAACGCCTAAACTTGTGATAGATCTTCCATTATAACCGTTTTTAACAACGAAACTAGGAAAATCAATAATATAATATAAGTTGTTTGTTGTTATCAAAATAGTTCCATCTGGTCTCTGATAAATATGTGATATTTCTTGAAAATTATCTGGTAAAAAAGTTAAATAATCTGTAATTAATTTTGGTTTATTATCATAGCTCATGTCTTTTAAATTAACAATCCAGACATATTTCTTGTAGAAAATATATAATTTATGATTTGCTATTAAAAATGTGTTAATAGTTTCACTTAAGCTGCATAAATCAGGTAATGAATCAGTCTTTCCAGGAGTCAAAGTAATATGTTTTTTAGTTGTGGTAGATGTAGTAGTTGTGGTAGTTGTAGTTGGTATTGATTCATATTTTGATCGTTCAGGTATTCCATATAAATATTGAATTGCCCAAATATCATCTTGCGTTAATTTATCACCATCTCCTTTATAATAAGCATACATAATTGCTTTATCATTGGCAGAATGTTCAATACCTAAAGTATGTCCAATCTCATGCAATAATACCATATAAAAATTTGTTTGTCCGTCAGGGGTATTACCTAGTTCTCCAAAATACCAGTTTTCTGATTTATCAAAATGAATTCCTCGACATTCATCATTATTTGGAAAGAATCCATGTGCTAAAATATTACCTTTCCCATCGAAACTGCTGGAACATACTCCTTTTTGACACCGGGAATTATGATTATGTTGAAACGGCGTATTAGCAAATGAAATAAGTATATCCGGTTTATTACTGTTAAACTCAAATTTTAATTTTGAAACCGATTCCCATTGATCAAATGCTTTTTGTGCTAATTCTTTCATTTCGTTTGTTGCCAACGAAAAATACCATTTAAGATTTGTTTTAGACCATTTGTTAGTGTGAACTCTATAAGCAGTTGGATTATCTCTAACACCACATCTAGGAGTATTAATCAAAGCAAGTGTTTCTTGATTTAAAGTTCCATCAGCAGGTAAATTATAGAATTCTTGAAACTTTATTAATGCCTCGCTGGTTTCAGCTATGAATGGTCCATTACTATCTAGTCGCAGACCTGAGTCTGCTTCAGCTGACGCTAAATATCCAAATTTTTCTAAATAATTATTAATATTAACATCGCCTTCGGTTATGGGCTGGCCGTGCCAGTCATCATCTGAACTTTTTACAGTAGTGAGAAATAAGAAAAGAATAATATATTTCATTTATTAGAGTAAATATCAAATTATGAAACACTTCATGAGTCGCAGACGAATTCGCTTCGCTCGTGAGGGCTTTGCCTGAATTTAATTTCCGTTTAAGTGGGCTTTTTCTAGGTATTTCTCTCTGGGAAAATAATTAAAATTACTGATAAATTCCTCTTCACGTAAATTTATTTCTTTTTCGTTTATTTTATCAGCCTTATATAAATGCAATAACTGTCGATAAAATTTATAAACCAACTTATATTCTTCAATTCTTTCTGATATTTTCAATCTCTTATCTAATATTTCTATTACCGCTGCACCAAGAGATAAACAAACTAATGGAGGTAGGGCTAACGAAGATAATCCCGATGCGCTAAATAATAATTTACTAATAGACAAGCCGATTTCAATTTTATAAAAATATATGTAACTTTTTCTGTATACATACAAGCGTTTTTGTAGATATGTCTCCATTTATAACATATAGATAATATATTTTTTAATTACGTTCAAATATTGAAATAGTAGTTTTCTCATTTAAACGACACGGTATCTGTTTGAAAGAATATAATATATCATAAAAATCTTTGCCTCTGTTGACATTAATTATCACATATATACAGTAATAACCACATAAAACAGAAGAATTCATTTGTAGCTGCGTGCTATTCCACGCAATATTTTTTCCGCTACTTAATAAATATTTTTTAATGTTTTCTGGTGGAGATATTCCAAAACTGTCAAAATATAAAATATTTCTTAAATATGGTTTGTTTATGTAACACACCCAGTGTGAGCCATAACAATTAGAGGGTTGAAAATTAATTATACCTGATTCATCTTTTCTAATTTTTTTTGGTAACATGTCAATTGCAAAAACACCTCGAAAATTTCGCGTAGCTTCATGAGGCAAACCCGAATTCGTCTTCGACTCATGAAGTGTTTCACACGAATTTTTCATAATATCAGATATTTCTATATTACTTAACCCCTTTTTCCTATCAATTTTATTCCTTGTCCATATGTCTTCGTCTTTTTTGTGTTTTTTTTATCCTTTTTTATACCATCTCCAAAGGCTTTTTGTGCTAATTTAGTACCAGCATAACCAGCAGCACCTAACCCCAATGCTTTGGCTACAGCTAACGCTGCAGGAATTAAAGCAGGTAAAAATCCACCTATCTGTGTTGGAGAAAATTTGATATTACAATATTTTTTCTTCTCTTTTTTACACTTTTTAATTTCATCAATCTGATTTTCTCTTAATTTAATAGTATTATTAGGTCTTTCTGTTAAATCGAATCTTATATTACAATCTATTCTTTTTTCTTTACAACTTTGGAGTTTCTTTATTTGATTGGGTGATAAATATACTTTATAATCATTCATTTATTTAATTAAAAACTCAGGTAAAGCCTCATCTACTTCATTTCCAAATAAATCTTTTCATCTATGATATTCATATTTGCAATTCTTTGAGATTCAACTACGGCATACATATAGTATTTAACATTTTGATAATCTTTTAATGTCCAATTAACTTCTAGTTCAGATGATTTTGTTTTACTAAATAAATTTTCATCATTTTCTTTTGTTACGTCAAAAGCAACAACTAAATAGAGGTTACAAAAATCTTTATAGCTAACGCACGTACCTTCATCCAAATCTTTTTTATAATTACAAGAGAGGAAAGCGGCATACAAGCGTTGTAAATCCTTATTATTCACCTGATATTCATAAGTAGGATGTTGGGTACCGTTGATTTTAATATTTATTCTTTCTAAATTCATATTATCAAAAATCATCATTGACTTGGTAAAATTATCGTTTCGTTCAGCTTTAGAAAAAACTATAAAAACTCTAGATATTTTATTTTGATTATTTACAACGCGCCAGTTTCCACTTCCAGAAGACCACAAATTACTACGGTAACAGTTAAGCGCATTCCATCCACAAAGAAAGTTAGCTTTTCTAACTAATAATGAAGATAACATTTTTTCAGTTTCTAATGAGGGTTTTACTATTGGGATCCACAAACTAATATCAGATATTTCATAATCATAATTTCCATCGACTTTAGCGTGTAATATATTTTTCACCCTATTTTTACGTAATTCAATGCGAATTTTTCCATTCAAAACTTTGTTATAGTCTCGTACAAATCGGAAAATTTTAGATAAAGGAATAAATTTTGTAATAGTTTGTTCATCTTTTGTTAACAACCATCTCTCTAAATATCCTTTATTGAATGCAGAATTATTTGTGATTTTTGAAATAATAGTTTTTATATCAACGTCTAAATCTTTAAATTTTTCCGATTTATTTTGCTCATTATATTTATATTGAGAAGTATCTGCTGAATCTGCAGTGTCTGGATACCAACACAATTGTGATGCTGAAGTATCCGAAACATCTCCAGAAAATTCAATCAGATTTGAAATTAACGTAGCAACACCCACATAATTTGTTTCTTCTATTAATACCTCTTCATAGAATAGCCTCACATAGTCAAAATCATTTATCCCATTATTTGATATAGTTGCATAATTATTTGGATTGTTTTTAATTTTAGATTTGACAAAAATATAAGCACCTGATAAATGTTTCCATCCACTTATGTTAGTTTCCAGCGTATACTGTTCAAGTTCTTTCACATTGATATTACTTTCTCTTATTTCATTGTAAGTATAACTTTTTGTTGATTCATCGATTACAGGCATTTCATCAATACGCCATAAATTGTCCACAACGCTTTCCATTTATTTAAATAAAAAGGCGAAGTCTTTTAAGAAACTTAAGCATTTGCCTTTGGCTCTTGGCTGATTTTATCAGCATTCAGCAGATTTTTAATAATCTCCTTTGATTTTTTAGTTAATCGATTCGCCCTGCCTGTCTTAGCCTTTTTCAATCCGTCGCCTCGTAAATGTTCATTTATCGATTTTTCTTTCATTTTGTTTAGAATTGGACTTATAATTTCTTCTTTATAAGTAGAAAACGGCGGTGATTTTACGTATGTAGACGCTATATTTTTAAGCCCTGAAGTCACACCTTGAATGATATCCTCTTTATTATTTTTCCAAAAAGGTTTTAATATATTACGATATAAAAAGCCTAATGCAGGTATAGCAAATTTTTTTATAGATTGAAAAATATTTCCACCTCTAATATCTCTATGATATTTAAGACCAAACCCATATTGTTTCGGAAATAATTGTTTTTTATGAACGACAAGTACCATTTATTCTACAAGAAAGACTGGCAGGACCAGCCCAGAGTCAACCAAAGGTTCACGAGGGAATCAAAAGATTCCGGAGTCAAAGACGAAGACTCAGCGAAGCTTCGTGAGCCAAAGGCGAACTTACTGAATATCTAGAACAAAATTTAAGCACTCTCCATTAAAATTTATCAACTGATTTAGCTGATTTGTAACGGAAATGCGAATATTAAATATATAATCCGTACGATTAATTGGTAAATATTTCGGATGCGTCGGTTCAATATTAATTAAAGATCTAGGCGAAATATTTGGGGTAAAAGCGTATATAACATCACTTTTGAGATTATTTTGATAACTAGATGAAACTAGGGAGCAGTGAATCAAGATTTGATCAATATCTTTAGTGATATTTCCAATTTTTGTTGCATAGTTTATTCCTGATTTATATATTTTTTTATCAAATCCTAAAAGTTCATATATCTTACCGTGGGAAAAGTCAATTTCGTAATCTTTGTCGCGTATAATTAGCATAAAACGATTAGTTGCATAATTTACATCAAAATAAAACGGTGGTGTTTCAAACGTTCCAAAATATTCTTGGATATAATTATTTAATTCATTTTCATCGTACAAACCGTTTGGTAATTTTAATATTTTCCACTCCGATTCATTTCTATCATCGTCCCTGTCTTTCTTGATTTCGTTATTTTTACCAGACTTGTATTCGCTTCGCTCATGAGGGCTTCGCCTAAATTTTATTTCGTTATTTTTATACTCTTCGGTAATGTTATCCCAACTATACCATAGACTTGCTGTTTTTAAAGCAATTTCACCTTTTAATCCAGATAAATTAATAGGATTTTCAGAATAACTTATTTCAAAATCATTTTCTTTAGATCTAATGTGTATTAGACTCATTTATTCAGTTTAAAAAAGCCTGGCAAAGCCAGTCCAGAGGCGAAACCGAAGTGGACTAGTGCTCCGCATGCAGCGTAGAGAATATCTTTTTGTGATCTAATTTTTTTATGAGTTTCAGGTTTAACAATTTATCAAGTATTTCTACGCATTCATTATATACCTCAATTGAATCATTTCCTGCATTTTTTGACGCAATTAATAGATCAAGACGTTCTACCATTTCATTCGGATCTGAAAAAATACCGCTTCCTGTTTGCTTCTCATAGATAGGAATTTTTTGAATATCTTCTAAAACACTTTTATATTTTTTCAACTGTGAACACACATATTGTAAATTATCAATTTTTTCTTTATCTTGTGATTTCTTTGCGTTTGTAAGGTGCGCATTTAATGATTTCAATTTAGTTGATATTTCGGATATCGTTGTATCAATTTTTGCATTTCGACTTCTAATGTCTAACGATAATAAATGTGAAGGTTTTTCAAATTTAAATTGTTTTTCAATAATATCAAAATTTAAATCTTTATCCGGATCTAAGCTTATTGAGGCAGGCGATTTTGGAAAAGATAATAAATTCGCTGCGCTCATGAGGACTTTGTCCGAATTATCTGATTCGCTTACATCATCGCCTTCAGCATTCGCCTTTGGCTCTGGGCTAATTTCATCAGCATTCTTTGGAACATTTTTGCCTTCGAGTCTGGGCAGGTCTTGTTCCTCAATTGCTAAAACATTTTTTGGATTCGCTTCGCTCATAAGAATTTGTTGTGTAAATTCAGTAATATTATTAAGTTTGTCAGTTATGGGTTTCTGTAATTTTTTTATTTCTTCCTTCGTTAAATGCTCTTTAAATTGTTTTAAATGGATCCTATTTTTTATTATTTTACGATTTTTTAAAATAGCGTCAATTATTTCAGTTTTACTATCAGTGTTAGTCATTTATATAAAGTGAAAAAAATATTCCGGGATAGGGATTCGAACCTGGGACTGATCAAAATGTTTTTTTTAAGTTTTTTTTGGGGTTTGCCCTTTTTATCAATCCATACCAACTTTATTTTTTGAGTTTACGAAGAATTTAATCTTTCGCCAGGGACTCCTTGTTGGTTGATGAATTGTTTTGGACTTTAATACTTTCTAAATATTGTATGTCTTTGTACATGTTGTCTACTTGCTGTTCAGCTAATCTTATTTTTTCAATTAATTGTCTTGTACGTTTTTTCAGAGGCTTTATTTTGTTATCTTGTAATTTACTGATTCTTACTTTTATTCGCATAATTTGAAGGTCAATTTCATTATTATCTGAAGACTGATGAATTTCTTGAAGAAAGTTTGTAACACGATCACCAGAAGTAGACGACATTTTTTCAACTGAGCTATGAAGGTTTTATTTTATCTGTTGCATACTGTCAATATAACTTAATAAAATCCTGCCATCTAAGATCATTTTGATCAATTATTTGTAGACTCCTGTCTCCGAAGGTTTGCGACTAAACGTAAGGCCCTTAAAATTTTTTTGAATTTTGTGATTCGTTTTGAATTTTATGATTCGTTTTGAAATTATTATTTCATTTTGAAAATTTTATTTTAAACTTGATTTTTATTTTAGATTTAATTAATTAATTAATTCGTGTGAAACACGTCATTAGTCTAACGCGAAAGAATTTGCCCGCTATCAGGATTCGAACACGCAGCGAAAGTGTGCACATATTGGGAGTGCGACGCTTTAACTTCTGCGCTATCGCGGTTTAGCGATAAGCGTGCGTATTTGTGTTAAATAAATGACTGGCAAAGCCAATCAAGAGTCAAAGACGATGAATACGTCTTTGCCTATTCATTTTATTAAAGCGGATGAAAAAGAACATTACAACATTAATAAATTAGCTCCAAAATGGCCTTTTATATTAATAATTATAGGACGAAGCGGTTCTGGTAAAACAAATACTGTTGTCAATCTATTAAAATATTTATTTTTTGATACTTTTTATTTGTATGCAAAGGATTTAGAAGAACCTTATTATCAGTTATTACAAAATGTGTTTGATGATGAAAAAATTCGTGGACGTAGTCCACTCATGGAGCAAAACGAAATTCGACCTGAAGAACCGATAATTGAATCATACTTTTCATCAGATATAGAAGGCATAGTCGATGTAGACGAACTCGATAGAGATAAACAAAACTTGATTGTTGTTGATGATTTCGTAACTGAAAAAGATCAAAAAAAATTGATAGATTTAGCTATACGCGGAAGAAAAATGAAGGCTTCAATGATTTATATAACGCAGGATTGGTATAGAGTACCAAAATCAATTCGTTTACAATGTAATTATCTTTCAATATTTCCATCGTGTGATGGTAATGATATAAGCTTAATATTTAGAGAAAAGGGGTTGGATAAGAAACTCAGGGAATATTATGAAAATAACATTAAAAATTTTGATTGCTTAACTATTGATTTCAAAACTCCTGAAATGAAATATAGAAAGAATTTTACACCCATAAATGACTGGCAGAGCGTCCCTGAAAGGGACTACGGCTCCGCAGGCCAATCCGAAGTCAAAGACGATGACATCTGAATACGTTCTTAGAAAAAATAGAAAAAAAGGTGGAAAATCAACAAGAGGACCACCTGGTATAGGATTTAATCTAACAGAAAATGGCGATTATGATATCGCAGGACACAAATTAGTTAATGTAAAACAACCAGAAAATCCTGGTGATGCTGTTAATTTACAATATTTAGCGTCAGCGAACGATAATATGATCAAAAAAGATGATTCAGAAAGCATTTTAAAAATTGTTAAACCGGAACTCAGTAATATGATTAGAAAAGATGATTCGGAAACCGTTTTAAAAATTGTTAAACCTGAACTCAGTAACATGATTAAAAAAGATGATTCAGAAACCGTTGTAAAAATCGTTAGGCAATCGTTAAATTCGGTGAATATAATCGCTACAAAAAGATATATTGATATTGGTAATAGAAGAATAGTTAAAACTGCTGATGCAATTGATAAGTATGATGTTGTCAATAAAGGACAACTAGATATTTACGGAGAAAGGTTAATTAATTTGGAAACTGAATTCATGAAAAAAACTCATTATTCATTTTTACAATTTGTAGGAAAAATTAATTTTGAAAAGGGGGTTCATGATAAAAAGATTATAACTATGCTTAAGTTTACTTTTGATGGAGAATATTATCTTAGTATACCCATAAATATGGAAGTTATAAAATTCCGTTCAACAGCTGATCTGACAGATTTAGAAATTACTAATAACGAAATGAAAAAATTTGATCTTTCGAAGCCCTTTTCTATTAAAGAAACTGATTTATTGCTTTTTAGGATAAAAAAAGAAAAGGTAAACACAGATGAAAATCTAGGTGGTTATAACCATAATAAACCTTATCGATTAAAAACTCCAATCAGATTTTATATGTTAGTCAAGTTTTCTTTATAATTATCAGTCTTTGACCTTCATGCGCATTGCGCGTTAAAATAAAAATGGTATCTCTACTGTTTGTTGTACAGTAAATGGATTATTGTAAAATATGCAAAACCAAAACTAAATCCACTGGAGAACCAGAATTTATTGTAAAATATAAACGCTGGAGAAGAATATCAACTTGCAAAATTTGTCAATCAGTAAAAAATAATATTTCTAAATCACCTAAAGATATTTTAATTTTTGAATTATTTAAACCCGCTAGGAAAAAATATCCAACACGTCGCTTTCAACACAGAGGTATTGATGATATTTGGCAAATAGATATTTATGTTTTTTATAGGCCAAAAGGAAAAGCAGAAGATCCAAGCTATTCTTTAAGAACAAAGACAGAGTCGAAGACGAAGCCAAATGATTTTAATAAATTTAAAAAGATCAATAAGGGATTTATCTATATTCTAGTCGCTGAAGACACCTTTTCTAAATTTGTATGGGTAGAACCTTTAAAATCTAAATCAGGATTAGAAGTAGCTAACGCGTTTTTAAAAATCATACAACAAGCGATTAAAGATAAACACAATCCACCGAAAAATTTACATGCTGATAGAGGAAAAGAGTTTTATAATAAAGATATGAGAATCGTTTTAAATAAGTACAATATCAATCTTTATAGTACTGGAACAAAAAATAAAGCTTTCTTTGTTGAGAGGTTCAACCGTACTTTAGGAAATAAATTTAAGCCAATATTGTATGACAGTTTTAATTGGCTTTCGTCACTACCAAAAATTATAAAAACTTATAACAATTCTTATCATTCTACGATTAAAATGAAGCCAAAAGATGTTAATAAAGAAAATGAAAGACAGTTATTAGAAACCGTATATATGATTACATTAACAAATAAAAAACCGAAATTTGAAGTTGGTGATAGAATTAGATTGTCTAATATGGTTGATATTTTTCGTAACAAATTAAAAACAAACTGGACTGAAGAAATATTCACAGTTGTAGAAAAACGCGTATATAATGTTTGGATTTATTTTGTTTCTGATCTTAACGGCGAAAAAATTAAAGAGGGGATATACGAAGAAGAAATGCAATTAACATTATTATAAGAATTATTGAAATAATACAAATAAAAATAAATATAATTTTTTTCTTTTCTTTTTTTAATTCCACAATCTTTAAGTTTGCTTTGATTAATAAATTCGCTGTGTTCATGGGCGTATTCATTTATTAACTAGAGAAAGAGTATTTGCTAATCGTCTTTTTGCTCGTTCTTTATTGTTATATCTAATAACAGGCTTTTTGTTCAGTAACGCGTTTATTTTTTCTTCATCATAACTATTGACTTCTTTTAATTCTTGTTCCAATACATTAATTTTATTATCTTTATACTCAATTTCTTCGTCCATTTTTTCTATTGTTTCAACCGCAGCATTTCCTAATTCTTTTAAAATTCTGTTTTCCATATACAGTTGATTAGATGCTTTAACTTTATTACCAACAGATAAACTATTAAACTCAATGCAGTCTTTTTTTATTCTATTTTGAATAATTTTTATCTGATTTTTGTCTGCAACATCAATTAGTGCCATTATTTATTAGATAAGGAATTCGCCGCTTACGGCTCATGAGTTGACAGAGTCAAAGAATTCATAGTCTTATCAAAAATTTTATCAAATTCTTCTTCATCTTTTATACTCCCAGCGGTATGCTGGGCATTAGTCCCTTTCAGGGACGCTTTGTAATCTGATTGAGATGTGTTTGCTTTGTGTTTAGATTTAATTTGTTTTCGTTTTTTGTTATATTGTTCTATGTTGTTTGATTTTGTGTTATGTTTAATTATTGTTTCACCAGTGAGAAATTTTATTTGATTCCTAATTGTGTTTTCACCAATTTTATTTTGTTTAGCAAACTCTTTTAAGGTAATATTTTTAGAAGTAGGATCTCCTTTTTGTGCTAAAAAATTTAATGCTAATTGTCTTGATCGCATATTATTTAAATTCTTAACTGATGGAATACTGGATTCTGTTAACGTATAATCTTTTTTAATTATTGTATTTATCTTTTGTTTAGCCGACTGTTCCCTTTTAGTATTATGAGCCATTTATTATGAAATAATATCTTTCTAATAAATGGGGAATAAAGATTGTCAGATTGATCATGAACAAACATCTCCGAATAATGAGTCGTTATTGAGAAAATGTTCCATTTGTCAAACCATAAAATCTCATTCAAATTTTGTTAAAAGTAAAAATCAGAAATATGGAATCGGATACGTGTGTTATGATTGTAAAAAAAGACGAAATGATAAATTTACTTGTAATATATGTTTTATGGATGTCCCGATACGATATAAAAAAAGACATTTCAACAAAATATGGCATGAAAAATTAGAAAAATATATTAACGACTTAAAAGGATAATCTCATTCATAAATTTTTTTGAATAATTTTTTCCCTAATAAATGGGGCTCTCGAAAGATGAGCTTCTTAAAATGACTCTTGAGGAACTTATAAAACTTACTAAAGGTGATTTAAAAAAAGCGGGTGACATAATTGAACAAATTAGTGAAGGCAATTCGTCATCGACTTCAGATAAGAGTTCATCTTTGACGCATGAGTCGTCCTCGATGGATAAATATTTTTTAACACCACAATCAAATAATGAGATTGTGCTAAATAAACTAAGTTTAAAAAAAATAAAAGCCATCGCAAAAAAGATGGGGTTAAAAAACTATTCGCAATATAACTCAAAGACTAAATTAGATCTTATAAAATTAATTCTAAAAGAAGAGCTAATCAATGCAGGCGATTGGTTTAATAAATTAAATAGACTCAATATTAAAAAATTAAAATCAATTGCTGAGAAATTAGGCCTAAAGATAAAGCAAAATAGTAAAAAAACAGATCTAGTGAATCAAATTTTAGATAATGTAAACAATGAAACTTTAAATACTCTTCTCAACGAAATCGGGTCGTCAAGATTAGACGAAATATTAGAGGAAACCATGTCAAAAAACAAATCAACTCAGAATACGTCTTTGACTAGTGCTTCGCATACAACGATAAAAGAATTAAGAAAAATTGCTAAAGAAAAGAATATCAAAGGTTACTCAAAAATGAAGAAGGCAGAATTATTACAAAAAATTGAAGAAATAGATCCTTTTGCTTTCGAAGATAGTTATTTTACAGAGTTTTCAAAAAAACCTAAAATTAAAATAATAGAAACAAGAGCTGAATACACCAAAAAATGGAAGAAACATAAAGTTTACTATAAAGTTATGTTATCGAAAGAGGAAGAGGAAGAGGAAGAATCATCCGAGTCTGATATTTCAAAGATAATTGAGAAAAAAATTACTGCCCTTAGAGAGGGATTAAATGAAATGATTAAAATAGTAAAACAGAAAACAAATTTCAAAGAAGGAGATTTAATGAATATAGTGGTTAATCATCCTGATCTTTGGAATCCTATTTCAACAGGTATGTCAAGAACCTCAGATATTAATAATTTATTAAACAATATTCAAAGTATCTTAACTTCAAATCAAGATTTAGATATATACGGTTGTACGTTTAATGCTGAAGTAGTTAATATGCCTAGAGGTGCTACTAATGCGAAAAGAATATTAAATATAGCAGAAGACTCACGAACAAAGAAAAGCATAACATCGATAAAAAACAAAGATAATTTATGTTGCCCAAGAGCTGTTATTGTTGGATTAACTTATCATACCAATATTATACTTGGTAAAGAATATGATCATAATGATATAATATACATAAGAAAGGGAAGAAATTTACAAACTACTTTAGCTCAAGAACTATGTAATCAACTTGGGGAATATAATAGAAATTATTTTACTTTAGATGATATTGCGAATATAGAAAGATTATTAAATATTCAAATAAAAATCGTAGCAGCCGAATGTTTTAATTCTATAATATATTCAGGACCTGAAAAAGATGTGAAAGTTTATTTATATAAAAATGGAAATCATTTCGATACAATCAATAGTATGACAGGTTTCTACGGTCAGTCTTATTATTGTGAAAAATGTGATAAACCATATCAACATAAAGATAATCATAAATGTAAAAAAGGACATAAAATATGCATATTATGCTTAAAACCTAAACACGAAGAAGACTCTAGAATATATTGTGAAAAATGCAATAGATACTGTTTTAATCAAGAATGTTTAGAAAATCATTCAGAAGTTTGTGAAAGATTTCATAAATGCTTAAAGTGTAATAAAATACTTAAAAGAGGTGATAAAATGGTTGACGAAGGTAAAAAAATGATTGAACAAGGAAATAAAATGATTGAAGAAGGAAATAACAAGAAGGGTAATCAAATCATTAAAAAAGGTAACAAACTCATAGAAGAGGGAGGTAAAGAACATAAATGTGGATGGGAAAAATGTCGAAATTGTTGTAAAGAAGTTGAAATATTAAAACATAAATGTTATATGCAATGGAAACGACAAAAAGGCGGAATATGTGAGACAATAATGAAAAACGGTGATAATAAATATAAAGTAAAAGGTTGTAAAAATTGTGATAGAAAAGGTTGCACTGTAAATTTTCCTGATAAAACAAACAAACAAACAAAGAAAGGAAAAGAAACATTATCACTTAAAGACTTGGAAAAGGGTTCTGAATATACCATAACAGATTGGAAACTTATTACTAATAAAGACGATAAAGAAATAGCTATAGTTACATTGAATGATAAATTTAACTTGTTTTTACCAGATAGATTTGCTAAAAGGACTGATGAATTTATAGGCTATATGTTAGAATATGATTTAGTTATGACTTATAATGGTTTAATAGATGTGAAAAATAAAGCAGGATTTACATATAAAACTCATGATATTAAATTTAAAAAAATGGCCAAACATCCTGATGAAACAAACAAACATCCTGATAAAACAAACAAAAGAGTAAAATATCACATTTATCAATGTAAAAATTGTAAAAATTGTGTTAAAATACCAAGAAAAAGCGAAGAGAGTTTTCAATGCCTTGAATGTGGATCTAAAAAGCACACAACTAAATGTTCTTATACAGAAAAATATTTATTCTTTGATTATGAAGCGATGCAAGAAACAGGCAAACACATCGCTAATTTAGTTATATCTCACGATTTTAGCGGAAATGTTAATTCTTTTAAGACTAACGAAGATTTCTGTAAATGGCTAATTTCCAGAGATCATAAAGGATGTACAGCTATTGCTCATTATTCTAAAGGTTATGATTCTTACTTTATTCTGAAATATTGCGTTGAAAATGGTATCAAACCTTTCTGTATATATAACGGATCAAAAATAATGCTAATGGAAATAAAGTCAATTAATTTAAGAATTATTGATAGTAGTAATTTTGTTCAAGGACCTTTAAAAAATTTCCCTAAAACATTTGGTCTAAAAGAACTTAAAAAAGGATATTTTCCACATTTGGTCAATACTACAGAAAATCAGAACTATATTGGAAAAATACCTGATACAAAATACTATGGGGTTAATTCTATGAAACCAAAAGAAAGGGAAGAGTTCTTAGAATGGCATAAACAAAAAAGAAAAGAAAATTATTTGTTTGATTTTAAAAAAGAACTTTATGATTATTGCAATTCTGATGTTGATATATTAAGAAGAGGATGTCTTGAATTAAGAAATCAGTTTTTAGAAATTGCGAATATAGATCCTTTTAGGTATATTACTATTGCAGGTGTTTGCTTGGCTATATATAGATCAAAATATATTAAGAAAGATACAATAGCTGTTGTTGATAATCCGAAAAAAGATCAATATTCTCAACAATCAATTTCATGGCTAAATAGTTTTCATAATCCAAATACAAAACACGCATTGAACAATGGTGAAGTGAAAATATGTGGATCAAAAGTTGACGGGTTTGATGAAAAATCCAATACTGTTTACCAATATCACGGTTGTTTTTGGCACGGTTGTAAAAAATGTTATAGTTCAGATTTTATTAATAATAAGAATAAAACAACTATGGAAGATCTTTATGAGAAAACAATAGAAAGAAGTGAGCAAATAAAAAAAGCTGGTTATAACTTAATAGAAATGTGGGAATGTGAGTGGACAAAGTCAAAAGAATATAAGAAAGAAATGAAACAAATTGAAGAAGAAATTAAGGAATTGGAAGAACTTAATCCTAGAAACGCATTCTTTGGTGGAAGAACGAATGCAACAAAATTGCGCGTTAAAGGAAAGAAATTGAAATATATAGATATTTGCAGTTTATATCCAACAGTACAATGTTACGATGATTATCCAATTGGACATCCTACTAAAATATTCAAACCTCGTACGTACAATTCAGATTGGTATGGTTTAATAAAATGTGCAATTTTACCACCAAAAGGTTTGTATCACCCCGTTTTACCTGTTAAGAATAAAACCAAATCTGGTGATGAAAAACTAACATTTCCATTATGTCAATTTTGTGCAAAATTAAATAATCAAAAAGATAAATGTTCTCATACAGAATCTCAAAGAATTATCAGAGGAACCTGGTGTACCAACGAAGTAAAAAAAGCAATTGAAAAGGGGTACAAAATAATAACTATTGATGAGGTTTGGCATTTTTACGAAAAATCATCAAATTTATTTAAAGGATATGTGAAAGCGTTTATGAAAATTAAATTAGAAACAAGCCCTTGGCAGGATGATTTTGAATCAGAAGAAGAATATAGAAAAGCTGTAAAAGAAAATTTAGGTATTGAATTGGGTAAAATAGAAAATAATCCTGGAAAGAGAGCTGTTGCGAAAATATGCTTAAATTCCTTATGGGGTAAATTTGGGCAAAGACAAAATATGGGTGCAACAGAATATGTTACAGATGTTAAAAGGTTTTATGAAATTTTATTAGACGACAAACTTGATAACATACGCATAAACGATATAAATGAAAATATGTTACAAATTGATTATAAGTTAAAAGATTGCTATATAGAAAATGATTTCAATACCAATATATTTATAGCTACTTTTACAACTGCAAATGCTAGACTAAGATTGTACGAAATGTTAGATAAATTAGGAAAAAGCGTAGCATATTATGATACAGATAGTATTGTCTATATAGATGATGAAAAAAACACTGTTAAAACAGGCTGTCTATTGGGAGATTGGACAGACGAATTAGGTAAGGATGTATGGATTGTTGACTGGTTATCAACAGGTCCTAAAAGTTATTGTTATAAAACAAACACAGGTAAAGTTGTTTGTAAAATAAAAGGATTTACGTTAAATTATGAAACGTCCAAAAAGATTAATTCCGATAGTATAAATAATATTTTAGAAAAGAAAGACAGTAAAATCAGTACACAATATAATCGAATTACCAGAGATACTAAAACTAAAGAACTCTTAAATAAAATAGAAACAAAAGAATTTGGTTTTGTTTATGATAAGAGGGTTGTTTTAGAAAACTTTGATACAATACCGTTTGGATATTAGCGTCAGCTGGAGCTGACTCAAGTCTGCGACTAATTAGAAAAAAAGACAATCCGTGGACGTAGTCCACTCATGAGCAGAGCGAATTTTTATAATTGCGTTTTTTATCCGTCAAGAACGAGTGGTAAACTTTTCTGGGGTGTATACCGTTTGGGTATACACCGAATTTTCATTATTTTTTTCTAATTCACACAACTGATTGAGATAACTCTTATCTTCTTTATCTATTTTTGATATAAGTAGTTATATAATTATCCTAATCCTTTCTTATTACTATAACGGAGTAAAACCGAGGAGTTTTTATGATTTTCTTTGCTTTTCTGTTTAGGTACCCGTGAAAATCGGGATGTTTTTATGATTATTTGATGTTTTTTTAACTACCTGGAAAATCGGGGTTGTTTTCCTTAAAAAAATGATGTGTACATGGGGGCCCTAACAGAGTAAAATCTTTGATACAATACCGTTTGGATATTAATTAGCTTATAATTGCGTTTTTTATCCTTCAAGAACGAGTGTGAAACTTTTCCTTGATTATATGAGACCTATTCGACATTTTCTAGGGTGTCAACCATTTAGGTTGACACCTTATCTTCTTCTGATTTTTCACACAACTGATAGAAATAAATCTTATCTTCTTTATCTATTTTTTGACATAAGCAGTTATATAATTATTCTAATTCTGCATTATTACTGTAACAGAGTAAAATCTTTGAAAAATGTTAATTTTAAAATATACATTAAAATCGGGGCTATTTTTTACTTTTTTCACTACCTTGAAAAGTCGGGTATTTTCACGATTTTTTTTCGCTTTTCTGTTACCCTTGAAAATCGGATTATTTTGCTTGATATTTTTTACTTTTTTAACTACCTGGAAAATCGGGGTGCTTTGCTTGATATTTTTTACTTTTTTTAACTACCTGGAAAATCAGGGTGTTTTACCTTAAAAAAGTGCTGTGTCCTGAACGGGATCACTGCTTTTTTATTTGCCTTGAAAATCAGGGTGTTTTACCTTAAAAAGTGCTGTGTCCTGAACTGGATCACTGCTTTTTATTTACCCTTGAAAATCAGGGTGTTTTGCTTGAAATCTTAGACTTTTTGATCTACCTTGAAAATCGAGGTGTTTTACCTTAAAAAAGTGCTGTGTCCTGAACGGGATCACTGCTTTTTTATTTGCCTTGAAAATCAGGGTGTTTTACCTTAAAAAGTGCTGTGTCCTGAACTGGATCACTGCTTTTTATTTACCCTTGAAAATCAGGGTGTTTTGCTTGAAATCTTAGACTTTTGATCTACCTTGAAAATCGAGGTGTTTTACCTTAAAAAAGTGCTGTGTCCTGAACGGGATCACTGCTTTTTTATTTGCCTTGAAAATCAGGGTGTTTTACCTTAAAAAGTGCTGTGTCCTGATGGGGCCCTATTAGTAGTAATCTAGTGTTTCTAGTTCTGAAGATGCTAAAATAAAGTATTAGCGAAACTGGTCGACTGAAGCAGTTGTTGTTTTATATTTTTATATTTTTTTCTGTAATTGGATAAACACAATTTTAATCAAAAACAAGAGAATTTATCAGCTACACTTAGTATTGATATGTTTATTTTACATATCGCAATATTGCTTTTACTACACAGGTTTTGAAAAGTAAAGAAATTCATGTTTTAATGTAAACAAGCAATTTTTGAAATGATTTTGTTAATATTTTGGTTGACATTGATTGTCTTTTGCAGCATCGAGCAGTACATCTACAGTAATAAGTTTATAACGTTTTCTGCACGATAGAAAATTGCTTCCTTTGAAAACAAACGGCTTTTTCTTGATTAGTTTATGTTTAATTTACATAAAAATTGCAGTATTAATTATTATTGTTAAAAATTTCTAATCATATTTTGCCTAGAGAATAGTTTGTTCATTGTCAAAAAAATATATCAGCTATCAACAAAGCTTGAACATTTTTTTCATACAATTTGTAAACGAGACGGAGTCGGACTATACGTTTTTTCTATAAAAAAATGTTTATAATTTTAATAATTAATTGTAATTTTGACTGACATCATTTTGATTTCAAAAATAACAATAATTTATTGTACATTACATTATTCAAATAATTAGATTGTTTTTCAAGTATACAATTCTACGCAATTATTTAATACTTCTTAGTGCATTTTTTTATTTTTTGAAGTTGGTTCTGTTTTTGTAATTTTTTTTTATCTCTTGATTTTTAGTGAATTATATTATTATTTGTTTTGTAAGAAAATGAGAAAAACATTTATCTCAAAATAGAAAATCTACTGTTTACTTAATATTTAATTATTTGATACTATTTTATTTATGAATTTTTGTTATAGTTTGCGCTCGTATAAGTGAAATTTATCAAAAGGTCATTTTCCTTGATATTGTAATGCATTATCAAACACATTAAACAATATAATTAATAATATTCATATTGCTTAAATAAATAACCTATTATTCAATTATAGTAATTTTTTTTTTCTTACAACTTTTTATAATCAATTGTAAGTGTCCAAAATATATGTCAAAAAAAGCATTACTAAGAATAACTTAAAAACTAAATGTAAAGCACTAGCTTCCAAATAAAAATCATCAAAACCTGTTCTTGCAGAAAAAAAAATGAGGTTACATTTGAGAAACTCCTTCTTTTTTTGTGGTCGGTTAATAACAGTGTGATTTTTAACATTAAATATTCAGTCTAAAATCTTCCAAGTGACTTTAGTTGTTTTTTGTTGTTACACTTTTTTACCAATGCTTCAAACTTTGACATTTTTGCGTTCAACCTATGACATCATGAATATTTTGTGTTCAAACCTGCAGCATATGATTCAAACCTACTCCGCGCATGTATTTGTAGTGTGATTCAATATGGCACAAAATACAATCTGTCAATCATGCTGTCAATCACCCCCATAAATAAAACAAAAATTGTGTAAAACACAGCATGCAGTAATCACTTTTACTGCCCTTTTGACAATATTACTATAACAAACCGCAAAATCTCCCTTTTAAAATTCCAAATGTATGTTTGGATCACTACTCGAGAACTACTTAGGGCCCTGTTATGATTACTTATATTATTAAATGAGTCTTAAGAGGTAGGGACCTAAGTAGATTACTTTTTGTTGTGAAACTCAACAAGTGAACATAACCACAAACGGTTTCGTCAGTTTGATCCATGGTTTGAAGTATAGGTTTGAAATCTTACATTTTCTTTTCAAATTAAAATATGACGTCATCTTTGGATACAGGTTAAATCAATCAACGAACCAGGTTCAAAATGGTGCAACAACAAAAAACGACTTTTATTTCATAGAACTAAATAAGTCATCAAAATAGTTTTATTAATCTACACTTTTTTGCCTCAAGCCAGTTTTTGAAGATTTGGTGAAAACTTTCCACCATTTTTCTTGCAGTTAAAAATATGAAAAATTTAAAAAACATGTCAATTTTATTTAGATGGACACTTAAAATGAGTATTTATTTTTAAGCGTCTTGTTTCAACTCTCTTGGAGGGGTAGATGTCACTCTTAGAACTTTAAATGAAAATTTGAGTCAAACAGCACATTGTTTTAAAATGCGTTTAATTTTCTTTTCAGTGGTATTCTATTTTGTTGTTTTTTGTCCAGAGGTTTCCGAATATCGCGTTTAAAAGTTGCAAAAACAATTGAACTTACCTTCATCGAGATTTTGGTTTTCACGGTAACGTTTACACAAAAATTATTGCATTGGGTCCCTTAGTATTACAAATGACTAGAAAAGTATGCCACCTTGTTGAAATCGTTAAATAACAGGAAGAAAAGCTAGTTTAAACAATTGATTTTTAATTTATTGATTATTTTATTTCAGAAAAATTGACATTTTATTTGCAAATGAGTAATTTCTACATAAAACACATGAGATCTACTCTACGCACTATCTTATAAGTTGTTCAAAATGTTGTTCATTTTCCTGTAAACAATAATAAGGTCTGTTTTTGAACTTTTTCCTAGCATTTGCGGACAACTTTGAAACGCGATTAATAGAAAACCTCTGAACAAAAAGCAACAAAATAGGATAGCACTGGAAAGAGAATTGAATGCTCTTTAAAACAATGTGCCACTTGACCCTTATTCTCATTTAAAATTCCAAGGGTGACATCTATCTTTCCTAGGGGGTTGAAACAAAACGCCTACCAATACTCTCACAAATAAAATTTACTTGTGTTTAAGATTTTTTATATTTTCAATTGCAAGAAAGATAAAGTTTTCGAATTGACCTTTTAGCTTTTCAGAAATTATTAATAAACAACCAATATTTCAGGTCTTTTGAATGTCACTATTTAAACCGTCTGACTCTGTATCACTCGGTTGTATGCAGAAAAATGTTCAAATTCTGTAGACAGCTGTTTTGTCATAGATTTTTTTGACAGTCAACTAACTATTTTCTAGGCAAACATATGATTGGTCATTTATAACAATAATTAATACTGCAAATCAAGCGGAGACATATTAAGAAAAAGTCGTTTGTTTTTAAAGGAAACAATTTTCTATCCTGCAAGAAACGTTATAAACATTGCAAACGTTAATCTTAAACAATACTCGATTATTTATTTATTGTTTATCGATTGTAAACAATTATTTTCTATCGGTAAAATGTCTTTACCGTACTATTAATTACCGTTGTAAGACGGTATGTAATTTAGTCCATTGAAATGTTACATTTTTTAGGCCTTACCTTGCGTTTTTTAGAGGACGCAATTTTATTTTTTTGATATGTAAGGGGGTGAGTGTAAAGCTAAAACTAAATTTGTGGAGTTGCGACCCTTGTCCCACGACCGCCATCTTAAAAATAGGGGTTGAAATGGTTTTTACAATATATCTCTTAAACTATTTATTTGATCAAAAAAAATTATGAATATTTTATCTTGCAAATAAACTTTTCTACAACTTTGGTCAAGTAACTTTTTGTTGTAGAACTATAAATAAAAAAGTTATAAGCAAAAATGTTAAATTTATATTTTTCAATATAAGTTTTTTTTCATAATAATCATTTTACGAAAAAAATAAATGAAACTTTTTTTGTAAATCGTTTAGTCAATAGCTAAAGTTTCACAGCACTCCGAAGTAAGTACTAGTTTTCAGCACTCTTGACTATACATAATATATTATACCTGCGTACTAATAATGTGTTATCAGTTATTGTTTCTTTTTATTTTTTTTATTTTTTTAATTATTAATTTTGCAATGTTATTAATAATTAGTTATTGACTCTTAGAATTAATAAATGAAAATGATGAACCGCCGACATTAACACCCCTTTCTTCTCCAGTTTTCTATTGGGGATACCACGTAAAAAAACGCGCCTCTAGACTCTACCCCGTGGATGGTGGGGAAAAGAGTCAATAATTAATTATTAATAATATTGCAAAATTTATATTTAAAAAAATTATAATAACAAAGTAAATAAAAAAAACAATAACTGATGACACATTAATAGTACACACGTATAATATAGGTATAGTTAAGAGTACTGAAAAATAGTACTTACTTCGGAGTGCTGTGAAACATTAGCCATTGACTTGATGAAAAAATGTTGTGTATAAAAGTTGTTCCTCAAAAAAACGATCTACAAAAGTGATCTAATATCATTTTTTTCGTAAAATGTTAAAAAAAAGTTACATTAAAAAATATAAATTTTTTTCTCCAACTTCTAAACATTTTCGCTTATAACTTTTATTTATAGTTCTACGACAAAAAATTACTAAACCAAAGTTGTAGAGAATTTAATTTTCAACAAAAAATTTTAACAAATTTTGTTTTTTAAATAAATAGTTTAAGAGATATATTGTAAAAACCATTTCAACCCTTATTTTCAAGATGGCGGCTATGAGACAAAGGTGGCGACTCTACAAACTTAGTTTTAACTTTACAATAACTCCTCCTAGACATCAAAAAAATAAAATTGTGTCCTCTAAAAACGCAACCCCAAATGTAACATTTAAATGGACTAATTACTTACGGTTTTGTGTATCTTAGTAACCAGTAAACACTACTTAATGATCTAAGAGCATATGCGGTAAATAATCAAAACCGCTCTATTGTGGCAAAAAGTTTATTGGTTTGTAATTATATATGCATTGACAAAAAAAATTCTTGATTTGAAAAAATTCAATTATTTTTAGAAAATTTTCTGCATTTTGATAAAGCATCAATATTCGTCTCACTGTGTCTGCTCCAGCTGCCTGCAGAAAGGCTAATAAAATATACGAGTAGTTTGATTTAATGAGAATGAAATGCCACCGGCCGGCCATCTTGCTTGAGAAATGATCAAGAATTACTCAGCTTCTTTAGACTTTAAGAAACGGTCCGACTCTCTTTCTGTATGATAAATATTCAATCTAATTCACTGCTCTCGTAAAGACTACATCAAGGCAAAAAGGGAAAAAAGTTCTTTTAAACGTTGAAATAAGCTGCTATGAAAAATATATTATACTGTGAATTCAGATATATATTTCAGACTGTAGCGTTGATTTAAAATCAATAGAAAAGCTTATCTGTTTATCTGGTAGATTTAAAAACTGTATATTTTGGTTATCATTTATAGAATCTGAAATTTATCGTATTTGCATAATTACAAAATTCCATGCGTAAGATTAATATTTCAGCATTTGAGTGATAAATTGTAATTAGGATTTATTGGAGCATAATTATGGGTTTTAACAAAATATTTTATGCTGCATTAATAGAGCTGATTTATTTATTTATTATAATTATTTTCAAATAATCCAATTTCACTTTTGCAGTGAGTGACTAACGGGGATTAGTGTTATGTTAGTGCCAAACCGACAGTATTGGCAAAATATAATTTTAAATCTGAAACATAAATAACAGTTTGTCATTGATTAAATTAAACCAACATTAGCGAAAAGATTTGGAAGGATTTCAAAAACCACGCTTTAAAGTAAGTTTTTTAAAAAAAAGTTTAAAAATTTTAATCAAGGAACTACAAAGTCAAAAATTATCAAATCTGAAGCTTGCATAATATTTTCTGCACGTATTTTTAAGCAACAATTTTTTTTCTATAGGTAATGTATAGACCAGGGTCGATAATTTTTAAAACCAAAAAAAATAATAGTAGGATGAAACCCATTAGAAAAGGAAGGAAATATTATAAAAATTAAAGGAAAAATAATTTACGGGCGATTTGAGGTCGGGAAGAGGATGAGGGTGAGTTTTTAAGGGTAAAAAACGGTTTTTCTTGATTTTCGGCAAAACTAAGAGTCTTATCGAAAAAAGTCAAATGGCAAGTTGTAGGTAATAAAAAGATCTAAAACTTTTGTATTTATATTTTTTTCACATAACCTCAAAATTTATGTGAAAAATTTAAAAAACCAAGTTTTTGGTTTTTTATTTTTATCTTTTACAAAATTTTTTTTTTCAACGACATTTGGTGAAAACTTACTTTTTCATGTCCCAAATACGCTGTAATTTATTTGATTAAAAATATTTATTTTTTCACCTTATTTTGAATTAATATCGAAAAAACACCCTAATTTTCAATCGAAAATTCACCCGTCAAAATATCAGCTTTTTTCTAAAACTTGGTATGGTTTCTGTTCGTTGAAATCTCTACTTTCCGATGGTAAAAAAAAATATATGTTACTACAGTAAATCATCTCAGAAAATGCAAAAATTCAAAAAAAACTTGAATTCAAAAGTTTTTTTTTAATTATTATAAATAATTTTATCTAAAAAATGTGATTGCTGCAATTTGTTTCAATTAAAAAGTTGATTTATTTAATGCTAATTACATGTATGTCATAGAAAATCTAATTATATATAAATATAAATGTAAATCGTACTATTAAATGTAGATGCTTTATTCTGATTACGTTATTTATTACAATATTTTTAAACACATTAATCTTATCATTCATAAATACCTTATCTTCAATTCTAATCACTTATCTATTAGTTTTTGTCTTTTTGATGGCATTTCTTCATCGTTAGATTCGTCAAATATCATGACTATTAGGGTGTCCGTTATTTCCCAAATTGGGATTTGCTCTGTAAACGCCCCCTTAAATTTTAGGTTATGACCTAAAAAAAATATCAGACCCAGTCCAGCTCTTAATATTAACATTAACCCGTGCCTAAATCAAAATACATGTCCCATTTGAATAACATGGGATTTTTGCACCTTTTGCATTTAATTTTTTTCCACTGAAACAAATGTAGCTAAAAATATTTGAATAACTATTTCTTGTAGGAAATTTAACGCTCTACAAAAAAGCTCCAATTGCTTTTTTTGATAAACTTTACCGTTTAAAAGTTATTCAACGATAAAGTTGTATTCATAGTTAAATTCATCGTTTTTTTTAATTTCCACTATAATTTTTTATTCATATCAAACTAAATTCATACAAATAGATAAAAAAATGAATAAATACAAAAGTTAGATCCAAAATAAAGTATATTATTATTATAAGTAACAGTATTAAAATATTTAGTGTATTGTTTTCATTTCTACAATTTTATTGTCAAACATTTTTTAGTTGCAGTAGGATATTTGGCTCTGTATTCACTTACAACTTGAATTAAATATGGTTTTGATCTTCCTGAGTAGTTAATCTATTGATATAATCTTGTGTTAATTAAACAGCTCTTTCGGCGACATCGTTTACTACCTGCAGATTATTAACAATTGCCAGGCCATTTAAATAATTATCATTGGTAATCCATGAATCAGAATTAGTATCTAAAAAATCTTTACTAATATCAAATCTATCGAAAAATTTTAACGAATTCGAATTAATAAAAAAATCAATATTTTTCTTCTCGAAATTTTTAATCTCAGCATCTGTATGAATAATATACCGTTTGAACGAATCAAATTCTGAATCTTCACTGTTTTTTAACGCCATAACCATTTTATTTTTAATGTTAACTGATACCTTTAGATCAAAAAATGCAAGAGCAGCTGTTTCAGGATTTAAATACCATAAATGATTTTTAAATTTATGCAAAACAGCTTCAGAAATTTTTTTATCAATTGTTCTGTATTGATAAACAACTTTTAAAAATTGTAAATCTAAATTTGGAGATTGAGCTGCACGAGGCACCGCAAACCAGAAAGGTACATAAATAAACACTATAAAATACTCAGGAAGATCAAAAACAATATTTAATGCAAGTTGTAAGTGAATACAGAGCCAAATATCCTACTGCAACTAAAGAATGTTTGACAAAAAAATTGTAGAAATGAAAACAATACACTAAATATTTTAATACTGTTACTTATAATAATAATATATGTACTTTATTTTGGATCTAACTTTTGTATTTATTCATTTTTTTATCTATTTGTATGAATTTAGTTTGATATGAATAAAAAATTATAGTGGAAATTAAAAAAAACGATGAATTTAACTATGAATACAACTTTATCGTTGAATAACTTTTAAACGGTGAAGTTTATCAAAAAAAGCAAACAGATCTTTTTTGTAGAGCGTTAAATTTCCTACAAGAAATAGTTATTCAAATATTTTTAGCTACATTTGTTTCAGTGGAAAAAAATTAAATGCAAAAAGTGCAAAAACCCCATGTTATTTAAATGGGACATGTATTTTGATTTAGGCACGGGTTAATGTTAATATTAAGAGCTGGACTAGGTCTGATATTTTTTTTAGGTCATAACCTAAGATTTAAGGGGGCGTTTACAGAGCAAATCCCAATTTGGGAAATAACGGACACCCTAATGACTATCACCTTCTTCCTCTCCAACATTATTTCTAGACTGCGTTGGTTCTTCATCCACAATTTCTTCTGAATCATTAACTTTCTCGTAGGTTTCTTCTTCAATATTGGAGAAATTTTTAGAACCATGACAGTTTGAACATAAATTTGTGCATTTTAAACAATAGTGTGGGTTTTTTTGGAACGAATAAAAGTCTTTAGATGTTAGTACATTAAGGAGTAGTTTCGTATAAAAAAAAAAACAATAAATTGGCTTGATTTTTGTTAGATTTTGACTTTCTAGACTTGTAAAATAAAAACTGTAATTGAACATAAAAACTGTAATTAAACAAAAAAACATAATTAATTCCCTTAACATTGTTTTACCCTTAAGTTTTTAATGTCCCTTAACATTCTTTTACCTTTAACGTTTTTTTACCCTTAACTTTTCAATGTGTTTTTTGATAGATTCTTGTTAAATGAAGACTTTCTGAACTTGCAATTTCTTTCCAAAAAAAGTTAAATTTTTGGCTTACGTGATCAACTTTCCCTTCGGAAAGGACATTAACAACAAACATAGGAAAAACTGTAATTAAACATACATTCCTTTAACATTCGACAAAAAAAGTGTAATTAAACATATATTCCTCTAACATTCAACACAAAAAACATAATTAAACATACATTTCCTTAACATTCTTTCATTGTTTTCCCTTAACATTCCTGGAAAAAACATAATTACACATACACTACCCTAACATTAAAGAACAAAACCTAATTTATAATAATTAAAAAAAAACTTTTGAATTCAAGTTTTTTTGGAATTTTTGCATTTTCTGAGAAGATTTACTGTAGTAACATATATTTTTTTCCACCATCGAAAAGTAGAGATTTCAACAAACAGAAACCATACCAACTTTTTAAAAAAAGCTGATATTTTGACGGGTGAATTTTTGATTGAAAATTAGGGTGTTTTTTCAATATTAATTCAAAATAAGGTAAAAAAATTAATGTTTTTAATCAAATAAATTACAGCGTATTTGGGACATAAAAAGGTAAATTTTCACCAAATGTCGTTAAAAAAGAATTTTTGTAAAAGATAAAAATAAAAAACCAAAAACTTGGATTTTTAAATTTTTCACATAAATTTTGAGGTTATGCAAAAAAAGTGTATATAAAAAAGTTCTAGATCTTTTTATTACCTACAACTTTGCCATTTGACTTTTTTCGATAAGACTTTTAGTTTTGCCGGAAATCAAAAAAAACCGTTTTTTACCCTTAAAAACTCACCCCCATCCCCTTCCCGACCTCAGATCGCCCGTAAATTATTTTTTCTTTTATTGTTATAATATTTCTTTCCTTTTCTAATAGGTTTCATCCTACTATTATTTTTTTTCACTTTTTATTATTTTTAAAGGCTTCTACCCTGGTCTAGTATTGCATCTAAAGTAAACAAAGTTTTTAAAACAGTATTTGATTTTTTTTCCTTTTAATCTGGTTTTATAACTAATGTATAACAGTTTCTGTTAAGTCTATAAGAAATTTCTTTACCAAAAATTTTTATTTTATAATCAATTTTCTTTCTAGTTTGCACAAACTGTTTTATTATTTATCTTAGGCACAAAACAAACAATTATAAATTTAAGCACTTTTTAGGTTTTTTTTTCCTAAAACTAGCAAGTTGCATTATTATCTTTTCAACCTTTACATCAATATACTTTACAATTGCTGCTGCTGTAATACTACATAGAAACTTCAATGTTACTAAACTGTTTTATAGGCGTCTTTCAGTTTAATACGCTGTTGTTCTTCTGTTTAACATTTTCTGTTGGACTTTGGAGAAAAAAAAATTTTTAATGAAATAAGGCAAAATTTTCAAGGTCTTTTTTTTGGCTGTTGATTTTAATAATATTTGTATTCAATTTCTATTAATTTTAATTTACAATAATTTAATGATCAAGCAACTTTTATAACAAAATTTTATATATTTTATGCAATAGCAACTCTACAAACTTCTTTCTTCTAGCGACAGGATTGTTTTTTAATAGAGTAAATTAAATTTTAATTGTAATTAAAGATCTTATAAATAATACTAGAAAATATCTAGTTTTATAGAAACTTTTTTGCTTTTAGTTAAACGAAAAAATTTTTTAAATGATTTGTTTCAAAAATATTTCTAGACTTTTTGAGATTAATAATTTTTTTAAAGGTTGCTATTTTATTGTTGAAAATGTTTTCTTTATCCTACTTACTAATAAGTTTATTTTTGCTTATGCAGGGTTAAAATGTATACATTATTACACAAATTTTTCTATCTTATCCTCCCTGTTCTTCTTTTGTGTTCTCTTTTCTTGTCTCCGTTTCTATTTTTGTCTATACCTCTTTATCTTCCTATTCCTACTATTTTCTTTCAATATTTTCTGTCTTTTCGCTCTCTTTCATCTCACTGCAATCATTCTACATGTGCTCTATTGTCCCTCTTACCTCATAACACGTCCTACACAGTCTCTATTTCTTTTCCGTTCAATACCTATTTTCTTTCTCTTCATTTTCGCACCAGAACCTTACTATTAGCTTTTTTTTTAGCATTTTTTTTTAAGCACACTGGGATTTTTTCTGTTATACATTTTTCATACTTTATGTTGTACTTAAATTATTTGATTTTTTCTCTTCTTTGTTGTTTATCTACATCATTGTCTCTTTCACACGTCTCTTTTTTCTTTTATTTATTTATTAGGTATTCATTTAGTATTCATTATCTTTTCTTTCCAATATTTGTTCAATACTCTATTTTTTCATATTTTTTATTTATTTTTTAAATAGCATTTTAATGCTCCAAGCGTGTAAATGAATCACCAAAGTTTGTTTATTAGATCTCGAGAGCTTTTTCGATGTGGTCATTATCAAAAGATGATTAAAACTTAAAGTTTTTTAAAAGTTGTTTAAAAAATCTGAAAACATTCACAGAGCTTAAATAAAGCCTACTGAATAAGATTTGAAAAAAATTCTAAAGTTTTATTCATTAATGATGACCACATTGTGATCGAAAAAATTCTCAAGATCTAATAAATAAACTTTTAGGCAAGTGGTGAAATGTTGTAATTAGTTTATTGTGCTAAACATTCTAAACCAATCAAGTAATTAATAAAAAGTCAATGACATAAATTATATTTGTAGTGGTAGTGCGTCTGTTTAAAATGTAAGTTGTTACACCCTATCCCCTAATTATTATTCGAACGTTTTTAATTGAGTATAAAACATTTTCATATAATTCTCTACTGTACGACTATTTAATCCATAAATTGAAATGTTTTAATCAAGAACTTTTTACAAACATCACTATCCTTTTAGCTACTAATGTTTAGCTACATTTTAGTATCAATCCTAATTATTTGTCTCCACATACACCCGTCATAAAAACTTTTCTGTTCTATAACTTCTCTAGAGGGATGAAATCCAAAGATCCAACCGTAGGTAGAGCCAGGTTAACAACGGTGATGTTAAGGATCTTGTTTTGGTTTACATTGTGCCAATTGTCACAAATTTGAACTATGTTGTGTTTTTTCCTTCGGTCGTAATATGTGCGTCTACTGTTCTTTTTTACATTAAAAGCAAAGTGAAATCTTTTGTTTTTGCACTCTCATACTTTTAGGTACTATAAGCGGCAAGCAAAGTATGATGTGCAACCTTCCCTGCCGCGGAGGCAGCGCATTTTTGATGAATTTAATCAGGTCTTTCGCAAGTAATGATACAGATAATCTTTTTTTTACAATATTATAAAAATTGTGAAAAACATGCTTTGAATTTTCAATTAGCTTAAAGACCAATTTAATAATCAAAGTAAAAACAAAAACTGCAAGTTGTGCTTTAAACTAAATAAAACATGTAAGTTTGTTTTTTGAAGAATCAAGCTAAATTACTATGTCACCACGCAATTGCAACTATATTATTTAAATTGTGGGGTTTAAATTTTTAAAAAATTTGAACAATATGACATGAACATAATAATGCTGCTTTCTCTAGTGCTTGGAGAATTTCTTAATCCAAATCTTAAATTTTGAGATTTTTACTTTTTGATATAGGCATAATTGGTAAATATTTAAATTAACTACAGGTAAAATTTTTACCATTTTTAAATTCCAAAGATTTCTAAAGGCCACCAAAAAGAACAAATTTGGTTTTTTTCGTTTTAAAAGTGTCAATAATATTACAAAAATTTGGAGCAGCAATATCTATAAAATATGCAATTTCAGTTTTCTTAAATACTATGATAATATGCGGACTATTGGCTTCTATTTTTAAAGCAGTTAGATTCCAATATAATTTGTAATTAACATTTTTCAAGAATTTATAATTATAAAACGGCTTAACATTTTTGCCGCAATTAAATTTGAATAAATTATTTTTGCAACCTTTTATGTCTTTCTTATAATGTTTATTAACTTGCACTGAGCAAGAAGATAAAATGTGTTCAATTGTTTCCAACGAATTAAAACCAATTCTACAAATGTCATAAATTAATAATTGTTTCCTAATTATAAACTTACAATAATGTTTAGTGTTAATTATTCTATCTTGAACAGCAAACTCTTTTTTCTTCAGCTTTTTTTATCCATAAAAATTACAGATCTTTATCTATCCCATCCAACTAAAAATTTTTGAAAAATCTACTGTGTAATGTTTTTTGCTTAATTTTTAATAACAAATTATTATCTTGTTTATCCAATTTCTTTGTAATAATTTTTGTTTCTAGATTCAATGATGTAAAACCTGTATTTGGGTTCACAGTAAATTTTAGTAATTTATTATTCGTTTTATAATAATTATGAAAGTAATTTTGCAATTTAGATATTTGGTTATTTAACAATACTGATATGTTCCAAATTTCTCTGACTTTGTTTTTCCTAGAAATTGAAAATCGTTCAATTAGAGATTTTGGATGATGTTTTTTAAATTTAATAAATCAAATTTTCATGGTAAAATTATTAATATCTGTTGTACTTTATTTGATTACACTTATAGAATAAGTTAATAGAAGAATAACATAAGAAGTTACCGCTTGTGTTAAATTTTCACTATTTAATTTCGTTTCCAAAAGTAATAAAATTTGTTTAAAATACATTTTATTAATATTATTTTATATTTTGTTTAAAAAAATTTTTGAATTTTGATTATAACTTAAATATTTCTACAGTTCTCCTTCATATAAGCTGGTAATAATTTTGTTGTTGTTAGTTTAATAAGATGTAATTTTAACTTTATGTGTGCCTTGAGGTTTACAATTGTTGACTCCAAAATTCATACCGAACAATTATTTAGTTGGACATTTGATTTTTACTGCCGGCATATAATTTTATATTATCCATACACATAAGATGGCTGAATAGTGAATAAAAAACTCAATGTCGTTTGTTACCAACTTATAACCACAGCCTGAATTATTAATGAGATTTGTTGTTGATCAAGCTAAATTACTATCTCTCCACGCATCTGTGGTCATATTATTAAAATTGTCGGATTTAGCATTTAAAATTGGAATAATATAACATGATAAAATAATAATTATTATACATAACTTTTAATATACCATGAGAAAAGTGAAATAATTGTGCAAAAAACATTTAATTTTTACAAGAGAGAGATAAAAACCCAAAACGTATTAGGCTTTGAGTCTATAGATTTTTTTTGGTAAAATATTTTTTTTTGGCTATTATTTTGGTTATTTATTGAAAATGACTAATTGCAACGTATTAACGTGTAGGATAGAAATGCTCAAATTGAACTTATTTGAAATATTTTTCTCATTTTTTGAAGAGTCACTATAATATAATAGATACTGTTCAAATGTTTTTTTCTATATTAATAATATAAACAGCTACATAACAAATCAATTAATTTTTATAAACTTTTGTTGATGAAAACCACTAAATAAATTACCTTTAGCTAAAAATAAAATTATTGTTTTTATGGTATTGTGTTACTTTTTATATTACTAATTTGAAGTTTGAAAACAGTTTTAATATGTGTTTTTAAATTAAAAAGTTGCAAAATTAAATTAAAATTTTGTAAGCTTATAAATAAATACTATTTAACGTAATCAGTTACACACAGAAATAAATTACGGTTTAAGTTATAAATTAAACATTTGCATTGTTAATAGATTTCTGGTTTTAGCTGGTGACATACTCTCTCAAATTTGTATTTGTTATCAGTTACAGCAAACCTCGACATTAATTAGTTTTCTGGCATATAATTTGAAAAAATAATAATTTGTTTGTTATAATTGAATAGCGTGGCTGGAAGTAGATGATTTATCACCACATTAGACACAAATGAAAATATATTATAATCTACTTCACTCACATGAGTGCCGAGCTGAGCTCTATTGTAAAAATTAGCGCCCATGACACAATAAATACTTGATGAAATTGGAGGAGTAGTAAAGAGATTAATATGGAAAAAGTTGAATTTTGTTTGTGTCATTAATTTTGTCTGCACATAGACTGTGAAAATAATTTGATATAAATTTATGAGATGTAAAATTTCTTTTTATACAGCTCAATGCTTTACACGAGTGCTCACATTATCTACTTATCCATCAGGATTATTTTGTCGTAAATATCAATATTTAAAAAAAAAATTTTGTTGAAATGTTTTTAGTAAATTTTAACATATTTGAATGTAATTAATTTGCATCTGTTATTTTGCAGAAACCACTTTGTTTTCTCACAACCAACTCTACAGATTTAAAGGTAAGTTAAAAATAGGCTTTTCAATAGAACATTTGCCATCTTCTATCAAATTCAAAGACTAACTATATTAATTCAGTTTTTAACAATAACTGTTTATCTATAAGAATAATCTGCAGTATTGCAAGATTTCCTGCTTAGAATTGTCTCATAAGATTGACACTGTTCAAGTTTAAAGTTGTTTTCACATGTAATTTATTTTATGTTGGACAAAAAATAGTATATTAACACTCAAGTTTAACAGGTCTTAGAGCACGAATTTAAGTTTAAAAAAGGGTAACAAAGCCACGTGTTATAAAAATAGGTTAAGAGTAAGATTAATAGTTATATAAAATAAATAGTTATAAAACAAGTATTTTATACTAGAAAATCATAAAGTGGTCAAAAACACAATTTTTCTACAATTTTCTTTGAGTGTTGTAAATTACAACGTAGAAAGTATATTATGAAGCATCCCTTTATGAACAAATCACGCTATGTTGAGGTTCTGAGGTGAAAAATTTTTTTTGCCCCAAGTATTTGACGTACTGAAAATCTAGGAAAGAAAATGAAAGCTTAACTTGGTTGAGCACTATTTATTTAACATTTTGCAATTTTCAAATCAAATTATGATTTTTGAGAGCATAACTTAAAAAACAGTGTTTTCAGGTCTAACATGATGAAATATAAGCCAAAACAGATTAAGAAAAAACAGGTTGTGTAAAGAAAATGAATTTAAGATTTGCTTTATATTGTTATAATCACGTACATGAAAAGAAAAGTATGTTTCGAAGAAACCTAAAGTTATCTCTGTTACAACGTGGTTGAACCGTTTTTTAAGACTTCTATGTTTCGATTATCAGTTTTGGCTCGCTTGTTGTAGCGGTTTCATCAGTTTTGGTTTAGGGAAAGATTGGTCTCTAACATCTCTCCAAGAGTTTTATTGGTTAGGATAGAGCTTTAGCTCGGCTTGCTGTAGCGGTTCCATCAGTTTGGTTTCAAAGAAATTCGTATTTTGAGGCTAAATTAGGTAAATTAGAAAATAAAACACAAGCGGCTAGGCTACTAAGCTTGTATCAGGCAAGATATGCAAAACAATATTGTTTTGAGATGGGCTACTACTGTACAAATCAACAGGAGTTCTAAGCTCAAGCGGCTAGGCTGCTAAGCTTAAAGGGTTGCTGATAAAAACAGTATACAGTAAAATATTGATTCACTTGAATTACATAATAGAGCTTAAGCGGCTAGACTGTTATGCTCGAGCTAGGCAAAATACGAAAGACAATATTACTGTAAGATGAATCACCGCTGTGTAAATCAACAAGGCTTTTGCTAGGTTGCTGAACTAAAAATGTTGTTAATAAAAACAACATACAGTAGAATATTGATTTGCTTAAGTTACATAATAGAGCTTAAGCGGCTAGGCTTGTACTAGGCAAAATAAGGAGAACAATACAACAATATACTACTGTAAAAATCAGCAGCAGTTCTCAGCTTAAGCGGCTAGGCTGCTAAGCTTGAAGGGTTGGTGATAAAAACAGTATACAGTAAAATATTGATTTACTTAAATTACATAATAGAGCTTAAGCGGCTAGACTGCTAAACTCGAACTAGGCAAAATACGAAAAACAATATTACTGTAAGATGAGTTACCGCTCTTCAAATCAACAAAGCTTTTTCTAGGTGGCTGAACTAAAAATATTGTTAATAAAAAGAACATACAGTAGAATATTGATTTGCTTAAGTTACATAATAGAGCTTAAGCGGCTAGGTTTGTACTAGGCAAAATAAGGAGAACAATACAACAATATACTGCTGTACAAATCAACAGAAGTTCTCAGCTTAAGCGGCGAGGCTGCTAAGCTTGAAGGGTTGGTGATAAAAACAGTATACAGTAAAATATTGATTTACTTAAATTACATAATAGAGCTTAAGCGGCTAGACTGCTAAACTCGAACTAGGCAAAATACGAAAAACAATATTACTGTAAGATGAGTTACCGCTCTTCAAATCAACAAAGCTTTTTCTAGGTGGTTGAACTAAAAATATTGTTAATAAAAAGAACATACAGTAGAATATTGATTTGCTTAAGTTACATAATACAGCTTAAGCGGCTAGGTTTGTACTAGGCAAAATAAGGAGAACAATACAACAATATACTGCTGTACAAATCAACAGAAGTTCTCAGCTTAAGCGGCTAGGCTGCTAAGCTTGAAGAGTTGGTGATAAAAACAGTATACAGTAAAATATTGATTTACTTGAATTACATAATAGAGCTTAAACGGCTAGACTGCTAAACTCAAACTAGGCAAAATACGAAAAACAATATTACTGTAAGATGAGTTACCGCTCTTCAAATCAACAAAGCTTTTTCTAGGTGGCTGAACTAAAAATATTGTTAATAAAAAGAACATACAGTAGAATATTGATTTGCTTAAGTTACGTAATACAGCTTAAGCGGCTAGGTTTGTACTAGGCAAAATAAGGAGAACAATACAACAATATACTGCTGTACAAATCAACAGAAGTTCTCAGTTTAAGCGGCTAGGCTGCTAAGCTTGAAGGGTTGGTGATAAAAACAGTATACAGTAAAATATTGATTTACTTGAATTACATAATAGAGCTTAAGCGGCTAGACTGCTAAACTCGAACTAGGCAAAATACGAAAGACAATATTACTGTATGATGAGTTACCGCTCTTCAAATCAACAAAGCTTTTTCTAGGTGGTTGAACTAAAAATATTGTTAATAAAAAGAACATACAGTAGAATATTGATTTGCTTAAGTTACATAATACAGCTTAAGCGGCTAGGTTTGTACTAGGCAAAATAAGGAGAACAATACAACAATATACTGCTGTACAAATCAACAGAAGTTCTCAGCTTAAGCGGCTAGGCTGCTAAGCTTGAAGAGTTGGTGATAAAAACAGTATACAGTAAAATATTGATTTACTTGAATTACATAATAGAGCTTAAACGGCTAGACTGCTAAACTCAAACTAGGCAAAATACGAAAAACAATATTACTGTAAGATGAGTTACCGCTCTTCAAATCAACAAAGCTTTTTCTAGGTGGCTGAACTAAAAATATTGTTAATAAAAAGAACATACAGTAGAATATTGATTTGCTTAAGTTACATAATAGAGCTTAAGCGGCTAGGTTTGTACTAGGCAAAATAAGGAGAACAATACAACAATATACTGCTGTACAAATCAACAGAAGTTCTCAGCTTAAGCGGCGAGGCTGCTAAGCTTGAAGGGTTGGTGATAAAAACAGTATACAGTAAAATATTGATTTACTTAAATTACATAATAGAGCTTAAGCGGCTAGACTGCTAAACTCGAACTAGGCAAAATACGAAAAACAATATTACTGTAAGATGAGTTACCGCTCTTCAAATCAACAAAGCTTTTTCTAGGTGGTTGAACTAAAAATATTGTTAATAAAAAGAACATACAGTAGAATATTGATTTGCTTAAGTTACATAATACAGCTTAAGCGGCTAGGTTTGTACTAGGCAAAATAAGGAGAACAATACAACAATATACTGCTGTACAAATCAACAGAAGTTCTCAGCTTAAGCGGCTAGGCTGCTAAGCTTGAAGAGTTGGTGATAAAAACAGTATACAGTAAAATATTGATTTACTTGAATTACATAATAGAGCTTAAACGGCTAGACTGCTAAACTCAAACTAGGCAAAATACGAAAAACAATATTACTGTAAGATGAGTTACCGCTCTTCAAATCAACAAAGCTTTTTCTAGGTGGCTGAACTAAAAATATTGTTAATAAAAAGAACATACAGTAGAATATTGATTTGCTTAAGTTACGTAATACAGCTTAAGCGGCTAGGTTTGTACTAGGCAAAATAAGGAGAACAATACAACAATATACTGCTGTACAAATCAACAGAAGTTCTCAGTTTAAGCGGCTAGGCTGCTAAGCTTGAAGGGTTGGTGATAAAAACAGTATACAGTAAAATATTGATTTACTTGAATTACATAATAGAGCTTAAGCGGCTAGACTGCTAAACTCGAACTAGGCAAAATACGAAAGACAATATTACTGTATGATGAGTTACCGCTCTTCAAATAAACAAGGTTTTTTCTGGGTTGCTAAACTGAAAATATTGTTAATAAAAAGAACATACAGTAAAATATTGACTTGTTTGAGTTATTAAGCGGCTAGGCTTGTACTAGGCAAAATAAGCAGAACAATACAACTGTAATATACTGTCCATATTAACAAGGTTTTTCAGCTCAAGCGGCTAGGCTGCTACGAGAAGTTGAAACAGTAGCGAAAACAGTATGCAGTCGCAAACTGATTTACGTATGTTACAAAATAGAGGTCAAGCGGCTAGATTGCTAAGTGAACATAGCATCAAGTTTTTAGCAGCAACAATATTCATTTATTGTGAATATATTACACGCTACATACTTTTTTTATTTCTATAAAATCTTTGTGTTATCTTATTTTCCACAGGAAATACATAGTGTCAACTATGTATTAAATTACGAATTAAATTTTCCACTAAACTTTTTGACGCTGCTGTAATTAAGACTGACATGAATCCAGATCGTCTTATTGAGAGAACAGTGTTCTTTTAAAAAAATCAAATATTGGAGGAAACTGGCTTTTTCTCTGCCCAGTGACAAGCCGCGCCGGATAGGTTTTTACTATAAAATTGGCACATTTTGGTTTTTAACTTAAAACCGGAAACCATTTTCAAATTTTTAATTTTGGAAATTTGTTTTTTTAGATACACTAATCTAATAAGAAATTGATTAAAATGAAGCGTTGGGATTCTTGAAAAAGGTTGAAATTATATTATTTTCTTACAATTTTGAGTGAAATTTATGTAAAAAAGTTTGAATAGCTATTTTGTAGTATAATAATTATCAAAAATTTTTAATTTCTTTTGTAAGATATGTGCGTATAGATTTTCATAAAGATCATAAAGATAAAAACAATTAAAACGTCGATTTTGTAAAAATGTGTTGAGAAATTAAAAAATGTACCTTGCCTACCTTTCTGCTACAAGTAATACATTTTAGTTTTTAATTTAAATGTTTTTTTATTGTAGAGTTTATGTATTTGAGAAAGTTCTTAGCTATAATTCAAATAAAATTGTTCAGCCGTTTGTTTGAAAATTATCAGTTTATCTCTAAGTTGACGGATGGAAGCATCTTTCACAGATCGTCTGATCAAGTCATAGTTTAGGTACAAGTTACTTTAAAAATATTAGACAAGCATAGTGACGCTGAATTAATGTTAAAAAATTCGAGAAATTTACAACACTCAACTTTTTCATGAACTTGCAGAAAAACTCTTGATTTTGTTTAGGTTTATTGCTCGGGGTTTTTAAATTTTATCTTATGTAATAGGAGCGTTTCTAAAGAAAATTGTAGACCCTATTATGCATTACTCGAGGAGCAAGTACCACATTTAATTACATTTCTTGAGAAACGAAATTATGGTCACTACGTCATTGTCTCAATAAATTATTTAAAAAACTAGTAAATAAATAACGAAAAATTGATGAAAAGACAATTACTGTGTATATAATACAGTTTACGAATTATTTAGATCAAGTCTTGCTTTGGAATTTTAAACGTATGTTCATTTTTTACGCAAAAACGTACGATATTATAGACGAGCTTTGACGTTTGTTTTACATCTGGTGACATTAAATATTTTTTTCCATTTTGTAATTTAAAAAAAAGTTTTTTTTGTTTTTTTGATAGGTGGCGTATAAAACTTAATGATATCAAATTTAATGTTTTTGTAAGTAAAATCTGCCTTCTATTCGGCTAATAAGCCGTCAGTATCTTTGAGATATTTCAATATAGCTCGCAGCAACTTAGCTGACTGAATGAAGGTTCATTTTCGTAAATGCCTGAAGCTATGCAGACTAATTGCAATAAGTCTGAGAAATATTGGGTTGAATATAAACATTAAGCAGTCTAATTTTAGAATTCTTAAAAAAAACGTGCAATTTTCAAATATTTATCTGCTTTTTCTTAAAATTATTTACTGATAATGATTACGTTTCTGTAGCAGCTTGTTGGTCTTCAGTAAATTATAATTTAAATTGTCTTCCCAAGAGGATTAGAGTCGTGTTTATTAAACGCAATACCGGTTTTATAAAACTTCGTTAAATTTCAACAATACAAAAACTGTGTTTTATAAAATGCTGTTAAAATTTCACGGTCAAATTAAACACAACTCAAGCTAACACATTGCTAAACTGAAAATTTGTTATACAATGCTTGGTTACGAGTTAACACTTCTTTTTCTCGTTTGCAAACATAAATTCTAAAAAGACAGATTATTGCTAAAAAGCAGTTTTTATGGTAAAGAATCATTGAAAAATTAACAACTATCGGAGAAGACCCAGTCAATAAATTTAATTAAATTGTCGACGTTTCGCACTTCATCGATAGTGGCGTCATTAGGACCAGAAAACAAAAGTGAGGATAAGCATAGAAACTCGACGTGTAAACAACGCCATAGTCAAAATATATTTTGATTCAACTTTATATTACTGAGCCTAGAAGAAAAAAGTTAAAACGTTTTTGTTCTAAACGGCACTTATTTGAGAAATGGTTGCTAGGCAAAATTAGCCTTATGGTTTTCCAAAACAACATCTTTAGTCAAAGTCAAGCTTACGTTGCTGGTGCGTGCTGGACACTACACAGCAATTGTCACAAAAGCGTTTAAATACTTGTTTACTTATTTTTACTCTTATGTTTACTGTTAATAATAAAACAGCTGTAGTAGCAATTTTAATAATTTAATTTCTTTATATTCACTACATGTCTAAATAAATAGCGACTATGATTTTTTTTTCAAACTATGTGAATGAACACTGTAACACTTTTGGTACATTAAGTCTCAGGTGGTCGGAAATTTGCTCTTGCAAACCGGCTTTGCGCATACAAAAGTTAGGTACCGTTTTAAGTTCTTTAAAATGAGTATAATTGTACTTTATCGCCAACCGTCAATAAATCAATGCATTACCAATACCATAGCGGTTTGTGGAAGTAAACAAAGATTCTATTGTTCTGTACAAATCAAGGATTTTACCTGTCGTAAATATTTATCACTGATTGACATTAAACAGAAATTTTTGGTCGCTGTCACCGCTCCAACAGTAAGAGTTTTGTGGCAAATTATTTATAGACAATAATAGACGAAGAGATTCAATGCGCGTTGCTTGAAATTCAGAAGAATTGTAAAAACGTTCTACTAACGTATTTTTCTGATTTATCAAAATAGTATACTTTTTCTGCAATGTTTTATTCTATGGTGAAAGCAACCCTTTTAGCAAAAAATGATGTTGACATTAGTAAATATAAAATATTTACGGCTTTTTCTAAACAAAAAGGAAGAAATTATATTCTAAACTAGCTGACCCGGCGAACTTCGTACCGCCTAACAGTCAATGAATGTCGTGTTACTTTTTAGCTGAACTAATTTAGGCTTTGATGAACGTAAAACAATGATACAAAATAATATATTTATATAGATAGAAACAAAAAAGTATTTTATTATGATGAATGATAATGAAAACATACATACAGAATGAGAATTAAAATAAAAAAAAATAAAAAATAATAATTAAGTACTTCAAATTCATGTCAGAAAAAAATGATTGAAAACTATGTTGTGCAGATAGGGGAAAAAATAAAACTCGGATTAATTCATTAATAGGATTTTCATTCAAGCACTTTGTGGTAAACGACATTCTTTGTTTTTTGGTCAGGCGCAAGAACAAATAAAGCGGATGGTTTGCCGACACGTGAGCATGCCACGTACAATTGACCATGAGAAAAATATGCATTTTCTAGATTGAGGCCACAAATAGTCAAGGATTGGCCCTGTGATTTGTTGATCGTCATGGCGAAGGCAAGACGAATCGGGAATTGAATTCGTTTAAACTCAAAGGGCATATCCGTTGGGATCATCGGAATCCTTGGAATAAGAACTTCCTCATCTTTAAATTTTCCTTTAAGTATCGACGCGTGCAATTTCTCGCAGATAATTGACTCGCGATATTCCGTTGCCTAACTGCATTACGGCTTTGCTGGGAAAGATTAGATCTTCTAGGACGCGGCATTGTTATTAAAATGTGCACTCGGATAAAACCACCAAATATAATAACAGTGCCTGAACTTTCGAGACGTAGACAATAGCTCAAAGAGTATATAACCACTACGTATGAATAGCTTATCAAAAAAAATCATGGACAACCTATAAAAAAAAATTTACACTTTTGTTAACCTGTAGATTTTTTTTCCTTAATCTTATAACCTTTACTAACTGATTTTTTATTCCCTAACTTCCGTTCCTTTCCGATGATTTTATGTTTTTACTGTAGAATAAATTTTAGGTATTATTTTCGGGAATTAAAAACAAATATAACAGTACCTGAACTTTGTAGACATTTTACAAAAAATAAATTTCTGAACGCACACATGATGTCTTCAGAAAAAAATAAAGTTGTGGCTTAAAAGTCTCAGCAACCAGGCCATAAGCTCCAAAAAAAAAATAGTTGTTACACTATTTGACAGGATTAGACAACAAATGTTTGACATGTAATAAACAAATCAGCATCTATTGAAATGATTAAGTATTCATTACACATATCGAGTTTTTATTGTTTTTAAGATGTATTCTGCTATTCGGGACGGAAACAAGTCCAACAAATCAAAAACCATCGCAATCGGTCCAGCCGTTCTCGAGTTATAAGTGTTGTAACAAACACGACTTTCTTTTATATACATATATAGATAAGTCCAAAACTCTTTCACAAGATTAGATACTTAAATTTTCACTAAATGCGCAGGATCAAGTCTATTTGATGATAAAGGTAATTTTAACAAATTTTTTAAAACGAGTTTTCTAAATAGTACTAGTAGTAGTTCTTTCAGATTTGTGTTGTGTTTGGCATTGTGGGGGCTTTACGTAATGAAGCATTTTTAAAAAGCTATGTTAATAACATAGCACAAAGAAATAATGCAGGTTGTTCACATAACTAAAACAAAGACCAACAGGCCTCGATTATTTGTGATCACTTCAGAGCTTAAAGGAAAAGACAAATTCATAGAATTATTCAATAAATATTTAGCTCTGCGTCTAAAGCAAACACCTCGCGACAGATTTTTCTTAACTTATAGAAGTGGCAAATGCACAGTCTAGCTCGTTGGAATTCATACTTTTAGAAGGGTACCAAGCGAAATGGCTGATTATTTAAATTTATCAGAATTATGACTTTATACGGGACATTGTTTTCATCGAACGTCAGCGACTTTCTTTGCCAACGCAGGCAGCAGTGAGAACAATTTACAACGCCACATAGAGTGGAAAAAGACGATTTTAGGTGAAGATTAAAACATAGTTGATGTTGATACTAATGATAATTCTACTAATTGTTAACATTGACAACAATCCTCAAACATTTTTAATTCAAGGTATTTTGATTTGGAAAATTAATTTTTATAATGCGTCCGACGTTTAATATAACAAAAGATTAATATATTTGTTTTGTGTTTGCTACTCTTTTTATAACTGGTAATTTTCTCAGAACAAAATGTCATAAGTTGAAAAATCTCGGCTGTTACTCGCCTCGCTCGGCTGTTAATCTCAGACTCGTTTGATAAAAATCACTTTACTGACTTGGTACATAAATAAGTGTTACAAGATGTTTTTTATAGGAACAATAAAAAAGAAATTTGCTTATTCGATCTACTCGTTTTGCAGTGATGCATTCACCAACAAACGCTATTTTATTGAGATTTATTTAAATAAATTAAAATTGTTTAACACAAGTAAACAATAATTGATAACCAATAAGCTATTTCATAAAATTTGTAAATAATAATATAATTGTTTTTTTAGAAATATTCCAAATCTAATGTGCGAGACTTTATCTGTTAGTAAAGATACCAGCTTTGTTACCAAAATACATGTTTTGATGTCAAGAATCAAATCCCAATTATATAGTAAAACTTTTATTTACTAATGATCGATTTGAAAAATTTAAACCCAGCAAGAAATGAAATTGCATAAAGTTAAATTGAGAGAAAACCTGTTTTCAGAAGTCCAAAATAAATATTTATGAGTTACGATTTCTAGTTATTTGGTCAAGCAAAAAGAGATTGTTTTCTTTAGCTCAAATATATTGCCGTAGACTGCTTTTGTTCCACAATTATTATTATTATTGATTAGAGCATTGAATGAAAACAACAAATTTTTGGCTAAGTGCCACTTCTGCTTGGAAGCCTCCAGATGTCTGGATGACTTGGCAAAGCTACACGTATTTTGTCAGAGGGCTTATAGTTATTAGTTGTTTTTCGGTTGTATCAAAATGTTTTTAACCAATATAATGTGGAAATGTGCTTTGTTAAAACAAACACTAGCAGTGCTATTGCAGAAATGTTACATTTAGATTTATTTCTGTTAATTATTTAAAAATAACTGTAAGGGGCTTTTTTTTGACAAATTTTGTATAAGAATAATGGTGAAGGCGCCGGGATAATTAAATTCATTTAATTAAATTACCTAGTCTTACAAAGTACAATAATTGTCAGATTGTTTCACCACATTCTTTTTCTGATAATGAATACAACTTAAATACTGCATAAATACAAGATTGACAGACTACATCATTATCAACGATCTACTACAACTCACCCCCTTTGTGGCCGCCGTTAAGAAACCGCCTCGAACGAATTGAACGGATTAGATTAACCATACATAAAACACATTCACACATAATGTACCTGTCAATAATACTTATCAAAGAACTCACCAAGGGGTAGTCCCTGCCAGACAATCTTCCTCCATTCCAGTCTTGTGGAGGGCATCCTCTGCTACGGTGGCTTTGCTGTTTCTATCATATGGACCGGGCTTCATGGACTCTGGCTGGCTTCCCTCTGCTTCTCCATTCTTCAACCTATTTATTATTTTCGGTACCAATGTGAGAAGTCAATAGAGGTCTTCTCACTAGTGCCTGCACCCAGGTAATTAAACCTAGATGGCCATTGGCTACAGTGTTTTCGGCGAGGAGAATAAAAATAAGATTAAAGGAATAATTGAAAGGTATAAGAACAGGAACACTGCAACTTTCCATTGTCACAATAGAGAACCCACCTACAACTCTTTTTAGCGACAAAGTACCAGCCTTGACGGCAGCATCAAACCCGGCTTCAAAAATCTCTCCAATCTTTTTAAGAAGTGTGAGAAGCTAGATCTCAACTGAAAAACAGGAATTATGTTAATCGGCGTCGAGAGCCAAATAATAAATAATAATAGTAGTAGTAAAAACCGGCTCAAGAACAGAACTGGTTCTCTGCTGTAGGTTTTCATTCTTAATCATTTCACATAAACAGCAATAATAAACAATAACAACCGTGTCAATTCTGACAAATATAGTGCATGCTCTTTAATAACAACAAGTATGCCAATAATGACATAGATGTATCTGCATGCACCATAATAATCAATATAAGGTAATAAGATCTTACATGTGCTCTTTCCCAAGATTAGAGCAAGTCGTATCAGTACTAAAACCTAGCTGCCCTGGCCAAAGAAGCCACATTGTTAAAAGAAGGTAGGATTTGTCACCTGGCTAGGTTACTAGAACAGAAATGTTAAGACACCACATTCGCACTTAATTTGCACACAATAACAAGTTATATTCGTTCGAGTGTAAAGATAACTATCACTCTCATTCTCTCGACTTGACTTGACTATGCACGAGTACCGCACTTGACACTCCTACTAGTACTACTCGCTGACCGCTGTCTACTGCCTTTACGGCAATAGTATCATCCCTCAGCTAAGCGCTCTACGCAATCTCCACTCAGCTATCTCTTCATGCAATATTATATTAAAGCCATTTTGACTTGAATAATTTATAATAAATGTATAAAAAGTAAGCTTCACATAACTATTAATGAAAAAAATTAATAAATTATTGTTTTTAATTTATCTTAGTTTAATTAATTCAATAAATAAATTTGTAATAATAATTGGTTGACACAAATATAGAACTTTCTATTTGTATCTCTTTTATAACTACATTGTAAAGAGAGTGGTATAGAAAGTTCCAATACAAAACAATTTTCCAACAAAAATCTTCTCGTTGTAGAGATGAAAATAATTAAAAGTTTGGACAAAACTTGTGCACCAGGACTAAAATCTAGTTGTTTAGTAACAATAATTACATTTTTGTTAGTAACCGTTTCTCTAACAAGTATTACGCTTTTAATGTTACGTTTAATAATTATAAATTTGTTATGATTATGTAAAAATTATGTATTTAAATAAATAATGATTCAGACTGTAATAACTGTGGCAAATATTATGTAGGGCGAACGCGTATATCAGTTCAATCTAGAGACAAAGAGCACTTAGCTGACTTAAAATACGGCAGATTGAACAAATCAAAAATAGCAGAGCGCGCCTTTAATAGCAATCATCAAATTCGTAGCAACAGTTTAAAATTAGTCAAGCATATAAATAATTAGAGATATTTGGATGCCGCTGAACTAATCGAAACTTATAAAAATAAGAGAAATGCTCTTAGGAAAGATAACGATTTTCTTTTCAGCTCCTTAGTAGAGTTATTAAAAAATACCCTAGAAAATTCCATAAACGAGGTGATTTTAGGCAAATAATAATTCACTTTTATGACAAACACTTGGTGGTCGAAAAAACTTTCGAGATTTATTAAACAAACTTTTTGGCAAATGGTAAAACCGTGTGAATAGCTTATTGTGCTAAAAACATCAAATAAAAAAACTTAAAACTTAAAAAAAATCACTGTTAGTAAATAATTTGCACCAATTTCTGGAAACCGTCTATTGAAACTGTCTCGCTTTTATTTTTCTGGCCTTCAGCTCTCTTTCTCTCTCGTACAGTGGCTTTAGTTTTTTTTTGGACGAAGCTGCCTATTCACTTTTAACGCAGATTCAGTTAATTAAAAATAAACAAACAAATTGTCATAGATGCAAAACAAAGTACGAATACAGACATTGCAGTCTTGTTCCATTCATATGAACTATTTTTTAAGCTTTTTTGCAAATTTTCATATTTTAAGTAGAAAATAAAACGTCAAATGAACCGCCGTTATAATGGAAGTTAATCTCGGGCAAAGTACAAAACCTCGAGCCGAGGCCCTCGGATTTGTAACTATTGTCCTCGAAAATAAGCATCTTCATTATGTTCTTGATACTTAAATAACTATTTTAGAACAAAATATGATGTTGCAAAGTTTTAAAAAGTTAAGTTGTCTCGGCGATTTTAAAAAATTATCCAAATAGTTAACACATTAGAATCTATTGCTTCAATATTGTTGAATCTTATTTTTTTAGTTTCGGTTGAGAAATCTTTTGTTTTTGCTTTGGATCGATACTTTGCTGCTTCTTTTAGTATAATAGGCACTTTGCTATCTTTTTAGGCATCTAATATATCTTATTTGAATACATTTATTTATGTTTTTGTTGTTATAATAAAATTTGATACAATTATAACATCCAGAAAAAAATACTTGAATTTGATCGCCAACACGGGAAAAAAGTAAAACACCTGATTGTAAGGATGTAAAGCAATAGGTTTAATTATTTAGTTTAAAATTATTCCGGTCACTTATTATTGTACTTATTGTACACTAGTTTTTAGTATTATTATTTAATTTTAATAATGAAGTTCGGCTGGTTTTTGTACTTTAACAAGTATTCTTTTTGTCAAATCCAAGTCAAGCACTTAGTATGTATGAACTTCTTCTTCTCTCTAGAAAATCTTAATTACGTCGGCGCTTCTAGAAACTCTTTAAAGGTTTTTTTTATTTGTTTATAAAGAACAAGACCGAGCTCATCTTGAAGATTGTAGAGGCGCCGGTCCAGCCGCTTTATGAGCTACGTGTCCTGATGAATCCTTGAGTTGCGCCGATATACCAGCTTACGTTAAACCTTTCTCTGCTCTGAACAATCCGACTCCAAACTTATTTTCTCATTTTGTAGTTTTCCTTTTATCGTTCTTATTCTTGGATCTTATATTGGATTTGATTCTCGATTTACTGCGAGTTCTAACATGCATTTATTCGATATTTATTGGAAATATCATAACATTGATTAAATTGTATGTGAAGTGAAATTTAAACTAGCATCCAAACTCTATCAAATTAAAAAAAGTTTTTTCAAGAGTTTTGAATAATTGTTTTTAAAAAAATGATGTAGGTTGATGAATTTAATCAAATATGTACATATAGAGCTTAAGCTTCATTGAAACCAATCAATATACAGATTAACTTATAAATCATCAGCAGATATTACAACTTTATGATTTATAGTATGTCCAATAACAAGAACAAGCATTCTTTCTACAATTCAGCTACCGGAATAAAATAAAGTAACTATATAATAATGTTTAATTGATTGCTTTGAAATCTTTAACACTATAAACTATTAATACAGTTTTATCACTTATCAAAAAGTTTTTATAATAAATTTTGAAGATTTTTTCGACCATCATGTGGTCATTCTTTAGAATTTGTTCAGTTTTATTCATCAGAAGATGAATAAAACTGAATAAAAAAAATTATGAAAGTGCTTTCGAGATTTAGTAAAAAAACACTTTTTAGCAAATAATGAAACTGTGTCAATAGCATATAATAACGTGTAGAAAATTAATGATGATTATTAAATTCGGAATTCCTAAACTTTTTTCTTGTAAGGTTGAGACCTTTTCAGGTGATAAATATCTATCAATTTACCAATAACATATTTTTTCTTCTACTTTTGAGACTACAGTTATTTTTTCTTAGTTGCTAAGCCACAGGCAGTAGGTCTATAAAATACTGTTTCAATATCTACTATTTTAATTTATGTTACTCAATTTAAATAATAAAGAAAATTACGTTTTTAGCAAAATGTTGTTAACATACTTCAAATAATTCGACCGGCAAGATTTGATTACCTAGAGCAAATTTACTTAGTTTTTATAAAAATCGCACTTTATGCTGATAAGCTAATCATATTTTAATATTTTTACCGTAGAGACTAATCAGAAATTGACTCATCGGAAATTTTTCTAGAATTTATATTTTTCTAGATTTATAGAAACCACCACGTGTAGATTCCATGGAAATCATTGATCCAGATACTATATAGAATCGAATTTACTGGTGTTGCCTTCTTGATTGATTCTTTTATTTCTTACAGAAATGTGATATAAGTTTGTAGCAGTTGAATTTTATTTTTTTTTCTCGTGGTAATCAGGACCCAAAAAAAATTTTCTTTTATTTTTAAATTAATTATTAGTTTATTTGTGTCATTTTATAGTTGAATCTAATTCGTGCGCTATTTTGATATCTGGGAAATTATTAGTTGCCCAGGCTTCGTTTTTTTTGCTAAATTGTCTCTAATCTCCGAGTAGAGACAATTTAGCTGTTTCACTTTTCATGTGAAACTATTTTTTCGAAATCAAAGCACGCATTTATTAGATTATATATAAAAATTTCAATGTAACTCAGTAACTTAACTTAAATTTTAAATGTTATTGTGAATAATTTTTTTATCTTTTAGACATATATTATAATTAAAAATATTTTTTTATTGTTGGTACTATGTATAAATGTATTGATAATAGCTTATAATTAAAGAGACATTATTGTAAAAGACAATAAAGTTTTTCCTAAAAAATATTTTCATTTTTTCAAAAAATTTTTTTTGGAAAAGTTATTTATAAACTTTTTCTTGAAATCGTCTTAGAAACAACATTTTCCTGCTTATTTACGCGCGTCAAAATTAAAATTTCCGGACTAGTACTGTAAAAACTTTACAAGGCGCAAAATAAAAAAGATACTCTAGTAACTATAGTTGCCAACAAAATTGACAAACTTGATTTTTATAAAATTTGTAAAAAAAATTCAAAAACTTGTAAATTTTGTCTTTTTTTACGATTTCCGGAAAAATTAATACAAAACACGTCAGTAAAATCTCTTACTTGACTCGGAGCTTTAAAATTTCAATTTAGCTCCTCTTCAGTAATGGGACATTTTCCTGACTTTTATGTAAATAACTATTGTTCTAACTGTTTACTTTAAACTTATGTTTGTCTAATAATTTTGTACTATAAAATTTTCGGTCAAATTCTGCTCTGTAGTAAACGGCAAATAATGAATCTTTGAAAGATGGCAGAGAATTGCGTTTTTTTTCTGCTACATCTTAATTTAACACACTTTTGCTATTTGCTACCACCAAACTGAAGATAAGCTATGATCGCTATGAAGCTATGACTAAAAAAATATATATTTTACTAAAAGATGTATTAGGTTTTTGATTTCAATTCCAATCTGGCAATTATACTAGTTTCACTAAACTTAAAATAGAAATTTAAAAAATTTGTAAGGCATTAATTATTATTTATATATTGAATAGACAAAAACAAAAAAAACAGTTAGGAACTATTTTTTTCTGTATGATTTTTGCTGTTTATTTAAGCTACTGAGAAATTTTAGTCCAGGTACTAGTAAACACATTTTAAAAGCAGAAAGTATTTTTTATTTTTCAAAATAAAAAATTTATTTACTCACAATAATTATGAATCAAGTCCATTTTCAAGCCTTAGAATAATTATAAATCAAGTACGTTTTAAAACCAGTTGCTTTGTATTTTGATAATTATTCGAATAACTTTAAAACAAAATTAAGAAATCTTAAATCTTAGAGCAGCTAGATAATAGTTAATTTTAGCAAGTTGTAAACAAATTTTAAAAATTAGGAAATCTTTTTAACAAACTAAGTACATACATAACTAATTTGTTATAAAAAATAAATCTTATACAGTATAATAATAGTCCGTCAGCCTGACTATTATTTCAAACACAGCAATTGAAAATGGGTGGAGAAACTAGAAGTGTATTCTTTATATTATTTTAGATTATAAATAATAATTTTTATTTCTCTACTGTACAGAGGATTGATTAATTAATAAATGTAAAAAAATAAAGTTAAATAAAATAAATATTAAAAAAGTTTAATTTGATCTGTCTGGTTTTTTTTTCTCTGTTTGTTCTTTTTTTTATCTTATCTCATTCAATTAGTTTAATCTTTTTATTTCTATCATCATTATCCATTCTACTCTCTTTTTTTTTCTTTTTATTATGTCTTTCCTTGTTACCACACCTTCTTTTACCTCTACGTATTTTATTATTATGTGCTCTTGGGATTTTTTTTCCACTCTTCTACACATATTGCATTTTTCATCCAAAATCTGTTTTCTCTTTTCTCATTCTCACATCTGAATCTTGCAATCATTTTTTTTTCTGTATTACTTTTTCTTTTTAGACTTTAGATAGGTAGTTTTTCTATTACCAGTTTTTTAAATTTTCCGTTATATCTCTCTAGTTTTTTCCTTCCTTTATTGTTTCGGTATGTTTCTATCTCTGTCTCTTATTTTCTATTTACTCATTGCCTCGCTTCTGTTTTTCTCTCAATATCTTTTGCGCTGAACTAATTTTTTTCTGTATTCCTTTCTCTCTTTTCTTATTTTCTTGTCTGTTTTTCTGCTCATTACTTTCCAGCACTCCTTTAGTGTCTTACATTCTCCTATATCTTTCATATTATCTTCAAATTTTACGTCTCTCTTTCCTGTCTCTATTTTTTTTTCACTATATATCCTGGAGTCCCCTTATCCAACCTCAGCATCTATTATATATATATTTTTTATACACTTTTTAATCTCTATTTTTTCTTTCCATGTTCAAATTTCAGCTCTATATAACATTACAGTGTTTTACCAGACTTTCAAACCCTTTTTATCTCTACTTCATACTCTCTTCTCAGCTTTCTCTCTGTCATCCCTCATACTATCGCACACATTTGGTTTTCCTTGTTTTTTTAGTTTTTACATTTGTTTTTTTTTTTTTATTTTTTATTTTATTTTTTTTTTCGGTTTTAAGTCAAATTTATACAACGGTGAACAACAACTTATGTACGGCTACAGTCTTCTGCGATTTTGCAAAAGCTTTTGACTGCGTTAGCCATAACATTCTTCTCAAAAAATTAGAGTTTTACGGTATACGTGGTATTCCCTTAAATTGGGTTGATTCGTTTTTATCTTGCAGACATCAAGCTGTAAAAGTAAATGATACTGTTTCCAACTATAAAAAAATAGAGTTCGGCGTTCCTCAGGGTTCGGTTCTTGGTCCTGTGCTTTTTCTAGTCTTTATTAATGATATTGCAAATCTGAATATCAATGGAAAGCTTTATTTGTTTGCTGACGACACATCCATCACTTGGAGCCATTCCGACATTGGATCTCTTCATCAGGTTATTACTGCCGACCTTACATTAATAAAAAAATGGTGCGACTCTAACCTCCTCAGTTTTAATACTCAAAAAACAGTTTCTATTTATTTTAGAGGTAATTTACAACCAATATTTATACACAACAATGAAATTAAGGCGGTGCAATCAGTTAAATTTTTGGGTCTACGCATTGATAATTTACTGAAATGGGCTACTCATATTGATATGTTGATGAGCAAATTAGCTGCCTCTTGTTACGCCTTAAGATCAATCGCTAGAGAGCTTGATTCTTTAATATCTAGAAAAACTTATTTTGCTCTTTTTGAATCTCATCTTCGATATGGGTTACCTTTCTGGGGTAATTGTACGTCATCCCAATTTCAAACAATTTTTAAAATAGCCGCCTCAACATAACTACGCTACAAGAATAAGAAATTTAAATTCCGATGTCTATTTGCCTTTACCTCACTCAGAACTTACCAAAAACTCTATTATTTATAATGCAAATAAGTTATATAATCATCTTCCCTCTCAGCTTAAATTAAAACCATCATATTCCATGTTTCGGAAATCAGTTAAAATGTATCTACTTGACAAACCGTTTTATTCTGTAAATGACTTTTATCTAAAATGATTTTTAAGATGTAGACAGATCTGGGTAATGCACATTGCACAAACATATTAAATTGATTATATATGGTTATTTATAACTTTGTAAAATTTCTAAATGTAGTTATGTATTAAGGTATGTATATAAATGTGTATATATATATTCATTTTATTTCATTTTATTTTATTTTATTGTGTTTCTTGTTTCTTGTTTTTTTGTTTTTGACTCTATGTAATTTACATGTCGTAAATTCTATGTTTTTCCTTTTGGATTTTATACTTTGTCTACAAAATTCACTGTATAATTTTAAATGACAATAAAGTGCATATTATTAATGTTTGAATTTTTTTGGAGAAACTTGAAGCAGCATATATTTGACAAAAAAACTTCAATAACTTTTAAACTTGAAAATGTATTAAATGACGGTTGTATTTTGTCCGTCAAGCAATCTCTAGTTTTTATAAGTAGAATAATTTTAATTCTATGGTGGAAAATTGTAACTTTGTGTCATTGATCCAACAACATTGCCAACAGTTGAGGACTTGTACTAACTGTAAAATTTAGTGAATGTGTTTTTGGCATAAGAGGCTACCCGTGAATACTAAGTGAATGCGTGTAAACAATATAATAACTTACGTTTTAAAAATCAGATTCCAAAGAGTTAAACCAATATAACCGTCAGTTTTTACAAAAATTTTACACCGCTAAAACGAATAGAAAAATTAGATGCCATATTAGCAGATGCCAGTTCAGCACCTTTGCCATTTTTCCAGTGACTTGAGAGGCTATCGTCTCGTAGCGCATAGGATCAAAATTGATTCTATGCGCTACACTTCTGGTCTAAAATCTTATTGTGATTTATGTGTTCTTTCATCTATTTGTTAATTTTACTTTTTCGTATAGTTTTTTAACAAATTGTTGTCTTTTGGCCAATATTAACTAGAAAAGTGTACAGCAAAGCATATAAAAGCTGTAAATAAAAACCAGTTAAGACGTCGCATTTTTCAAAATATTTGATCGATTAATTCTGTTTTTGTTGTGTGATGAAACGTGTAAGACGGAAAGTGTGGAACATAAAAGATTATTGCACTAAAATCTCTGCAAAAATGCACAAAACACAGTATAAATTAGCTGTAAAAAGCAGAGAACTATAGTGTCAGAAATGAACATTATGAATTTGATAAACTTGAGAAGAGAGACATAGTACATAAACTATTATTAGATTTATCTATGGTTACATATTACATTAAACATAAATGCATTAATTGTTTTTATTTTTTTTTATTTCAAAAAAATAAAATTGTACTTTTAGTATCCGTAGTAGAACTAATTAAATATTCTATAAATGCAGCAAGCTTTGAAATCTAATCTTTTTATCTGTTAGCTTTGATAGTTCAGAATATTGTATACAATGTGCGACCTTTATGTTGTCAGTTGCATATTTTGCAATGTTAAAGTTCCACGTACGTTTTTAAAATTCGCAACATTCTCCGCCTAAAGTAAAACCGTATATCGACAGCATTGTTGTCACTAGGCATAAATCTTTCAAATTTATCTCCAATAAGAGCGGCTTTTGCTATGTAATAAATACAAAGAGACTCGTAAGCCTAATTGAAATACAAAAGCATACGTTCGAATATGTAAAATAGATTGATTGAATATACAAAGTGTTGGGAATTACAACAAGAAGAATGTGTGGAAAGTTAAAATTAAACTTGAATAAAAGCAATGATTTCTAATTCGTCATGTCTTAAATGCTTTTTTAGCTTTAATCTCATTGATTTAGAAAATATTGAATGTCTATAAGTCAATTAAAACTTATAAATGATTTTGTTAGTAAATTTAACGTGCGTCACACAGTAAAATTAATTCATGCCAGGAACAAAGTTTTGAAGAGTGTTTAGTTGAATTAAAATAGATATTATCTGACTATATTAGCAAATCAACCATAATCGACTTTTGAGACATCAGAGACAATGTTTTTGCTAAAAACCATATTGTAAAACTTTATAATTCAAATCATAAGCTTATCAAAATGTTTACTACGTTGAAGACGCACAACTGGGCTCTTAGCAAATACTCAGTTTGTATCAGCAGAGAAGGAGATCCAATAGGCTTAGAAATCAACAGTAAACCAACAAACATATTATTGCTGAATCGGATTCCTGTCAACTGGTTACAACAAAAAATCGTGGCGAGACCAAGCGAATAAAAGCACTAAAATTTTTTTTTTTGTGTCTTGCGTCTGCAAAACACAACTTACAACGTGTCTTAATCGGCCGGCAACGAGCTCTTGCCGGCCTAGGTCGGAAAATGACCACTGGGAATATTATGTCAATAAAATTTTGCGTTGGCATCATTTGCTGTTATTGTCAATTGTCAGACATTTATCAACGACAGCTAACGGTTTGTGTTGTATAATGCATAGCCCCCCACGCCCCTAAGCCGTAAGCCTCACGCCCCATAGACGCCGTGAGTAACAATTCGTTGGTATGCCCTATAAAGGACCCAAGTCCGGGGCTTGCTGACGGACTTTTAAGAGCTATTCTTTTGTTAATCATTCTAGTATGTATAAACCAAATTACCGAACATTGTTCTATTTAGAATAAATTTACCTTTAGAGGTTAGTTTTTTTATAAACAGTCATTGAACTAATTCTATATAGTCTAAAAACATAACCTATAGTCGCATAATATCTTCACTTTTAAAACATGAAATAGTAATAAACAATGGTAATATTACTATTTCACACAGATCCTGTTTATGTGTGCTGGGGTATCGATTTTTTCAGAAAACAACAATATAACTTTTACAGGAGGCTCCTGATCTTTTAAATTAAAAATTAATTAGTGTTCCTAACGTTGCCAGCATGAACCAAATTTTTGTTTCTATAAAAAATGTTAATTTTTTTACGGCGTCATAAAAAAATTTGTGAATTACAGATTGATGTTTTAGCAATATTTAAAAAAAAATTAATTTTTTTTTTGTGTCATTTGAAATAAAAGGTCACAATCTAATTGATGTACCTCGCTCATACAAAATTATTTTATTTTATTAGGTGTTCTCAGGAATAGCACTCTTAGAAATATTTGGTTTTTTTATAAAAAGTCGGTCTGATTTTTTGCGAATTTCAATTGTCTACAGAAATAGATGCGGTATTACAGTCTTTCTGCCAATATTATAATACCAAAAAGTTCAAAAAACAAAAACCAAACCAAACGCCTTGAATCAAGCTAAAAGATTTTGTTTGTCATAGCCTCCTTTTACCTAATTAATTTTTGTGAATCACACGGTATGAGTTGCTGCAATTTTAAGAACAGCTATAATACTGTGGAAACCGGTAGTTTTTTGTTGTTCTGTTTTTTTTTTATACAGTTTAATGTCAATAGCATGTTAATTTATGCATCAATTTTTTTAAGTTTTAAATTTATTTTGCTTTATTGCTTTGACTTTTTGTTTGACCGGCTTTAACCGCTTTTTATTGTTTTACTTATGTCTTCGGTCAAACATTTTTCAACTTCAGTATTGTCTATTTTTCTCAAAATATTAATTTCGGTAAATAATTGTTTTTTGTAGTATTACAATTCTTAACGCTGTTGGTATTCATTTTTTATTACATAAAGGAATTCTTCAATACTACATTTCTTTATATTTGCGTGTTTTTTACGTCTTAAAATCATTTTTACAATGAAAAATTACTTTTAAATCACATTAAAAAAGCAAACTAAGTATATGATAATCAATAGCACTTCTAAACAAGAATGCAGGACAGTGCTCTGGCATAAAAACATAAAAGACTAAAAAAACAGCCTAAAATAGAAAAAAAGTTAGCAAATTGCTTTAAAACATATTTTAAATCTCTAATAACTTAATAACTTTTTTTTATTTAACCAAGTAAGTAACTTTTACACTACCTACATTTTATTAGTTTCATTACTGCTACTAACAGCAAAATCAAAAATATTATAAAAATGTTTTGCTAATTCAACCAAAGAATTAGCTCAGATTTGGGTTTAATATTTTAGTTGGCTACGATAAACTACTCAACTATAACTGCAATTTAGTTGGCTCCTTAATGTTGAAAGTAAGTTTAAAGAAAAAAATATTTTCATATAATATTTTGCTACAGAGTTAAACTGGCCTAAAGCTACACAATGTTTACCACCATACAATTTCTTGTTATCTACGGCCAACTTTGATATTTTTTTTATTTATTTACATTATATTTACAAATATTTTAATTTGTTGAATTTGTATTAAAATTTTTAAATAATTAGATAATCTATTAGATAAGCTATTAAGACCAGGCAGTCTACCGCCGACTTCTATAAGTTAACTATTAGAAACTTCTAATAGAAACCTGCTATAACTTTTTCTCACTTGCGACAAAACACGAATAAAAGTTAATGAGTATTTTAGAGTTTAACGTTTAAAATGATTATAGACTGCAAAAAGCGAGACCCAAATAATTAAAACTTAAAATGTTTCACGCATTTATGAAAATGTTAAGGTATTTCGTAATTACTATAAAGCGTCATTGCGTTTGATAGGAATTTAGATAATTAATTAAAATTTTGATGGTCATGTGTGTTTTTGATTGTAGTCGGTGACATTTTTTGCGTAAATTTTCCGTTTTTTTCATTTTATTGTGTTTGTTGTAGAATCTCATATGCACCCATCACACAAAAACTTAATCAATTATTATGCTTAAATAAATGTTTATATAAACTAATTGAAAAGAGTTTTCAATAACATTTAACGTTTTTTACTCAATTTGCAAAGCTCCCTTTCGTAGATAAAATGAACGAAACAATGTGTCAAAGTTACTTACTAAAGTTGATAGTAGACCCACTAGTCTGTCTTGTAAGAAAATATCTAAAGCAGTTCAAGATACCGCAGTATATTGTTATAAACATAATTTATATACTTAAAATACTGCTACTTTATAACATTATAGTTTAAAATAATTATTTATTTTGGTAAATTTGAATTGAAAAATAAATTGTTGGCATAACTGACAAGTTAACGCTGGGAATAAGTTCTATTTTAATAACGTTCAAAATATATTAATGTCTGTTAAAAAATTTATTTTATAAAACAGAGAATTTACGTTAAGCAGAAAACTTCACTGCTCATTAAAATTTCAAAGCAATTTGTTAAAGCAGCAGTTGGCAGGTTAACTGGTTATAAGTTTAAAAAATATTTGTTTGCAGCAAAACTTTGTCTTTGGAGTATCATAATGTTTCTTAACATAGGTTTGTGACAAATAAGAAAAATCTAGCTGAGCAATATTGTTTAAACAATTACTTAATTACTTCTAATGCATTTATACTACGTAATTTGATTTGTTTTGCTGTTATTAATAATTTTCAGTAAGATACACATGAAAACTTATGTATGTACTTGTATTTACGAAAATTAGAGCAATTTTTTCCAAATCACGTTTGTCTGATTAAATGAAATCAACTGAAATTCATCGTTTGTGGTGTTGCTGTCAAGAACAGAATTGGGTTCGATATTTCGTTACCTCTGCAGTGCTGATCAGAAAATAACTGTCGCCAATTACGTAAGCTTTTCAAAAGCAGTTTCTAGAACTTTTTCACTAACTGCATTATTTTATATTTTTTCAATTACATAATTATGTTAGGAGTTGATAAGTTAAATGTAGAATAATTTACAGAAAAAAGCTTATATATATATATTATTAAACAAACAACAATTAATTACTGAAATTAATATTTTGAGAAAAATAGTCAATACTGAAATGCCCGACTGAAGACATAAGTAAATCTATAAAAACTGTTGTTAAACCTATCTGCGGTTAAAATGCCGGTCAAACAAAAAGTCAAAGCAATAAACGAGAATAAATTTAAAACCTTGAAAACTCGATTCATAAATAATGCTATTGACATTAAACTGTATCAAAAAAAAGCAATACAACAAAAAGCTACCGGTTACAAAGTTTCCACAGTATTACAGTTGTTCTTCTGTCAAAAGAAAAAAACAACAATAAAAAGAAAAAAACACTAAAAAACACAAGAGTGACAAGAAACCGACAGAAAAGAGATTAGTGTAATTGTTAACCATGCTCTTTCAGCAGTAGGAACAAGTAGTTGTAGACATTACTAAGGTTTTTTACATCACTTCTTTTATTCATTGTGTTCTGATGGTTTCGTATTTGAAATCCCTTTTATGACTTTTTTGTTCTACATCTAGTACTTCGGCTTTTGCGTAATTTATTTCGTGCTTTGTACGTGCTAAGCTTGTGTTTTTTAGTGTTTTTTCTTTTTATTGCTGTTTTTTCCTTTTTGCTTTCTTTCTTTTTAGGCTATTTTTATGTCAGATAGTATATATGATTCAGAATTTGCAATTGCTGACTGTAAATTATCTCCTTGCTTATCATAATATATGGAAACAAAAAAAAAACAAAAAAAAAAACAAAAAAATGTTATCTTGTGAATACGTTTAATCATATAAAGTAATTTTAACAAAACAGACCTAAAATTTTGGTACAGCACTGCTTCATTCTTTATGTACATTATAGTATAAAAAATTTTTTTTTTGTGGTTACTGCTACAATTTGCAAGAAATCTCACTATTAGTAATTATAATATCATTTTATTGTGTTTTAAGTAAGTGTTTTCACTGTCTTCTTGATATATATATATATATATATATATATATAGAAAGTAGATATTCGGTCAAAATAAACAAACCTTAGATATATATATATATCAAGTCATTAATTGCAGCAGCGTCAAATCAAAGACATCAGTTGCAGTAGCAGGAAATTTCCTGTTTCTGGTTTTGCTAAGGCTTTTTAAAATACCTATTTCCTGTTTTTTTTTGTCACTCTTCTCACTGTTTTTCTCTAAATTTGTAAGGCTTCAGCCAGCCTCTCTGTGACTTTTATGAACGGTATTGGGGGTCCATAATCTTTTTCTAGAAAAAATATTGTTCTCAAATTTAAAATAAAACTTTGCGCCACCGAAGTCATAGGTTTTTCTCTAAAATCACTACTTTGGAACAAAATAAATAAATATTAAAACTTGTTTACCTCTTCGACATTCTATAGAGATAAAAATTGATCTATTTGAAAAATCTAATTAATTAAATAAAATTTTGTCATAACTTATGTAAATAAATATATTTAAGGGAATAGTTATTTACATAAAGTCAGGAAAATTTCACATTACTGAAGAGGAGCTAAATTGAAATACGAGGCACTTTGTGCCGAGTATTTTAAGGCTCCGAGTCAAGTAAGAGAATTTACTGATGTGTTTTGTATTAAATTTTTCCGGAAATTGTAAAAAAAGACGAAATTTACAAATTTTAGAATTTTTTTTACAAATTCCACAAAAATCAAGTTTGTTAATTTTGTTGGCAACTATAGTTACTAGAGTATCTTTTTTATTTTGCGTCTTGTAAAATTTTTACAGTACTAGTTCGGAAAACTCAATTTTCCTGCGCGTAAATAAGCAGGAAAATGTTGTTTCTAAGACGATTTCCGGAAAATAAATTTGTAGTGTTTAATGTGCTTTAAATTTTTGACTAATTTTCTATAGCAACATAGATTTGCTATAGAAAATTAAGTTTGTAATTTTGCCTTTGGACTTCTTAGATTAGTTTTATATATATTTTAAATTTTCTTACTTTAGTGCGTCTTCAAATGAAATAAAAATTAAGACTTTTTTTTATTTTAACTGAATTTTAATTCGGTTGCATTAAAAAACAATTAAATTTTGGTAGCCTACTTAATTTCTAAAATAAGTTTCGATAAAGCAATAAATTAAAAAAACGACAAATGTTTAATTTTTGAAAAAACATGACAATAAGTCAGGTGGCTTTTATTACAATACTATGCTGGTTGAAAGCAAGCAACAGTGCTTTTCTTAAACAAAAATATTACTATGTAATAAATTAATTAATTGTTGTATTCTACTTCACCGGAATTTATTGCTAAGCAGTAAACACTTTAACACTTGTAATCGTTTAAGTTACTTACTCTGGCAATTTAGTGGTTTTTCGGACTTAAGAAATAGCTTTCCTGGCTATCTTTATAACGTTTTTTCTAACAAATGACAGGTAGCTGTCTCATAGCTTAATTTAAAGTAGGCAGAAAAATCCTTTAAACGCTTCCGTGATCAGAAAGATGCTACACTCAATAACCAATAGATACTACAATAATAATTTTTATTTTGCAACCAACAAAGAATAGAATAGTAAAAAATTACAAAATTTAATGATAATATAAAAAAAAACTATTCATCCAGTATAGAGCTGATATTTACGTAAAATTAACATTTTTTTTTAAACACATGCTTAACATTTTCTGACAGCATTAAAAAGACGTATATTATCAAAAAAACGGCTTTTGGCAAGATTTTTGTTATTTAAACTATCAGAAAAGTAACATTTGCTTGTGTTCTTATGTCATATTCATGCATGTCATATTTTTTCAGAATTAAAAATGATGGTACAATTTAGTTTTGGGTTTTATTATGTTAATATCAATTAGGACTTAAAGACACTCTGCTCGATGTTCAGCCACTTTAGTACTGTCAACGCATCATTATTAGAAGTGTACTTATTACATTCTAAAATCATTCTTATAAGCTTATTTTGCTCGTGCGGCAATTTATGTAAATTCTTTTTCGGCAAGCAATTGCTCTTCATCTGTAGTACTAAAAATGTGACAAAATTAATAGGTTATAAGCAAATCTGCTTGTCTAATGACAAATTAACTAAAAATAGTTTTTTATACAAAAATGTCACAGATAGCATTTAGCATGCGAGTCTCTAACTTTGGAAAATTTTACCTTGGCAAATTTTGCGTCAAAACTTGAACCTGCAGTTTCAAAAAATCTAAAAGATTAAATAACTCAATGTTAATCACTATAGAATAGACAAAGTGTTTATCCTTAATATTTTTTAAGATTTTATTTCTAGGAAGAAGGCGCATTTTTGGATAAATAAATAATGGCTGTGCTTACAAACATAGATGCAGTATAACACAAAGCATAATTATTAAAAATAGGTTTGCCAGATATCAGTGCAATTAGAAAAAAATACTTTTTAGTGCTTTTTTTGAACCGATTTCAAAGGTCTCTAGGTATTTGCTACGCCATCTATTTCTATAAATACAGCAAAGTCTTGTAAAAAAATGTTAACTGTCTATAAAATGATGCAGTGTTAACTCTTTTATTTACCATTGTCAAATGGTTATAAAAAAAAAGAATAAAATGGTAGTTGAAACTTTTTGACAAGTTATAAAGTTTAAAAATTCAAAGAAATATTCGGTGAAATACTTTCTTCCTAAAAAAAGCTGTCTTTATTGCAGCAATAAACCAGCTAAGCGATTTTAACAATTTATTCTTCTAATAGTAGAAATAATTATTTATATGCTACGGTTTAAAAAACTAGCAAGAGGAAGGAGTGGTAGTAGGTAGAAAGAAAGAGTAGATGCTAGCGTATACAGATGACATAGTGATGGTAGCGAGAGAGAAAAATGGGACGAAAGAAGATGATTAAAAGCCCAGAAAGATACATGTATAAAAAAAATGCAAAGTGAATAAATGTAAAAAAAAATAATAGAAAGTAAGAAAAAAAGTGGGAAATAAATAAAAAAAGAAATAGAGCAAGTTAAACAATGAAAGTATTTTGAATATATATTTGAAGAAAGAAACATAAATGTGAAGCGCAGGTGAGCGCAGGTGAAAGAATTAGTAAAAAGAGGAACCAAGCTTGTGCAATAGTGTAGGGAATAGTAGAGAAAAATTTAAAAAAGAGTATAAAATATGAACGACATTGTTTGAAAGTCTAGTAAAAAATGTAATGTTGTAGAGTACATAAATTGGGGCTGGAAAGAAAGAGTAGATATAGAAAAAGTGTAACAGAAATATATGAAATAGATTTTAAGATTGAGCAAAAAGACTTTAGGGTATATAGTGACAGAGAAAGGAAAAACAATAAACCTAAAAATGAAAGCATTACAGTTTGAGCACAAAATAAGAAAACAATAAGGGTGTGAAATATTGAAAGAGAACTGGAAACTAGTAAGTAGAAAATCAATAAGAGGGATAAAAAAAGAGAAGCGAAATAATAGATACATCGTAAAATGGAAGATAGAGACAAGCAAGGAAAGAAAGATAAAATAAATAAAAACATGTAAAATAAAAAGTAGACTAGTATAATCACAGAAAAGTTGCTTAGATTTTTGAAACGAAAAAATGAGAGAAAGAGATGATAGTAAGATTTAGGTGTGGAAGCGAAGAATGAAAAAATATATTTCAAATATAGGAAAATGAAAAAAAATGTAGGATGTGCGGATGACATATATGTATATATAAGTGAACACATGATAAATAAATGAAAAATGCAAACTTGAGGAAAAGAACATAATGAAAGGAAAAAGAAGGAATATAATAGATAAAACTAATAATAAGAAAGAGCACAAGATTTAACAAGACAGGGAATAAAAAAGAGTGAGTGAAGGAAAAAACATGAAATAAAAAAAAAATCCAAAGATGAAAAAAAAACAATTCAATTTGATCTATCTTAAACAAAATAACTTAATTAGTTGCGATTGTTAACACTAAAGGTGAAGCAATAAACATTATTATTATAAATTGCAGCAATAAACTGGCTAAACGATTTTAACGACTTTTTTTTCTAATAGTGGAAAAAAATATCTATATGCTACGGTTTTGATGGTGGTTCCAGCCCTCTTACTCGATTTTGTCATCTTTTAAAAAATTATTCAATTAGTCAACAATTCTCATAGTCACAATAATGTCTCATTGGCGTTTTATGCACATAAAACAGTTATATATAATAAAGCGTAATAATGCTCTTTTATAGAAAACCTTTTTGTGCATTTTACTAGCAATTTCATAAAACAACGATTTTATAAAAACATAGTGTTTATTCACAAAAAAAGTACAATTTTTGCAATATAGTGTTCTTTTAACGTAAGTATGCAAAAAAAATTATTATGTTTATCAGTTTTTTCTACATGACAAATGCAATAATCTAAACATTTTGTTTGTTGTTTTCTTTTAATTACTTTTAGAGCTTACTAAAAGCTGTGTTTTGTATATGTAAGCAAATGAGCCAATAGTTTTTAGTTTAAAAAAGCGTTGGTAATATTTTATATATCTTTCATTGACACATTGCAGCAATCGAATTTCAAATGTTACAAAACACCTACCTGTCAAACTCAAAAGTATAAACGTTATTTACTTCTAAGTTTTGCGTTTTTTTTAAATAAATTACTATAGTTTCACATTAGTATAAAAAACTGATTATTATTAAGCGTATTTACGTAATATATGCCGAAAAAGTAAATGTTGATAGCTTGGAAATATTTGTTGCTTCCTTGCAGAATATTTGAACGTTGAGCTTTATAAGATTCCAAATAATCCGATCAAGCAATTAAAATAAGTCTTGTTTTTGATTTTAACAGATACAAGTTTGGTGACATTTGAATTTTGATGGTTTCAATGTTTCGGTCAAAGATATTCAAAATATCTCCAACACTTTTTCTAATCTAAAAACTATTTGCTTGCGTGTTGATTAATTATGACATTTTTAAGCGACAATATTTCTTCTTTTACGCTGCTCCACAGAGTTCTGGATACTCGATTTGGCATCAACCACATTATACTAAAATTTATTTAATGTTTTTTTGCAATTGTAAAAGTTATGAAAAACATATTTTCTTTCAAGTTTTATGGTTTTCTATTACCAGGGTTTAAATCCTTTAAATAAACAGTAAAAATAGCTAAAGAACGTTCCATAGTTTTTAACATTGTGGCCATATTCGTTAAGTAATCAAATACTACAGTGTGCAAACAGTGATCTGTTTAATGCAAATTTTCCTTGTTTGAAAAGTTGAATCTTTCAGAAGTCGCCTTTTACGATATCCTGTACGCGACAGTCATGTTTGCCCTTAATCAGCAAATTTGTATGCAAATGTTTATCGGCAAGTTAGATTAAAAGAAAACAAGGTGTGCTCTGCTACTGCTCGCATCACGTGTTCTGTTAGAGGAAATTGGATTCTTTATGTCTAGATATCCTAGAACGCAAAATATTTTTTCCTGCAAGCAAAACTTACCTTCCTAGCTTGTTTTATTTATAGTACCTTAGAGAAAAGCCGAGCGAAATTATTGAGGCCATCGCAATTTATCAAGCTTTGCATCCTATTACCTTTGAAAAGAGCCTATCTCTGTGTGCAAATAAGGTTCAAAGATTTTTTATAACAATATTTACTGTTATCCGATGCACCTGAAAGTTCTAACACGCTATAAAATGCTTGTTAAATTTATTATCGTCTCCTTCCGATGCTCTGTGCGGTGGTTTAGCCCATTCGAATGGGAAACAGCCGTAAATTTTTTATTTTCAAAGACCATCAAATTGATTTTGGAAAAGTGTTTCGCGTGGTAGTGTTATTGCGTTTTGCACACTTTGGGAAATTAAAATGGGAATCGAATCCTTCAAAATGTCACCGAAAAACGATTTCCGGAAAAATTCGACTTCTTGAAAGGGCATTGTGGAAAACGGTCGTTTTATGTCACCAAGTCACAACTCAGAAAAGGAAAGACGTAAATCGAGCTATTGTTTGGTTTAGCTTTTTGTCATTTTTTTTAGAACACAAAATACATATATAAAAAACTTTTCATGTTTTTAGAACTTTCCGTCCAATAGATGAATGTGGCGGTTTGTTTGTTAAGAACTTTTTTCTAATTTATTAGCAAGCAAGAACATAAAACTGTAACGCAATACAATGCTTTTGTTAAATTGACTTGAACTACGTTTTACTGACAGAAAAAAAATATTTATATAAAAATCAATGCATGTATTTTCCAAATATATTCAATCCTAATAGCTTCATGTTTTTTTTGTAAACATCTAATAGAGTAATTTAATATTAATTTTAATTTTGTTACTCACGAACAAGAATTTTATATTAAACCAATAGATATAACAGTTTGTTTTCAGCTTTAGAGTTGGGCTGTTAACGTAAAAACCCACATTTTCCATGTCAAGTAAAGTGGGTCTTCCAATCTTTGCCGCTAAATAATAATAATTTCAAAAATTAACCAAGCCAAATAGTCACTTCGATGATAATCTTTTTTGATAATTTTCTTGCTTCATTGTGTTAATAAATACTGCACAGATGATAAATTATTTTTTATTAATTTGACACACCTTTTTTAGTTATAGTTGTTCAAATGTTGTAATTGAAGAATACCATATATATTACAGAGAACTATTATTCCTAAACAGTATTAACCATCAATGAGTGTGCTTTCAGCTTTATGACTCTAATTTGTGAATCTGATTGATGCAATTCTCAACACATCCGTGACAAATGATCAAATAGCATCGGTAAAATTACATTTTTCATTGTTTTATTTTTAGGTCGGGTATGTTAGATTGGCTGTTGCAAATTGTTAATTAATTTTGCAGAGCTAGGTTTTGACGGTGCTCAAATTAAAACGTTAAAAGCATTGAGTTATTCATCATTATTAAAATTTGTAAAAAATACTACGTTATTAATACAGGTCTTTTTTTATTTCGAAAAAGTAAATAAACGAATTATTCTCTATATTTTACTAGAATTAACTATTTTATTAGGATACGAGTAAAGTTTGCAAAAGAAGAATTGGAAAGCTACTTATCTTTCATACGTAACTTTCCAACCTAACATAGTTTATTGTAACGTAAAAGCTGTACAGTTTATTTATTTAATTTACTTACACACTTATTTATTTATATACTAATACTAGCTGACCCGGCGAACTTTGTACCGCCTAACAGTTAATGAATGTCGTGTTACTTTTTAGCTGAACTAATTTAGGCTTTGATGAACGTAAAACAGTGATACAAAATAATATATTTATATAGATAGAAACAAAAAAGTATTTTATTATGATGAATGATGATGAAAACATACATACAGAATGAGAATAAAAATAAAAAAAATTAAAAAATAATAATTAAGTACTTCAAACTCATGTCATAAAAACTATGTTGTGCAGATTGAGAAAAAAAAATAAAACTCAGATTAATTCATTAATAGAATTTTCATTCAAGCACTTTGCGGTAAACGACATTCTTTGTTTTTTGGTCAGGCGCAAGAACAAATAAAGCGGATGGTTTGCCGACACGTGAGCATGCCACGTACAATTGACCATGAAAAAAACATGCATTTTCTAGATTGAGGCCACTAATAGTCAAGGATTGGTTCTGTGATTTGTTGATCGTCATGGCGAAGGCAAGACGAATCGGGAATTGAATTCGTTTAAACTCAAAGGGCATATCCCTTGGGATTATCGAAATCCTTGGAATAAGAACTTCCTCATCTTTAAATTTTTCTTTAAGTATCGACGCGTGCAATTTCTCGCAGATAATTGACTCGCGATATTTCGTTGCCTAATTGCATTACGGCTTCGCTGGGAAAGCTTAGATCTTCTAGGACGCGGCATTGCTATTAAAATGTGCACTCGCATAAAACCTCCAAATATAATAACAGTGCCTGAACTTTCGAGACATAGACAATAGCTCAAAGAGTATATAACCACTACGTATGAATAGCTTATCAAGAAAAATCATAGACAACCTATAAAAAGACATTTACACTTTTGTTAACCTGTAGATTTTTTTTCCTTATTCTTATAACCTTTACCAACTGATTTTTTATTCCCTAAATTCCGTTCCTTTCCGATGATTTTATGTTTTTACTGTAGAATAAATCTTAGGTATTATTTTCGGGAATTAAAAACAAATATAACAATACCTGAACTTTGTAGACATTTTACAAAAAATAAATTTCTGAACGCACACATGATGTCTTCAGAAAAAAATAAAGTAGTGGCTTAAAGGTCTCAGCAACCAGGTCATAAACTCCAAAAAAAAAATAGTTGTTACACTATTTGACAGGATTGGACAACAAATGTTTGACATGTAATAAACAAATCAGCATCTATTGAAATGATTAAGTATTCATTACACATATCGAGTTTTCATCGTTTTTAAGATGTATTCTGCTATTCGGGACGGAAACAAATCCAACAAATCAAGAACCATGGCAATCGGTCCAGCCGTTATCGAGTTATAAGTGTTGTAACAAACACGAGTTTCTTTTATATATAGAGATTATTATTACACTAATTTACATAAAATTTGTTAAAACACTTTGTTCATTTAATTTATGTCGGTACATTCGTGCTGCTTACTCGATTGGATGTGAACTCCACTGAACTTGAACTGACTCTCACTCTCGCTATATCGTTTGACACTGTCAGTCTAGAACCAACTGGACAATCGTTTCGAATCTACGATTTCATTACATTATAATAATAAAAAAGATTATATTAAGTTTATTCTTGTCAATAAACAGTTTTAATGTTGGCAACGTCATTAAAAAATTAATGTCAAGACCGTGAATTTTTGACACTGGCAATTGTTTATAATAAAAAACAATCTATAAGTACTGACTTATTATTTATATTTATTCTATTTTAGCCAATAGTCTGTATGCGCCCCCAAATGCGGGCATAAATTGGTTTTTATCGCACAGATCTGTCAAAAATCTGCCAAGCAACGGTTTGTTTAATTATTCAAACAATAGTATCAAACATTTATTAAAAAAAATTATACAATATTAAATTATAGTAAAATATTAATTATTATAATATTCTAAATGTTAGTCAATCAACTAAAATTTCATCACGAGCTTTTTGTTGCAAATGTTGCCCATACTTTTTGCTTTCTGCTTCAAAAACGTTCATTTTGAAAAATAAATTGTTTTTTAAACAGTCGCAGTAACCTTAACGTTATTAAAATAGCTAACTCGTTAGTTTTTAATTCATTGGACATGTTTTTCTAAAAATTACAATGTAGTACAAGTATACTCTTACATGGAAAACATTTTTTAAAAAACATGTTTTATTAGAAAATAATTTTATTCAAAATAACATAGCCCTGAAACAAATGCCAAACACGTGATAATAAAATATTTTTTTAAAACAATTACAAAATATGTGATAATTATATCAAAAATTTTATCACAGTCCAACTAATATGGCTTTGCAAAATTTTTGTTTGGTTAGCTTGTCGTCTATTCGTAGTTATTTAATTTGGTATTAATTATAGATTAATTTTTTTTCCTAAAACTTTAAAAACTTTTTAAGATGAGAATAAAGTGTAATAAAATAGTTTTTTTTTTAAATTAATTTAATGGATAACTGCAAGCTACAGAATGACTTACATTTATTATATTTTCAAATGCAATGTTTCTAAACATATGCTTGAAATATTGAAAAAACTAATTGATATTTCTACGTTATTAATTTGTTGTACAATTTTATAATTTTAAATTGCCAAAACTGTTCCAGTGTACAAAAGTTGCCACGTTACTCACCATGACGCTATCCTCAATAGAAAAAAGATGTTCTGTTTAATGGCAAGCATTATCAAAATCATATAAAATATTAACCGTTTTTTAAAGATACAATTTGATCAAAAAAATTTCATAATATAATTTTTTGAACTGATTTGATTTTACTTGTTGCCATGTATAATCATATTATTTCAATTGATTATTGGCTCTATTGTAATTTATTAATAAAATATTAATAGAAAAAATAATTTGATGTGTCTTTTTTTTCTAAATAGTTGACTTAATTACAGTTGTAAAAATGCCAAAAAAAACTTTATAAATAAATCAAAGTTTTGTTTTAGGCTTTTATACTGATAATATGATGAAATATTTAATTATAAAATATTTTTTTATTTACTAGCTTATATTATTATTTTATAAAGAAACTCAATTAAACAGTCTATACCGTATTGAATGTTTGCAAAGAAAAATACAAAAAATACAATTTAGTTTAAATTCTGACTATTATTCTACAGCTAAAATTTATATTATTAAAAAAATACCTTTTACCGCTTTTCTTAAGATACATTTAAAATTGTATGTTTTTGCCAAGAAACCCGCACTCTGTCGATGGTTTATTGAACTACTGTCACCTGATGTTATGATAGGAGAAGCTTGTTTTCCAAATGTTTGACGTGCGGTTAGATTATCTACTGTTCACTTACTTTGGAGTTGATTGCTGGATTATTGAGTTGATTATGGTAGTTCAACTGCATCTCAAACATTTAAGTTTACCTTATTTTGCAAATAATGATTCTACAAATTTATTAAAATTATTGTCCAAAGTATTAAAATGTTTAAAGGTGTTAAAGACAAAAAGGTGACAAAAATAACGCTGTTTAAAAGCTTAGTAAGAAAAATTGATGTATTTCCCATCTAATTTTTCTGTAAAACCGTATAAAATACATTGCTTTTGCACTTTTTTATTTCACAGTAACTTCAATAATTTATATATGATTATAGAACCAAATCCTACTTTGACAAAGAAAAAGTAAAACTCATTTCAAGTTAAGTCATCTGTAAAAAATTTTTTCTACACATTATTGTCAAAACATGTATTTTATCCTATTAAGAAACAGTACATAAAAAATATAAATATACCTACATAGGTAAAAAATAAATATGATGCAATATAATAAATAGTAAATGATAAACACAAAATCCAATAGCATCCTTTTTTAAAAAAAAATGTACATTTTTAAGTACACCAATAAATGTTAATAATTGTTAGAGAAAAAATCAAATATTATTAATTATTTTTTTTATTGGCTCGGCTAAAAAGTTAATGTTAATGAATCGCAGCTAGAAACAGCATAGACGTCTTCATTTGTAATTTTGCTTAGTGACATGGCTAGAGTTTGTCCCTGGGGTTCAAAGTTTCTGCCACTTAAGTTTTATTTATTAAAGATTTGAAGTAACTTGATCAATTTGATTTTCTTCGACAAATAATTAAAGAAGAGCAATTTCTGACTGAAAAATATAAATTGTGGATGATTTGAGCTAAATTTGCTGTTGCAGTTTTAGTAAAGTCACAAAGGTTTATTAAAATACATGTTATTGTTCAATTTTTTACAATTAGTGAGCTTGTTTGAATTTATGACGCCTTCAATATGAGGAAATTGATTGATGTAATTATTGCTATGCACATTTGCGTCAGTTGATTGCAACAGAATTGATAAATAATAAACACAAAAATAAAATACTTTTTTTATCATAAAAACTGGTTAATTAAAAATTTGGGAGAATTAACAGATATGTTTTAGTATGTAGTAGAGCTTAAGCAAAACGACAAGTTAATGTATAAAAAAGACTAGGTATAAGCTTTTATTGTGGATCAACTTATATACCGTAACGTGAAAGTGGTACAGTTTATTTATATAACTTATTTACACTCTTATTTATTTATATACTAATTTTACACTAATTTATATAAACTTTTTTAAAACACTTTGTACATTCAATTTATGTCGATACACTCATGTCGCTCACTCGATTAGATCTCCCTTTTGAACTTCAACGAACTTCCACTCTTGCTTGCTGCTTGCTTATATCGCATCTGGTACCAACAGTCTGGAACCCACTGGTCAACCGTCTTGAACCTTCGATCCTTTTCGAATCTTTCCAATACATTGTATTCAATTACATAAAGCAATATTGTCAACTGTGCATTCAACAGTATAGTCAATAACTATTGTTCACCATATTTAACATAACGGTAAACATTTATTATCCGACTTTATAACGCAATTAAAAAATCTAGTTTCCATAGACTACCTAAGTGATGACGTATAAGGAGGAGTTTAAACGTTTATAAATGCAAAAGTTAGGTTATCTTTTGGATACCTTAGAACTGTTAATAGCAAAATTTTTGTGATAGTGTATCAAAAACAAGTTCTAAAGCCTTAACGAATGTTAAACCTTGTGTACAACTGTCACTTCCTTCACCGGTTTTTACAACTAGGTTGTCTTTTTTATTTAAAAAAATCAGTCTTCCACTCTGTAGGCTGTGACTTCAGGTTTAGGTAGTTTTTTGCAACAATATTCGACTGACATTGGAAGGTGTTCTTTGTGAATAAATTTTTAAAAATTACTCATGCAGATTAGATGATCACTTGTGTTAAACTGACTACAGAGAAAAGGCGCTGTCTTGAAATTGTAAAGCGTCTAACATTTTTTGCCGAAATAAATAATTTGTTTATAATAAATTTTGAATAATAAAACAGTGTTTTCTAAAAACAAGTATTTTAATAGAAGCCATATTTGAAGCCAAAAACAGAATAATTGTAGAAACATGTTGAAGGTACATTGTCCAATACAGCAGCATTTCATGTTATTTTTCACTTGACATATGTTTTTAATTTGACACTTTTCTATGGCAACCTTAATAGTACCTGCCGTTTAGAAGTTATAAGAATTGAGAAAATTTTTACACAACCTATCTAGCAGTTTATTGACAAAATATTTAGTACATAATTGTAAAAAAACAATACACAACAATTAGCTAAGAAAATGTTTAAGACCTAATTAGCAATTACTAAAAAAAATTATATAAAGAGTCCTTATAGCTTTCTGACGTCCAGCATCAAACGTATTTTTCAATTTTGCCAAGAAAAATAATAATTATCATATTTATTCATTGGTTATGTATAAATACATTTGGGTAAGTCAAAGCTTTTTGTATTATACATTTAATACATTTTTGCACTCATCGCTCAAAGATTGGTATTTTCCGATCCTTCCCAATGCAATGAAAAAGGATTTTTCTGCACCGCAGTGTTTTTTACTTTGCTGCAGAAGCTGAAGGTTAATTTTTATAACACGTTTTTTTTATTTCAATAAAACATATTTTACGTATTAGTGCCGATTTTGCAAGCTGAGTGTGCGGTAAGCAGACGAAGAGTAAGCGATTCAGCACGAATTGATAAATTTTGCTTACGCACGAGGTACGTATGTTATTTTTTGCACGGAATTAAAATATATATATAAATTTCATTTATTTACATTTGAACTACTCGATTGGGCTAGAAAATTTAAGTAGGTAAACTGTAGGCATAAGTGCGCTTACGCTAGACAGCAATAGAAGTAGGTATATTTAGGAGCTGTGGTAGATTAAATAAGCGCTTTTTAAATGACAGTTCTGTCACGGCTATTATTAAATTTAAGATTTTTAAGTGTTTATAAGCAAATTTTACAATAATAGATCAAGTAGTTTGCTTCTCACAAACTAAACTTTATCTCGATTTAAGTGACTTTGCAGACTGTCTCAAGCATCCAGTTTTTTTAGTCGGTTTTTTGCACACTTGTTTCTGAAATCAAAGACTACTATGTCGGTAGACATTTGAATTTAAACGTTTTACAGGTAGGGAGTGCAAAAATAAATAATTTGGCCTCCTGGCATGTAAACGTCAAATGGCATCTTTGGAAACATCAAATTTACAGTTGCTTCTATTCTATCACTCGCCGTGTGTAAAAATTGGCCAAATAGTCTACTTTTCAGGTAGATTTTGGCAGATTGATTTGGGGTCGTTTGGCGCTTTCCACCTTACAGAACTGCGACCAATTTTGATCTATTGTTCTAGAACCCTACTTTATTTTCCCTAGAAATTCTAGGCTTGTTTTGACTTCGGCAGGCGTTTAGTCTCGCACTGTACAGAGTCTACAGTTCTCACCGGGGACCGGGTTTTGAACCGGGGACGACCTCTCGATCTGCAGTCGAATGCTCTACCACTGAGCTATATATCCCCTTATATATTACTTTTCAGGTAAGTTTATAATTTAAAATTTTTTTACACATTAAAAATATACCTATTGAATTACCAGATACATATCTTTTTTGTTGTTGAACAGTAAAAAATAGTATGATTTTGAATATTTTGGGTGCTATTACAGATCACTGCAAAATCGGTAGTAATAATGACTTGGATTGACGTTTAACATTTCGGACTTTGTTTGACATATAAATTATCATTATATAATGTAAACTTTCAATCAAAACGAAAAAGGCGTTGTTGGATTAAACGTATCCTTGTAGTAATCTAATCTTTTATTTTTTCTAATTCAATTTTAGATTAAGAATTTAATAGAGTAGTATTAAATTCTATAAAAGAATAATAAAAATAAACTCAATACAGAAGAAGTGCTCCAAATTTATTTGGCGCTGTAAAATGCAACCTAACTGTGGACTTAAGAAATAATCTTTAACACTTTGGGCACGCCGCTCAATTGTGTACTATTTCTTTTAAATTCCCTAAGTCTTTTTTACAAAATACTAAAAAAATTAAAATAAAAAGAGATTCATACTCTTGCGGTAATTTTAAACCAACTTGTATAAAATAATGAATAAAAAAAAAAATTACACATTTATAAAATTAAACATTGTTCTTATTGATGTTTTTAATTTATGTGTTATTTTTTTACACATTGTGTACGATGTATTAATAGTTATTTACATTTGCGTGCGGTAAGCAGTAAGGAAACATTCTGTTGCTCGCAAACGACAAACTGTGCACACTGAACGCGCACAGGAGAGTATTTAGAAAGATGGAAAAATCTTAACCAGGGAACCATTCTCAAGTTTGGTTGCAGTAAGATGGAGACATAACGCACACTGCGAGGCACACAATGACTTTTTTACAAACGATTTTAATTAGGTAGTTTCCGCGTTGACCGGATTTAGCCGCTCTTGACTTTTTTTTTAATTATTAGAAAGGAAAGGTCTATAAGAATAAGCTTAGAACTAGCCAGCATTATAAAACAATAAACGAGACGAAATAAATAACATATAACTTGATGTTTTGCAAAAAGTTATGGAGAATGTTTTGGAAAGAGCACGAATATGTGAAGCAGAATGGCCAAGACTTGCTAGATATAATTAAATTAGAGATATTATCCTTTAAGATACTGTATTTAAAAAAAAAATTGTGTCATAATAAGTAGTGATAATGAACTCACACTCTATTTGATTTTGAGACACTTTGTATAGGCTACCTAATCATAATTAGAAGTAAATGCTAAAACTTAAAATTAATATCTTTTATTAGAAGAGAACATAAGTGAGTAAGAAGCCTTCTATATAGTTTTTTTCGGTTTTTGTTCTTACTTTTTGAGTGAAATTTCGTTAAACCGAAGACTTACATCGTAGAGATGAAATTTTGATAATTTTTCTAACCATTACAAATTTTATTTTGTATTTGTAACAGTTTATAATTGAATAAGAAAAAACGTAAACCAATATTTATTTGAAATGTGTCTCTTTTTGCATGTTAAAAACCTGTTTTTTCTAATTATTGAATGAATGTAAAGCAACGGATGCTGGTAGCAAATTTTAATGCAAATTTATTGTAATTTTATCTTAAAATTTCTTAATAATTACGTGCTGTATCTCTTTCAAAGCCAATCCAGACGTTGTCGGGTGTAATTAGTCTACAAAAAGATTTTTAATAAGTTTTACATAAATGTAAAGTATTTTTTTGTGAATCAATTAATGCTAATTTCAGTTGTGCTAATTACATTATCAGCAGCATTAATCATTCTTAAAAGTTAATTTTTCATTTCCTTAGGAAAAACTTTTCTTCTGTGAGTTCTCGGAATATCATCGAAAAAAATCTTTCAGTGATGCGACTGAGCATTCATTGAATTGCAAATTTCTGAGCCTTATCGGGATATGTAGAAATATATATCTTTGGTGGATGAAAAGGGCGAGTTGTATTTGTCGCATACTAGATGTCGATTTGCGTTTGAGAAAAAAGTAATTTATTTAAAAATTAAATGGCTTTTACTATCACAACCCAAGATGTCAAAGAATAGTCTTCTTAAATAAATTATTTATGTAAAACTCTATTGAAAGAGCGACCCACAGACTCCGAAACGCTAAATTGCGTTTTGTAGCCACATTCCATTCATACAAGTTTGAAATGTTCCCGTTATCGCAAACTTTTAATAAAAAAAACTTTGATAAAGCTTAATATCGAACGTCTGAACTTTCATGAACTCAATCCATTCAATAATTTATATTTCTGGACCAAACGGTTTCCGGAAAACAAAGATTAGCAAAAAGCTATTTTAAATGTTGCTTTTTACGGGCTGTTCGTGACCTGCTAAATTTTCAATCTTTTTATTCCGAATAAAAAATATCTTTGCAAGTTTTTACAAGTAAAATCGAGCTTTCAGAAAACTTTTGAAAAAACGTCTGCTTTTATAGAAAGTGGTAACGCACTTTGAAAAATTTAATATACACGCGAGAGTGGCATAAATTTTACTAAATGCGGTTTTATTTTTAAGTACCTCTGGTTTTGATGATTACGAGTTTGTTCAAATTTTATCGATGTTTCAATGTTCTGGCGTTAATGTTGGTTTCGTGTTGGCCAATTTGAATGGCACTTGAAAAGAAATATAAAAGATGGCTGAGTTTTGAAACAAACGGGTTTGGTAAATGTCCAAGTCTTCAAATATCCATTACTTATTTTTATATAAAATAATGTACAAGAAAAAAACAAATTAATTCTATCCGAAAACACGAATCGTGAGACAAAATTTGAAATAGAGTTATTAGATATTATGAATAATGTACTTTGATACCCTAAACAAAGTGCTATTAAAATTAAAACGTTTGTAACAATAGCAGTTAAACAATATGAAAATTACGAGTTAATTCTAATATGTTCAATTCAACAATATAAAGCTATTTATTATTCATAATCACAGAAAAAAAAACAAAAACCACTACTAATAATTGTCAAAAGAAAAAAAAGCATTGTGGCTTAATCTCAAATCTCAGTCACTGCTGCATTTAAAATTTTTGATATTAAAATGCTTATAATTAATTTTTCCGGAAATCGTCTTGGAAACAACATTTTCGGCTGCGATTCTACGGCAAAAAGTGTAACTTTCATGCACTGGTAGAGCTGCAAGCAGAAAGTGTATCTTTCATGCATTGGTAGAGCTGCACTTTCTGCCGTGGAATCGCAGACGAAACCACGTACGTTCGACTGGAGTAGCGGGAAAACTAGTATACACTACACGGGCAAAAATTTGAGAGCCCTGAACTGCGCGCCATGACATTATGGCGCGCAGTGCAGGAATCTCAACTTTCTGCCCTTGTGTAATATACTATTTCCTGCTTGTTTACGCGCAGGAAAATTGAGTTTTCCGGACTAGTACTGTAAAAACTTTACAAGACGCAAAATAAAAAAGATACTCTAGTAACTATAGTTGTCAACAAAATTGACAAACTTGATTTTTGTGGAATTTGTAAAAAAAATTCTAAAATTTGTAAATTTTGTCTTTTTTACGATTTTCGGAAAAATTTATTACAAAACACGTCAGTAAAATCTCTTACTTGACTCGGAGCTTTAAAATACTCGGCACAAAGTGCCTCGTATTTCAATTTAGCTTCTCTTCAGTAATGTGAAATTTTCCTGACTTTTATGTAAATAACTATTCACTGTAAATTCTGAAAAGATTATCTTTTTTTACAATTGGTACAGAAAGTAGACATTTGCGCTCGCATTTGACAATGCAAATGCAAATATTCTGACAATAAGTACTTTAAGGCTTACGCGCAACAAAATTTCTAAAACAATTGCTAACCAATCAATCAAGTATACTGTATTACAACAAGTAAACAAATTTTTGATTAAACACAAACATTTTGAATTTATAAAAATGTAACGTTTTTATGTTGCGCACTTGATAGAAAAAATTTTGTGTTTAACGCAAGCGCAAAATTTTTTGCCGATTTTGAGAGATTACTGCTTTTTTTTTATTGCGCGGCAAAACTTTCTTTCAATCGACAATATATCAATTTGAGCTCTTAAGAAAAAAGAATTTTAAAAATATCCTAAAGTTTACTCTGATTTATATTTAAGTTAGATCTTTAATGTGTCGACATTTATCTGTTAAAAGCTCTTTTTTTCAAGTTTGTGAAATTGTGTTGCAACATGATAGTTCTAAAAGACTAATGGCAGATAATCATTACAACAATTTTTGACACAAATGTGAAAACTGGAAAACAAAATGGAAGAAGTATCTATTAGAGGATTTTTATATCATAATTGAAAACCTATATTATACCTTAAACCTATATTAAGCCTATAATTTATATTTTGATACTAAAACTTACTAATAATAACAGATTTTAATAGAAAATTATTTTTGAAACAAATTATTTTTTATGCCGCTATAGCTCTAATCGACCGCTTTGCAGGATTTAAAATTAGCCGGAAACCGCACTTTTTCGTCGAAGTACTTACTAAAATGACGTTTGTTAAAAGTTTACTAGAAATGGAGTAACAGCTTAATTCTTTTATTTTTAAATGTCAATGAGTTTGTCAACTTTGGCATAAAAGAGAAACAAAAACTAGTCATTGCTTGAATAAACAAATAAAACATGTGGGTAGACAATTTTTTCAGTTAATTTTAATGCAGAAGTAATGTTAATTGATTTCAGATTAAGTATGACATATGAAAATGTTTAATATTAAAAATGATTTAAATTTGCTGACATAGAAAACGTTGTAAATACATTTAAAAAATGTTTAGCAAGTGATTTGTCACTTTCATTAATTAATAATTAATTACCTATGCGTCTGATTAAAAAATGGCTCAGGACTTTTCGTCTTAGAATATTTTTCTCTTTCGATCCCTACAATGGGGTGCGCGACTTCTGGGACACCCGGTATAATCAGGCGTCTATAACTTGTCAATTATTATTTACAAAATCATTGACAATTCAAACGATTGACGTGTGACGGTACTTTTACTAACCGAAAAAGCAACACAATTTTACAAAACGTTGATTAATTAACTTATTGGACACAATACTTGGTATATGATCTTCATTCCTCACAACAAAACATTACATAGATTAAAATAAAATCCGAATTAATTAAGAATTAGAACATAAAACAAACCAATAATTGTGACTAGCTTGTTATGTTTTACAGCAAAATACAGTGGGGATGATAATTAAAACAAGCAAACTACACACCTGCGTTTATTAGAATAAAAAATAATGTTTTAACAGTATACGCCCAGTAAACGTCTTAAATCGAGAAATTTTTATAAAAAATTAAAACTTTACATTTGCAGAGTATAAGTATGATAAATATTTACAAAAATATTGCTTTTGTCAGCGACGGCAATGTAATGAGAAAAGTGTTTGTGAAGTTGCGGTACCGGAAGACTTTTTGTAGGCAGCAAAAAGAGCTAACGAGGTTAGCGTGTTAAAGTTTAACGAGTTTACACAATTATTCAATCTATCGCAAAAAAACTACAGCCTAGTGCAATTTAATAATGCGTTAAGACTACTTTTTTTGATTATTTTTTTAAGTTAATAAGAATGCTGTTTTTTTGCATATTATTTACAAAGAAATAAATATACGGTAGTTATATAGAGAACTGAGATACCTTCAAATTGTTTAATTTAAAAATTTAAAGAGAGCTTTCTACGAACACCGACCTAATATATTTTAAAAAAGTATATGAGGTTAAAGTTGCTTCTCTTCAATGACGAAAGCAAACGTTAAAATACTTAAACATAAAAAAAGTTTTTTTTTAATTTTTGATTCTTTTAAAAAACGATTGTTAGCGTTTAGTAAAACAATTACCACTTTAAGTTGATCAAATTAGAAAAAATCATAACGTTTGAATGTTAATTTTTTGTTTTGCCTTAAGCTCAATGGAGCTTCTTGATTAAATTACGCGCCTAACAAGTTGTGGCACTTGACATTGTCTTTCTTATCAAACGCGGTGGTGCAAATTGGAAATTTAAACATAATTTATGGCCGCCGTATTAAAAAAACTAACTTTCAAGCTTTTTTAGGTGTTTGTTTTTGCTCGGTGTAGAGTTATATGGCTTGATATAAAAATTTTAAAACATACAATTTTGTATAATCCAAAAATAAAACATTTATTAAAAAACTAGATCTAACTTGGCAAACCGATTATAAAGATTTGTTTTCAGTCGCCGAAGTTCAATTGTTAAAGATCATGAATCTGTTGATTGGTTTAAGTTATTTATTTTTTTCAAACACACTTTTATGGTAATGCATTCTATAATTATAGTTATTTGCTAATTTATTTAGTCATTTTTTTATCAATTTCAAGTGCTACCAATATACTGAAAATATTCGATTTTATTTTAAGAGCTTGTTTCTCACACTGTGAGTCTTAAGAAGCTCGAATTTTTATTAGAACCCGCTATATTTTAAAAACAGTTTAAATTTAAATATACTTCTCATGGGACTTTTAATGTTCTGAACATTTCTACAATGCAAACATCAAACAATTTCATTATGATGTTGTAGACCGTGATGCTTCCCGTTCCGGAATTTTGATTGCGATGGATTGGTTTTGTGGTATTTATTGAATATTGCACAAGTGCAGTTGTTTCCAAGCATAATACGCTCAATTACTAATTATATCAAACAATAAACGCAGAGTTTAAATACATAATAAAGTAAGTTTAATACATCGCAGTAACAGTGCATTACTTTGTCAACACTTAAAAGCCTTTTCATGTTAGCTGTTAGTGATAATTCATTTTATTGCATTACTAACCTTGAAAATACCATTTTATCTTGTGTTTTTTGCAAAAACGTGCTTTTTTACCTTGGCTAATAATGTTTTTTTGGCCTACTAGTAGTAGATAATTAAAACATCTTCTATTATGTTTCACACGTCACTTTTTGACGTCGCAAACGACATTTGACAATTAACTACACCACTTCAATCTGACATCTTAATTTAGTTTAAATTATCAATTCAGTGTGTTTCAGAAAACTAATCATTTTCAATAAAATAGTCAAAAGTGCAGCAATTTCGTACAAAATTAAAATTGCAATACAATATTATCGATTGGAAGTTATAATATCAACGATAATTGTAGACTCCAACGTTTTTGGACCAGATTGCTATGACCAGATTTATGCTTTTATTTTTGGATTTGCACTATTCTTTTAATTTAGAATAATTTATTCACACAGTTTTACCACTTGCCAAAAAGTTTATTTATTACATCTTGAGAGCCTTATGGACAATAACCACCAAGTGATCATCATCAAGAGATGAACAAAACTGAATTATTATTTGCTTGATTTTGCCTGGTTCATAGATCTCTTCTGGCTATTTCCTATTTAGTGAGTATTTTCTTAATAATCTAACTGAAAGAGCTGAAAAGAGAACCGTTGTCTTTGTTAAGAGCATTTGTCTTATTTTTATAAATTTTAATGAATTCAGCAACGTCCAAATGTCGCTAGTTATTAAGTTGCTTGACTTATTTTAAACTGCTAATACTAATATGATGATTGCTATTGAAGGCCTGCTCTGCTCTACTTGATTTGTCTAATCCGCCGTATTTTAAGTGAACTAAGTGCTCTTTGTATCTGGTTTAAACTGATCTACGCGCTTCCCCTTGGTATCTAACATTTGCTCTATACACAGTTATTACACTTCAGATAAATTTCAGTCTTTTCAAGAATTGGTGAATTGTTCTTGAGACCTCCAAATAAATCTTTTATGTTTTATCCTGACTGATAAACCGCTTTAAATCATAAATGTTTAAGCACAATATCAAGTCCGTTGAATATCTTAAGTTTAAAAGGCATTGAAATAAATGTTAACTCTTGTTTCCTTGATTGAAAAGTGGCGCACTTTTTGATATTAGTTTTAAATTTTGGTTGATTTATAATTTTATTAATTATTTTTTTATTATATTTATTAACATTAGTAACTTCTTTGATAAATGCTTTTTTATTATTAAAATTTTTTTGGCTTAAAAGAACGTTAAATAATCTATGGACTAAAAACCTATATTATTATTATTATTATTTGGGTCATTAGGTATGTATCTTAAGTGCTTGCTTATTTTCTAAATATATTAAATTCGGAATCGCCTGTTGTTTAATTACGTTTATATATAAAATAGATAATTTGTTAAAAATTTTCTCTTAATAAGCGAATTTAATTGAAGAAAAACAATTATTAAAATTTGATACAAAATTTGTTTAAGCTTTTACAATTATTAAAAACTGAGAAAACGTCGCTTACGCCTACTTTATGGAAATATTGAAAAGTGTCTTGAATCAATTTCAAAATGATGCATAAATAACTCTGAAAAAAATTGCATTATTCAGAATTATAGAATAAACTGTAATGTAGTGGAATATCTTAGGTAAAAACTTTGCATTTAACTTTTTCAGGTCAGGTCAGGTCAGGTTTAAGAAGAAGTTTTACTGTCACTCATCACATTCAGATTTAATAGTATTATTATTACCAAGTGTTTAACGCAATATCAATATCGTACGTAGGAATGGGTTCGCCTAAAATGTAAACATATTTGCTTTAAAATTCTAAAGCTTTTGGGTTTTCAATAGATATTTTGGGTAATGCTTTAATTCATATAAGAAATATAGAAAAAAAAAGTATTATAACTTCTGGTTCATTATTATCCTCCCCTCGTCTTGAGGCTGCTTTGTTATAAAAAGAAATTACTTTTTTAGTGTATAGCTACTTAAAAATTGCAGAGTTAAGTAAAACAAATAAAAAATTTTGTAGTTTAAAAAAAAATTTCAATTTATTTTTTTAAATGAAATAAAATTACTTTCTTGGAAGTAAAATTTATATAAAAATTTTAAATTAAATAAAAGTTGGTTAACACAACATTTTCAAGTAAATTGTATAATTAGAAATTATCTTAAAATGATTTAAGTATTTTTGGATGTTTTTGAGCAATTAATTTAGTGTTAATCGGTTAAAAAGTATTTTTACAATGGTAAAAAAGTCTACCAGTGTTGCCATAACTAAGACAATGACATCCATAGTGAAAATCAATCAAAATTAGTCTTTATTAACCTTTAATTATTTATCTATATTATCTTTATTACCAAATATTCTCAAATGCTTTAGAGTAGCTACAAAATTATTTATATAAAGTAAAAAAAAATAAGACACTCAAAAAACTAGGTTATTATTCGAGACTTTTTTCGGTAGAACATTGCCTTTGGAACTCATTTTGGAAAACGTCTATTATTATGGACACAGTTATGTCATTGATTATACAGTGAGATTTTTGTTTTACTGAACATAACGTTATAAAACGCATGTTCAGTTTTAAAAAAACCATGTCAATACTTTGTCGCTAGGTAGGCAACAAAATTAACAAAAGTTTTATTTTGACACTTAACAGAACAGAACTCTGAAATTTTATTTAAAGGTAAGAAAGGTTATGTTACGTCTTAATAACAAGTTTAAAAAGAAACTTTTAATCAAATTAATTTATTAAATGTTCAAAGTGACCATCTTCTTGTTCTAAGCAATACGCCAAACGATTGTAAAATGCTTGTACAGTATTTTTAAAAAAAACTGGATTTATTTCGTTGCAGGCGGTGAGTATTCTATTCTTTAGTTCTTCTGTACTCTCTATTACGGTATTGTTGTAGACTTTAGATTGAAGATAACTCCAAAGAAAGAAATCGTTTGGTGATAAATCTGGTAACCGAGGTGGCCAAGCTATTGGTCCAAACCGTCCAATCCAGCGATCCTGGAAGTTTTCAGTCAGGAAGCGTGTAATTGGGCCCGTGGAATGTGGTGGAGCGCCGTCCATTTGAAACCATGCGTTCTCAAGATTCAAGTCTTTTAGTCGTCGCATTATGTGTCTTTGCAATAGTTCTAAAAACTTGGCGGCATTTAGGTTGCCATCAATAAAAAATGAACCAATAAGGGTATCGACTATTCCAGTCCAAGCATTAACTCTGCTATTATACTGACTGTGTGAAAAATTTTGAACATGTTTGTTTGTACGTGACCAATACCTGTGGGAATTAGAAAGAAAAATAGGAAAAAAAAAAGGAAAGAGGTGTTCAATACAAACCGACAATTCTGTGAATTGACCGTGCCATTTAAACAAAAAGATGACTCATCAGTAAAAACTATCTTGTGTAAAATATCTTCATTTTCATTTATTAAATTAAATATTGTTTTACAAAAATCTGTTCTTTTTATTATGTCATGAGGAAAAAGCTGTTGGTGATTTGAAAATTTGTAAGGTTTGTATTTATACTTTATGAAAGTTTTAAGGACAGAGGATTCTGAAATGCCAAACTCGTTTGCTATTATCCGCGACGGGGTAATGAGGTTTTCTTCAGCATAACATAATATCTGTATTTCTCGTTCTTCTGTCAAGACGGGACAAGTTCTTCTTCTATTAATGTGTGAATTTATTACACAACCTTCTGTCCAGTTCTGTCAAGTCAGTCATGTGTCAAAATAAAACATTTGTTAATTTGGTTGCCTACCTAGCGACAATGTATTGACATGGCTTTTTTAAAACTGAACATACGATTTATAACGTTATGTTCAGTAAAACAAAAATCTCACTGTATAGCTATTAACATCCGCAAAATGTTGATAGCTATTATTATAATACAATGTTATAATCAAACAAGAGCAATAGACAAACTATTTTATCCATATCTAATTGTTATGGCTAAACATCGTTGAAAAATAGAACGGATTATAATTTGTAAAATTAGATCTTTATTACTTATTTATTAATTTTAGACGTAATAATGCTTTGATATAAGACAAGTCGTAGTTTGAATTATTTTGACAATAAACTCTCAAAAAACGTACACAATTCTATAATTAATAAGAGCGACCGCACACAATAATAAACATTATATAATGTAGAGATGGAACATTTATTTTGTCAAACAGTTTTGTGTGTTCAGAATCAATGATTTTTAATTTGTTTGGTAATCGCTAGCCGAATGGTATAAATTATTATTGTCATTTAGCCAAACAACACAAACATGATTACATTTGCAACAAATTGTGTATTGTAATTTCAGCACTGAAGTAATAATCTACACATGTTAAACGCCAAAACCCCTGAAATAAAAATGATTTACGATCTTTTTTAAAATTACAGAAACACATTGTTTATCGGTTTTGTTTTTATCTCTAGGTTTGTAGTAATTGAGTTGCATCAATGTTCGACTAACCTGTCAAATTTGTGTTTGGTGATAAACCGCAAAGAGTCACAACAAATTTCAAAGATTACATCTCAAAGGAATTAAACTGAACGAAATTATAGAAAACCGGAGGCATTTTCCTCGTTTCATTTCAACAATAATCATTTTAGATTGGCTCTTGAAAAACGCTTTTTGGCTAAGAAGTACTTTTAAGGTTTCAAATTTTATTTTAATTTTAATATATTTTTATTTATTGTCTTTTTGTGCGGAATAAGTTTAGTATTTGATAAAAAGCTCGTTAATTCTGAGTTCAGATAAAATTTAAGTTTAATACTTACTTGCATTTTTGAAAAAATAAAATATTTTATAAAAAATTTTTTCTAGCACTGTTACTCAACTTTACAAACAAAAGCAAAGGTAAAAGTTTTTGTATAGTTGTAGATTTGGCTGACGGTAAACTAATTTTAATTCTTTTTTATTAACCAAGTTAAGTTGAAAAAGTGATTTTATTGTCATTAGAATTTACTCAAATACAAACTCACTTTTAAATAAAAAAAATTAAGAACAAATCTTTTACTTATCTTTGAACATTTGTTAAAGAAGCTTATAAATTGTTAGTAACATTTAAAAAAAAAATTAAACAAATGAATCAAAAGTTAAATGTAAGTATTGTACAGAGTGTTCCAGTCTGTTGAAAGATAAAAAATCAACTTATTCTGGAATTTGTCTAGCTTTTGAAAAATTTTTATGGATTAGGTAGTTAAAGTACTGAAATATCTAAAAAAAAATAAAAACTATTTGAAACTTGATATGCTTGACTACAAAGCATATCATGTTCGATCTTGCAGGAAATTCTCTAAATTGAAGCTTTGAGCTTTAATTTGGATAATTTCTTTTTCTATCCCCAGAGCCTATCATTTTTTGCATTTTCTATGAATTTTGTAAGATCACGAAATATTTTCATATTTAATTTATTAAACATTTTTAGTGCTGTAAAAAAAAAAGCAAACCTTAGAACTCAAAAACAGTGAGCTTTTGATTCATGTAAAATCTGACCGCATTGCTACTTTAAAAAACATATATACATGATGAGTTCTTAGAGTAGGATTTATTTTTTATACATTTTTTATACAACTTAATATAAATTTTGTTAACAGAATAAATTTACGATGTAAACACTATATCGTTTCAAAATATTTTGAAAATAGAGAGAGATTCAATGTTTCAGAGTCAAGCTGAGATTTTTTTATAAACAAAATTTTTTTTTACTGTTTGTTACAATAAAAGCTATACAGCTGTATAATTGCTTTAAGCTTGAACTGTCAATAAAAAAAACTGTTTTCTAAATTTACATATACGATAATTATTCGAAATTTTTTTGTGTTATACAAAATAACCTATAAATTTCGGTATAACAGCAATAATCTTATAACATTTTTTAAGTGCCTGTGTTTTAAAAAATATAAGCTTTTTTAAAAACTTAAAAAAATTATAACTTTTATGCAGTTATTACAACTTAAAACAGTTATGCAGTTATATAGCAATGAATAAACTAATAAAAGTTTGAAGGTATTTTATTTGAAATGTTGAACCTGGCAATTAATTTTTTTATGCTCTTAATATTTGTAGAGAAAACTAAATTTACAATAAATTACTATAGTACAAACATAAGAGATTATTCTGGAACTAGTGACTCACTCTGTATATATATATATAAATGTATATACATTATACATATATCCAACCTCAAAAGCGTTCTACAAATAAGCTTTTTACTGTTATCAGCTGCTCTGGATATATGCAATAATAATAATAAATTTATATTAAGTAATATATGTATACAATTTATACATTTAATAAATTTTTATAGTAGTTTTTTGTTTTAATAAATGATTTCTAATCTAACATTTTGAGTTTTTTTCCAAATTTGTATCACGTTTTTTATTCACTCTAATTTATTTTTTCTTTATTCAATATCTTTCTCTTGCTTTTTTCTTCAGATTTTGCACTTTTCTATCTTACTTTTTTGGCTTATTTTCTCTGTTTTTTTCTCATACACTTTGCATGGTCTTTTTCCACATATCTTGCAGACCTTTTTTTCTTTCTACCATTATTTGTTTCTAGTTTTTAGAAATAAATCTTGCTGTTGTTTTTTTACTTTTTTTACTTTATTTTTTCTTGAATTACTAGCACGTTTTTTGATATAATTTTTTTGTATTGGCTGTTATTTCTTAATTCTTTTAATTTAATTCTTTATTCTAGTTTTTGTACACTTATATCTGTCATTACAGTTCTGCTTGCTAACTTTTTTTATAGTTTTTTGTTTTCTTAACAGAATATTTTTTTTTATTGATCTTTTATCTTTTTTTTTTAGTTTTTTAATTAATTTTTTTTTAAGTTTTTTAATGTAAACATAATGTAAACTAATTAATGCTGAAAATTGCCACAAAGTAAACATTTCTGTTTGATCGAAAGTTTGAAGATTGATAATTTAAATAAAATTTAAATAAAACTTGTTTTTGACGGATTATAAGATGAGAATTATACCATCTAACAAAAAAGCTGATTTTAGCCATATTTTTATTTATCTCAATTTCACATATTACCAAATAGCTAATAATAACAAATCTATAATATCTATGACTAAAATAAGACGAGATAAAAATATTTTTTATGCTTAAATTTATTAATTTTTTTATTTAACTTTAATATCAAATAGTTTAATATTTATTATAAAGAATATAAAGTCCGAGTGCACATTTTTATTAAAAACCAACGACATTTGTAAAAGAAATATACTGAAAGAAATATATAATGACATTTTTCACATTTATACCAAACTTCAGAATTCAAAAATTATTTGCACAATGTATTATTTTTTTACAATTTTAACGTCTGACTGACGCGTTTGATTACATAATTTTTGCCCTCATCGCTTAAACATCAGTAGTTTCCGTTCGTTCCCAATGCATGTAAAGACAATTTTTCCACACCGCGGTGTTTTTTCCTTTGCAAGCGAAACTAGGGGAAATGACTTAGTCAGGTTTGTATTGAAATCTAGAGACTTCACGTCAAATTGTCACATGCTGATCACATACGTAAATAATCAACACAAAAGATTTATTGCCAAATAAGAAAACTCGTACCTCGAGCGGCTTTTCTCAGGAAGCAAATTGGATGCTGCTCTATTTGCAGACTCTTTAATTTCAGGTGAAGCTAAATTTCTCTATCAGAGTCGCTCATATTTACAAATTTGAAACGAAAATTCGCAGAAGAAAATGGCGGAATAAATTTTTAAAACAATGTTCTTTTATTTCAATAAAACCATCGCAACAAAACAATAAAACTATTTCAAATTTAAAAAATTAGATAATCGGTGTGGGCAACGCTGCCAACTAAAAAACAAGTAAAAAACTAAATCATTTATTATCAAAAAACTAGTTATTTATTATTAAAAAATTAGTTATTCGTTGCAAAAAAAATTGTACCTAACTTTTCGGAAAGAAATTTCCCCCATTCGCAATAGATGCAGCACTTCCTTCGGTCGTGCTGCAAACAAATTGCTCATGTGGGAAATTTCACTTTCCGAATTCGTTAGGTAAATAACTATTACATGACTGACTTATTATACTGCTTGCAACTGGATTTTTAGGTTTCAGAAAGTAGTTGCAATATATAACAAGTGTTTTTTTTAAACTGGGGTCATAGTCGGCCATGCATATGTGTCTGTCTGAACGGACTCTAATGTTTAGAACAATTGCTCCAAATGTTAAAATAATTACAAAATTTTTTATTTATTAATTTTTGAATTTAAAATAGTTTTCTTACGAAAACCAAAAAATTTCAAAGTGGAATTTTATTTTTGTAACAGCCACCGAGTTAATGGTGGTCGTTAGTGGGCAGTTGATTGGGGAATTATTGGGTTATTTTTTATAATAGAACATTAATTATTGCAAGATACTGAGTGGAGATTTAACAGCCATTCTTTGCACAGCTTCATGACCATGAAGTTGTAGACGGTTACTTTTACTAAGACATCTCCACATACCATTTACTAGACTTTAAATATGATACAAGAAATTTATGATCGTCTAATTATCAGCCAGAACACAGCTTTAATTTACTCTTTACAACCTCCTTCCATGTGCGGCTCTATTTAAAGAACTTAATTTTTTAAGCAATGTTTAATAATTTTAATGATTTGCGTCAGATCAGTAACGCAATTGTATAAAAAGTCTGCAAATGCCTTAAAGTCGATGGGCGACATTTTGATTATTAGTTGTTATGAACTTTATTTCTTTATTAAAGTTTTTTTTCCAAGTGCTTTCAAGTGCTTTTAATTTAACTTTATTAATGTGTTGAACTATTAATTTATTAAATTAAAAGTGAGGTTAAGCTTAGACGTCAAATTAATAACTGTCACTTTGATTCCATCGTAAAAATACGTTTACAGTTAAACATTCATGGCTAGCTTTAACTTTGAATTTAAAAAAAAAACTAATAATAAACATTTTAAAAATCTAAAGTTTAGTCTGCGTCTAGCAAATCATTATGACTGGCAGCATACTGTATCAAATACTACAGTAATTTATAGAGCAGACTAAATTCACTGCTAAATATCAAGTATTTACTTTCTCAAAAACGTAATTATTTTAATTAACAGCTAAATTAGCTCGAATAAAGCTGGAGAATCACGTAACTGAAAAAATAATGAAACCTATTGCAGCAAGAACGATTGTTGCATAATTAATATTAGTTTTTTTTCAAAAGCTAAACAGCTTTGAAACGTGATATTTAGATAAAGACACGCTAACACATACGTTACACAATTTTGCAGGATCTCAAAAGTATCAGTTACTTTTCCAGGACGTGACTGAGCTCTTGCTAACCGTAAAGGGAGCTGCCAAGTTGGGGTGGTGGTCTTTTATTTAGCTGATGAGATTTACTTCAGAGTCTCCAGACCGAACGTAATACTTTATATTATCTGGAAGCCGGACTAGAAACACAAATTTAACAGCTTTGGTTTAGCCAAACCATTTGTATAACTTCAAAGACCCCTATTTTGCATTGATATGTCACCCTTCAACCACTGATTTGATCATAATTCCTAATTACAACTCAAGATGTGTAGGCTATAGTGTGATTAAAATTTTTACATCAAAAGGGTCAAACGAATAAACTGTTTTGAATTGTATAAAGACAAAAATTGAATTTCAATTTAAATTTAATTTGCTGTTTTTAGATAAAGAAAAAACATATTATATTTGAGTTATACAAAATGTTAGAATGAATGAATATTAGTTTTTGCCGACATCTGAAAACCAGAAGCTTATTCAATAATCTATCTACATGGTTGATTCTCTACCTCAAATGGTATTCGGGTAGATAATCTCATGGCGATTCTCAGGGTTTAAAGAAAAGTAGAACATGGAACTTAAAGCACTGCACATTATTAAGGCTCTTCAGCACTCCTATGCGCTGGGACATGAAAATGACTGATTTTTGATGCAAGTTATTTCGGTTTAGTTTAAATTTGAAGAAAATTCCGCATTTTCATCTTATCTAAAATACAATAATCTACCGCGCCTTGCTATCAAATTTTTAAAAAAATTGCTAGATGTAAGGGAAATAATTAATATGTCAAAACTTTTGACTCAACTTTTCTTCGAAAGCATTTACTGTAGCATATTTATTTTTGTTGCATCTAAGCAATGATATAAATATCTATCTCGCTGTCTTTTTATTTTTTTTTATTTTGTCTTATTTTTTGATTTAATCAAGAAAACAAAATATTCATTTTGTTCGCTAGACACAAAAATTCGTCTAAACGTGAAAAGATTTACGACATCTCTCTGCTTGAAGTGCCGGTAGCTAATTTTTAATTTATGGTGGTAGGAGATTAAATGACACCCTCACTACACACCCTGTTTACTTGCTAATAGGAAAAGAACCTATATAATATATTTAAAGAAAGTACGATTTTTTCAGACTTTGAAAATTACGTCAATCGAGTAGCTAGCCATGCTTCTAGTTTATTGCATGATGTCGATACAAATTTCGCCGAATGTTATAATAGCATAGTGAACAAACTAGTGGGGGGCAAACGAATAAATTTTTCACTGGGAAAATCATATGAAACACGATGTTTTGCGGCAGTTTCTAATTTTAATAATAAACGACCATTTTTTTATAAAGTTCAGGAAAAATTAAATAAAAACAAACTTTGCAGAAAATACACTGAACAATTTTGTTTTATCAAAAAAATTTCAAAAAAGACAAAAAATATAATACTAGATAAAAATTCTGAGGAGTTAAATATTTTAACTTCTTTGTATTTAGAAAATCTTAATAAGGTAAATTTTCAAACTGTTGAAGAAATTACACGCGGACAAAGTTCAAATCCTGAGTGGTTTAAACAAAAATACTTTCGTCTAACCGCCAGCAATTTTGGCCGAATATGTAAAATGCGTCCGACTACATCAACCGCCAATCTTGTTAAATCATTACTATATTCTTGCCCAAAAGTCGGTTGCAAGTCATTAGAATATGGAATATCTAATGAAATCCATGCACGAGATTTATTTGAACAGACATACCAGTTTGATGTCAATTCTTGTGGTATTTTTATTCATCCGGACTATAAATTTTTAGGTGCTTCACCAGATGGTCTTGTTGATGAAGATGCTATATTAGAAATTAAATGTCCGTATGCTTCTAAAGATATAACAGTGCGCGAAGCAATTATATCAAAAAAAAATTCGTATTGCATAATAGACGATAACAATAAAATTCAGTTAAAGCCAAAAGATAATTATATGTTCCAAATTCAGGGACAGCTAGAAGTTACTAATAGAGAATTTTGTTATTTTTTTATATACACCCAGAAAGATTATCACTGCGAAATAATTTCTCGCGATAGAAATATTTTTGGAAAAATTTTATGTTTGACAAGCTGCAAAATTTTTATATGTTATCATTCTTACCTGAACTGTTAGATTCTAGATTAAAGCGCAATTTGCCTATTAGGGATATCTACGGCTAACAACATTATGTAGATGGTATTATATTATATATATATATATATATATATTTATTTTGAACGATATTAGTTTTCATGGCAAAGGCATGACAATCTATAATTTTTTTAAATATTTTGTTGTAAATTTTTAAAATCGAGGTGTAAATAAAAATACTGCAGAGCCTGGCATTTTTTTAGCTTAGTTTTTTTAAAAACCACTCTGTATAAGTAGATGTAATTTATAAAGTTCTAGTTTATATGTAGATTTCAACAGAATCTAATCAATGTTTATTGTAAATAATAATTATCATCATAGTCTTATATATTTTCAAAAAAATATAATGAGCACAATTTACAATAAATAGTTTTTTTCTATTTTTACCGAATTATACTCGTCTAAATTATCTAAACGATTCTACCAAAACATCTCGGAGAAGTTATCTTAAATTTCAAACATCAGGTAGTGTTGTAAATCAACAAGTTCGACTCAACTATATTATGATTATGTAGTTATTGGTTTATTACGTGTCAGTCACTGGCTATGTCATAAAACTGTGTAAGTTGGGTTGCGGGACCAATCCAAATCTGAAAATTCTTTTCACTGCACAGGAGCCTTAAACGTTAAAACAAATAAAAACATTTTCTGGTAAAATGTTCTCAAGTTTAAATGTAGATTTTAATTGTTAGAAAAAATTATCACTTAGTCATGTTGAGTAAGAAAAAAAAATTCCAGAATAATTTTGTGGTTACCATGGAAAAGTCTTAAAATCTCATTGTGTCTAGTGGCTCATATGAACATGTCATTAGATGCTCAATCTAATATAAATTTGAAAAATATGTTGGTTTCATCTATCGCTAGCCATCCATCCTGAACTTTAACCAAAAAATTAGTAAAAAATGGTAATAATTGTAAAACTTAAGTTGTCAACTACAAAAGAACACATTTTAGTTTCAAAAAACTTTAGCACGAAAAATATTACACATTGGTAACTTGCGGTCGCACGGTCTTTGATGTTATTAGCTACTGAAATATTTAAAAAACGTTGTTAAAGATGATTTGTTCCCAGTTCAGACAAATTTTATTAAAAAATTTTTATTCTGGATGTGAAAAGTTGCTATTAACAGCAGTTTCAATGCTAACTTAGTTTTATATTCCAAAACTATCTTGTCTACTTTGTACTCTTTTTATTTTTTAGTGAAAATTTAGATGAAAGGATGTTTTATCAACTGATTTTTTGTGCTGTTGGAAAAAATTACGTTGTTTAGGTATTTTTAAAATAAATGTCAGTAGAAAGTTAAAAAAAACTTTTAGGTGATAAAATCTAAACACTTCTGACTGTGGCTTTTCAAATTCCAACCTGCTCTACTCAACCGTTTAAGGTATCCTGATTTTCTGCCAAGTGATAGCAAAAGTATTTGCATAAATTAAACAAAAAACTTTGAAATGACAAGCGCAATTGCACCCGAATGTACAAAAATCTGCTTTTTTAATTTCTATCAGAACGGATGTTTGCAGGTTATAAACCGATTGATATAATTGTTGTTTTATTTGAAACAGATGGTTTAGAAGTGATTTAATGAAAAATTATCAACAATTTGATGAAAGTGATAATTGGAATTACACTATAACAGTGCGAAAAAATCTAAAAATTAATTAAATAGTGTTGCAATTGCAAAAATTAAACAAATATAAAAGATTAATATTTATAAACCATCTTCCTATTGGAAACACAAAAGATGTTAAAATAATATAAAAAATTTGAAAGTTAGTGATAATTTATTTGAAAGAAATGAATACATAAAATAATAATAGTGAAAAAATAGCTATTAATAAAATGCAAAATATTAACCGTTTTGTAATGTATTTCATACAATATTTTTTTCAATTTAGTTCTAAAAACTATGTGATTTGCTATATAATTAGAAGTTGCTAAAGGAATAGTATTGTTTGTTTCGTAAAACATAATAGTTATTTATGAATTTAGTGTGTAAATAAAACAATTCAGGTATAAGGTGCAAAAAAGCAACCGCATACCAAAATGGCTCTTTACACTTGAAAGAAGTACATACAAAATTTGGTTTATGGTCTAAAATAAATGAGTCTCTGGCGGGATGATAGATGCGCCGTCATCTAATTGTCAATAGTTTTCAACAGTTTTGAATTACAAAAATAGTTAGGTATCCATAGCGATGGCGGTATGTAAAGTAAAATAAAGTCACGTAATTATTTCATTTTGATATTGTTTACATTGCTGCAATATTAAAATGATTCTCAGAGAAAAAATGCGTGAATTGCTAAATTTTCGCATTGATAGTAAGCTTTTAATAGTCAGTTTTAGAGGTGAACGTAGAAAGACAAAAGTTGGCTGTCAGATTTGAATGAGTGCTTCAGAAGATTCTTCTGTACCTTCATGTTGAAAAGGTTGCAAAATGTGCAGTTTCTAATTCTTTTCTCTTATTTTGCTAACAAATCAAATATTTGGAAACCCTCAACAATGTGAAGCTCTTATTCGGTGTAGCAAATGACTATTTCTATTAAAAGTCATTTCCGTATAATTTAATTAAAACTATGCAAAAAAACTTTACGTATGCGCCTCAAGAATGTGCTTAATAATTGCTTTTTTTTGGAATATCGAAGTGGAAAGTGCACGATCCACCCGGTAGACATCAACACATTTGCTAAAATCACAAAAAAAATTTTAACATTTTTTAGCCTACCAAATCTTGAACTATGCACAGAACGTTGTTTTCGCAGATCATTTCATTTGCCTCAAAGATTGGTGCTGATTTATTAATCTTAAGAAACACGGTGCATAAGAGGTGAAATGTCGTGGCTGAAAGCTATGTTGAAGAATCAATAGAAAACCAAAGGAAAGTAATTCTAAAATTTTTTTGAAAAAAACACTCCAACAAATATTGGAATAGCAATGAATGCATCCGTAAGAATTGTCAAATCAAGTACTTCCACCACTAAAAATATTGTTATGAATTCCCGTCTATCTCAGTTTATTGATAATGATGAAGATAAAACATCTAAGAAACAGAAGATGAGAGGAATTCACAACAATTAATTTGAAAGTTGTACAATACATACAAACAGTTTCACATCAGGTATAATAACCATGGCAATCAGTAATTATAGCCACGGCGATGACGGTGTGTAAAGTAAAATACAGTGACGTGATTATTTCATTTCAATTACAATTATTAACATATATCTATTATAAAGAAATTTGATTACTTGATGTAATGAGTAATGTATCATTTACTAATGTCACTTTTTGACAGTAGTGATCAACAGAAGCAAGTTTGACAACTAAAATAACATATCACAATTTGTTTTCGTAACAGAATTGTAAAACTGTATTTATTGATTAAAACAGGTTTACAGTATTACTCTTGCTTAGTTTTTCTAAATAAAAAACGTTATGAGAAAAATAATTTTTCCAAAAGCATGTTTTACTCACTTTTACTTTTTTTTCTAAGATGTTTAATTCAGCTTTTGAATGGGAAGGCACTTGGGAAATTTTTATGTTTCCGTTTATTTTGTCGTGAGAAAACATAATCTACGTCGTTTTGAGACGGCAAAAAATTAACCCAACCAAATACTGAAGTTAAAAGTAAAAAATGACATATTTCTCCAGCTCCTTCAGTGTCGGAGCAATTTATTCTTTTCACGAAAACTTCAAATACAGATTAATGGATATCTGCCGTCTGTCGCAGCAGCGTGGCGTTACAATTTACAGTTCGCTCTTGAAGAGGGATGATGATGAACGTCTTCGTTTCGCTTAAAAATTTTCTCAGCTAAGTGTATTTTCATTCAAAGCGACGCTATGACCGTTGAAATATTTACAAAAATGTATCGTACGAAGACATTAATTTTGGTTTATCTATTAAAATTAATTGAACAAAACAGTGGAGCGGCTTGTCTTTATTAATATACAAATGTAAACTCAAATGTAAATTAAAGTAAGGGTTGTATGTCGTAAAATAAGTGTAATTATTGAACAAGCTTATTTTGCAAACAGTAAAACAAATTCCTCTGCGGTAACGATATGAAATACTTCAGATTGCTTTTTAAGCTTATTTTCTCAATTATGTATTGTTTCTGCTTCATATAAAAAATTTTAAGCATGGTCTTGTAATCCTACACAATATATGTTTCTACTTTCATGAAATTAAAATATATACAGTGAGATTTTTGTTTTACTGAACATAACGTTGTAAATCGTATGTTCAGTTTTAAAAATTGACACATGACTGACTTGACAGAACAGAACAGAAGGTTGTGTAATAAATTCACACATAAAAAGAAGAAGAACTTGTCCCGTCTTGACAGAAGAACGAGAAATACAGATATTCTGTTATGCTGAAGAAAACCCCATTACCCCGTCGCGGATAATAGCAAACGAGTTTGGCATTTCAGAATCCTCTGTCCTTAGAACTTTCAAAAAGTATAAATACAAATCTTACAAATTTTCAAATCACCAACAGCTTTTTCCTCTTGACAAAATAAAAAGAACAGATTTTTGTGAAACAATATTTAATTTAATAAATGAAAATGAAGATATTTTACACAAGATAGTTTTTACTGATGAGTCATTCTTTTGTTTAAATGGCACGGTCAATTCGCAGAATTGTCGGTTTGTATTGAACACCTCTTTCCTTTTTTTTCCTATCTTTCTTTCTAATTCCCACAGGTATTGGTCACGTACAAACGAACATGTTCAAAATTTAACACACACTCAGTATAATAGCAGAGTCAATGTTTGGACTGGAATTGTCGACGGTACCTTTATTGGTCCATTTTTTATTGATGGCAACCTAAATGCCGCCAAGTTTTTGGAACTTCTGCAAAGACACATAATGCCACGACTAAAAGACTTGAATCTTGAGAACGCATGGTTTCAAATAGACGGCGCTCCACCACATTCCACGGGCTCTATTACACGTTTCCTGAATGAAAACTTCCAGGATCGCTGGATTGGACGGTTTGGACCAATAGCCTGGCCACCTCGGTCACCAGATTTATCACCAAACAATTTATTTCTTTGGGGTTATCTTCAATCTAAAGTCTACAACAATACCGTAATAGAGAGTACAGAAGAACCAAAGAATAGAATACTCACCGCCTGCAACGAAATAAATCCAGTTTTTTTTAAAAATACTGTACAAGCATTTTACAATCGTTTGGCGTATTGCTTAGAACAAGAAGGTAGTCACTTTGAACATTTAATAAATTAATTTGATTAAAAGTTTTTTTTTAAACTTGTTATTAAGACGTAACATAACCTTCCTTACCTTTGAATAAAATTTCAGAGTTCTGTTCTGTCAAGTCAGTCATGTGTCACAATAAAATATTTGTTAATTTAGTTGCCTACCTAGCGACAATGTATTGACATGGTTTTTTTAAAACTGAACATGCGTTTTATAACGTTATGTTCAGTAAAACAAAAATCTCACTGTATAAATATAGACATTTGTCAAATAATAGATAAATTGTGATATTTAGATAATTAATTAATACTTGCTATCTTGAGATTGTAATGTATTGAAATTTATATTAAAATTATGTTTCTTTGTTAAGATTATAAATAAGAATTTTTTTGCAATTATAATTTTTTTTATAATTTATTACGGTATTAGAACAATAAAAATGCCACAAATCTACTGTCATTATACAACTCTCATTAATCAAACAAGCGGGGAGGCCAATTTGCAATGAGAATTATTCACAACTTCTCTAGGGAGAGATTAAAAGTGTTAATTAAACAAAACAAATAACATAAAAATATGTAATAAACTTAAATGAATAAAAGATGAATTGAAAACAGAAGGGCTCAAGTACAAATCAGGCGCCCAGATATTATACAAATACATAGATTATGAATTTGCAATTAATCAAAGTGATTAGATATCTGTACTGAGTATGTTTGATTTCTTGAGATTCTAAAGAGTTTTCCGTTTTCTGGTTTATTGAAAACTCAGCCTTGAATGTTTGGGCACTTCATTTGTCTTCAGAAGATTGAAACTGATAACTAGTAGTCTCGGTAGGCCTAGATTCAGTTACTGATTGTCTTCTAGAGACTAAACCCTTTCAAGAAGAAAAGAACTCTAATTGTTTTAATAATTAATCTCTCTTTTTAGAGTAAACTTTTAGAAATTCTACTCTAGGAACCATTTTCAAACTTTTATTTTAATTAACATTTTTTGAACACTTTTAACTTGATTGACTTATTAATGCCACTTGGCCGAATATCTTTCTTTCGGTACTGCTATTCTAAAATATTTTGTTATTTTGCTATATTGTTTTATTTATTGTTTATTATATAGGTATGTATTTAATAGTATGGTTTACCCAATAAATCTAAAACACGCTGAATCTTTTCACATTTTCTGGTATCTTTTATCTTTTTCCCACCTCTGCAAGACTTGTTGCTGTTTCCTTCTTAAAAGCGCAATCAAAAAAATGTATAGATATTCTAGCGTTTCTAAAAAGTTTTAATGATTTATCTGTGATTTACTTGTTGGTTTTAATAATTAAAAAAACTGCTTTCAAAACATTATAAAGTGTTATGATGTTTGAAAGCAGTTTTCGCTTTATTTTTAAATTGGTTTTAATATTTCTTCACCGACATAATCAGTTTTAAATTGCAGAATAGTTTTTAAAATAATTTAGATGTTCTTTTTGCTGACTAAAGCTTATTTCCGTGAGAAAATTGTTGAAAAATTCTAAAAATTGAATTTTTTATGTATACATTGCAGAAATGAGTTTCCAACATAAGTTTTTGCACTTTCACAATTTTTGATGCAATGCATAATGTTGCTATTTTTTTGAAAATAAGAATTATTAACATTACTACGTCTATTTTTAGGCGAAAGTAACGTCGTATCTTGTTGCTTAGAAAATATTTAGGTATTTAAATTGGAAAATATTATTGAGTTATTGTTAACGTTTTAGCTGTTACTTGGGTAAAATACAGATTATGTATATAAATACAATAAATAGACTTGCATAAAGTAATTGATTTAATCAAAAGCTTAATTTAGGTTAAGATTGTTTATTAATACACATTAATTATTTAATTTAATAATAATTCATTTACATTTTCTGAAAAATTGTATATTTATACTAGTTTTAGAGTGTTATTCTTGAGCAAACGTAATAAAGAATAAAATAATTCCGTACAGGCGAGGCGTATCAATTAGAATGTAACATTCTATTTCAAATGACATTTAGGACACAAATAAAAAAAATATATTATAAATTTTTTTAATATCGTTAACTGTGATAAATTTTTGTGTTCTCGGTGGTTTAAATATTAAAAAAAAATTTTACTTGCTCTACGGCAAGGTGAAAATTGCTTTCTAAAACTTACAAATTAATTCTTGCAACTGGTATTTTCACGATTTTATTCATTACATCATTGTGTAGTGTATTACAAAATAAAAAAGAATTAAAAGAGGTGGTTTTAGTTTAATTTTTTGAACGAAGAAAAAGCGGTTGAAAGATGTGCTAATACCGTTATTATGTTATGAATATGAACAACGTAAAATGTAAAACCATGTTTTGCTGCTCAAGAGATTACAAATTTTAATAACACGTCTTTACTGTTGTCTAGAACACTGTTGTAAATAGATTTGGATTAATATTCATTTGACAACTTCTTAGAGCAAAAAAACGTTATGCCGTAAATTCTGAAAAAGAATATCTAAAAAAAATAATTTTAAAACAAGTTATTGCATACAACAATTTTTATCTTGTACGTACCATAATAACTATATATTGACCATTTAGAAGTTATGTTAGATCTATTTATAACCCGAGCAAATAAAAAACCAAGTTTCTTCAAAATATTTAAACAACCGAGGTAAACACACAAGTTGGCGTTTTTGATAGTATTCAAAAAGAAAATTAAATTTAGTTTTTTTATTTGTGGCTTGAATGTTATTTGAAATAAAGTGTCACAATCTAATTGATACTCCCCGCACATACGGAATTATTTTATCATCTCATCTTATTACGTGTGCTTAAGAATCTCACTTTTAATCTACGCTATCAACATATTTAAAAATATTTACTAATAAAAATGTGACTATTAAGTCTTTAGTTACTTTTTTAAAGTAAATCAATACTAAGAGTGTTTTATTTTTAATATTTAAAAGACAATAATAAAAAAAACTCGTTTAAAAAAGATGTTGCGTAATGTTCGTCGCGGTGCGCATTTTGTTGGAACTGTGCTTGCAGATAGTTTTCCACGGCTGGCTTTCAAAAATTATTTGATATCAAAGAAACGGCAACACCTTGTTTATTTTCAAAAAAATATAGGCTGATTATTTTTTCCGACGAAAATACGTTTAAGTAGGTGTTATTGTCTCTGGTGTTATTCAATTATTTGTTACTATAGTTACGTAAAACTCTTGCATATTTTTATTTATTTCAAAGTATGTAAACTTTTTTCAATAAAATAAAAATTAGAATAAAATATTTGACTTAGATTGCTAAGATCACATAACGGAGTGCCTGGCTGTTTGGAGTGATTCTGACTGTTCTCCTTTGAAAAATACAGTCTAGTAGTTTTTTACATCTGAAATAATAGCATAACTTTGGAACTTTGGCAAAAAGCATCAAAGCAGCAGGGCCTCAGCGTTTGGCGATTGTTCACTATATACGGTAATAAGCCTTGTCGCTTTGGCTGTAAACTTTTGTCAAAACATTTGTTTGCAATTTGAAAAAAACATTCAAATAAAAATTTAATAAATAATGAAGTTAACTTGAAAACGCCCAGAATATCATTTTACACTTAACCTGAAAAAAAAACACAAATCAATAGTGAATGTAGGTAGAAGAGCCAGCTCAACGCCATATTTGGTTAAATACGACTATCCATTCATTTATATTAAAAGAAATAAAGTCTGTTCACGCCGCTGTTAACTTTTTAGTTAATTAATTTATTGAGTTTTAAAAATGCAATTCAAAAGAAACAAGATCAAAAAAAAGCCAGGTTGATTTAGGGAGTCGTTTATAAGAGGTTTTTGTTTGTAAACACTGCAACAACATTGGTAGTTTCTACGTGCTTAACGGACGTTATCGAGTTTTGTAGATGACGTCGCTTTAAATAATTCTAAACACAATAAAGTCAGTTTAAAAGTGAAATGAAGAACTTGAGATAGCGCTTAATTTCTAGAAGAGAGTTGTAAGTTGACGATCTTAAGACGGTAGTAAAGTAAATGGAAAAGTACCATTATGCAAAAACTGCGTTACCTGTAAAGTTATTAAGAGCTTCAATGTAACATTACAACTGTGACAATTACAACAAATTCTTTACGATGTTGCGACAGCCATGCTGTAAAGCGTTTTCAATTTTTCCCAATTTTGACATTCCAATATGGAAATTTATTGTAAAAAGTAAAATGTATTAATCTTGGTTTAATTTAAAGATGTTTCCATAGTCTTGAGTATGTAAATTACATAAACACAGCCAAAATAAAAGTTTTTAAAGACAAAAAATGACAATTTACAAAAAATTTACATATTTAAATACAAGATAAGATAACAAACTAACCTATTAAAGCAAGATGACTTTGTGCATAAATAAAATAAAATTGTTCCTGATTATAGTTTTTGCACATTGTGTGCTAACAAACATTGCAAACCGCACATTGTGCTAATAAAATGTACAAATCTCTTTCTCTCCACAGATTCAGAGCACAGTTTTTTTTTTTCTTTTTTTTTTAAACATTTTTTTGTCAGACACGTGAGTTTCGACTTTTTTGACTATCTCCATTTTTTTATTTTTTATTTTGTTGTTGTACTTTTTTCTTTTGTTTAAACACTTTTCTAACCCGAGTAGAAATTATAATAATTGAAAATTGTCATTGTTTTCTGAGGTTCTCAATATAATAACTAAATTAAAGTCAATTCTATTGTAAACTTGCTCTAAGTTGAGCTAAGAAAAGTGCTAAGAAAAAACAAAAAATTAGGTATACGACCAATATTCAGCTATAATAAAATATTTATTTAATTTTGTCTGTGACTATTTATGTTTTTATTTATTTATTTGTCAAATGTCTTATTTTGGTATTGTATTTTTTTTTAATTTTTATTTCTTGTTATATCGTATTTTAAAGATAAGAGCAGTTTCTTTTTTTATATTAGAACATTTTCCACCAAAAAGTGTGCTTATTATAGAAGTTTAAAAATTATCAAGTTACACATTTTGACATTTAGATCACAAATAGCTATCTATTTTAAGCAATCTAGTTAGAGCACTTGATAAATTTAGCAAAATACAAAAATAGTTTTAATATTGAGCACAAAATATTGATCCATTTATAGTCCAGTCAAGATAGACATAAAAATAGCCTTAAATAGGAAAAATTAAGGGTTGCAATTTTTTTATTAACGTTGGAAATCTAAATTTAGATTTTCGGAACAATCCCGTTGCCGCCATCTTGATTTAAAGATTAATTTTTTTGCTTTTTAAAAATAACAAATAACTTGTTAATTTACAGCTTTAGAGCAAAAATAGTGGTATCTAAAGTGGTTGAAAATATAATTTATTACAAAAAATTTTAGGATATTAAATTGTGATTTTTTTTATATTTAAAAAATAAACAATTAAAAGAATATTTCAACACAACTATATCTAGGTTATAATTGTAAAAACTAAGGTTAATTAAAGCTATTATAAACCTCAGTATAACAAATTTTTGCTACAGATAATGTATTTTTTGCATTAATAGGTTTATAATTGTTTGTTGCTCGTTGACAATTTTTTTTTAACTTTTAATATTAAAGTTGATATTATTGTAGTTCACTGGGAGAATTAACAACTTCTGCATGATAATATAATAATCGTCTAGGATTTGTCATATTTCTTATGTTATTGTCAGATGTGCAAAAAAGTCTAACATTTGGATTTAGCAGGATGGAGTCCATCTCTTGCCTCCAGCTATTATAAACCTCAGTATAACAAATTTTTCCTACAGATAATGTATTTTTTGCATTAATAGGTTTATAATTGTTTGCTGCTCGTTGACAATTTTTTTTTAACTTTTAATATTAAAGTTGATATTATTGTAGTTCACTGAGAGAATTAACAACTTCTGCATGATAATATAATGATTGTCTAGGATTTGTCATATTTCTTATGTTATTGTCAGATGTGCAAAAAAGTCTAACATTTGGATTTAGCAGGATGGAGTCCATCTCTTGCCGCCGCTTGAGGTCTTCGGATTTGGTGGCTCTTGCCATTTTCGACGCATCTGATTGGCTGCCGGCAGTATTGCCACTTCTTACATTGTACAGGAGATGATTTCCTGTATGGCTGCTCAAATTTAACCTTTTTATTTAAAAATTTGTAATTTAACTAAACTGTTTTTGATTTTTACAAATCTATAAAGAATAATTTTCAAGGGTTCTTACTGTGTTTATTGTATTTTTTTTTAAACATTTTTTTTTGTGACACACTTGAGTTTTGATTTTTTTGGCTATCTTTATGTTTCAGTTTTTCGTTTTGTTGTTCTACTTTTTTTTTTCGTTTAAGCACTTTTTTGATTGGACTGGAAATTATAATTGTTGATGGAAGAAGGTGTTTGTCGTTTTCTGAGGTAGGATCATACAGGTCTGTCGTACTGTTTTAATGGTTACAAATTGACAAAAAGACATGTGTTTTCTTTTGTTTTTTTGAGCCACATTTGCTAACTTAGAGACGGAAAGAATAAGCGCTAAAGTCTGTTTGTAGTGGTCGGTCGGCGTTAAGCAATCCGATTTACACACCGAGTGGGAATTTAAAAATGAACGACTATATTTCATTCAAGTTTTGTTCACCAACTAATGTTTGAAAAAGATATTGTAACAATTTACCTAAGCTGAACGATTAGTATAAAAATTGTTACTTTTCTTTATTTATTTATTTTAAAATTATAAATAATAAAGAGACTATTGAAGGTTTAAATTTTATTTACGTAATTAATCAACGTTTTAGAAAAATGTTTGACTACATTATTTGATATATGCATAAAAAATATTAATAAAAATAATTATTAGTTTTTATTATTTTGTAATTCAATTAATTCATCATATTTGCTTGTCAAAAAAGTGTCATTTTTAATCGTAATAAAATGATCTACAATTATTGAATGCAACTCTTTCTTTGCTATTTTCCGCTTTTATCTACAAAAGGAATGATGTTTTTAAAATTCTACAGCATTTTGCTCATGTGTTGTCTTTGATTTATACACACTGCAACAAGTTTGCATCTAATAACTGTATTTTGGATGCTTTGCTCTGTATGTCAATTTATTTACACAATCATTATCAAATGGGATCTATTTTGTGCTATTTCTGAAAATAGAAATAAGTTTAATTACGAATCAATTATTTGCATGTCTTGTAGAGAGATAAATTACAATCTTGTATTTATTATTATTTTCTATTAATTATAACAGAGATTTTTCTAATGCTCTTGAAATTTTTTTTTTGTAAATTTCAATTTTTTAGAACCAAAATTTTTTTAAAGTATTTATAATATGATTTGTTTTATTGTGATTATTATATTGCACTTGGTGTTGAAAGTCAGGTAGTAGATGGAAAAACTTTTCAGTGGCAACTAGTGTGATAAAACCGTGCTTTTTAGTATTTTTTCACTACAAAACCGTAAACAAGGGTAGAAACATTATATTTGACTCAAAGCTGTTAGTTGCTTTCGTTGAGAGGCTTCACACATTTCAGACGGCCTTGGTATGCAACGAGCAGCTTTATCTTGATCACATGTTGCTTATACAATCTACATTTTCAATCTTTTCGCCGAAATGTAATTTAAGATTGGAAATTTTCAATAAGTTTAACACTTTTCATTTTGAATTTAGATCGTTTCAGAAGAAAATCTCATTTATATTTAAAATGCGCCAACCTCACAGCTCTTAATGTTTTGTCCTACGCCAGTAATTGATCTTAAAATTCACGGCTGAGTAAGAGAAAAGTGTGTCATTCTTTTCCGGCATTGAATAACGAACAATTAATCTTGGAATAATTATTTCTGAATTCTTGGCACTGGATTAAATTAAATGAGCATTATTTCAAAGCGACTGCTTAAATTGAAGCTGAAAGAATTAATCCCTTTTACCCTTTTGATACTATGTTTTTACTGTACTATTTTAATAAGATTTTGAACACACTTTTGAAAAATACAATAAACGTTCCACCTGATAAAATCATTCTGTAAAAATTTTTAGTTTATTAATAAGGCTGTTTTCTTTTTGACTTCTTGCAGATTTTTTAAGATATTCTTCTTTCTGTAAACCTACCCTTAAACTTTATTAATATTACTTTTTTCTGAATTACCAAAAAAAAATTATTTTTTTTAATTTATATATAACTAGCTGACCCGGTGAACTTCGTACCGCCTAACAGTCAATGAATGTCGTGTTACTTTTGAGCTGAACTCATTTAGGCTTTGATGAACGTAAAACAATGATACAAAATAATATATTTATATAGATAGAAACAAAAAAGTATTTTATTATGATGAATGATGATGAAAACATACATACAGAATGAGAATAAAAATAAAAAAAAATATAAAATAATAATTAAGTACTTCAAACTCATGTCAGAAAAAAATGACTGAAAACTATGTTGTACAGATTGGGAAAAAAAATAAAACTCGGATTAATTCATTAATAGGATTTTCATTCAAGCACTTTGTGGTAAACGACATTCTTTGTTTTTTGGTCAGGCGCAAGAACAAATAAAGCGGATGGTTTGCCGACACGTGAGCATGCCACGTACAATTGACCATGAGAAAAACATGCATTTTCTAGATTGAGGCCACAAATAGTCAAGGATTGGCTCTGTGATGTGTTGATCGTCATGGCGAAGGCAAGACGAATCGGGAATTTAAACTCAAAGAGCATATCCGTTGGGATCATCGGAATCTTTGGAATAAAAACTTCCTCATTTTTAAATTTTCCTTTAAGTATCGACGCGTGCAATTTTTCGCAAATAATTGACTCGCGATATTCTGTTGCCTAATTGCATTACGGCTTCGCTGGGAAAGATTATATCTTCTAGGACGCGGCATTGTTATTAAAATGTGCACTCGCATAAAACCACCAAATATAATAACAGTGCCTGAACTTTCGAGACATAGACAATAGCTCAAAGAGTATATAACCACTACGTATGAATAGCTTATCAAGAAAAATCATAGACAACCTATAAAAAGACATTTTCACTTTTGTTAACCTGTAGATTTTTTTTCTTAATCTTATAACCTTTACCAACTGATTTTTTATTCCCTAAATTCCGTTTCTTCCTTCCCGATGATTTTATGTTTTTACTGTTGAATAAATCTTAGGTATTATTTTCGGGAATTAAAAACAAATATAACAGTACCGGAACTTTGTAGACATTTTACAAAAAATAAATTTCTGAACGCACACATAATGTCTTCAGAAAAAAATAAAGTTGTGGCTTAAAGGTCTCAGCAACCAGGCCATAAGCTCCAAAAAAAATAGTTCTTACACTATTTGACAGGATTGGACAACAAATGTTTGACATGTAATAAACAAATTAGCATCTATTGAAATGATTAAGTATTCATTACACATATCGAGTTTTCATTGTTTTTAAGATGTATTTTGCTATTCGAGACCGAAACAAATCCAACAAATTAAAAACCATGGCAATCGGTCCAGCCGTTCTCGAGTTATAAGTGTTGTAACAAACACGACTTTCTTTTATATATAAAGATATGTACTTGAATCATATTTATCAATTTTTATTTACTTTGTGAACCTGACTTATTAGAGGCTGATATAATTTTAATATAGGATCTAATTCATCTCAATCAGTAAAGAGTATAAAATAAAAATTCGTATTTGTTTAAAAAAAATTCTCTCTGATATTGAGAGAGAACGTGCGTAGCCTATAAAATGGAATCCAAAATAACTCAGAAAGACGAATAGCGAGAATCCAACGAGATTTATAATTACAAAAGTTGTTAACTGAAAGTAGATTGTTTTTAATTCAAATTTAAACTGATTTATGAATACATTATGTCATATCAAAACCTGTTTTTTGTTTGTGACCAATATTACAAAAAAATGTAAGTTTCCACAATTTTTAAACAAAAAGACCATTTTTACAACTTGCTTTAGACAGTAATGAGAATTTTGTGTCGCGCAGTGGCTGGAATTGGACTTCATTTGACACAGAAAATTATGCTATTTTTTAGCTATTTTTCAAAAAAAGTTTTTTTTGTAATTGTCCAACTCACGTCTTTAAAAATGTGGGTTAGAATTGAATTACAAGAATAATAATAATTCAACTACCTCACTTTAAACAAGAGAATGTTTAAATTTTGTTTTTTTTTTTGTTTTTCTTGTTTTAGTTCATGAAAACAAAAGTATGTTTTGTTCAGAAGTAGCTTGAAAAAATATAAAGTCTTGAAAAATTTAGAGCGACATTTAAATATTAAAATTTCGAGTTAAAATTTTAAGAACTCTTATCATTTTTTATGTTAAAAAAATTATACAATAAAAAAATAATTAAAAAAATCGATTTATAAGACTTTTAAAAATTTGGAAAAACTTTAAAAAACTTTTATCTGTCGTTTGGAGTAAAACATTGTAAGCTTACATATTTTAGTCTAAAACTCAAAAAAAAATTTTTTTTGAACCATCTTACAATAAGGTATGTTTGTTCTTATCTTTTCTTGATTGATTCTATTTTGTAGGTTCTTTAACATAAAAAAAACCTATTGATTATTTGCGTATAGTTGTTTGATTTATAGGTAAAAAATTAGTCAATACTCTATAATATTATATTTTTTTAGTTTTGGTGAAAATACTATTCACACAGTTTTACCACTTGCCAATAAGTTGGCAAATAGATCTTAAAAGCTCTGTCGAGCACCAATTGGTCATCACCAAGAGATGAATAAAACTGATTTTGTTTAAATTTACCTGGTTTTTGAAAATTTATTGGGTATTTTTCAATAATCATACTGAAGAGCTAAAAAAAACTGTTATCTTTGTTAAGAGCTTTTTCTTATTTTTATAAATTTTAATGAGTTCCAGATGTCTATAGTTATTTATTTGCGTAGCTAATTTTAAACTGTTTTAATTTGATAACTGCTAATAAAGGCGTGCTTTTTTATACTTGATTTGACTAATCTGCCATATTTTAAGTGAGCTAAGTGCTCTTTGTGTCTAGGTTAAACTAATTTACGTGTTTGCTCTATATAACATTTTTGTCACAGTTATTACATTCTATGTCATAAACTCCAGATTTTTTTTAAAATTGTGTTTTGTTTTTTGGACCTCTTAAAAATCTTTTATTTCTAATCCTGACTGATAAACCGCTCTAAATCCTAATTGCTTAAATACAATGTCAAGCCCGTTGGTTATATATCAGCTTCGAAAGGTAATTAAATAAATTTTAATTCTTGTTAATTTGTTTGAAAAGTTGTGCAGTTTTTGATATTAGATTTAAATTTAGGTCTATTTACAATTGTTTTTACTATTTCTTTATTATAATCATTACTATTAGCATCTTTTATGATAAATGCGTTTTCTTTATTAAAATTTTCCCGACGTAAAAGAAACGAAAATAATCCATTTACTAAAAAAGTTAAACTTGCTATTTTATGTTCAAAACAATAATTTTAGTCATTAGGTATGTTTCTTAAAGTGTTTGTTTCTTTTCTAAATACATCAAACTCTAAATCGTTTTTGGTTTTTTTATGTACTTTTATATCTGAAAATGATAATTTTTTATTAATTTTCTCTTTATAAGAGAATTTAATTGACGAAAAACAATTATTTAGTTACATAGCTTTGTAAATAAGTAAAACACTGAATCATTTATCATTAAAAAATTAGACTTATTCGTAGCAAAAAGCATTGTATCTAATTTTTTTAGAAAGAATTTTTTCCTATTCACACAAATTGCTCATGTGGGACATTTTACTTTCCAAACTCGTTAGGTAAATAACTACATACTTGTTTTGATGTTAATTACATATAGTTTATGACAGAGTCAATTGGTATATTTACAAAAACTTAACTCTTTAAACTTTAATATAAACACTTGAATAATAATTGTTTTATTTGATCTCTTAGCCTCGTACAATTTCAGAGTTGCAATTTTAAGGAATTTATGGGAACATAATAATGCAACATTCCTAAAAGTTTAAAGCAAATTTAACTTCAAAGAAAACAGCTTGAATTATCTAAAAATAGCATTTTTTTAAAATCGATAGGCTTTGCTTAGTAGAATATCAAAAGCATTTTAAAAAATTAGAGTGGGCTTTGACCAAAATGTATTTTAACATAAAACATGAATTATTGAGCTAATAGTCTACTTTGAAAACTGGATTTATTAACCGTCAAATATAAACAAAATTTGCTAAAACAATGCTTAAGTTTAAAATTTCTTGTCAAAGCAAGTTTAGGTTTAAAGTTAGTCAAATTGATAAAATTAGTAAAATAAATAAACAGTAATAGACAATAAATACGGTTTTGTATAAATCTTTAATTTAAATGGGAGGTAAATAACAAACATTTTAAAATGATTCAAAAACTAACGTATTGTTTTCATAATTTTTTATGATCAAGGTTTTTTTAACTTAATTTAAAAACAAAATTTAGTTAGTTCAATAAACATTAACAGACAAAATATGTCATAAAATACAAAATAATAATAAAAATAAGTTCTTGCCGGTTGCATAAGCGTTTCTTGGTGTGTTTTAATAGATGTAGATAATAATTATTTCCAAAACATCAAATATATGAAAGAAAAATGAATTTGTTTGTGAACGTGGTTTGGTTTTCTATTATTATTGTACCGGGTGTCCCGTTAAGAAAGGTCACCGGCTATATCTCAGGAACCACTTGTCATAGAGCTTTGAAATAAAAAAATTTTTAACAAAAGTGGCGAAAAAAAAATGCTGGAAATTAGTTTCAAGTCTCTAGATTGGCCGCCAGAAAGCGAAATCGTCACAACTACCTAAAAAAACCGTTTGTTTTTCATTAAAAGTCTAGCAAACGTTAATCAAAAATATGTTTATTGCAAAGATGAGACAATTTTGCACAAATTTGATCTGGCACTTGTTAGTCTAATTTGTCAAATGTGAGTAGGAAGAGGGTGGGGATATGCAATGCGGAAAACGTCTATATCTTTGGCTTGCATCAACCTATTTTGACAAAATGGGTGTCAATGGAGAGATAACTTTTTGTTTTATTTAATATGTCATAAAGTAAACAATTTAACTTTGTTTTTTAAGTGCGAACAAGCACTGTCTAAAGAAAAATTAAACTTTTACAATTTTCTTTAAAAATTTAAATGGAATGGTATATAAAGCTTTACATAAATGTAAAGAAAATTAAAAAACAATTTCAAATTCAAAAACCGCACGTGGATATCTTTTTTGCATAAAAAGTTATAAGTGAAAAAGTGAAAGGAGTATGACAGGTATTACACTTTAAGCAATACGCTTGATACGGAGAATATTAAACTAACAGTATATTTATTAAAAACTCAAATCCATCTAATTTAATAATGTTCTAAACCAACACAATTGTTTTTAAACGCCATAGTTGTTGAGATATGAGAAATAAATCATATTATGTATTGTAAAAATTCAACCTTACTCATGTAATTACATTTAGAATTTATTTTGTTCTGAAATGCTTTTTTATCTCTAGACAGGAAAAAACAATAAATACCTTAGTACTACCTCACTTGGAGCGTTAATGTTTGGTGTGGTTTAGTTGAAAACAAAGTCATAGGCCCACATATATTCAACGAACCGCTTAACGGTCATACTTATTTAGAGTTTGTAATAAATATATTACCTCTTTTGTTAGAAAATGTGTCCTTACAAACTCGACAAGTTATGTTGTACCAACATGATGGATGCCCAGCACATTTTGCAGTAAATGTTAGACATCATTTAGATGAGCTGTATCCTGAAAAATGGATTGGGAGAGGAAGTTTATTTCCATGGCCACCAAGATCGCCAGACTTGACGTGCTTAGATTTTTATTTGTGGGGAAGGGTAAAAGATTTAGTGTACGCTACTAGACCAACAACACAAGAAGACATGGTGCAACGAATCACAAATGCACTTCAAAGTATTTCAGCAGCTGTAAACTCCACTCGACAAAGATTGCTTCTTTGCATCCAAAATGACGGAGATTGAACATTTGACAAACCACTAGATATAGTACCTTGGTTGATTTTTGTGTGTTTTGGTATAATACGTGTATTTTTGATATTTGTGTGATAAACAACATTAAATTAAGAATTAAAACTTTGTTTATTTTATAATCAGGTTTGTAAATAGGTTAGTCTAATATTCTCCGTATCAAGCGTATTGCTAAAAATGTAATACCTGTCATACTCCTTGCACTTTTTCACTTATAACTTTTGATGCAAAAAAGCTATCGACGTGCGGTTTTCAAATTTGAACTTGTTTTTTAATTTTCTTTACATTTATGTAAAGATTTATGTATCATTTTATTTAAATTTTTAAAGAAAATTGTAAACATTTTAAATTTTTCTTCAGACAGTGCTTGTTCGCACTTAAAAAACAAAGTTAAATTGTTTACTTTATGACATATTAAATAAAACACAAAGTTATCTCTTCATTGACACCCATTTTGTCAAAATAGGTTGATGCAAGCCAAAGATATAGACGTTTTCCGCATTGCATATCCCCACCCTCTTCCTACTCACATTTGACAAATTAGAGTAACAAGTGCCAGATCAAATTTGTGCAAAATTGTCTCATCTTTGCAATAAACATTTTTTTGATTAACGTTTACTAGACTTTTAATGAAAAACAAACGGTTTTTTAGGTAGTTGTGACGATTTCGCCCTCTGGCGGCCAATCTAGAAACTTTAAACTAATTTCCAGCATTTTTTTTTGCCACTTTTGTTAAAAAAATTTTTATTTCAAAGCTCTATGACAAGTGGTTCCTGAGATATAGCCTGTGACCTTTCTTAACGGGATACCCGGTACCTACATGATAGATTATTTGTAACAATAATACTTCAACACTACATTTTATGTCAATTAATTTTACATCAATATTAATTATAGTTCTTTCTAAAGTTATCAGTCACGTTTGACATGATGTGTCTCTAAAGTATATCTTTTTAAGACTCAAATGGACTTTTCTTTGCATTAATTTTGACTTATTACTATAGTGTCTTGCTATTTAATAGTACATTACATACCGTGACGGAAAGTAGTGCATTTTTCACGGTTTTAGCCACAATCACTCATAATATTTATTTTTAATTTCATAAAAATATTACTGTGAAAGTGTTCAAGTAAATTAAAAAAAATAAGTTGCCAGGTTGTCATGACCAAAATTGACAGTGATAAAAAAAATTTTGTTTGTTTTGTGCTTACTTTTGCAAAAGTTTAAAAATGTCAAATGGTTACTCTAGCGACACACAATTAACCTTCCTGGAGTTATTGCAAGTTGCAGCAAAAGTAACAAACTATTTACCTGAAAAATGTCGCATAGACTAGGCAAAACCACACAAAATAAACCATTTATCCAAAAATGTTTTATTGCCATATTTGTATGGTGTTTCTAAATTAAAAAAAAACAGTACATGCTGGACATTAAACTTTAAGTAAAAATGGACACTTTAAAGTATTTCCAACTCCGAACTTTCCTTGCACAACAAAATATGTACCAGGTACAAGTTCAAAAAATCAGAAGTTTTTTCTACAAATGACATTGAAACATTTCTAAATCAAGCCCCAGATGGAATTCTAGTGCTCATAGTAAAACATTTAGCAATAATAAATTATTTAAGTCATAATTACCTTTAAAGCGTTTTAGGCGATCCTAATAATTGGCATATCAGAGGTCTGTAGATGCGATAAGCTTCTGCAAGCTCATCGTACGTTTCTAGACATACAATTGTCTGATGCTCGAGTTAGCATTGTATTACTTGATACAAAAACTTACAAAGCACGGTTCTACCTAAACCAAGCTGATTCGCAGGTCACAGTTTATGCCGTTCTAGAGCTACTAGCAAATGAAGGATATGATGTACTGCAATCTAACAAGCTTAGTCGGTGGAAATCAAGCACAGTTGCTGAAAGCTATGTAGAAAATTTTGTGGAAAGTTAAGTGAAAATTGCATAGCTTATAACAGCTCTACCAAAATCTACTTCAAGATTATCTATCAATCTCACTCTGTCCAACATCTACATCATCTTTCTTGTCAGACTTTCCATCAACATCTTCAGTAACAACACAAAGATCCATTTTTTTTTAAAACTAACTCATGCAGGGATTACACTTAGTAAGTAATAGTCATGATCGGTTCACAGTCTCAATTGATTTTTTTAAGGCAAATAATTTATCTTATAGTTGCTTACCTGCCAACAGCAATAATAACAATAATTCATAAAAAAATTCACGTTTTGTCTTACTAACTTGTGATTAAATTGTTGAATGCAAGTCACATGTTATAAAATAGAAGTTAGTTTAGTGCGTGTGTAATTTATTATAGGTTACTTTAAATCATAATATTTTGAAGCGTTAGGCAACCAATGGCATTTTTTGTGCTATAAAGGTGTTTTCAGGTAAAATTAGTTTACGAGCCTCACAAGTCACAACAAAGTAAGTATGGACATTTTATAAGATAAAAATGCTCAACTTATACACTGCAACTTTACCACTTCAAACATTTTATTAAAACTACTCAAACCAGTTTTTTGTTTTTTTGTTGCACTAGCACAAACAAATTCTAATCCAACTTAAAACAGTTAAAGATTAATTATAAAACTATAGATCGTTGCTTGCGGTTTGCTGCAAAACAACGTCGTAGAGTGTAATCAAATAGGCTAGGGTTTTCAGCCTAAGAGAAGGAAGATGCACATTACCTACCTTTTACAGGTTTGTTATTATTCAGTTAAAATACCGATTGAGGGTGAATAAGTATTAATTTAATAATTATTATGCTAAGAATTAATAGACTTTAATGGGAGAAATAAATCTCTAAACATAAAAATAATTATGGTTTATTATTGTCGACTGCAATGCTTTTATTCAATTAAATCTTGAATATAACACGTTAAAAATTGAAAAATTAATGTCGATATAAAACAAATCTTTTTCCAGTTCCAATTTACGTTAGTTTAAATTTCAATTTAAATTAAAACTTTATTAAAGCTCTAATTATTATTTTTTACGTTGGCGTCCGCAGTGCGGTTAAGCTATTTAATTAGAGAATAAATAATTACATTTCATCGAGTATTGACTTTGATATTGGTTCAGTAGTGATTCGTAAACTGCTCAGGAATACTCAGGATGTCGATGTTGCTTCAGCACTATCCCAACTAGAGATAATTGGATTAGGACTTGCTTATTTGGCATATATTAGCAGATATTACTTAGTTATGAAAACTTCAAAGTAGAACCTCATTATTACATATATAGTCTATAATTTTTGCTGTGTTATGATACCAGAAATTACAATTGTGACATTAGTATTTCTAAAAATTTAGCTATTATCTTGACAGTTTTTTTTTGAAAGACAGCAAAAATAATCTGCATGTACCGTTCAATTAAATTTTCCAGCTGTTGCAACAATATTGTGTAATATTTTGGCATAAGACTTTCTCGGTATAATTTTAAAGTATTTACAAAAATAAATTTTAAAGGTTTTGTTACATTAACAAGCGGTGATGATCAAAAATAGTTTTATGTTATTTTTTCAGAAAATGGAAAAGGTCCATAAGTACTTTGTTATGTTATATGTAATAAATGTAGAATCTTTTGTGCCAAACTCTATAAAACATCGGTAACCGGAGCGGTCAAAAATAAAATTTCTAGACATCTATATATATAAAAGAACGTCTGTTAGTTACTCCACTTATAACTCAAGAACGGCTCTACCGATATGGTTGAAAATTGGTGAGGTGGTAGCTTACAGCCAGAAGACGGACATAGGATACTTTTTATTCCAGAAACCATCCTCTAAAAGAGGGGTGAAAGTCAAATGTGAAATGCGATGTCGGAAACGTTCGGTGAGGCTCGACAAATTACCGAGAAATTTGACGCAACCACGAAGAAGCGTTTACATTAAAATTTATTTGACGTGGCTCAAGAAATTTTCCCAAACTTGGATTTTTATATCAATTATAGTTTAGAGCCAGGAGAAGGACATAGGATACTTTTCATCCCGTGTGACTTGACATGAAACGTCAGTCACTATAAAACGTGGAATAACAAAACGCAAATGACAGCTATGTAATTGACGTATAATGACAGATATGTAATGACGTATAGATGACAATTTGATATTTGTAAGAAATCAATAATAAAACTATTTCTATTAAATAAATAATTAACATTTATAATGTAATGATAGTGTCGTTACCCATTCGTAAAAAGTGAAGTGAACTATAAAACTCGGTATGGTTGAAAATTTTATTATTTGGGTGAAGTGAAGTTTATTTAATAATGCCGCGACCAAGACGATCGAATCTTTCCCGACAAAGCCGTGATGCAAAAAGAATACGAAATACTGCAAATGAAAGGACTGAAGAAGAACAATAAATTGCACGTGAACAGCGCCGCGATAGTATGGCTCGACTTCGTGCTTCTCAATCACGAGAGCAAAGTGAAGCAGCCCGTGAAACAGCTCGGTTGGCAATGCAGAATCGTCGAGCGAACAACAGAGGTTAACAAATAGATAATTTGCGACGCAGAACAAGATATTTATCAAGTGCTGATTTGAATCGAGCAGCGAGTTTAATTATATTAATAATTATTTAAAGATATTAATAAAATTTTTAATTAAATATTAATAATTATTTTAATATTTAATTATTAAATATTTAATAATATTTAATAATTTTTAATTATTAATTAGAAAAAATTAATAAAACTAAATAATTATAAACAGCTACTTTTTATTAAAAAAGAGACGAAAAGGGGAGGGATAGAGACAAAAAATGACATGTATCAATATTTAATTTTCAAAGATTTGCTTATTTTAAAAATAATATCTATGTTTAGGCGGAACAAAGTTCGCCGGGCCAGCTAGTTTAACATAAAACAACATGAAATTCGACATAAAACATGACGAGGAATTCAAATCAAAATATGCAAAAAGTTATAAAAAGTTTGTCTTTATTTCAAATCAGACAATAGAAATAAGCTTTTTGTATTAGATAGAAGCGACTATAAAGAGGTGGATAATCTGATCAAAAATGGACATTATTCAAACATTTTTAAAAACTTATTTCCAAAAATGATCAGAATTGAAAGCTGTCTAAACATATTATGCAAAAACCTTATTAATAAAAGCTTAATTATAATTTTTAGATTTCTAATCTCAATGTGCCTAAATTATATTGTTTACCAGAAATTCACAAACCAGGTAAAAACTTGGACCAATTGTTTTATTGATAAACAATCCCACTTATAGTAATTCCTTATAGTTAGTAAATAATTCAAAAATTTAAATATGCCATTAGACATTTTTTTTGTAAAAACTTACACGATTTTATTAATAAAGTAAAAAGAGTAAAATTAAACAGTATGGAAAATTTAGTGTTTTTTGGATGTCACTTTATTATATCATAGCGTTCAAATAGAAACAACAACGATTTATTTAAAGACTTTGCTTGAATAGAACAAAATTGAACCAAATCTAAATAACAAATACATAGCATTAACGAAATTATGCGGAAAACAATCAATTTTTCCATGTCGCAATAAATTTTACCAACAAAAGGAAGGAGACAGCTTATAGCTGAGTTATTTATGCATCATTATGAAATTAATGCAAAAACAGTTTTTAAGATTTTCCTAGAATGTGCATAAGTTACGTTGACGACCTCTTTGCCGTTTTCAATAATTCTGAGAGATTAACAAATTTTGTGTCAAACTTAAATAATTGTTTTTCTTTAATTAAATTTACTTATAAAGAAGAAATTAACAACATTTTTTTTTAGATGTAAACGTAATTAAAAGATCAACAGGCGATGTAGAATTTGATATATTTAGAAAAAAAAACAAGCACTTTAAGAAACATATTTAATGACTAAAATCATTGTTTTGAACATAAAATAGCAAGTTTAAGTGTTTGAGTAAATAGATTATTTTGGTTTCCTTAAAGTCAAAAAAACTTTAATAAAGAAAAAGCATTTATCAAATAGTTTCAAATATTAATGAGTATAATAAAAAAATATAGTAAATAACGTTATAAATAAACAAAAATTTTAAACAAATATTGAAAATTGCACAACTTTTCAAACAAATAAAAACAATTAAAATTTATTTCAATACTCTTTGAACGTAAAATTACCAACCGTCTTATTGTGCTTCTGGATTTAAAGCGTTTATCAGTCAGAATCAAAATTTAAAGATTTGTTATGAGCGAAAATGATAGAAGATTTTATGTCCAAAACAAGATACAAAAAGTCTTTAGCTCACTTAAAATACGTCAGATTAGAAAAATTAGTATTACAGTCTAAAATTAGTCAAGCAAATAAATAACTATAAACATCTGGACGCCGCTGAACTCTGAAAATAAGGCAAATGCTTTTATCAAAAATAACGCTTCTCTATTCAGCTCCTTGGTTGCATTATTAGAGAAAACCTAAAAAAATCCCTAAACTACGCAAAATTAAACAAATAATAATTTAGTTTTATTTATTCCTGATGATGGCCGAAAGAGCTCTTGAGATCTAATACATCAACTTTTTGGCAAATAATAAAACTGTGTGAATAATAGTTATCAAAGTTCTCAATATATAATAAAAGCTTATTCATCTTTTTTTATTCTTATAAAAAAAAATTAGAGGAAGTAACTAGGAGCAAGAGATAAAAATACAGAAAAAATTTAAAAAAAAGCATAGAAAAGTAGTAATACAATAAGTATTAGATTATCAACTAGCAAATTAAAGACCTTAGAAATAGCTTTAGTGGTTGTGAAATAAATGCATGAGAAAAGCCTTTTTCAGATGATTAATACCACGAAAAAGATTTTATATAGAAATTTAGGACTCAAGATAGATTAAAAAATGTATGTTGATCCGGAAACGTTTTTGATTATAGTAAATAAAGACGTTATTAATAAACAAATAAAGAAAAAACTGATTGCAAGTATTAAAAAGATTAATAAACATAACATAAATTGAGAGCGAGTGAGAGAAAACGTGGGTAGACTAACTTATAGTCCGGTCAATTTAGACATTCGGCTTTACATAAATTCTCACCAAACTGAAAATTAGTAAGATTGTTTAAAATATGATTAAAAATAAAATTTGAAAACTTCCCATCTTTCCCCTGCATGGAAAAATTTTTATTCAAGGTTAAAGGCGAAAAAACATTATTTTTTGCAATTTTCGGCAAAATTTTCGGTAATTTTTTTCATAAAAATACTAAAAACAAAAACTGTAGATCATGAAATTTTCTACAAGAAACGTATAAAGCTGTTATAGTCATAATATGCACACGTTTGCACGCCTACTATGAGGTAGTGTACTAGGCGCGTTTTTTAACGTGGTTTTTCCAGTAGGTCTATTGTACCGGTCAGTTGTGATCCTGTTTAACTTAAAACTATTGCAAAATAATGAATATTAGCAGATATTGAAAAGATTGAAATAATTTAACTTAAAAAAAAGTAGTGAAATTTAATAATTGTCCCAGTCGTAACTTTTAAATTTTCCTTCTTGTTCTTGTTCTTCTTTATTTTCATCCGGATTATATGTAAGCTGCGTTAATAGCTATGTATCGCATGTCGTTGCAATCAAACGGATCATCCACTGTTAATCATTGAATATTAGAGCAGGTCTGGTCTTGACAATATGTATATGCCAGAGAACAAAAAAGTGCAATTTTTTTGCAACCACATTTAGCACTGCATCCTTTTTTGCAGTTGCAAAAAATTGTGCTTAGCAGTTTTTCCGGTGCGGTTGAGACTGGTTTTAATGAATTGTTGACCAACTTCTAACTCCAGTCTGTAGGCTCTAGTTGATAACCAAACCACACAGTGAGAAAAAAAGTGGTTAGACTTAAGTGAAGAAGGCTTAAGATAGTGCCGTGTAAGTGCACTACTGTTTGCAATCAGACGTTTAATGCAATTATTTAACAGCAATAATGAAAACAATATTAATGCGTAAAACATTTTTTACATTTATACATGCTACAAGCAACTTTCTACCAGAGAAAATAGGGTGAGCACTCAAAGAATGCACAACCAAATTGTCGTCATCTGAATATTGAAAAATAATTTTAGTTAAGAATTTTTGTGTGCGCGCAGTATACAGTTTTTTTAAACTGCACTCATTCTATTGACATCTACTACTTGTAATAAATCTTTCTAAAATCTTTAAACGTAACTTTTAAGGTTAAAACATAAATATAAATTTGAGTATAATAAATAATGCTTTTTTTAAAATATCCTTATAAGTTAGTATTCTCTATAGTAATGTATGTCGAAGTTTTAGAGACAGGTTTCATACAAAAATATTGAGGAATTGAAAAAATGCGCATTTTTATATTTCTCAACTTTGATAAATAATGAAAATTTCTAAAAAAAAATTTTTAATTCTCATCATGTAAGTTATTAATAATTGCATTTTATTTCGTTTAGGCACAGTTTTAGAAAGTCTGTACATTTAAGAAAGGTTTTTAGATAAAAGCTAATTATATTGATCATTTAATTTCTCTGAGATAAATATATGTTTATTTAAATGAGAAATATCAAGACAATAGGTCTTGGGAATAAAGTGACTGCTGTCATTTCAAGCCAACATGACAAAAGACGAAAATATATGAATAATTTATCTTTAACATTTTGCTTTTGTTTGAAGAAATAACATTAAAGTGCCTTGAAAAAGCAATCGCAAAAACTTGGCCAATCTGGAAAAATAATCTAAGTTGAAATATAGTTAACAAGTTTTTGAAAAACATTAAATAAAAAAACTTTGGTAATATTTGCCTCATTAAAAGATATTTTATCACAACAAACGCCTTTAGACCGAAATAATTATATTTCAGCAAAAACTATGTAGCAACCCTTTTTTGTTTGACGTTTTTATGAGACTGCTTGTTATGAGATGAATCTGGGAAAGTGGTCGGGTTTATGCTTTGAATAGTTAGGCTTTAATAGAATTACAAGAAAATTTTGTAATTGATTTATGAGGACACAACATAAACAGGCTATTTCCAGCCGTTCTAAACTTTTTTTTTCCAAAAAGTAAACATTTTTGGGAGGAAAAAATTAAATAAGTGCATTCTGCTGCGGCTGCAGCGAATTGCAAACCAATCAGTGTAATAAATAAAATTTGTTTGTTGCTGAATACAGTAATTGATGCATGTTCTGCATAGAGTATCGAGCGGCTTTTTTAGGTTTTATAAAAAGAAAAAAACCGTACTGAAAACCGCATTTCAAAAATGATTAATATTACTATTTCCGGATAAAGATTGTAGTTTTAAGATAATAAAAAAAATATTTATAAAAAAGCTAGACTAATAAATGTCTAATATATACGAATAAAACCAATAATCAAAATGTTTGGTGATTACTTTGGTATCAATTATATCTACTTAGTATAAAACCAATAGTTTTGTTTTAGAATAAATGGTTTTGTGTTTTAACTAGTTTATCCCAAAACCGAGACAATCAATACCTTTTAGTTTTTGTGTCAATAGAATCCGATTTTTAGCTTGTAAATTAAAATGTTACTACATAGAACCAAAAACATTTCAAAGTGATACTAATTTAACTTTTATTTGACAATTTTGATAATAATTTGCTCAAATATTTACAATATTTTTTAATAGTGCTGATTTTTTAATTAAAATGTATAACTATGAACTATGACGTCATTACACCATACAATTTATGAATATCTATATATATAAAAAAAAGTCGTGTTTGTTACAACACTGATAACACGAGAACGGCTGGACCGATTGCCATGGTTTTTGATATTTTGTTGGATTTGTTTCCGTCCCGAATAGCAGAATACATCTTAAAAACAATGAAAACTCGATATGTGTAATGAATACTTAATCATTTCAATAGATGCTGATTTGTTTATTACATGTCAAACATTTGTTGTCCAATCCTGTCAAATAGTGTAACAACTATTTTTTTTTTGGAGCTTATGGCCTGGTTGCTGAGACCTTCAAGCCACAACTTTATTTTTTTCTGAAGACATCATGTGTGCGTTCAGAAATTTATTTTTTGTAAAATGTCTACAAAGTTCAGGTACTGTTATATTTGTTTTTAATTCCCGATAATAATACCTAAAATTTATTCTACAGTAAAAACATAAAATCATCGGAAAGGAACAGAATTTCGGGAATAAAAAATCAGTTGGTAAAGGTTATAAGATTAAGGAAAAAAAATCTACAGGTTAACAAAAGTGTAAATGTCTTTTTATAGGTTGTCTATAATTTTTCTTGATAAGCTATTCATACGTAGTGGTTATATACTCTTTGAGCTATTGTGTATGTCTCGAAAGTTCAGGCACTGTTATTATATTTGGTGATCCCAACGGAGTTTAAACGAATTTAATTCCCGATTCGTCTTGCCTTCGCCATGACGATCAACAAATCACAGGGCCAATCCTTGACTATTTGTGGCCTCAATCTAGAAAATGCATGTTTTTCTCATGGTCAATTGTACGTGGCATGCTCACGTGTCGGCAAACCATCCGCTTTATTTGTTCTTGCGCCTGACCAAAAAACAAAGAATGTCGTTTACCACAAAGTGCTTGAATGAAAATCCTATTAATGAATTAATCCGAGTTTCATTTTTGTTTCCCTATCTGCACAACATAGTTTTCAATAATTTTTTTCTGACATGAGTTTGAAGTACTTAATTATTATTTTTTGTTTTTTTTTTATTTTTATTCTTATTCTGTATGTATGTTTTCATCATCATTCATTATAATAAAATACTTTTTTGTTTCTATCTATATAAATATATTATTTTGTATCATTGTGTTACGTTCATCAAAGCCTAAATTAGTTCAGCTAAAAAGTAACACTACATTCATTGACTGTTAGGCGGTACAAAGTTCGCCGGGTCAGCTAGTTTATAATAAAGTTTATTTTCTTACGGAATAGGAATAAACTACATGTAATAATACATATTCTCAAATTTGCAAACACTTATTAAACTGGTATCTACTGCTATAATAATTAATTACTAAAGAACATTTCTATGGGGAACTAGTTTTAGTGATACAAAAAACAATTTGCGATACAAAAAAAAAATTATATTGTTTTACAGTAATTACTTGTATTGGAATCTTTAGCCTTATAAAAAACTTTTAATACAATTTTACCACTCGGAGAAGAAATTTTGATCTCGATTACTTTGTAGTCTTTCGATTACTTTCGATTACTATGTACTCATTATCAGAGCTTTTAAAATATTTAGATATTAATAAAAAAACTTGTTGGCGAGTGGTAAAATTGTGATAATATGTAGTTATGATAGATTTTTGTTGCAGAATTATTAATTAATAAAAGCAGAAAAACATTAAAAACTATTCAAGAGTAATATTGGTACATTTGTTAATAATTATTGCTAAATCCGTAATACAGATTTCTAAGCTGTCAACAAGGCTAAACAGTGTGGAACATATAGTAGGTATATTTTATACATGAACTAATGTGCACACATCGTAGACCCCGCAAGTAGTGCATACAATGCATAAAGGCCCTAGTTAACATAACAAGCAAGAAGCCACCGTAATAAAGGTAATGTACATAGATAGTGCTTCAATGCCAAACCAACATTGTCGTTGCAGACTAAATTTCACGCTACAATGCAGCTGTTGCTGTCCGTTTATTTAAGATATTTATGACAAACTGAAACCTGCATTAGCTTTGATGCTATTTCACTATCAATACACAAAAAATGTTGATTTTGTTTTATCAGAATTAGAACCTTTTATATTACGTGATAAAAAAGAAACTTTATTTTTTGAAGTATTATATAGTAGTTTATATTGTGTTACTAAAACCATTCATAAAGAAAGTACATAATCATAGTATGCAATGATTGTTTATAATAAGTCCTAAATTCAATCAAAATATAAATGACAATAAGTTCACACGTCGAGCTACCGTGCTTATTCTCACGTTTATTTCTCTGCCCTGATGACGTCTCCACCGATGGAGTGCGAAACGTCGACAATTTTATCCAACTTTTAGACTCGGTCTATTCCGAAAGATGTCAATCTTTTAAAATATAAAATACTTCCAATTGATACTGTTGCAATGAGCCCACACAAAATATTTCTGCCGCAAGGTAGTGAAGAAGTTGAGTTAGAATACTCTTAGAAAAGTACACCTGAGTGGCCTGAGTCATCCTTTGATGCGTTTTATGCTGATAAGAATAATCTTACGCGAAAAGGTGAAGCCCATCTGTACTGACGCTAAGCATCACAGACGCTTTTATCTTGGGCTGTACCACTGCACATGTAATATGAAGCTATCCCCATCTAAGAGAAATCGTACTTTAGCATCAGTTTAGAGTTAGATTGTTTTTCTAATACAACGTGGTCAACAATGGCTGTTTGAGTTAGCACTATTTTTTGAGACTTTTTTATTTACATAGTTGCAACACTGTAACCAGATATGCTTATTTGACAAATATTAAACATAAAACTAAAAAAATTGTAGGTTATGTCACAGCGACTGACTTTTTAGTTGGCATCTGTCAATGATGTTGTCAGTGTCAAAGGCATCACCTGTCAACAATAGAAAGTAGTTGCAGTTGTACTATTTTAAAGTGAAATGTAGGATTGCCAACTCAAACAGTAGTTATTGTTGACTACGCTGTATTTTAATACAGAATTTCCATTAAATTTAAGCTACAAATGATGCTACCATAAGATTTTTACCTGAAAAACAACCATAATTTGAACGCCTTATCTGATTTTTAAAAACTCTGTCTAGAAACACTCTTAATTATCTCAGCTTTCAAATACAAAAGTTTGAACAACATTTTTTTGAGTGAATACAGAGCAACAGACAGGTTATAACAGTCCTTCGTTTGTCAGGAATTGGAAATATAAAAAATTAAATAAAATTTTTATTTGGCTTATTTATGTGTTGTTAGATTCTTATTAATGTAGGTTTATCTATAATTGTATAAATAAATTGTTAATTTACATACTTAGAATGCTAGCTATTCTTGACATGATGCAAAATGTAAGATGTAAAACTCAGAATTTTATATTTTACGAGTAAAATCTACTTCCAGTAATTTTGGTTAGAACGTAAAAAGAAGAGGTACGTAAACACCCTACGGTCACATACTAGTACGTTGACACGTCACGGTCACTGATACTTACTTATACATGTAGTAAGTGATGTGACAACATCTCAAATTATTTGAAATAAAACAAATAGTGCAATTTAATACTAATAAAATACTTTTTAGATTTAAATTCTGTTGATAAAATATAGATATTGCATATTTAACATAACAAAATGTAGATTAATCAGAATTAATCCCACAGTTTTGTGTGTTACTATTATTTAAAATAATGGTAAATTTATTATTGTTATAAATAATATATTATAAAAAATGGAAAAAAAACTGTAACTTAAACATTGTTGTTTTTTTCTGTTTTTTCATTACTCATACCTGTTTTTTTTAAATTCTATTTCATTCACTAAGCTTAATTTTTTTCTTTTGCTTTCTATCATTTTTATTTACCAGTACTATTTTGTTTTTCACGCATTTTGCATTTTCTATTATTTTTGTCTATTTCAAATCTGTTTTCTCTCTCTTCATTCTAACATCTGAATCTCGCAATTATTTTTCTATCATCTCTGATTTTTTTAAGATAGCTTGGTAGTTTGTCTGTAAATAATCACTTATAATACCACAAGAGCTTCAAAATTATCGGGTATTTCCCGATAGGTTCGTTGCAAACAAATGAAAGAGTCAAGTTTTTCAGGTTAAAAAATCACTCGCGCTTCGCGCTCGTGATTTTTCCTGAAAAACTTGACGACTTTATTTGTTTGCAGGGAACCTTGAGGGAAATGCCAGATAATTTTGAAGCTCGTGTGGTATTCGGGGGATTATTTTTCCGTCCCAAATGTCAAATTTGACATTTGGGACGTCAAAAGAAAATAATCAAAAAATTATCAGTATAATACCATGTAGGTTGTACCACGTGACGTCGAATGGTGCAATTCTATTGGTCGATATTTGGGTCGGAAAAATAATCTCTTATATTTTCTATTGTATCGGTTCTTTCTAATTTTTCCTTTCTTTTCTTGTTTTTCTATGTTTCTATCTCTGTCTCTCATTTTCTTTTTCACCCATTGCCTCACATATTTTATCCTTTCAATCTCTTTTACACTGAACCTTTTTCTATCATAGTATTTCTTTCTCTTTGTTTTATTACTTTGTCTGCTTTTCTGTTTATAACTTTCCAGCACTCTTTCAGTATCCCACACCTTTAAATACCTCTTATTTTATTTTCAAGCTTTAACGCACTTTCTTCTGCTTTTATACTTACTTTTTCTCTTTTTCCTGCTTTGCTCACTATAGAACCTGGAGTTTCCCTACTTAACTCTAGCATTTATTTTATAAGTTTTTTTTTGCATTCTTTCTATCTCTATTTTTCCTTTTCATTCTCAACTTTTCCCTCTATACAACATTACACTTTTTACCAGGTTGTCAAACATTGTCATCCGCATTTCATACCCTCCTCTAAACTTTTTCTCTGCCATTTCCTACACTATCGCTCAATTTGGTTACCTTTTTTCACTAATTTTCTTTTCTGCGCTTTTTTTCGATTTCTTTCTTTAAACATGTATTTTAAATGCTTTCATTCTTTTACTGGTTCTAATTTTTTCCGCCCTTGATTTACAGATTTTTTCTAACTCACTCTCAACACATTTATTATCTAATGGTATTTATCCCTCTCTAAATCTTGCTTGCTAGTCTGGTAATCCTCCCATTTTCTCTACCTCCCTTTTTACCTTTCTTGCTATACACATTGCATACACTTTGTACATTGTGTTTAGAAGTGTTATTCGTCGGCAATTTTTTTTATTATCTTTTTTTTTATGTCATTTGTTTTTGGCAACTTTTTTTTTTAGTTTTATCAGCGGTTTCTCTACTTTTTCTCTTCTTATTTTTTTTATTTGTTCTGCGTTTTTTTCTTTCAGTTTTTATTGCAACTTTTTTTTCATCTTTTGTCAGAGGTTAGTAGATATTTAATTTTTATTTGATCTGTAGTGGCAATTGTTATTTGTATTACAATTACTTTTGTTCATTTTTAACAAGATTTTTATTTATTATATTGTATATATAACTCTATCAAAGGCCTTTATTAGATTAACACGGCGGATTGTTAGAGATCGAAAATTTAAAGGTTTGTCAAAAGTTTATTCAAAATTGTTTTTATAAAAAACAAAATTTAAAGTTTAACGAGTGCTAAAAATGAAGATTAACACATATTTATCTCACCTGGTTTAACCTACTAGCATTTTTTGTTTTTGCAACAGTTTTTTTAATCTTTAAGGAATATTTATTGTCAATAGTGTATAGATCCTAAATTTACTTTGCAGCGTTATAGGATTGTACAATTAGTTTAACGTTAACATGTTTTCAACAAAACTGTTGTTATAAATAAATTTGACGTTAATATTTTTTGTAAATTAGAATATTTATTATCTCATAAAATTTTACTACTTTTGACTTGTGATTGCAAATTTAAACAGTTTTTGTAGGAAGTCTTTGCGATTCTAATTATTGAACCACTGAACTTTTGACTCCAAACTTCTTATCAAAATTTGCCACATATTATCGCACCAGCAGGAAAATCTCATAAAGATGTCAAATTAAGTACTAATAAGACTTTAATAAACGCTTAAATTGTCTTATCGTTATGATGCAATGGTAATAATAGCTCTTTTATAACTTTGTTGGAGGTGAGTAATAAGCAATTTTGTTAAGTGTATCTATGTCTAAAGCCATTGCTGATAATTTTATATGTAACAAAACAATTTACACACATAAGTAATTGGTGACAATAAGAAATATATACAGTGCGTTTTTTTTTTAATCAAGAAATTTTTAATTTACGTTTCAAAATTACATTAACTTTTGCTTCAGGTTGAATACATAAAAAAAATTGTCTAAATTATGAGATTAAACATTTTTGTAACAACTATACATTGCTTTAATTTAATTTTAATAGCTTTTAAATATAAATAAAATTTTTTTTTATGAATTAATTATTTTATTAAAATAATAAACATAAAAAATATTTGTTTTAGAAAAAGTCTACTCACTCTAAAGATGTCTACTTTTCATATCTGAACAAAGTTTTAAAAAAATTACAGACAGTTTTAGAAAACTCATTTTGGAAGATTTTCAAAAAAGCTTTGTAGATTTTATTAAAACTTTTTTATGAATTCTAAAAATTATGGTTAACAAAAAATTAAATAAAAGAATTGAAGACTTGAAGAACATTTATGTAAAAAAATTTTTTTTTTGTTTTAATAATTTCATCTAAATTTTTTATCAAATTACTTACTGTATAATAATGTTTAATTATTTATGATATATGTATTATAGATTGATAGCAGCGAATTTAATTATCTAATGCTTACAAAAACGCTAAAAGATTTAGGTTATATTAACATTTTCATTAGAATAATAATATTATTAGAAAAGACCGTACTGATTTTTGAATCCAGCAAAATTTCTGTGGCTTTGGAACAAGGACAGTTGAATATATTTATCTAAAAATACAAAATAACATTTATTATTTTGTTATTGAAATAATTTCTGTTTAAATATTATATTTAAAGCAAAAGATTGGTTTTGTAGAATATTTAGCTTAAAGCTTTATGTTTTCTAGAAACAATAGAATAGAATAGACTTTGCTTTTGTACATTGTACATAGAATTGATAAAAATAAAAAATATCTATAAATATTTTCTAAAATTTTATTTATTTTAGCGCAGCAAAAGTGAGGTTAGCGTCATTTTTTTTTCTGCAGGCTGTATTATAATCTCTTATCAAAATAATCTTAAAGATTATTAGATAGACAGTTACAATATGTACTAATATGTAACATTTAGTTTTACTTTCCTCGTCAGGTAATTTGTATTATTTGTTTTTCGAATAGATTTTCCATAAAGTATACGATTAATATTTCTGGCGTTGCAGATCAAAACAACCGACTCGAATACTTTTTGGAAATTTTTTCTATGCTATTTTGCTAGCTTCAATTTTTAAAATTTCTTTTTATATCAATCTACTGCCTGTCGGGCAGTAGATTTTCTAATGTGTTTTGAGCAATTTTTCTAATTTTTAGCGGCGTTAGTGATAAATTTTCTTTATCTTTCATTTTCAAAGCAAAAATAAAATTTGACGTTCTATAGCCGCTTAAGTTATCTCGCATAAATGTCACCAACCATCGCCAAATTCTCCAGCAAGCAAAAATTTTAATATTTTGCTTGCAGATATGCCTTCTGCAACTTAAAAAAACTGTAAAATGACTTTAAAACCTAAAAATCCTGTTGTATGCTTTACTGTAGAAAGCATTCTCTCGATAATTAATTTTGAATGACCTCGCCAACATTGAAAATTTTTATCAATTTATTAAAAACAAAATCTAATTTCGCTAAGTATAGACATAAACTAAAAATTTGAAAAGTGGACTTTAATATAAATACTAATATATAAAGGAAAAGTGTACATACTAGCTATGTATAGTTTTAAAATAAAACGGGTCAATATTAATTGTAAATTAAAACAAAACCACTAGCATTAAATCGCTAGTGTTAGCTTCGCTACTTCTAGGTGGCAATGCAGATAGTGTCATTGAGAGGTTATGTTCAATAAGTGTTAAGAAAATGTTAAAAAGTAGAACGCAAAAATGGTTAAAAAAAATTCTATTAAAAACAATAACAACAATACATAACACAAATGTAGAAAAGCATCTGTTATTAGCTCAAATTATAATAAATAATCAAAGTAACCACTGTCTACTTCCAAATCTTAGTTCCACACAATAACCTAGCTTATCTTAAAAACGTAAATTGAAATCATAAATCAGGATTTATGTGACCACAATGAAGGCGTATGCGGTTTTTTATTATAGCTTGTATTATGAAGATAGCCTCGAAGAAAAATAGATAATAAATCGGGGGAGCAAGATGGCTATGGTATGGAACCAAACCTCCCAATCCATCTGCCTATAAATCTGTACTTTTGCGGAATGTGACGAAGCCTGATCCATTTAAAATTCCGGAAACAAAACCCATTTGATCTTCATTGATTGCCAAAGATTTGCATCTAAAGCATTTCCTTCACTTGTACATGTCTCAGTATTTGCTTACCGAAAACATGGTTTCACAATGATTGATTTAAACTCATCAAAAAGTTTGACACAGTTGTTTTACATTTTGCCAAAAAATACCTTAAAAGTTGTTTCCATGGAAATATCACAATGTTGGCATTAGCTGCTGCAGTTTTAAAGCACTTTTATCCACCAACTTTAAGGTGATTAAAACTAAACTAATCTTTTAGATAGAACACAAAAATTTAATAAAATATTTTTATGATAATGAAAGCCATACAACTAATACCATACTTAAGTGATCTAACAAAGGAATTTGTAGTTTTTAGTCTTTTTTCTGTAGCAGTTAAAGAAGCCGTTTACCATTAAACAAAGACAGTAGTACCAATTTTTACATTATTTTTATTTGGTATCTATAAAAGTTATCTGACCTTTTTGACACGCTTGATATACATAGCCGGTATGTAAACAATTAATAAAAATTTTTTCTTTTTCTTATAATCTTTAATTTAAATGGTGTAATAATTCATGATTTTCAAAAATATTAAAAAAAAATTTTATGTTTCAAAAATATTATGGTCTTAGAGGAACCGTCATCAAATGGTTTATAAATTATTTGAGTAATAGAGGGCAAACTGTAAAATGCGGTGATAAGGTAACAGAAATGATATATGTGGAGTATGGGGTACCACAAGGCAGTATATTAGGCCCTTTATTATTCATTTTATATATTAATGACATATGAACTGTTTTGAAGAAATGTAAGTATCATCTTTTTGCTGATGATACAGTTGTCTATGTTAGTGGAACCAACGTAACTCGTCTAGTTGAAACATTAAATAGTGAACTCAGAAATTTGTCAAACTGGTTGACTGCGAATAAATTAAAACTAAATGTTGAGAAAACTAAGGCAATGGTTCTGAGCAGAGACAAAGACATGGGACAATTAGATATAAGAATTGATAGGCAAAGTGTAGAAATAGTCAGTAAAATAAAATATTTGGGCATCATTGTAGACAATAAATTAAAGTTTTGGAGAGAACGTAGATTATGTATCTAAGAAAATTTCGCAAAAATTAGTTGTACTAAAGTTCCTGTCAATGTGGTCGCAAAAGGTAGTATACAATACAATAATTTTGCCTCATTTTAATTACGGCAGTACAATCTTGTATCTGGCAAATAAAGGCAAAATTGATCGATTACAAGTGTTGCAAAACAGAGCCATGCGTATTATATTGAACTGTGACAGATACATGAGAATTGAAGAAATGTTAAGCAGGTTACAATGGCATAATGTTAAGATAATTCTTGAAATAAAAGTTTTAGTATTTATTCACAAAATAGTCCATTTAAATACGCCTAAATATTTTGAAAATTGTACAATTTTATCAAGCAATATTCACAGCCATAATACACGAAATAAAGACAATATCTATATAGAGCATAAAAACACTAAACAAGGACAAAACACCATATTTTTTAAAGCAATGATTGTATACAATAAGTTACCCAGAAACATAAAAAATATTAATAGTACAAAAACATTTAAGCAGTAGTACAATCTTACTACAATAGAAATTAAAACTAATAAAAGAATAAATCACTCTTTGGCTAATTCTAACATAAGTCTTTATAATTATAAATTTAGTTTAGGTATATTGTGATGTATTATTAGATTACTTAAGTATATTGCAACTTAGTGCAATCTTTTAGTGCCAAATATGTATATTTATATAAATAGGTAGATAGGCATATATGTATAATAAAAATGAAATGTGCCAATAATAAAAATTAGATAATATAAGTAACAATATAGTATAGTCAGTAGTTAGTTACCATTACACTTAGTTACCATATAAGAATATTCTCGTTTTTCTTTTGTAGTTATATAGCTAATTGCTAAATAAAGTTATTATTATTATTATTACAATAAACAGTTTAGAACTGTATTAATATTTATGTTAGTTATAACATTTCAAAACATATTTTGTTATTTAGATATAAATCCTAGACTTTCTTCCAGACTTGGCGTATTTACAATGTTGGAAGTTCTTTCTAGAATAAAAACTTAAACTTTAGCTTGAAAAACTATCAAATACAACATAAATCATGGAACACAAGAAAAAATCGCGTTGCTTTATAGAAACGAGACAGACCCACCCTTTGATATAAAGCATAATATTAACATTTGGCCTTTTTCCTATTAATTTCTTTTTCTTATAAGACATTCACTTGATTTATAAAATAAGCAAGACAAGAAATTTCTGCAGTTTCTCAGTCAACCGAGACCGTGTAGCAGAGCTGATATAAAATTATTTGAAATATTGCCACTGAGATCACTTTGCATGAAAGCGGTTTACTAATTTTCTGCCGCAAATACTGTCAAAGAAAAATGTTTGTAACATTCTAAACACTCTAAATTTAAGACATAGATGAGCATTCTGTTATATATTTATGTTCAAAGCAGTTTTTTACATAAACTGACGCAAGACAGGCAGACATTCTAGATAAGATATTAAAAATAAAACGCTATATTCTAAAGTTACAAGAAATACCGTTGAATAAATGTAAATAAAAGCAAATAATAATCTTTTTACTCTTATATATGAAAAAAAAACATTTTATATCTTAAGTGTTTTAAAGTATTTCAGATATTCTGAGAAGAGCAATACTTTGTTGTTTGCTCTTGAGCATTAATAGTTTTTTTATGAACACGGCGTATTACTTCCCAAAAAGTTTTTTATATAACAATAAATGCTTTTTCGGCTATTATATTATCATCGTCAAAGGAAAAATTAAATTAAAATTTAATGCTTAGCTTACACTTTTTTTATAACAAAAAGTAAACAGTTTTTTACCTAATTTTATAAAAAGTGTGAGGACAATTTAATTGTTTTTGTTTATTGCATTTAGTCTACTTTCCTAAATTTCCCTAGATCTTGCGACGCCGAAATTCATTATTTATTTATCAGATTTTATGAGTTGTTGATGTTAATAATGTGATTTTTGTTAACGTCATGTTTAGCTACGCACGATTTGCTTAATCAACCAAATGATTAATTGTTTTTCAGTTGTAAATAACAGGTGTTTTTTAAAGCTTGCGTCAAAGATTGCTATGAATGTTTAACAGTGTATTGTAAACGTACCTTTACTATCGAATCATACTGACAGTTACTAATTTGACATCTAAACCTAATCTAACATCACTTTTAATTTAATAAATCAATTATTGTTTAACATGTTAATGAGGTCTAACTATTGCCTGACGCAACTCATCGTCATTATTTAAGCATTGCTGGAGATTTATGTTCTTTAGATAAAACCACAAAAAGAGAAGTCACAATTTAAAGGATATGTTATGACTGTATATTTAAAAAAAAAATTTAACAATAATAAAATTCTTGTATTATATTCAAGGTCTCGTAAGTATGTGAAGTGGCACGGTCTTGCTGAAAGTACTCGTTTACGATTTTATCGTCTCTTTATTTACTCTCGGTGTCTTGCAGCAGTCAATGTTCCATTTAAAAAATTAGTTTTAATAACTCTGAATATCTTTTTTTTTAATTTTGTGTTAAGTGGTGATTGATACAAAAAAATAGTCGACGCAAAGTTGTTTTTTGCGTCTCTTCCATTATTTGCCTTACATTTTCAATAACTTTCTCTGTTCTTTCTTTAGACCATTCCTCTTTTTACAATAACACGAGTCAGTCTCACAAAAGAGTTGAATACAATTGGTTACATTATGATAAAAAGTGTAAGTTGTCAACACTGCATCGGAAAATTTTTGACAGAATTCTAAAAACCAACTTTAATTGAGCACTTCCGTTTACTATCAACTCGGTGGCCGTTACGAAAATAAGATTCCATCAAAAAAAAAATCTGTTTTTCTGAGAAAACCATTTTAATTACAAAAATAAAGTAACCGGGAAGTTTAGTAATTATTTGGACATTATTTGAATTGTTTTAAAAATTACGATTTGTTCACAAAAACTCAACATGGCATAGCCAACTATGACGCAAAATTTTAAAAATCACTTATTTTAAAATAGCATTGTTACATAATTAAAACTAAGCTAGATTTATGCTATAGCCAAATTGTAACTTATATCTTAATATAATGATGTTTGGAGAAAAAATATGTTATTATATTATGTTTTTTTTTGTTTCAGGTATATCTTTTTATTGCGTTGCATTAAAATTCTGCTTGGTAAGTAAGTTTATTGTGGAAAAGTTTTTGAATAATTCAATCAGATGCATAGAAATATAAACTCTCAGTACTATTGTTCCTATTTAAATAAAGTTTCACTAAAATATTTATTGTTTCTTTCGTCTAGGAATAACCAGTTTTTTGGTCAATTTCAGTTTAAACACATTTATAAGCTTTTTTGATTATTTTAATATGTTTAGACCAAAACAAGCGATAGAAAACCAAACACTAAAAAAAAAGTTTTTGTATTAGATAGATATTGTTTTTATGATTTGTTAAACCAAAATTTATTATTTGTTTATATTAAATTGAACTTGTCAATATCTATTATAAAAAGTTTGTTAATGTGAGCTTTAATCAGAACAGATTCTGCAGCAAAAGCTATCTTCCGCATACTTTCAATTATTCGTTTTAGTTAAATAAATAGTTAGAGACGCAGAAACTCATTTTAAAAGTTTCATGAGTTTTATGATGATAAAATGTAATTAAAGAAACCTCAACTTTGTGTAAAGATGCTCTACGTTTCGGTTAAAGTTTTAGTTTAAACTTGTAAACTTTTTTTTAATCTACAAGTAAACTGTTCTAAGTTTACTAATTACCTTGCAATTTGTGGTATCTTACGTAAACCAACTTTATGCTTTGAAAATTAGAAACAACATGTTTGTTGAGGTTTTATTTATTAGTATTTCCAATATAAATGCAGTATTTTCCTAGCAGCAGTATAACTGCTGCCAGAAAAAACCAGTTTCAGTTGATTTCACTTAACGTTTTGTTGTTTATTTTCATATTAAAAGAACTTCAAAATAGCAAAACAGCCTTTTATATTACGAACTGGTTATTAAATGTCTAGTTTCTAGTTTTATCTCTAATCAGTAAAATTCTAATAGAAAAATCATTAGAAACAATTTTACTCTTTTGTTCCTAGCTTGACAAGAGGCAGTTGTAAAGCATTCTTGAGATTTCAGGTAGCACTTATTAAACAATAGTTATTTGTGTACAACTATATAACGATTTGCTATACAACTATATATGTTTTCACACAGTTTCACCACTTGCCAAAAAGATTGTTTCGAGAGCCCTTTCGACCACCAAGTGATCATCTGCAAGAGATAAATAAAATTGAATTATTATTTACTTGCTTTCTGGATTTTTTATGGTCAGATATTTTCTAATAATTCTACTAAGAAGCTGAAAAGACGAGCGTTGTCTTTGTTAAGAGCTTTATTTTTATAAATTGTATTGAGTTCAGCGGCCTTCAGATATCTATAGTTACGTACAGCGTGGTCAACATCAACAATGACTGTTTAAGTTGGCGATCCTGTGTTTTATTTCATTTTAAAATGGTACAACTGCAACTACTTTCTGTTGCTGCTTTGACACTGACAACAACATTGACAGATTTCAATTAAAAAGTTAGTTGCTGTAACATAACCTACTTTTTTTTAAAAAGTTATATTTAATATTTGTCACATAAATATTTGTCAAATAAGCGTATTCGGTTACAGTGTTGCAACTAGGCAAATAAAAAGGTCTCAAAAAAGTGTTGCCAACTCAAACAGTCATTTTTAACCACGCTGTGTTTGCTTGATTAATTTTAAACTGTTAATATTAATAATACAATAATTGCTATTTGAGACGTGCTTGGCTATACTTGACTTGTCTAATCTGCCGTATTTCAAGAGAGCTAATTGCTTTTAAGATGTAGTTTGAACAGATCTACGCGTTGGCTGTATATAACATTTGTTGCAGTTATTACATACTAAGCGATAAATTCCAGACTTTTCTAGAAATGGTGTTTTGTTTTTTGAACCTCCTAACAAGTCTTTTAATTTTTATCCCTACTGATAAACCGCTGTAAATTCTTATTATTTAAGTACAATGTCAATCAGTTAGGATTAAAATTGAAAGATTTGTTAAGAGGTCCAAAAGACAAAACATCATTTCTAGTCTAGTCTAGCAGACAAGTCAAATATAGTCAAGCACGCTTTTAATAGCAATCATCACATTAGTATTAACAGTTTCAAATTAGTTAAGCAAATAAATAATTATCGACATCTGGACGCTGCTGAATTTATTGATATTTATTAAATTAAGGCAAATGCTCTTAACAAAAATAACGATCTACTTTTGAGCTCTTTAGTCGGAGCTCAAAATTTCGGATATTCATCTCTTGATGATGACTACTTGGTGATCAAACAAGCTTTCGAGATCTATTTAACAAACTTTTAGGCAAGTGGTAAAACTATGTATATAGTTTATTGTGTCAAAGATTTCAAACCAATCAATTCAACTATATAATTTTTGTGAGTTTACATAGCTATGAAAACGTGAGATTTTTTCTATAAGTTTTTAAAAATATAGTCTAACAAAAAAGTTATTTACAAAATTATAATTTTTGTGGGCAAAAGGGAAGTGTTGCATATATATTTTTTTATTTTCAAGGTATTGTTATGCAAAACACAAAAATGAATTTTTAAAATGTTTATGTTTTTTTAAATAAAACATCTTCTTGCTTGCTTTTTAAACAATTAAATTGCTGTTTTAATCTTTTTTTTATTAAGCATTAATTATATAAGCCTACAAAATTTGAAGATATTGTACTGTAAGATATTTAACAACTGTATAATTATTAATTATTTAGCTGTGTGCTGTAAAACTGAAGAAAACCTTAACATACTAAGACGGTAGAATATTTTGTATGAATTGTTTTCCCACGTGTCCATTAAAGTGAAGCACTTTTTTTCACACACTAAATTACTTAACATTTTTTTTTTGTAATTATATTGAAGAAATTATTTTTTTTGTAAACACATTTTCGATATTATTATTTACGCGAATATATTACTATCGTAAATTCTATTGTTTAAAGATTTACGTAAAAAACTATAACAGTTATTTTTGTATTGAAGGCATAAGTAAGACGTAATATAACGTTTTATTCTATTTTATAATAATTCTACAAGATTCAAATAAATATTTAGTATTCTTTAAAGGAAATCGACTAAAAATTGTGTCCATGCAAATTTTAGTGTTGTGTAGAAAGTAAGCTATTTTGATGTTGTTAAAGTTACTGCGTTTGTTGGAAAAACAATTAGTTTTTCGAAATAAACGTTCTTGAGCAGAAAGCGTTTGTTCAGCAGAAATTTGCAAGAATTTTTCAGGGAAAATTGATTCCCCATAAATCAAAGGGATGTGAAAGAATATGACAAGTTTTGTGACTGATGGCGGCACGTGAAAAGTGTGGGCAATATTTGCAATAAATTTTTGACAGAATTGAGATAATTTAAGTCCTCATTTGGGAGCGTGTAGAGACGATTATTGACTAAAGTAGAAGAAATCTATTTTTTTCCTGGTAAAACCACTTTTGAAAATTAAAAAATTGGAATCATATACATTCTTTTTTTGCTTTGCAAAAGTCTTAGAAAATTTTCTAAAAGCTTTGACATAAAAGACTAATTACACTCTTATATGTTCTTTAGTATTAGCAACATCTCATTTCAATTTTGCAAAATTTTTCAATTTACGTCTTCTCTAGTTGGAAACTAGCTAAAGTCGAGCATTAACAATATAGTGATATTAATGACACCATGCTAGAGTAGGTATATCACGTCTTTTCCACAATATCGAAACTGTGTCAAACAGACTGTTTATGCGAAGAAACTTTGTTGTTGGCAGATTGGCAAACCTTCTGGCTTCATTCGTGTTATGTTCAGACCGAGTGAACCGCCAACCATTTATTTTTCCTTCATTTCCGTCTACATCGAGTGTTGGATACGTATTTGATATATTTGATTCTTTCGTTTCGCCACACTTGTTAGGTAATGTTGAACATAAAAAATTACATTGCCCTATACGATATTGTTAGATATATCTTTTTCTACAAGAGTTTGTGTATCTTGTTTTTTTTTCTAAAAGAATAAAGCCACATCGATTTATATTGCTAGCTTGCCTAATGTTGCTTTTCTGGAAATTTATTGCTTCAACTACTTATTTTTAACGTTATGTAGCATTTTTTAGTATCTATAAGATTATAATGTTACAGCTTTGCTTGTTCACATTAATTTATATATACTACCAAAAATGAATAAAATTGAGAACGCTTTTGATTTCAATTAATAATAATTAGTTAAAATAATTAGTTAGAAATGAGAGAGAGCAGGTATAATTATGGATACATAAATCTAATTACAGAAAAGTTGCCGGGATTTGTAAAAAGAAAAAACAAGAAAGAGCGAAAAATGATAGCAAGATTTAGATGGGGGAATGAAAGAAGAAACAACAAATTTTGGATAAAAGAAAATAAAAGGAAATGCAGGATGTATGGAAGAGAGAGAAAAAAATTAGAGCACATGATGAAAAAATGCGTAAAAGTAAAAGGAAGTATGTCAGCGAGAGAGAATGTAATGAAAGGTAGAGAAAGAGAGAATAGAATGGATGAAAATCATAATGAGAAAGAGAGAAAAATTAAATTAAAGGGTAAACGAGGAATGAATAAAAGAAGAGATGATGGAAAGGGAGAAAATGAAAAAAGAAAGGCAAGAATGTATAAAAATAGATTTTTTTTTGTTTACTGTACAGTGTAGAAATAAAGATTTATTATATATAATTAATTAAAATACTAATTTTATTTAACGTAGCTTTGCAGTTTTTTAAACTATAATGCAGTAAAAATGACATTAGCTAATAAAAACTCTTAACAATCAAAAAATAATATACACTTAAGAGAAAATAAAAAGCTTTTTTATTTAATGTCAACGTTTATTTAATATAAAGTAATTTATAAATAATGTTTGCTGCTACAATCTAACGCAGGTAGTTGTTAATGAAGCCACCTATGATTAACAAAATTTGAACATGAGGCGTTTTACATAAACGGCAGCATGATTCTTGTAATAAAAGTTTGTTTTAGTAATAATTAATTAAAAAAAGTTTATTGAATTTTGCCGTAGAACAGAAACAATACTTTTAAACAGTCTGAACGTTTTGTAGAGTATTATTTACGCTGAATATTTTTCAAACTTCTCTATTGGGTAATCTACTTGAAATACGAGGAGAATTCAGGTGAAATACCAAAAAGATGATAAATAAAGCCACAAGCAATAACTTTATTATTTATTTGACAATTTTTATATACAAAAAAAGAAGAATGAGATATAAAGTATACAAGGTTTCAATATTTTTTTTACGTCAAAACATTTAAAGCCACGTGTTAGACAATTTTTTCTACTTCAAGTAATATCCATTTGCGTCAGAGAAGTAAGTCTACGATCTAGTAATTGTGTTGATAGTATTCTGAAAATAACTTAATTTCCAATATAAACTGTTATTTTCAGTAATTTTTAATTTGAGATTATACTTTTTAAGTACCACTGTTGCCAGATGTAAAGTTGAAAAATTATTAGAGATGAAAATAGAACGATTGGAAAGAAAATGAAAAATAATGCATAGAAACATTTTATTTGCTGTAATTTAGACGGAAAATTCAAGTATGTCAATTTGTTTTTATAATGAAACCCTAATTGCCGTTGTGGAAAAGTAAATCAGGCAAATATTCTTCTTTATTTTTCTCCTTTTCTCCAACGATTTCCCTCTTTGGACGTTTACGTTTTTACTTCATGCATTCCTGCGTCTTCTCAAGCTTTCTATTTCTACCACAGACTTGTTTGTGGTAAATAGTACCGACAAATGCAGATCCTGACATTTTACTAATATACAGAGAACGTATTGTTTTGGAATATTTGTCTCTTAAGCTACTGATTTATAAATGTCTTTTTTACATGTTTTTCATGTAACGTTAATTGGGATGTAAGTATCTTTTGACAAACGTCTTAATTTTAAAGTCAGTTAAAATTTTGCCTAATTATGTATTCTTGTAAACTTACTCGTCCTAGATTGTTTACTCAAGCAAATCAGTGTCATGATCTTTGTTATTGGATTCTGAATCAGATTCACCCAGCTAAATAATAAATGAAGGTAATCTTTCAGATGATAAATTTCCCATGTGTTTTCTCCAATTGGTCAAAATAAGTTTTTTGCAATGTCAACAATGCATTTGCCACTTCTGGAGTACATTTGGAAAGCAACTCAAATCATAACTTCTCAACCTTATCCTTGCATAAAGGTTGAGAGTTTATGTACTTGTTATAAGACTAAGACGGTTTACAAGATATTGACAATCGTATAGAGGTAATCTAAGAACGTCACGTTTATGTTTCCGCAATGTCTCGTCTACCAAGTATTGCTTTTGTCTATTATTCCAAAAAGCTTTGATTAAATCCCACAATTAGTTCTTTGTAAAATTTCTGTTAAATTCATAAGTGTGATTACGCAACTATTTTTGCACTTTTCCTTTTTTGCTAGGAAATGTAAGTCTTATGTACAACTGCAAGGAATGATAAGGTATTGTCTATAACCACCACTCAAACTGTCAAAAGCAGGAATAAGTTGTTTAACTACCCAATTTTGAAAAGGTTCTCAATCCATTGTCTTATGATAATCTCTATCGATGTTTTTAATATTTAATAAAAGACCGCACCCATTTAAAAACTCTAAATGACAAAACTGTAAATTCTAATTCTTCACTTTTAATTTTAGTGGTATTACTTTTTAGATAAGTTTTGTGTGTTCAATGACGATTTGACGAACTATTTTGGTAGATCAAAGTTTCTTACGTTAAATTTTTACACGAATTTTTCAGTTGTTGAAATGTTCTTAAAAACGTAATTTTGGCTGCAGCGACATGCTTTTGTTCACATAAAATTTTGCGACCGTTTACATCTCTTTGTTTGTATCCCATTGACTTAATAATTTTGATAAATGTTGTACGCCTTCTTTTAAATTCCAATTTTTTTCTTAAACCTGCCAAAAACTATCCAAAGAAAAATATTTGCTTTCTTTTATATTGCCAAATTAGTCGTTGCAGGTCTTTGCGTATCCTAAAATTTGTGAAAACTGCGGTTTTGTCGCGTTTGCCAGAAGATGCTACTTATAAATTTTCAGTTTTTGTATCTATAATGTTTTCTAAAATGCGTCGGCTCACCTACAAAGTATTTCAAATCACTTTATTTTAACGTATAAAATAGTTATTTTTGATTCTAGACTGCGAAATGATACTTTTGCATTCGAGATTGAATGTTTTTCTAACAACTTTTTCTTGAAAACTGTAACTTCAGTTACTGAAAATTGAAAGACAATGTTCTGATTTTTACCTGACATGATTTTAATCAATATCTTGCTGTTAAATCTTGTCTGTTCTGACCAACTAGTTATGATAGCAACCACATAACAACCAACAAACAAGCATGTCAATTTAAAATTTTGTGACGTATGTGCAAGGCTTTTCTTTAAAACTTTGTAAAAATAGTGTTTAAAGTGGAAAAAAAACATGAGTTCTGGAAGTGATGAAAATGATCTGCCTCCGGATGTATTAGAAGACGCACGAAGCGCGGTTTAACAAGAGTCTTCCGGTTCTAGTCTCATCCCGGAAAAGTCTTCTAGACAATACGAATCTGCGTATGATTTATGATTTATGAATTATTTTGATAATGATTTTATGAATTGGTGGGACTTTAAAAATTTGAAAAAGGTGTCTGAAAGTGTAATACTGGCATATCTGGAATACAAAGCTAAGATGATATGCCTATGGTCCACCAACCCTATGGTCCATTTATTCCATGTTGAAAAAAACATTGAACGTGAAGCAAAATCTAGACATTGGAAAATATTCAAAACTGGTACTCTATTTAAAAAATAAAAATGTAGGCTATCGTTCAAAAAAATCAAATCTTTTAAACAAAACACAAATAGAAATGTTTATAGAAGAGGCGTCAGATCACAGCTTTTTATTACTGAAGGTAAGCTTGTGTTTTAATTACTGTTTGTATTTATTTAACAAAATATTAAAATATGAAAGTACCAAGCTTTTCAACGAAAATGGAGGTTTAAGAACCTACAATTTCATTAAAGCAGCTATCGTCGTCAAGCGGCTTGAATTTTATAAATTGTACCATACTAAATTTACATTGAAATATTATTAATAATAAGTAGATTTTTGTTGAATTAAAAATTGCTGAGCGTAAAAGTCTGTTTTGGTGAGTTGCAAGAATGTTTGATTTTGCGTTCTAAAATTAGAACAAAAATGTCAACATTTTTTGCCAGTTTTCGAAAAAAGATATTTTCCAGTCTTGATAACACTTCGCATTGTTTCAAGTCGGGCCTGTCCTTCTTAAACTGCCAGTAATAGCGTTTAATTGAAACTTTTCGATGCTCCAGGATTACTTTTGGCATTTTGATTAATTGTTTGATGGAATTAATGACAGTTATTTATACATAGTTAACATAATTTTTTTGACTTACAAAATTGAAATAGTAAATCAGTAAATTTGACAATGTGGTGGGTAGCAATTGCCTAATAAGATCGTCTAACATGACAAAAAAAACGCCAACTTGATTGCAAAAAAGGCCGTGAGTGGTTAAAAATAATTCATATTGGTTTATTTATATTGTAGAAAAGCTTTTTCTTGAGCACAATGAAAGAAGCAAATGAGAAGAAAATGCAAGTGATTTTAAGAAAAAAAATTTACTTCATAGCTTTTAAGCCCACTAAACGACTTTAATAATTTAGAATAATATAATTCAATCACAAAACAGTTTTTCAAAAATGTTTTGAAATAATTTGAATTTTTTAAGCACACAAAAATGTTTCAAAATTTGATGAAAAAATTGGTCGATTCTGATTTTATTCGATAGCAACGGTGTAAAAACTTCAGGAAATTTTATCTGTAGGAAAAAATATCCGTTAAATTATTCCGCGATGAGATAAATTGAAATTAATAGAGTTGTTTGCTTGTTTTTAAGATTATGAAGTGAGTTTTTAAAAAAGCAATAATTTTGAAAATGTACGATGATTTTATTTTTTTGTGATAAATTGGTTTAGTCTCTACTTAAAAATATTAACCAAAATAAACAACTAAATATTCATTGTGAATGCAGACAAAGTAATACCATAAAAATCCCCTAACAAAAATTTTTCTGTGTTTATATACTTTTCTCGTTTAAATTAAACAAGCGAAGTAACAATCAATTTAGTTTGGGATCTCTGTTTTAGGTGACTTTACGCTAAACCCTGAGCCTCTAAGGTGGCTAAATGATTAATTATATGGCATCCACATACACAGATGCAGAGTGTAGCAAGGATATTATACAAATGTAGGTGAGTTTAATTAATTTTCCAGAAAAGCATCTGCTTGAAACTATGGACAGTCAGGAAATTGTGTCTCTACTGTCATACAGACAAGGCACACATGCTCATTTCAGCGCTGAAGGCGGCATTAAAACACCCTTTCATTACTCCAAACTGCTATATTTTTAACAAGAACTTTGCGAAGCTTTGTAATTTAGTCAAAGATAATCAGAAAAATGGGTCTAGTAATTTAAATAATTGGCGTTTTATTTAGAACATTATTTTAAAACAATTGAATAAATTGCTCTCTCATGTTTTTTACAATGTGAAATTGAATTACATATAGGGTCATCATCAAAAGTTGCTGCCAAATAAGCCTTTGCTTATGTATGTATTATTTTCCCTATCTATGCAATACCTAAAATTAGATTAAATTCATTGCATCATTTTTTACGTGTATAAGTAAACTAATTCGGTAATTTTGAGAATGTTTTACCAACAACCAGTTTTTTTGCAGACATAAATCTCTTGACTAGAGATCAGAAGCGTCAGTGAACTTACAAAACTGTATTGTTTTGTATAAAGCCAATAGAGTTTGTTTAAAATTTTGAATTATTATATAAATTTATAATATAATATTCAATGTTTTATACTGTATTAGCTCCTATTGAAAGTACGGTATAAAATATACCGTAAATACATATAATATTTTTCTGCGAGAATCTTCGAGACGGAGCTTAATAATGGATGCTATTCTTGATCATATGTAATGGGATAAAATGAAATGAAATTTCTCCAAGTAGGCATGGCTTGTCAGTGAAATTGTGACATTTTATACTAAATGACATTAGGCGACACAAATCAAAAAGTAGAATTTAATTTTTTTTTTTTAAACTGCTAAATACCAAATTGTGAGGAATTGCTGCGTGTCTTTCTCGACTGTTTCAATATTCTAAAAAAATATATTTTGTTCATTCAAATTCATTCATATCACATTTGTATACTTGGACATGTTTTGCTCTTATTGGACCTCATTGACAAGTTGCAACTGATTCAGATTTGAATGGATTTGCAATGATACGATTGGGTTTATATATTGGTTGTCTAAAATAAACTTTAGTTTCAATTTGTAACTATCACCACTGACATCTCTTAGATTATAAGCTATTAGCATTTATATTCTTACTAGCTGGCCCGGCGAACTTTGTTCCGCCTTAGTTTTGTTATTTTATTTTTATTTTTTTTGTCATTTGTTTTGTTATTATATGTCAGATGCGTTTACGTTTTATATTGTATGTCACGTCACACGGAATGGGATAAAAAATATTCTTTGTTAGGCTACTGGTTCTAAACAACCACTCCACCAATTTTCAGCCAAATCGGTCATAAATAGATATAGATTTTTAAAATAAACGACCTCAAAAACTATAAAAATGATACCCAAATTAATTATTCACATTTTTTACCTTTATCACATTCATTTTACAACCCTCTTTAACTTAAATATCATTTTCAAAATCAACGACCTGAAATTCCTCGAAAATACCCATATCGTTTTCTTACATTTTTATCCCTAGAACACTCTCTTTTCATCCTCCTAAGAGTAATTTTTTAGAAAGCAGGAAACATACCTATTTATTTTTTTTGAGAACTTAGGCAATTTATGGGAAAAATTATGAAAACGACATCAATCTTTAGACATTTTGCCCTCTTTCCGCCCTATCAAGGAATGATAATATTTTACTTCTAACATTTTGGATTTAAACATAGATATTATTTTTAAAATAAACAATCCAAAATTTTTGAAAATCATACTAATATTGGTACTTGTCATTTTTTGTTCCTATCTCACCTCTTTTTATCTTTTTGTTAATAAAAAGTATTCTATTCTTTTCATTCAAATCCAGTCATCATAATTTTCCATACAAACTTTCACCCAAAGTTGTTATATGGGAAGTTGTCTCATGGAAGACGATTAAAGACGGCCACTGACGATCCAAGATCCAACGCCGCAGTCGTACTACGGGCACTACGGCGTTGGATCGTCATTCGTCAGTGGCCGGCTTTACATGTAAACGCACGGTCCGACTTTGGTTGGTGGTGGGGGAGTGGATCGATTTATTTGGAACGGTAATTTGCCGAGCCTCACCGAACGTTTCCGACATCGCAGTTCTAATTTTGATTTAACCCTTCTTTTAGAGGGTGGTTTCTGGAATAAAAAGTATCCCATGTCCGTCTCCTGGCTCTAAGCTACCACCTCACCAATTTTCAACCATATCGGTAAAGCCGTTCTTGAGTTATAAGTGGAGTAACTAACAGACTTTCTTTTATATATATAGATGTTCATCAATTATATCTTTGACTTGCAGAATCAGACAAGTTTTTCAAAATTTTGTAGGGACTTATGGTTGTGAAGGTCTCCTATTGCCGCTAAACTTCGAATGCCTCATTTTTCACATGACTTTTCTATTTTGTGATTTTTAAACTGTAAAACGCTTTCTGAATCGTTAAAACTTACTTTATTCATTTTGATAAATTTGGTTAATTTTTATTTCTCAGATATTATTTGAATAATTTTAGTTTTGGTTATGCAATAAATTTATTAAACATCAAAAACGGAAAATACTTATTTATATCAAACAAGATTGCAGTTGTACCTGCGCTTTTTCAGCAAACAAAAATTACCGTCGATCGGTGAAATGTTTATATTTTTCTGGATATAATTATTAGTATTTTTAAGTTAAGGGCAGAGGGTTTTTAGACAAGAAGGAACGCATGCTGAACATGTGATTGCGTAGAATTGGCGTTTCTATTGGTTAAACCAACACATAACATAACACAAAGTGCGTTGATTGGCTGGCTAGACAGACTACAGAATGTATAACTGTTAATCTCCACTACGTGATTAATTTGGAATTATTATAAATTTTTAGTAGGCTTTCGCTCCCCGTGTAACATATGCACTGCGATAAAGAGCATTTTGTTTTCTTACCTATTCATATTTATGGAAATAAACAAATGATAGATCTCTACAATAAACTTTTGTTTTCTATCACTTATTATTGATATGTAACAATCTTCTTCTCTTTTTTCTGCCATTTGTAAAAGTGATTTTGTCAAATTAAACAAAAATGTGAGTGGTTTTGTAAAAAAGAACGTAAAAGTGTAAAAGGAAACCAGAAAAACGGTCATTTTTTAATTCGGCCAATAAGCTAAAATGATACCAAATCATTCACTTTTTACGCGACTTACCAACCCATCAGTAAACGATATTAATAATAAAAATATAGATTATGCTAATAATAATTTTGAAATTACATAATTATAAAACAATCAACAATTTAATTTAGATTAAATTTTTTATTGATTTTTATTTCATATTAATTGCAATCACTTTTTTATAAAGCTCTTGTCAACGTATTTTTCATTCAACTACAATCAACTTTGACTTAATGAGACCAATTTTAGTTTAACAACTTGATTTCATGTGGTTCGTTACTCGTAACTACAACCACATGAGATTTAATTGTAATCGCATAAATAATTTTGGTTGAATGTTTTATTTAGTTGCAGTAAACTCACACTTTTGTTAGATTTCTATTTTTTCTAGAATTTTTTTTAAAGATTTATTTGTTTTATTAACGTTTAACTGTTTGAATTATATTTTATTTTAAAAATAATAGAAATAAATGTTTATAATTTCAAAGTATAAACTTCCAATAAAAGCTGTTTTAATGAAGGTTTTCATTCAGTAAGTGAAGCCATAATATTTTTTGCTATAATACGTACTTACATAGGGTCGGTAAGCAATTAAAATTCTGTGTCGGCTCTGTTCCTTTCCCAAATCCTTTGTCGCCACCAGAATGCCATAACGCCCAAAACGTTGCCAGTATTCCAAAGTTCAAATTTTTACAATGTAATTAAACTGGCGACTAAAACTGTTGGAATGAAAATTGTTGTGCGGTCGTTAAATCACGATTTACAATTAGAAACAACTAAAGATTATCGCTTCAATCCAAAACGAAAACTTTTATTGCCGTTTCAATTGTAAATTATGATGGTATTGAATTTTGTTTTAAAACGAACTAAAATAGTCGTTCAATTTGCTTGTTACGAAATTATTGGACGTTGTCAGCAATGAACAAAAAGCTGTGAAATATCCATAGATCTGCAGGGGCTGTACTGAATGACTGTAATTAACATTTATGATTATGGGTTTTGGCAATTTTAAAAAATAATGTAACAGAAATGAACTATAAATTCAGACATTTTAACATTGAGAAATGAAAAATTATGGGGTTTCACATTTCTTTTCTACATCTAAAATCGATATACGTAAAACATACGTTTTCAGAGAGTTAAAGCCTTATTCGATAATAGAGCTATTTTATTTTTCAAAACTATATCAATAATTACAAAATTGTTTTAAGCAATTTAAAACATCTAGAAGTTGTATCAGTTTATTAATGCAATAAAACTGTTAGCATGTCTAGTAAAATAAGATCAAACTAATACATATGATAACGAAAGACCAACTAATATTATTAGTAGAAAAATCAATGATCACAGAACTAATACTGGAGGAAAGCTAGTTTTGTGAAAAGTGATCCCTTATCAAAACTAATAAAGCTAAAAAACTAATAAAGCAAAATGTAATTACTCATTTTATTATAAACTTTAGCTAAAATATGACAATTAATATGAGTTAGATAACCGTTAATTCCTTCTCTATAACATAATAGTCAGGATACGATTATTCGCATTAAATATTTGCTTAAAAACAGTATAAAGCATCGCAACAACTAGCGACATTATCATCAACAATTTACCCTTTAATGCTTATTGTTAATAAAACGCTTGAACGGTCAGGTCAGGTTAGGTCGTGAAATCCTATTTCTTGCAAACTAGTTGTAAGAGACATTACCAGGTTCATCGAGCTACGACAATCGTTTTGTGAACTAAATTTATTTCTATTTACTATAAGCTTCACCTCTTTTCTTTATTCTCGTATTTTCAATAATGTCGTCACTGTTTTGGTACTTAGTAAGAGCTAGGCCTTATTATAATTATGCAAAATAGAATGTTTAAGAATAATACGTAATAAAAGAAGGTATAAAATAAAAATTAATAAGTGAAAAATTTAAGACCATTACGCAATACTTTGACATGCAAGAAAAACAAAATCCACCTTTTTTTTATTCACTGATCAGAACATAATAATAGCAGTTAACGCCCCCTTTGTGTCTTTGCTTTTTTTTAAGGAAATAGAGAGGAAGTGATGAGTTGATTTTAAGTATCAAACTATAATTTGTGGCGTGGGCATTTTGTTTTAACATATTCAATACATATTTGTGCCACTAAGTATTTTACATCTCATCAATAATGCTTTACTTATTATTTCTTCGAATTTAGAAAGTCAGCATTAAATTTATACTATTTTTGTAATTATACCACAAAACAACACATTGCTAACAACAATACGTTGTCTATCTTTTTCTCTTACTAAACAATTTGGAGCTCAACAGACTCAAAAACAAGATTTTTACTAATCGTAATCATTCCTCTCAGTTTACTAGGTGATACTCAACCTTTCTAGGGATGATAAAGACAAAGTGCTTGCTTTTGTGCTTGAAAATGCTATATAGCCCTCATCAGGGTCAATCAATTGTTCAAGATATTTTCTGTTATATTGGCGCGTTTTATTCTAAATTTAAATGTAAATTATCAAAATAATAATTATTATAAACTCTTACAAAACAGCAAAGACATTTTTAATAAAAAATTAAATTTCAAACAACCGCTTTGGTTTTTTATTCTTAGATACAATTTTTTTTGGCAAATAACAAATGATACTAAATACTAACTTCAAAAAATATTTATTCTAAAAGTTTTGGTCATACATAAAAAAATATGTACGGATCAAATTAAGAAGCCTTTTTTTTTGGTGCTTAAAAAGTGGAATAAGCGTGTAAAGAGCCGTTTATGGGTGACAAGGCAATCGTGCAAGCTCTCAAGCGATCGGTTTATTGTTAGATTCCCTTTCAAAGCATTTATAATTATGTGTTACCTATAACATACTGAGCTTAAATTATAAGCTTAAATGACAAAACTATCATTTGATCATTTAAATTATATCTAATGATGAAGGAGCCTTCTCTAACAACACCTTCTCTGTCAATTATTTTTCTATAAGTCATTGTGAAATAATTCTTATCATGTAATAACCACTTGAAAAAGGTAATAATGTATTATTAACCAATCTATTAAACACTAATATCAAACAAATTATAGAAACAAAATACGGTTTATTAGATATATTACAGGGTTATGTAAGATTGGGAGGTGTTCAAAGAGTTTATAAAATTTTTGATAACACATGTGACTTGTGTTTTCATTTCCTATAAGAAAGACACATAATTATTGAAAAAAAAGATTTTTGAAATTGTTACTTTATTTAAAACACATTAGAAAATACGTTACATCTATAAAACAAATATCATCTATAAAAGAAAATTATAATGTTCATAATTAATTCTTATCCCTGTTTGTATATGATATAAAACTTTTGGGAAAATTATAATGTCGCAAAGTTTCTTCAATGTACATTTTGGCCACCGTAGTGTTCAAGTGTTGTTATGTTGCTTTTACTATTAACCAATAATGTAAGACAAGACTGTTTCAAATTGTGACCAATACCATGTACCGTGCAATAGTTTTAAGGATGCAATCCAAAATGGCATTTTAAACAATAACAGGTTGAATAATGCATTTTTGATGTTTATAACATGATATTTTGGCAGGTTTGAATGAAACATAGTTTTATAGAGATCAATAATTAGACTGACTATGATGGTTTAAGATTTGATGGGTTTTATGTCTGAAATGTAAATATAGAGCTATCATAGCCATGATCTTTTGTCTTCAATGTGCTTAACACTAAAATTTGTCGGCGTATCACAACGGCATACTTAACTCTCAATATTCATTATTTCTGCAACTTTTAAACTATATAATTAAATATGATTCATAATAGGCCCGCCCTTAGTTTCTTTTTCAGATATTTAGTGTTCGGCACTTTTTTTAAACTGCCCAATATGTTTCTCTTCTGAAATCTTGGCTTTTCCGGTTTATTTGCTTTTCAAGACAAAAACCTACCTGATTTTAATATGTCGGCATTTTTATAAAATTGTATTGTTTTTAACAACGAGTGTTCTAGTTACAATGACAAGCTTATATTTAATTAAATTGAAATTTGTTTGAGTTAATGAATTAAAAAAAACAAAATTTTTTTAACATAATTTTTTAGTTTTATTTGCAAACTTTCTTTTTTTATGTCTAAGATTTTTTTTTTATGAAATTTCTTTGACATTGAGTATTATTTTGGATAACGTTAGTTTAGAATTGTTTTTAATTCCAGTCAAAACAAACACTTTTTCTTCTATTAGTCGGCGTCATTTGTATGTGTTGAAATTTTTTGAAACAAAACACAATTTTGGTTTCAATGTAGATTTAAATTTTAAGTGTCATGGTAACTACGTCAAAATCTTTGCATCCATTGAACCGAATAGTTTGACAGATGTAAATGTTATTTATCCCGTGTGTTAAATAAGTCACTAAGTTATATAAGCACTCGCACAAAGTGCCTAGCATTTTTTTTTTATATAACACACTTGTAGCAAAATTAACTATTTATAAAAACAAAAACAATTTTTTCAAGGTTTCATGCAATAATCAACTACAGCATTAAATATAGTAACTTTATTTTACTCATACAGCTTGTTTTTGCAAAAATTCTATCAAAGAACCGGCTTGGTTTTTTTTGTTATCAAAGATTTGAGTAATTGCTAGCCTCAAATCTCTGTTGCGACTTAACAAAAATCGGTTTATTTATTTTTTGAAACTAAGTTGACTCATATAGGTACTCAACTGTAATTTTCTATTGTGAAATATTTTATCTCAAATGTCTCGTAGAGGTCTTATGCATACTACAAATCTTGAGGACGCTGTTAGTTTAGCGCTGTTTTCTAAGAAACAATAATATAGGTATTACTAATAATTTAATTTAATTTGTACACAAATGTCATCTTTTTCACGTTTTAAACTATCACATGATTATTAACACTACGATTTTAGCGCTGTTGTCATTAAATTTAAGTGTCAAAATGTAACAAACCGGTAACATTTTGCTAAGCTTTTTGCAACGAGGCATAATAAGACTATAAAGTTTGAGCAAGACAAACATTAAAAAAGTTTGCTGTAGTAAAAAGAGAGCAAAAAGTGTTGACTAAAAGCCGTTTGTTTGTTTTCTTCAATTATAAACCGAAAGACATAAATAAAAGACATCAGAAAACGTATCCATTTACTTGTTTGCTGACAATATAAAATAATACTCCTTTATTTAGCTAACTTGTTTTACCCTATTCAAACAGAACACCTGGGAAAAGGTCAATAATTGTTTTTGGCGAGTATTGTACGTATATCATCAAAAATACGGAAATGTGTGTGTGTAGTGTTTTTAGAAATTTATTTGAACATCGTAATTAATTTTAATTCGTACGACAGGGTTAAACCAATAGCCCCAAACGATTCATTTATATTTTTTGCTACTCAGCTATCCCTTCCGTTTACTAGCCGAGTGGACATCCTGTTCGATGCAATTGATGGTTTTCTGTTTATTGACTTTGATAATTAACTGTTTTCAAAATATTTATTTATGTCTTGTTTATCTGTTTTATGAAAATCTATTGCTTATTATCCTTATTTGCAGAATCAAATATTCTTTGAGAGGCAGAAATTTCCGATATTTTATTTTCGAAGATAACATAATTGGATACGTTTTATTGGTTCTCGACAATATCAAACAAACACGATCAAAGTTTTTTCTTGGAACAGGTAGAGGTTATGAAAAAATCACACTTTATTTATTGATCTGAGATTCTATAAGTAATATTTCTTTTTTTTCTTATTTGTTCACAGATTACATACAGAGATAAAGAACCCGAATGATATTTTATATTTCTGAAAACAAATAAAATAAGTTTATTCATTTGTTGACTTTCTGAAAAAAGTTATTTAATTAATAAAGTTAAATACACAAAAGCTATAGAATCCTCACAACTTTTTCACTAACTTTTCGTGACCCCTCCAGCTCTAAAATTATTCATGTATAAGTTCTCCCTATGACTGACAATTTACTACTTTATGAATATTTACGTTTAAAGAAACATTTTGTTTAAATATTATTTATGCGATTTTGTTGGAACTTATATGTGTTTTAAATAGCTCTAAAATTCAGATCTAGGTGTAGGTGACTAACATTCAGATACAGTCGAATGCAAATTTACCGCATTTCTGAGGGGTATTTTTTGACACAATTTACATAAGGATAATGGTAAAGGCGCCGGAATAATTATTGTAAAAATATAATTATAAATTACCTTGTTTTATTTAAAATACTGTAATAATCGTCAAATTGTTTCATCACATACTCTTTTTGATATGAGTGCAAACTAAATACTGAATAAGTACAATATTAGCTAGCTTCATCATTACTAACAATCTACTACAACTCACCCTCTTTGTGACCGTCGTTAAGAAACCACCTCAAACGAATTGAACAGATTAGATTAGCTATACATGAAACACATTTACACATAATGTACTTGTCAATAATACTTGTCAAATAACTCCGGGGGTTGGTCTCCGCAAGGCAATATTCCTCCATCTAAGCCATGTGCAGGGCATCCTCTGCTACGGTGGCTTCGCTGTTTCTGTCATATGGACCAGACACGATAGGTTCGATCATATGCTTCTTTCCAATTGCTTCTCCATTACTTCTACCTAGATTTACTGTTTTCGGTTCTTAAAAGAAGTTATAAAGACTTTTTAGATGGCAATTGGCTACAATGTTTCCGGCTAGGAGAGTTAAAGGAATTCAAAGGTAAGAACACTGCAACTTTCTCTTGTTGCAATTGGGATAGACCTACAACCTTTTTCAGCAACAAAGCATCAGCTTTGTCGGCAACATCAGAACCGGCCTTGAAGATTTCTCTAAGACTCAAAAAATTTGAAAGCTAAATCTTACTTAAAAAACATTATATGTGTTAATCAGCGTTGATAATCAAATAATAGTAACGTAGAAATAATTATAATAATAATAATAAAGACAGGTTTTGAGTTTTAATCATCTCACATAAAGAGAAATAATAAACAATAACAACCGTGACAATCTAGACACAAAAATATGTGCATGCTCTTGAAATAAAACCAGCATTCAATGTAGACATAAATGTATCTGCATGCATAAAAATAATTAATATCATGTACTATTCTCCAATATTAGAGTTAGTCGTCTCAGAACTCAAAAATTTAGCTGCCAGGACTAAACCAGCCACATTGTCAGAAAAAGGTAGGATCTGTCACCTGGCTAGGTTACTGAAACAAAAAGATTAACACACCACATTTGCATACAATAACAAGTTATTCGATTGAGTGTAGAGACAACTATTACTGCTTAACAATATACAATTGATACACGAGAGTTGATGACCCGAGAACCGTTTATGCCTCCCGTTCTATCGACTTGACTTGACTACCGACGAGTGGTGTACTCCTACTAGTGCTGCCCACAGATCACTGTCTATTGTCTTTCCGGCAGACCATTTTCTCCTTAGCTAAGCCCTCTGCGCAATTTATGAATAACTTCTTATTTTATTGAATTTTACTGTGTTAAAGCCGTTTTGACTGAAACGCTTCAATTTAATAATATTATAAAAAGTAAACTTTTGCACATTATTAGTTCAACTAAGATAACTTTTATTCAGACATAAGAGTGGTATAAAATTTTTTAGCCTCGTCGTTTGTTGAGCTTGAGTGTAGAGAGTTTGTAGAGTTTTTTAGCCTCCTTTTTAGAGCGTCAGGCTTCAATATTAAAACCTTGCGCTGTAAAATGAAACTTACAGCACTAATAACTATTTTGGCCGACTGGCTCTCTATATTTTGCACCCACAACTTCATTATTAATTTCAACGATAAAACTTGATTATTTTTTGTTTTTTTTTGGGCAATAGCCTGTAATGTGTAACGCTAAACGAATGTTAACAAAATTATTTGACGTTTTAGGTAAACATAAAAAATCACATTTTTGAAATTTTGCTCAAAATTGTTTTGATTTAGTATTTTTTTTGTTTTTGCACTATATATTTTTTTGAAACCGGTTTGAGTTATAAACAATGCTTCTTTGAGATTCAAATCTTTAGTTTTTACACCTACGTCAAAAGTCAAGCAATTTTTATGATGACACTGTATTAATCTTTCTTGAACTGACAACTGATAGATAAATCATATAATTTAAAAAATAAGCAAGTAATCTGAGTACATTAATCTTGAAATTTTTTAGCTAAACTTAACCTTCTTTTTTTCATCTATGTCTAGTCAAGCTATGATAAACAAAAACAAGCCATCAAGCAACTAAGCAAAAAAATCAAGCAATTATTTTCTGTCATATTATATACTTTACCACTTAATTTTAGTGCTTCAAAATGTCTAACCTATTCAAGAAATTGGTGTAAATAAAAAATGTAACAAATTTATTTAAAATGTATTTTATTTTAGAAAAAAATCAAATAAATATAAACCTTATGCACTCATTTTATAAAGCAAGTTAGCCAGCTTACTATAGAATTATTGAAAAGTTCGTTTAAAATAGAAAAGACAACCATAAAAAAATATCTTTTTTCAGTTTTTTAAACAAAGCTGTACCGGTAGGAAATAATAGGATTAACCACGTTGAGGAAGTGTTCTTGCAAATTTTAGGCAATTATAAACCTTGCTTACAGTTTAATTTATAAACTTTGACAATGCATTTACATACACTTTGCTGTCAAATATTCTATTTTTTACTTTGTTTTTCGTTATTACATTAAATTATAGTTTTTATTCATTCTTAATACCACTCAGATTTGTAAATTTTGTTTGTCACTTGCTTTCTCTTTTTTTCTCACATTAACGCTAAAATATTTATGTTTTTATCCAATTTCTTTAGCTTTGCTTTTAGCTTTTTATGTTTTACATTTATTGTTTATCTATAAAAAAAATTTATTGACTTTTTTAAAAAAAAATTTTGTTTTTTATTTTTTGTTTGATCTGTACTACACTGTATATTGTTTCTCTACATTTTTTTATTAGTTTTTTGCTATATTAATGTCGTTTTAGTTTGTATTTAAGACGTTTTTATATTCTCATCATCTATATGTACTTTACCGTACATCTACTTGTACGGTATCTTGTACATTTTATATATTTTCTTTGTTTAATGCTAGATTAGATTTTGCTAGAGATTAAAATGTTTTTATCAAACTTTAAACTCTGGTTTTTTTTATCTTATATATTTACTCTATAGTTATTAATATTTTTTACAAAGTTTCTTTATGTTTGAAAATTATTTTTTCTACTTCTTACATAATATTTTCTTTATCTTACATTATTATTTTAATGAGCATAAACTGCACTATAATACTAATTTTTTTATAGAATATTTTGGTAATAGACTTGAAGAACATCTCTGTCTCAAGTCTTTTATTGCATTTTGTCTCTCTATGTCTTTGTCATTTTTTTTTATTCTATTTTAAATACAATTTTTTTTGTAGCATTTAGAGTTAACATTAATATTAACTACTTTTCTAAATATTAAGCAACTGTTTTTTTTCTAAGCCGTCTAAGATAGGTTCAATAGGCCAATAAGTCACAAGTGGCGCTGCTTTACAAATCTAACTATAATAGATTTTGCATTAATGAGTGAAAGACAGTTAAAGTTACTTGTGAACACTAAAAATCGATTATTTTTACAATCTATACAGAAAGCAGACATATTTGCTTCTGCAATAGACAACGTAATACTAAATCTTTTTGGATAACTGAGCGACAAAGTGTACAACACGCTCACTACTCAATTAATCAAGTAAGTTTATTTTATAAAAATGAGTAAATAAGCTTTTGTAAACACAAGCGTTTGAAAATTGTGCTTTTCAGATGTAGCGCTTTTAATTATTATTGTAGAAGCAGTTCAATTGTAAAAAAATCTTGTGTGTGATGCTAGCGCAGAATTTATTGCTAATTTCGAGAGATTGGCGCGCTTTGTTGCGCGGCAACACTCCTTCTAAATCAGCAATATATCATTTCGCGCTCTTAATATACAAAGAGCTATTCAAGCATTATTGAGAATATAAGTTGAGTTGTTTGTGTTCCACTCAGGAGTCACATTTTTTATTGTGAGCAGATATATTTTTAATATCAGACAAATCCTTCGATACTTCTTTAATACTAAAATAATTTGAGCTTGCTGGTTAGTATCTTTCTACCACAACCTCATATTTTATTCTGACAGATCATCGTTTATCTAAGCCACTACAACACATTTTTTGATATAATGCTAAGCTTGCTACTTTATTTGCTTTGGAAAATAGCGATGTAAAACCAGAATCTCATTCCTGACTATTTTGCTTCCTGGAAATAGGATTTAAAGCTGTTTGATCACTGTACGCAACCGACTTACCTGTTCGTTCCTGTTTCCTATGTATGCAGAAGCCGATACATCTTGAAAGAGAATGTTAGACTACATCTTACCGTGGTATTACCTCCCAGAAGCTCTATGGATCATCCCTGACATTGTGTCCCGATTCTATTACGCAAGATGTTTGCCTGACTGACACTGTAATTTAGGAGGGAATAGGTACAAAGCTAACGTCTGCATGCTAAAGAGTTTTAGGTATTTTACTTTCCAATGTCTTACTTACAACTGTAAAAATTTTATTACTATATTTTAGACTATGAATAAAGGAACTAAAACAAAAACTATTTATTTGAAACTATAATAAATATGTATAATACATAATAATACAGTAAATAATTTAAAAAAAAACTTGAAGAACAACTAAATAGACCTTTCTGTACAGCTGAATCCGATTTTGTTTAAAAATTGGTTAGAATAAATAATCTGCTAAATGTTTGTTTACGCTGTATTAGATTAATTCAGGCATTGTCACTTTATTTGGTCTTTAAAAGTGACAACTACTGTTGTAAGTGTAATAATTGTTATAATTAAAGTTTAACTAAATAAAGCGAATATTAAAGGTTCAAAACTAAAAGGAACATCAGTCTTCACAAAACTAAATGATCATCACAAAAGTAAAATAGATTTGATTGTATTTATAGAAACAGGTCAAAAGATGAATTTATGTTTTAAGTTTTTAAACAGTAAGACGGTTTTATCAAACTTGTTTATTTTTTTTCTTAGAAGAACCGATAGATGTCTTTGTTTTCTATAAGGAATGAAATTGTATTTAGTTTCTAAAGCAAACATTTTCAAATCTAAATCATTGTATAAAACAAGCAACTAACTTTATTATTATTTAGTTTGTGCGTTTGTGGCAATTATATACTTAATTTAATTTTAAAATTCTGATACAGTTTTTAAGTTTTTAGTTAGGTTTTATATTCAGACTTTTTGTCGTGGACCTGTATTATATTAATAAATAATAATAATAATACTTTGCTGTCTGCAAATATTATCGCTCTAAAAGCTTTTCAGTTAAATGAGAATACTAATTAAATTTATACTTTATATTTAATAATCTACAGAATAATATTAAGTTTATTAAAAGGAAATGTTTTTGACATTTCTTCGTTTTATACGAGAAGTCTTAAATACCTCTTTCAAAAACAAGAAGCGGCTTGTTACATTTCTTAAACTTCCTAAATAAATCATAATAATTTTACTTAATTTTCAGAAGAGGTAGAAGAAGCGTTGAAACTGTGTAACTCAAGAATTTTCTAAATTATGTTTTCAACATTCTGAAATTTTAGTTAAACAGGTTTATATTATACTAAATTTCTCGGCAAACACTCTACACTTGGTAAGAAGGATGAGCCTATTCGCTCGTAGTCCGCTGGGAAAACATTCACTATTAAATTCTCAATAGAATTTCAACTCAGAAATTTGCATCAATGTACAAAATTTGCACATTTATAATTTTATAAAATCAAAACGTGGCTTAATTTAGTTAATAAACATTATAAAAGCTTATAATCAGCTGCAGAGAATTCAACTCGAGTTTGAAACAGAATAAGAAAGCATTATTCGAAGGTGTCATATAGCTGAACTAACAAAATTAGATTACTTTATCCATTTTGGCTTAATGATGCTTGAAAATTTCTAGAATATGTTCTTAACTTTATAAGGATTAAGCTTGAAATGACTGACAGCGTTGCTACATATTTAGAGAATTACATCCTAACGTTAAAAACGTTTGTTCTCAAAGGACGATGTCATTTAAAATTGCTAATTAAAGAAAAAGTTTTCTAAGTTTAAAATTTTTAAAAAAATTACAAAAAAAAGTGCTGCAACAAACGTTTCTTGACACAGCTAACAATTTTTTAGAAAACTTTAATTTTGTTAAAAGAAGCAATAATGCATTAGAAACGTAAACTTATAATTTTTCAAAAGTAAAACTTAATTTAAAACTCTGTGCTATGGTTAAGGGTCAAAAGCCTATTTGAATTTCCACAGAGCAACGCAAGTATAATTCTGATGGAAACAGAGTTTGATAATCTAGGATATGGCTGATTGACTGCAATACTAGAGTAGATTTGAACCGCGCCAGGTATAAAGTGAGGCGCAACGGAAGAAGAAAAGAGCTTTCGTCTTCTTGCTGTTAGGAATGTTGTCTGTACCTGTCTTTCTGTTTCGTCGACATTCTTAAAAACACGTTCAGATTATTATCTAAAATTAAAGAATTTTATGACAATAAGATAATGAGGCGCAATTTCTTTCCACAACGGTTTTGCGCTTCTTCTATTTCATAGGATAATAATTTTCAAGCCGTCATCTTGTTCTTGTTCTTTTCTCAGCTCCTTTGTTTCCCATTCATCATCCACTACTGCAGTTCTGTTCACTGCTGCATCTTTATCTTCCACACGCATGTCGGTACTCATGAGAACATGGTCGTCTTGATAAGTTATCTACATTTTTGTGACTTACTCCTAGACGATGCTCAATTTCAAAATTAAATTCTTGCAATTTCTCAATTCATCTTGCCACTTGCTTTTCTAGATTCTTGAATTGCATCAGTTGTTCTAATGCAGCATGATCAGTTTCTACAAGAACTGGACGCTCATACAAGTACTTGTAGAAACGCTCTATTGCTTTTACAACTGCTAGTAATTCTCTTCGTTTTACACAGTAGTTGCGTTCGGGCTTTGACAGCGTGCTACTGTAGTATTCAGTTACTTTATCTTGTCTACTTTTGCCTACATTACTAACATCTGTGTCCAGGCCAAACTTTCCACCTAGAATTGGATAACAAAAAACCGGAGTTTTTGTTTAAAAGTCCTTCAATTTTTCAAAAGCTTTTTGGCAGCTTTTCTTCTATTGGTAACTGGCATGTTGCAAATTCAGAACAAATTTGGTACTATGTTCAAAGATCCAAGAAACTTTGAAAAAGAAAAAGTTTTGGTAGTGGGTACTGGCCACTCTCTTACAGCGTTTTTTTTTTCGTGTAAGGTAGACACACATCTCTTTCTTGGAAATAATGTGTTTTAAAGACTGCACTCTTTTCTAAGCAATAAACGTTTCTTAAGGCTCAACCTAGTAGTCTTGAAAAACCATCGTTTAGGTTTTTGAGGTGTTCTTCAAACGTCTTTTTTACGATAATAATGTCGTCGAGGTGTAAACCAGACGCATTGTAGAAACTACAATGTATAATTAAAATATTGTTTATCTAAAATTTATTTTAAGTAATAAAAAAAACTGTGCTTAGTGCTGTCACACGGCTAGTTTTGCAATCAACAACAATTATATTATCTATTTATACCAAAAACTAAGAAGTAGGGAATTTTTTTATGATTTTACAGTAATTATGAGTAAAATTTAGCAAAAATAATTTTAGAATTTAAATTGACCTAACCTACATTATTGACATGATTACAAAGTTTTATGTTCTCTACTAAAATTCCATTGTCTTCAGCCTAACAGAATTTATATCAAAAACATTTCTAAATATAGTGAGTAATTTATTGTTGACATGCATGTAAGTGTAAAAAAGAAACTTTTAATTTGTTTTATTTTTTTTTGTTATTTAGTATGTACTTGCGTAAAACATATTTTTTGACGCAAATCGCATTAAATCAATTGTTAAGCCGCAAAGATAATTATAAGCGGTTGATAGTTTATTGAACTTTTAAGCTTTTATAAACATTAAATTTTTCTCAAAGTTTCTAGGCAGTATATTCAGTGATGGATTTAGGCCTAGGCCCGTGAGGCCCGGGCCTAGGGCGGCATAATTTGAAGGGCGGCAAAATTTTCGAAATGGCAAAATTTTAGAGGCGAAAAAAAGTAAAGACAATCAATTTGAAAATTGGTTCCGATTTGTTTTTTTAAAAAAAATCTGAGTAACTTCTTAATTTGTTTTTAGTGTAAAATTCCGTAGATTTGCATGTATTGAACATCATTTTCATATCCATTCAAAAGTGTCAGAACATTTTTTGATTATAAAAAAAAGTTTTGCATGAAAAATAAAACGCGTCTTTTTCCCAACACAATTTTTTGAATCATCAAAATAATTGGTAAAAAAATTTAAATTTAAATTTTTATCTAAAATAAAAAAAAATTATTCAATATTTCTCATGTTTGCAAAAATCATTAATTACTTTCTATTATTAAATTAAAAGTTTTTAAAAATTATTAAAAAATTTTTATAAATTCTTTGAAAATTCTTAAAAATTATTAAAATTATTGTAAAAATTTAAAAAATTTTTAACATATATTTTAAGAAAATTAAAACAAATTTTAAAGACGTTTAAATATTTTAAAATTGAAAATTATTGAAAATAATCTTTATTCCTTAGGTATTAAAAAAATTTTAAATAATTTCAAAACATTAAAATATTTTTTCTAACTAGTTTATAGTCATTTGTTTTCACTTTTAGTAATTTTAAAAAGTATTAAAAAATTTTAAAAAATATATAAATAAAAAGATCAATTAAATTTTTTTTAAATTATTAAAAAATTTCTATAAATTCTTTGAAAATTCTAAATAATTCGATAAAATTATTAAAACTTTTTAGAAAATTAAAAAAAATCTTAACATATATTTTAAAAACGAAATTGTAAAGACGTTTAAATATTTTTAAATTAAAAATTATTAAAATAATTTAAATTTTGTGTTGAAAATGTTTTAAACCATTTCAAAGCATTTAAATAATCTTTTTTAGCAGCTTTTAGTAATTCATTTGTACTTTTAAAAAATTTTAAACGTATTATTAAATTTTAAAAATGAAATATAAAAAGTTTAATACATTTTTTCAAAAACTATTAAAAAATTTTCAAAAAGTTCTAAAAAACTTTTAAAACTTACTAAAAGTATAAATTAAACCTTAAAAAATTATTAAAAATGCTTCAAACTATTTTTAAAGACATTCATTAATAAATCATCAATGAATAAAGTTACTTTTTAAATAAAAATATTGGATCAAAATCATTGAAATTAATTTTTAAAAAGGGCGGCATATCGAATGGGGCCTAGGGCGGCAGCAAGCCTAAATCCTTCACTGAGTATATTTTATTATTTTTTTATTTATTGTAGGATTGTTTATTATCTTTCATTATTGGTCTTTGCTTTTCTTCACTTTTGTTTTTTTATTTTCTTAATAATTTTGTTTAGTTGTCTTTTAGCTATCGCATTTTTTAAAATGGTTTTTTTATTAGTTTTAATTTTTTTTTTCTAAAATTTCTTATGTTCTATGTATGAAATTTATTTTTTTTCTTTTGTATGTTTGCTCTTTTTCTATTTTGCTTTATTTTAGCGTTTTTTTAGTTTGATTTTTTTATTATAGTTCTTTTATTTAATAGACATAATAATAATTGATATTATTTGCAATCTCAAGTACTCCATATTTTGAATTTTTCTAAACATTTTTAAACGTTATGATTAAATAGTCTAGTAGCCATAAATCAAGCAATTGTTTTATAATTATAAAAAATTAACCACTATCTTTAATAGCAAGTTTTTCTCACTTTTTTGAATATTTTTTTCTTATTTTAAAAGTTGATCATATTCTAGATGCATTTGAACTTTAGATTTAGTATTCAATCGTTGTTTTTTTGAAACAAAACAGTAATATATAATTTTATTGGTTAGACAATTACAATAATTACTATTAAAAAGAATATTAATTAACACTTGTTTTAAATTTTATCGAGAGATGAAAACGCTAATGTTTGATACAACTCTTGTTTTTTTAGTTTTAAATTGTAGGTAACATGACAAGCACAAAATGATGCACATTTTGCACAAGTTTCAAAGTTTGCAACACGAGCCCAAAGCGAGTATTGCAATTCAATTCAAGCGAGTGCAAAATTGCTATTTTCTGCGAGTTGCATACTATACTTTTTCTACAACAACAATTATAAAAACAAATATGCAGATATTGGATATGCTGGACTATAAAAATACAAAATTATCTATTTATTAGCAGAGGATGGACAGCAGTATTCAACCAATTAAGAAGAAGAATTATGAAATAACTTACGTATTTTATTTATTGTTAAAGTTAAATGTACAATTATTAAAAATCATCACGGATTAGGGTGCTATCTTTATAATTCGTGCAAAAAAGATAGATTACATTGTATATCATTAATATACGTTTAAGACAAAAAGCGTTAACATGATAAACGTTGTCCAATTAGCGGTGTACTTTTGATTTCAAATTGTATCTATCAACACTGTTTTTCTATTATTTAGAGCACAATCTATTTGGATGAATAAATACATGTGTAGTAACAATTTTTTTCACAAAAATGTTTGTACACTGCAGGTATAAGCAGTGTTTTTATTTTACAAAATATAATAGGCGCTGAGCCTTGAAAAACACCAAGCACAAGTTTTTACAATTAGAAACATAAACATTACAACTGGAATCTTATTAGATGAGAAAGTTATAAACCATTTCAAAAAAGAGTAAAAATCAATTTTTTTTTAAATTAATGCTGCGACTACAACTTTATCTTTAAGTACATTTTATTGATTAATACTGTTTCAATTGAGTAATTATTATTATTATTAGTCTGCTTACTACATTGCTACAATAGTTATTAAAAACAAGTGTAAAGCTCAAACGACTGTAGGGATCAAAAGCTTCCAACACTCAAGTTCAATAATTGTTTTTCAACATACAAGATCATTACAATATTTTTTTGTTGACCGAAAGCTTTTTTATTTGAAAACAGAAAATCGCTTTTGAAATTTTTGTTTGTGAAATAATTGTTATTTATGGCAACAAACATAATTATCTCTGAAAACAATTGAAGTTGCTAATGATAAACAGCAATTTGTCTTTGTAAAATTTTTTCTAAATTTGTGGAGTTTTATAAAAGCATTTTATAAAAAACTTTCAGTAATGAAAAATTGTAGATTAATGAAGCTATCAATGCTTGATTAGTCAAAATCAAACTTTTCTAATAACCTGCTCCTAGTAATCGTAAAATGAAAACTGTTTATAAATTTTTAATATATTGGATGTTTAAAGTTGTTGGTTTGAAAAAAGCTTTGTACTGTAATGTAGACAAAGCTTTGTTTACTACAATATACTAGAAAACTTTTTATGTGTAAAGCTGTTAATGTTGAGTACAAAAGCGTTTTATGATAGAAGTTTTCATTTGTGTCACGCAAAAAAAAATATATTGTAAATTGGATATTTATTAATTATGTAACAAGTACAACTGATTGATGAGCCATTAGATGGCAAAACAGCTTGTTAAACATCAAATTCTTAACGAAAAATAATGTTGTTGTTTTTATGTTCATCTGGTTGAATTAATAAAAAGTGTGAGTTTTGGGCTTAGTTTATGTACTACGTTTTATATTTGATTTAAAACTTTTAGAAAATTGTATTTTAAATGATTTGATTTTAATTTAGAATAGCTTTAGTTTTACAATTTATATAACGACAGCCAAAAAGAAAAATTTTCTTTTGAACCATTGCGTGAAGCGTTGGTTTCTACCAAAATAAAAAATCTAAAAAGCGTTTTTTGTGTGAAAAAATTAATAAACGTGACTATACTAACGAATTACCAGCATAGAGATCTATACAAGCTGCAAACATTTGCAAATTGTAAAAGAGCGATTCCCTCCAGATTTACTTCACTTAATGAAAAACCTCAAAAGCACAACGAGTTTGGTCAAATAATGCTAAAGCTGTAAACTGTTTGGTCGAGCAAATGAAAATGACAAAGATTTATGACAAATATTAAGGTTTTAACTTGAAAACCGCAATCAAAAACAAAAATTCATGGTTTCATCACATCCTCGTTAACAAATTATTGATTTTAACTTTAATTTAGCGGCACAAGCTGACGTAAATAAAAAAAAACTTTCTTTCGTCAGTTAACTCTTAATACGGTTCTTATATTAGATCTATCCTAGCCTGATGATAGTCTCTGTTTTATTAGTTTAAGCCAAAATAACCATTGCTTTGTAATATACCTACCAATACATTTAATGTGCATCAAACTGTTTTTCTTGAATTTATATAAGAAAGCAAACATTATATTTTTTATTTTGATGCTGATTTTATTTAAATAATAATAATAATAATCAAATTTTGATAATATATGATTTTTTTCCGGAAATCGTCTTGGAAACAACATTTTCCTGCTTATTTACGCGCAGGAAAATTAAGTTTTCCGGATTAGTACTGTAAAAACTTTACAAGACGCAAAATAAAAAAGGTACTCTAGTAACTATAGTTGCCAACAAAATTGACAAACTTGATTTTTGTGTAATTTGTAAAAAAAATTGAAAAACTTGTAAATTTCGTTTTTTTTTTACGATTTTCGGAAAAATTTAATACAAAACACGTCAGTAAAATTTCTTACTTGGCTCGGAGCTTCAAAATAAAATAACTATTACATCAAATAATATAATACATTTAAGTGTTTATAACTTTTATAAAAGTAAAAAACTGAACGTTGCTGAGACTGGCTGTTTTTTGCATCTCAGTTTTTTTCTAATCTTTGCCTTTTTGTTAGTCAGTTTTTTCTTTAACATATAATATAATTTTTTATGCTTGTTTTTACAGAATCTTATTTATTCTTTAAGGTATTACGTTTATTTAAAATTACAATATTGTACTGTTATTTTAATTTGTTTCTTTTTTACATACTTTTTTAAAAGCTTATTTTGGCAGATTGTAGTTTGTTTGATGTTGTATTTTTATTTGTGTTCAAATTTTTAATGTATTTGTTGTAACTGACTTAACTATAGGTTTGTATGTACTTTGTAATTTTTAATATACTGTTTTGATGTTTTATACTTGTTTGATAAGCTATTAAGTGTTTACTTGTTCTATTTTATTTTTTGTTATTTAAGTTTATAGTTATATTGTTTAAATTTGAAATTATGAAATTTGAAGAAGAAAGGCTTTTTAACGGCCCGAAGTCATTGAAATATTGACATCTTTCGAAAAAGACCGTGTTGAAAGGTTTAATAAAATTGTCGACGTTTTGCACTCCATCGGTGGAGGCGTCATCAGGACAGGGAAATAAAAGTGAGAATAAATACGTTAACTTGACATGTGAACCACGTTAGAGGCGAAACTTATGAAATTTATTTAGATTAAAAGAAACAGACAAGAATTTTAAAAACAGTTATTTATGTTAAAAGAACTGTAACGACTGATTTAATAATATGATCCTGCTTATCTGTATATGTTTATCGTCAACCCAACATATTGATTCTGATGATCATGTCATTTTTTAATATAATTTTGTATACAACTGCTATTTCTTTCAACACTTTGCTTAATTGTAAGCTTGTTAGGTAAATCAGCGGTAATTATCGTGATTTTGGTTTTTTTTTATTTTTAAGAAACATTCTAGTTGTCAAATTGTCGTCTTTGCGAGATTGTTAATTTTTTTTAGAAAACAAAGCAAAACTACATTTACACAATTCTATAAAGAACAATTGCAAGAAATTGCGTCTGCTGCATTCGACGCATATTATTTTGTTCACACACCAACGGTGTGAAAATTTAAATTACTTTTGTTATACAAAATGCAATCAAGTCAATGATAATTAAATGTTGTCAGCAAGTTAAACTTTATTAAGTTTCTGACTTCTATTAAGAACAGCAAAAGCACAAAGTGTAATTGTTCTACGAATTACATTTCGGTAGCAATAAAACTCAGTTCGTCATTTTGTAGTTAATTGGTGACGAGAGCTCAGGTCTGCCACAGGTTCCCGTTTATCCCAGAGACCACTAACGTCTCCCAGAACGATCTTCATCCGACAGATGTGCGGTTCCCTTTCCTGTTTAGTTATTTAGCTGTCGTTTTACGATACAACATTGCAACATTTTGCAAATTGCTTATGCAAATGACCTCTCAGTCTTTGTGTAAATCTTTATTGGCTGGACCTCAAGTGTCTTTATGACAGATTTTGAGGATAACCCAATTATAAACTAAAGTCAATAACATCAGCTGATAGAGTCGTAAAACAAACAAGACTAAAAGTTTTTTGTGCAGTGAATAATAATGTAAACCTATAAGTATGGATATTGCATAATTTTACAGCCAACATCATTTTAAAACTTTTGCTTAGAAAATGCTAGAGACTTTGCCTAAATAATGCAATTTACTTTTATTTAGTTAGTTTTTCTTTGTGACAGATAGATTTAGATTTTTTGTTTTAGGCTCCTATTCAAGTTTTAAAATTGTAAACTAAACCGCTAGAGCATAACACTGTATCAGTCTTCTATCGCACTTTAAATTTGAAATCGCCGCAAGAGCATTTGTTGAAAGTAAATAAGTTAGCTAACACTAATAAAGTTTGTTTAATAAATAATATGCTCTGAATTTTTATTATTACGCAAAGAGAACTATAAATAAAAATTATGAATAATATTAAAAATAACAAAAATTCTAGTAATTTAACGGATTTTTTTTACTTATCAGAAGACAAACACAACAATATTGCTGCAGAGAGCAATGATAAACAACCAAAAAATCGTCAGTTTGAACTTGTTTTGAAAGCCAAAAGCAAAATGGTGTTTTTGTCAAAAAATGTATCGTAACTAATCTATATATATAAAAGAAAGTCGTGTTTGTTACAACACTTATAACTCGAGAACGGCTGGACCGATTGCCATGGTTTTTGATTTGTTGGATTTGTTTCCGTCCCGAATAGCAGAATACATCTTAAAAACAATGAAAACTCGATATGTGTAATGAATACTTAATCATTTCAATAGATGCTGATTTGTTTATTACATGTCAAACATTTGTTGTCCAATCCTGTCAAATAGTGTAACAACTATTTTTTTTTTTTGAACTTATGGCCTGGTTGCTGAGACCTTTAAGCCACAACTTTATTTTTTTCTGAAGACATCATGTGTGCGTTCAGAAATTTATTTTTTGTAAAATGTCTACAAAGTTCAGGTACTGTTATATTTGTTTTTAATTCCAGAAAATAATATCTAAGATTTATTCTACAGTCAAAACATAAAATCATCGGAAAGGAACGGAATTTAGGGAATAAAAAATCAGTTGGTAAAGGTTATAAGATTAAGGGAAAAAAATCTACAGGTTAAAAAAAGTGTAAATGTCTTTTTATAGGTTGTCTATGATTTTTTTTGATAAGCTATTCATACGAAGTGGTTATATACTATTTGAGCTATTGTCTATGTCTCGACAGTTCAGGCGCTGTTATTATATTTTATTATTATAACAATGCCGCGTCCTAGAAGATCTAATCTTTCCCAGCGAAGCCGTAATGCAATTAGGCAACGGAATATCGCGAGTCAATTACCTGCGAGAAATTGCACGCGTCGATACTTAAAGGAAAATTTAAAGATGAGGAAGTTCTTATTGTAAGGATTCCGATGATCCCAACGGATATGCCCTTTGAGTTTAAACGAATTCAATTCCCGATTCGTCTTGCCTTCGCCATGACGATCAACACATCACAGGGCCAATCCTTGACTATTTGTGGCCTCAATCAAGAAAATGCATGTTTTTCTCATGGTCAATTGTACGTGGCATGCTCACGTGTCGGTAAACCATCCGCTTTATTTGTTTTTGCGCCTGACCAAAAAACAAAGAATGTCGTTTACCACAAAGTGCTTGAATGAAAATCCTATTAATGAATTAATCCGAGTTTTATTTTTTTTTCCCAATCTGCACAACATAGTTTTCAATCATTTTTTTCTGACATGAGTTTGAAGTACTTAATTATTATTTTTTATTTTTTTTTTATTTTTATTCTCATTCTGTATGTATGTTTTCATCATCATTCATCATAATAAAATACTTTTTTGTTTCTATCTATATAAATATATTTTTTAGTATCATTGTTTTACGTTCATCAAAGCCTAAATTAGTTTAGCTAAAAAGTAACACGACATTCATTGACTGTTAGGCGGTACAATGTTCGCCGGGTCAGCTAGTTTATCATCAAAATAGGTGTGAGCTTGTCGTTGACAGCGGTTTTTTTTAATAGAATTTAGACTTGTTTTTCTTTTGGTTACTATGAAAGAATTTGTGTACGTTGGGTGTGAAGACAATAATCCATAACTTATAATTAATTTAAAAAAAGTATGTGTTTACATAACTTTTTTATATTATTAACATTTTTTTGCATTTTTTTGAACATTTTATACCAATATGTGTTTTAATTGCATTTAAGTTATTTTGTAAATAATAAAAACCATGATAAATACATAATAAACTGTTTTTTTTTATTTCTTAAATTGATGGTAATGGAAAAATTGTAGCTTTATTAAGTAATCTTAGAATTATGTATTTTGTAATATTTTGATAAAAATGTTAAAAAATAGTAGATGCGCTAAATACAAGATTTTTAGTAAATTGTTCTATGACAGTCGCTACTATTTTTAATCTTTAAATTTAAAAACAAATAACCAAATGTCAACGACTTTTTTTAATTTTGGTTTAAATGAGTCATTATTTTGTAATATTTTTATAAAAATGTTGAAAAATGGTAGATGCGCCAAGTTCAAAATTTTTAGTAAATTGTTCTATGACAGTCGATACTATTCTTAATCTTAAAAATTAAGAAGAAATAACAAAAACATAACAATTTTTTTTAATTTTGCTTTAAATGAATCATTACATACATACTTACTAGTTGTTTTAATTTTGTGTGTATTTTGATCGATTTTTATTTTTAGCACAGAATAAGCAGTTTAAAACATAAGTGTCAATAACAAACTAATAGTTTATTTTAGAACAGTCTTTATCAATAGTAGTATAATATACATACTATACTATACTTACTATACACTATACAGGGTCGCGCAAAAGTATCGAAACGGTCAAATTTTTTTTTCACACGCGATTAGAAATGTAAACAATGCGTACCGCATATGGGATTCCAAAGTAAAACTTTTTTACCTAGGTGCAAAAGTGAATCAAGAGATTTTTGTACTAAATTTTATCTGACAGTTAACAGCTTTTCAACTGTCACTGTCACTAGTGTCACTGTCAGCAGCATATTCAAAAGTTGGTTGAAATTACTAACATAACTTATCAATAAAAGAAAACTAATTTATTAGAGCAAGATAGTGGATTAATCATATAATTTAAAAAATAAACACGTACGCTACGTACTACAACTTTAATAAAATAGTTTTTAGGTGATGATTTATTGTAGTTGAAGAAAAACAGTAAACAAATTTGATTATGATAGATATTGTGATAATTTACTTGATTTAGTATAACATTGTCGTTATTTAAATCATTTTTTTTTGTAAAAATTGTAAAAACAAAATTATAAACTAATAAATTAAATGCTTTTTATAATAACCAAAAATTATTTGCACATTTGGGTCATTCGAAAGCGACAAAAGACCACCCTTGGAGTACCTGCCATGGACAAGATCCTTTAGATTCAAACTAGAAAAATGTGTTATTCATAATTGGAAACAATAATTATATTACATTATAAACGTACCTGAAAAGTAGACAATTTTATCAGCGGTAGAAATCAAGACCGAATGTATATATAATGTTGTCGAAGATCTCATTTGAATGTTGATTTAGCGTTTACATGTCTAAAAGCAAAAATAGTATATTGTAAACATAAGCGGCAAAGTGGAATTTTTATAGGCCAAGAAAAGATATGAACGGATTGCCTAGCCACTTCTCAAGGCCTGGAAAATCACTTTGCGGCCGTGGTTTACACATTATTTTTTATCTTACACAAATTACTTTATAATCGAGCATTATCTTAAAATTTATTTGAGGTTATTACCGCCAATCGCCAATTCAAAATGTCAAACTTTGACAGATGTCAAAAATTCATGGATTACTTTACTGTCGTGATTTACACAATTTATCTTGCACAAAAGTAGTTTTTTTAAATAAGATTGACGATTATAAACAGTAAATGTGATTTAATATTTTAGCACCCCTTATAAATAGTGAGACGTTTAGAGTGTCCTTGGTACGTGACGACTGTTTAACCGTCTATATAGATTTCATTTTTCTTTTAACAGCGACGCCTGGTGGAGAAAATCAGATTTTTTTTCTCGGTTAGCCGAGAAAGTACATCATTTCTCTGCTAGTCTGGAAATAATATATTTTTTCGGCTGTCGAGAGACGAGAAAATTTCATTTTGAGTTGGCGTAGGATAAAAATATATTTTTTTTTGAGTAATAATCGCCAACTGCAGTTATATTTTCATAGCAAAATTATGACAAGTTTAACATCTGTAAGAATAAAACTATGTACAAATTTGCTTCAGCAAGAAGATAACATATTAGTGTATAATAAAAGTTGATAGCTCTTAAAATTGATTGAATGAAGCTTTAATTTATTTATGAACACGCAAAACCATTCTAAAATCAAAAAAAAAAAGAAATTAATTAACTTTTTCAATGCGCAGGAATTTGAGACTGTTCCATCAACAAGAATTTTTATTTGATAATTAATTCTCATCATAAACACAATTTTGCGGCTGCACTTTGAACAAAACGCATACAGTTTTTATTTTAAATGTTTATTGATGATTAGTTTAAGCTAAAAGCAGCACGCTCTAAAATTATGATAAACTCTAATTTTTATTTCTAAAATCAGCTCTGCAAGAAACGTAAAACGAAAAAAAGAATAAAAGTTTTAGGATCATACTTAGAAAAATGTGTCAACCTATACTTCGCAAAATGTCAATATCTAATAAGTTAACGATTGAACGATTTACAGGAAAAAAATTCTTGGCTAACTTTTTTTTACATAAATTGATCAATGCCATTATTCTCAATTGAGGAACGCAATTATACCTAGGCCGCTGATGGTAAAATTGCTCAATAAGAAACATGTTCTGCATACAGAAAGAGTTTATCTTTCTTGCATAAAAGCAAATCACGTTTTCGGTTAAAAATGACGCAAAATCTTCCTTTCAACAGACATTGAACATCGTTAATAACTTTGTGTGAATGGATTAGTATTTTTTTATAATGTAAGATTAAAGATAAAGAAATAGATTTAAAGACAAAAAGCATTGTACATGTTTTAATTTAAATAATTTTGTAATTGATATAAAGATAAATGGATTTTATGGTACAATTCTGTAGTTAATCTTTTGCGACTAGTTATATATGTGTTAATTTGGCGCCCAAGTTAGCAGGGTAGATAACAAGCCACAGACGAGATTTTTATGGAACACAGGCGGTTTTACCCTTTATAAAACGTGTTTTTTTGACTGATTTTTTGAGTTTTTTTTTTTAATTTGATGTAAAAATATTAAATTTCAAAGCTTTAAATTTTTTTGATGACGGTTTGGTTACAGCAGCAGGCTATTTAACTTAAAATTTAATTTAAATCTTTTGCTTAACATAATTTGATGAATTTTTTACAAGAATTTAATATAATAGGAAATAATTGGGGCAACGATTAAACATTTATTACTTGATAAATCTGAACTAGCTCAACAACTTTAAATGTAGGAAAGTTCTTTGGCAAACATATTTTTTCAGCTTTGCTAAAAGTGATTTTGTCGTCTAATTTGAACCATTAAACCTATTTTCAAAATACTTTAGGCTTAAAATAAAAACGTATTTTTGTTCAAAGATATAGCAGTAATAATACGTAAGTTAAAAAGTAAACATTAATAACTCTATGAAGGACTGAAAATCGAATAACATTTTCATATTTCTGTTTTAGTTTTTTTTTCATGCGTTAGCATACTGGAATTATTGTTATCTCTATGACCATTTTTGGCTTTTTTATTAAGGTGTTAGCCTAACTTAACATTTTTTTTTATGCAGCACTTACAAAAACAATTTTTGGAGACTCAAATCTTCAAACTGTCACAAGACAGAGTAAAAATTGAGTTTGTAAATAAAAAGTAGAAATTATCAAACATATAAATATTATATTTTTATAATAATCACAATTCAGAAAAAAATGAAACAGAGCTTAAGAAAGAAACTTTATTTAACACAAGGGGAGACTTTAGAAGTACATATCATAAGAAATAACGTTACACGTGTCTTTGAAAAACTGAAAATTATTTTACGCTAAATAACGGTGGCCTTAAGGATGAAAAGTCTTTTTCTGGATTTTTGTTTATGTTTTATACCTTGAACTTTTTTTCTTTATGATTTTACCTTGTGCACATGTTCTTAATGGTTGTGATTGAGTTTTGCGACTTGGTTTTTGAGGTGAAACTATTATAACTGCAGGTCAACTCACCGCATTTTGCAGCGACGCATTTTCTGGTTCACTCGGTTTAGCTTGGCGTCATTTCGCTCGCGACACCAAGCCGTCAGAGGCAGCATTGACTATAACTATTAGCGAATCACTGATTGAAACAATTGAGTTGTTGTAATTAAAAATCTAATTTTTAATTTTCGTGTTTAATAAAACTAAAATCATGTTCTGGAAAAAATAGTAATATTTTTGTTTATTAGGCTGTATTCAGTTCCGGTTGTAATCTGTTCTTTTTTGCATGTTACTTTAGTAGTTTGAAATAATTTCAATCTGTTAGGCATCCGTGACAGGTTACATTTTCTTATTACAGAAAAGAATTTTATCTCAAAATTTGTTTGGCGGTAAGGTTTTTAGGATTATTTGACCAAATATTAGAAAAAAATATATAAAAATGAAAAACTTGCACATGCTTCATTTCAAAGGTCACAAATTTTTTTGGCTGTTTATGAGATCGTAGTTGAATAATTTGGCGTTTTCACAGTAAAATAATACTATTTATTTATGAATATAATTTTGTAATAATTATGTAGCACATTTCCTCAGCTTTATATTTCCTTCTAGCATAATGTACAAGTTACATCAAATGTATGTCGCAAATACAATTATATATATTTTACGGACTTATAAGCCAATTAAAATATGTCTATTGATATGTTTTTATTAAGGGCTGCTAATTTTGTTGACAAACTAAATAAAGATTAAAGGATAAAATAAGCAATTAATTTTGATCGTGGTATTTATGCTTTCATACGAGTAATTAGTGTATCAAATTATCAACCACTGTGAAAGGGTTTTGCTTTTACGCGGTTTGTGAAGCGTACAGAGGCTTTAGGCGCAATAGAAAGTGTTAAAGAGCTCTACTCGAATCTTAAATAGGTAATAAGGTAAAGGAACCGCTTATTCTTAATTTATACTGTAGATGAAACAGAGTTATGGAAAAAAATCACCTATTCTAAAGTGTAAATTATCATATAACCTAACAACTATTATCAAATACAATGACGTTTTATCTTAAAATGATTTTATAATTTTAAGAATAATACAAGATACAACACTTTTATTAAATTAGAATTATAAAATTTACAAAAAGGCATTTTTAATAAATTTAATAAAATAATAATAGAACCCAGTCTTCTTAATTTAACAATTTTATTATTAGTTTTTGATTAGCTTTGACAATTACACTATTGTCATCTTCAGGTTTTGAAACTTAATGCTTACAAAACAAACAACACCATTAGCTTAAAACTAAGAAGTTAACTTCTAATTGATGCATCCTCGGGGAGAGTGTACGAAAGAAAGAAAGATATTTTCAATATTATTTTATTACTTTTAATTTAAATAGATTAATTTATATAAAATAGGACTCAACTGAATTTTTCAAAATAGCTGATATTTCTTTTTTGCTATTAATTAATTAATTATCAAAAGATGTTAACGGAGGGCCGTATTCTAAATTATTTTAAAAAAAGTTGTACATTATTATTTAAGTTAAAATTGCGGTCTGATAACAAGAAATGATTCCCAAATTTGGATTTATCGTTCAAGTTTTTTAAATGTTCATTGATTCTTATTTATAATTTTCTTCTTGTTTGTCTATAAACCTCTAATTTTCTTAATGTATCAATTTTATCTTTTCAATTATTTAAACTATTGCGCAAGGAATTGCTTGACTTGAACGTAATAACATAATCCTTTAAATATCTACTTAAGATGTTTTTATGTCATAAGATTCATTTCCTGCAACCGATATTATTAAATACTTTTTATTTCTTTGTTTAATGAGGTTAAACATCAGGATTGCTTAACACTTTATCTGTAAAGATGTTTCTGTAGTAATTTAATTATCAGGTTTTTATGATACCTATTTACTTCTGCAATTTGAAAAATGATACTTAATTCTTTATTGAAATTAGTTACTGACAAATCTGTTTGCAATAATCTATGCAAAAACAATTAAAATCTTATTATAAAATCTTACTATAAAATTAACTTATGGCTTATGGTGTGATTAGAACTAAAAGGTATGACATGTGACTTATGTGATGCTTAATGATATATACTAAATTCAATATGTTTATTTCTGTAAATCGTCAAATCTATCAAATTTAAAGTTTGATTCTCTTCAACTTCTAAAGTAAGTTTAATATTAGGATCTATACTATTAATGAAATTATGTAAACTTTTCAACTCTACCACTTTTCCTTCCCAAACTATAATAATATCTTTAACGTCTCTATTTCAAAACATTATAGTTTTTAATAGTTTATAGTTTGAACAAAGAAAAAAAAATTTGAATTACTCATAAAATTTGCTGCTAAAATCCGTGATTAAGAATTATCTATGCTTAGCCCTTCTTTTGTCTAAAATAAGTTGAATTAAACTCAATGAAATTCATATCAGGTTTTCCGTATTTACACATTTTTTGACCTATTTTATAAAAAATTAAAATTTCATTTATCAAAACACTTATTATTACTATCAAAAAACTCTTCACTTTTATTTATATATATTTTTTTTATTTAATAATACTACTGTTTTTGTCTTATCTGCTTTATTTATAATAACGTCATTATCGAGCAATTTTTTCTTTAATTTTTGTACATTTTGTTTACAAGAAGTGAATCTTACGAAATAAAAAACATCTCAAGTAGATATTTTAAGGATTATGTTATTATCTCAATAAAATTTAAAGTTTGTTTAGTTGCAAACAAAAAGTAGTGTTAATTAATTGATTTTTTCAGTTTTTTATTATTGATAGAATTTTATACAAATGCTAAGAGTTAAGAATTTTGTTTTTCAATAAATACTTTAACTGCGCTTCAATTCACACAAGGATTCAATAGAATATTTAAAGAGTTGATCTCAATATTTTCTCAATCACTCATAGAAATTTTCTCTGAAAGCTCTTCTCTTGCCTGCTATTCATAAAGTTTTCGCCCGCATTCGCTTACTCTGCAAGAATCGCAGTCTACTTCAAGATTTCTTTATTTTATAAAAAAACTTTTTTTAGTTTTCTTATCTCGATAATTCGATTAATTAGTTTTCCCACTAATGACAAGAGTTGTTCATAAACTTTCAAATAAAATTAAATGCTTGTTAAATTAATTATACCTCAATGGAAATGCTGCAATTTTAATTAACTCATACATAATGAGCTTAGTTGCTATTCAAGAAAATTTAATTTGACTTTTTACGCAAAATCTGAGTGCAAAAATAATTATTTATATTTGATCTTATTAGCTTACGACCACAGTGTTTTTCATATCGCGGCTCAAATACACAAATCTGATTATTTTTTTGCAAAAGAAGGTTTTATTTTCCTGTATTTTTTTTAAATTTATAGATTTTTATGTTATTCTTTTATTACAAAAGTGTACCTACAAAAAATCTGCATCATATCACGATATTATTATGCGCTGCTCAAAAAACTTATAAAAGCAATAAAACTAGATCTCTCAAATGTGAGGGACAAATATTTTGCGACAGCGGAACAAGAGATCTTTAAAAATCCTAATAAAATTTGGTATTTTTAAATTAACATTAAATCCTTTAAAATGTACAATCCTTACCTAATGCAATATCATAAAAGATCAAAATTTTAACGGATCCTGATAAAATAGTAATCTCATTTGCTCACTATTTACAAATTTTATTTATTCAATCCGGACAGCACGATAATTTTACTGCTTACCTTCTATAACCATTCCAGCTATTCCCGAAGATTTAGTACTAAAGTCATTAAAAAGCTTTAAACCAAAACTGACAGAGTTCAGATGGTATTCCTTCAATTATATTATATGTTTTAGCAAAGCCATCAAAAGTTATATTTAGTCTAGCATTGAAAAATAAATGCTTTCTACAATTTTGAAAAATTGCTTATATCTGTCCCGTATTTAAAAAATCAAATATTGAAAACTGCAGACCAAATACAATTTTGAACAATTTTAGTAAACTCTTTGAAGTCGTTTTCTTTTGATTCTCTTTATATCTTTTGAAATATCTTTGTATCTCAGCTCTCAAATCTTACTTCTCTGACATGGTTTCTTGAAATGCCGATTAACCAACAAGCGTCACATGTTTTACCAAATATTTTAGAAAAATTCTTGACTCTGGAGGTCAAGTTGCTGTCATTTATACAAACTTTTTAAAAACTTTTAATAGACTTGATCATGGTCTTCTGCCACAAAATTTTTTAAATTTTAGAATTTTGGTAGACCACCTACTCATATTTCTTGAGTCAGATCTAACTGGAAGAACAAAGTCTGTTTAGCAATATGGTTTAAAGTCTGTCAACATCTTAGCCACATCTGCTGTTCCCCAGGGATCACCAGATAGTATTAGGTTCTCTACTGTTTCTAGTTTTTATATGTGACATTTGTAAAGACCTACAAACTAACATATTACTATATACAATACTATGATTGTAAAGTTTTCAACCGCTCTAGAGTGTAGTCATCTACAGGAAGATTTTACCGGATTCATCACTAGTGCTTAGTAAGTTCTTTAGACTTAAACGCGAGTAAATGTAATTTTATGTCGTTCTCTAAAAGTAAATGCTTTGTGTAATTTAAATAATTAATTTAAATTAATTTAATTAAGAAAATAATTTTTTAAACAATTTTTCTATTTTCTAAGATTTAGAAGCTAGGTTTGGTGTGAAACTTACATTTAATGACTATATCAATGGTATTGTAGGCGGTGTATACAAATCGCTTGGTTTTCTTGTCCAAACTACTCGTTTATTTAATAATATAAATTGTTTTTCATTACTTTTTAATGCGTTTGTTAGGTATATACTAAACTATGCAGCAGTTGTGTGGGATTCTTATTATGATAATCAAAAGTCTAATATCGAGCGTATTCAAAGAAATTTTGTAAAATACTTGTGGTATAGGTTGGACAATGTCTACCCTGAACAAGGAACATGTCAAACAATTTTTTTAGATAAATTTAGCATCAATCTACTTAGTCTGCGTAGGACACTCTTAAATTTAGTATTTTTATCTAAATTAATACATAGTCAAGTGGGCTGCGCAAAGTTGCTAAATGAAATAAATTTTTACGTTTCAATTTTTTTAACATTTTTGTTGTGGTTAGTTATGATTAATTGATAATTTTTCAACTTGTTTTTTATTGGGATTTTTTTTTGGTTACTGAAATTGGCTATTTATAACAGTTGTGTTATATTTTATATACGTAAGTAGTTTGGCACAAGTTTAATCCAAAAACAGCTATCTGTTACATTAGTTAATTTGATTATAATGTAGGAATAATTTATAATGACACTTACACGGTAAAGCAACTTTGTGAACTTTGTAAATACGCCAACACGCAACGACTAATATTTAGATATCTATATTGAAAAGCTTGATTTAAAGAGATGGCGGTAAATTAATGTATCTGTTTATTACAATTTCAATGCTGTTTGCAGCATAGAAACAAAAATCAATAGTACCTACCTACAGATCTCACATTTCGAATAAAAAAAGGAGGATTTTTCTCTATGCCTGTAAAGTTTGAAAATTCAATCAGCGAATCTAAAGTAGGAGTCTGAAAAAGTTTTTCAATTGAATGAGATAAAATGCAGAGTTAAGCTTTTATTTTTTTCTACAAATTTTAGTTTTGTATAGAAACCAGTCTCTTCTAAATTAAACATAAAAATTAACATACAGTAAAAGTATGTTTTAACAAATCTTAAATATAACAAACAAATCCAAAAGTCTTGTGCAGAAGTTATGTATTTTTAAACCGCTATGACGGTTGTTTTTAACTATTGCTAAAAGATGTGGTTTAATAAAACCGAAAGTAATAAATCAGTCAAAGTGAACTCTAGTTTTAAAACTATAATATTCAGAAGGTTTATCAGCAATTAGTAAAACTGTCAAACAAAAAACTGTAACTCTTTCTAATAAGCATTCTTTCTATAAGCTCAAAACTGTGCCTATCCCAAATTTGTCAAGAATAAAATTTATTAAAATTGACAATTTAGCTAGGCACAAAATATTTATTAATAAAATAATACAATGATGAAAAATTGTTTTTTTCTATAATCAATTGTAAACGATTTCAATAAAGCATGAATTCAACATAAATTGAGAATGTTAAACACTTATAAGGGTTGGTTATAAAAAAAGCAACTTTACATGTACAGTATCTACTAGCCTTGCTCTCAAAAGCGTAAGTTTCAGCAACGATACAAAAACAATCAACGATTTTTGATTGTCAAACCGATTAACGCTAACCAACATCAATGATTGTTTTTTATAACTGAGTTCTACCGTATAGTCATAAATTAAAAAAAAAAGATCTACGTTTTTTTAATTGGTTTTAAAATATTATCTAGCCGTGAAAGTGGTCGTAATCAATCTTCAATGTTGTGTCAGTTTTGCATTATGTATTTTCTTATATACAATCAATTGTCAGCGGCGATTTAATAAAGACAACTTGTTCTGAATCTAGTTGAGGTGTCTTTTACCAGCACATAGCTAAATATTTAACTAAATAATAACTAAAAGACTACAAAAGAATGAATTATTTAAATGACTGACATAGCGCAATATTGCTTTCAGAATTGTCAGCTTTTTTAATTGCACATAATGACAATTCTGTGCAATATAGTCTCTTTTTTTTCTTGGTAAAACGAGCAGTATAAACCTTGAACCACTACTGTTTGATCAATATGTTTCAATTAACTAAACAATCTAAAGCACTTAGTAATTATTAGAAAAAAAATTTTGTTTTTTGATTTTGTGAGAGATAAATAACTTGAAACAGAAAATTTTGTTTTTACTCTACATAATAGCTATATGTATATGGTAATGGGCCGGTTGACTCATATAAACAAGCTAGCCCACTCTAAGACCAAAAAGCGTCTACCGGTTATATTTCATTCAATATTTTTTAGAGTATCAAAACAAATTAATTTAAGCAAATAGTTTGTGATAATAAATTAAATTTAAAAACTTTAATTGTTTAAAATACGAGAAAAATATTTTTGAATTATTTGGTAGATCTTTATCGATAACAAAATGGTATATTTAATTGTGACTACAATAGATAAAGTCGCCAAAGTAATTTGTCACAAAAAACTCAAAGTTTTATCACTGAAAAAGCAATCCATGCTATATTTGTTCTTTCACCTGCATTCATACTTATAGACTGGCTTGCCTTAGCAAATGCTTGTACCTGTTACGTGACATAAATTACTCTCTGGTGACAACCACCCTTTTACTGTTGCTAAAATAATGTAGCTCTCTTGATGGCTCTGGTTAATAAATCCAAAAATAATTCAATTGGTGCCTTGGTGCGTTTTAAAATTATATAATTGTATATAGTCTTTCTAGAACTGTATATAATATTATGGATTTTAAAAACTAATATAACCAAAAATTAAAAAAAAATGTGTTAAATGTAAAATATGAGCGATGACTTTTAATCTATATACTTTGAAAACCCTGAAACTTTACCTTGCTGAGCTTTAAAATTATTATCATTAACTATATCTTAAGATATATTAACAATCAAATATATCTTTTTCTTCATACCTCGGTCGAAAGTACGGACTTTCGTCCCTAATAACAGAGACGAAAGTTTAACTTTTAGTCCCTGTAAGATGAAATTCTTTCTTCCCTATAATAGCGGGAAGAAAGAATTCATCGTGTTTATTTATACTCGTAACTATGTTATATGATTAGCAACACTCGCTTCGCTCGTGCCGCAAATGTCGCGGCAGGCATCAAAAACTATCAGCATTTAAAGTTAAAAAAATAAAATTAAAAATAAAAGTACGTACTTTTGACCGAGGTATGAAGAAAAATCGTATACACGACGCGGAACAGTCACCTCGGGCATTATGGCGCGCAGGGCCGAAAATTCAACTTTTGTCCCTTGTAGTGTAATATACTATTCCTAGTTTTTTTTCCTGTTTTTTGACAATCACAATTGTGCTATGAATTATTCATGATCTATTACAAAATAATCGATTACAAAACTAACAGTCGGGTTCTTCTAGTACCTTTTGTATAAGAATTCGATAAACAATCGAGAACCATTAAAGTTTAGGTACACTCCAAAGATGTCTTTAGGAAAAAGTAGATAAACGTTTAAACCCCATTGTTTTAAAAATTATTGAAAAAATATTGAAAAATATTCCAAAACAATAATATTCCATGCTTAACAATACTAAAAATAATTGAAATTGAAAGTTTTGTGTTGCATTTTATTTTTTCTAAATTAATCAAATTTGTATATTAAACTAGATTAAATTTAATTATATGAAAGAATCAATGTTTAAAGCTAAAAACTACAGGAGAAATCTTATATAAGACGAATCGGGTATCTTCGGAATTGCATTTTTTATTGGTTAAACCAATGTCTAGTTTCCTCAACACAATTTTATGAAACAACGGTGTCAGCACTGTCAGCTAGACTTATCAATTTATCCTAACCGCACTATCGACCGTCAAACCGGACTTTTTTTTAAAGGCGTGCAAATCTTGTTTTGTTTGAACCGCAAAGCTTGCTTTTCATGGCAACTGATGTCACATTTTCCTGCGCTATTGCTACTCTTTCCGGCGCTTGTGTGAGGCTATGTAAACATAAACAATTCATTGGCACTGACACTATTAACAGTTAAGTTGGTAGCAAATTCCTAATTATTTCCTGAAAATGCACCAAAAATCCATCGAGATTCAACAAAGTTGTCATAATGTTAAGGTTTTTTACGATGCGTGCGCATTTTCTGCTGCCGAAAAAATTGAGTATAGATAGATTTATGAAATTTAACAAACTATTGAACGTTTATTACCGACCACTGTCAAACTTTGCTATAAAATAAAACAATCTAGATCCTTAGGATTTACTATAGAATGTGTAAAAAAATGGTAGAGCAAAATCTTGGCATAGTAAATTGGGCTACATAAAAATGTCAAATATAAACTTTTGTGATTATAACAATTTGAATTATTGCTTACCAATTATATGTCACCACATACTATATTAGGTTATTTACTTGTTAAAGTGTGCGCAAAAATAAAAACAATACAATATGTTCTTTTTCTCATGAAAAACAATTGTAGTTTAATGTTTGTAGAATATAAATTATTGCTTAATAAAGTCTGCAAACATTTTTAAAGCTTTTTTACAAAATATTTAGCGACAATACTCTAACAGTGACGTAAAATAATACTTTTTATCAGTATAATGTTTTAGACAGACCTAAAGTGTACGTTAAATTCATAAGAGACAGGTGTGTCATCACTAACTTGTGCAGCAGCTGTAGAGAATTCATAATACTGCTTCGTTCCCGTTATCTTAAATATTTTATGGCAGATTAGGTTATATCTTTGAGCAAATCCACCTACCGTAACCTACATAACAGCTAAGTGTTTAAGAAATGGGAAATGAAATGGATTTGTTAATACACCTGAAACTTTCGGTTTTTTTTTTCTTCAAATTCAGCTCAGTTATATCTCAACTGGAAGTACGGCAATAAATTTGATAAAAAGAGACAAACTTGCAGCTTGAAAGTTTATATATTTTGTTGTGTTTCGCATCGTAATCACGTTGTACTGGCTCCAACAAAGATACATTGTCATAAGATTTTTATATATAAGAGTTTATGGTTGGGATATATTCGAAACGTCTAAAGACAGGTGCTATGTTACGTAGTGGTCACAATGCTATTTATTAGGACAGATTTTGGATTAAATCCAACAATAACCACTGAACCAACTCGGCAATACAAAACCATCCAGACTAAACTTATCGCCCGATCCTACGTGAATCTCTTACAAGAAAGTTATTTACGGGAAAATGTAATCAATAAAAAAAACTAAAAGAGAGATAAAACTAAATACAAATTCCAACTCAAGATAAATAAATTTTCTTTGGATGAATCTGAAAGCAATAAATTATATCTTATATTTTATAACATGTTGTTTATGCGCCAAAATTCTACAAATATAAAATTAATTTAAGCCACATATTATAAAATATTGCTTTTCTTATCATTTTCCAAATTGTATATATATATATATATACAATATTTTAACAAAAAATCCTAATAATATTCAATTTTGTTCATGTCGAACAATATAAAACCGATTTTTTAAGACATAATTAAAAAATTATATAGTGCATATAGCATTAACAATTTTTTAACCAAATCTTAGTATAATTTGCTGTTTTGTTTGTTTAGCATAGAATATATTTTTTTCTCAAAGTTTTAAGTCAAAATTTCTGAGCAGCATCTTATGATTCTTACAAACCTTCTATAATATTCAGAACTCATAACAACCTATCTTAAATCACTTCAACTGGGCTATATTAGTCATTCTACACCTTTTTCAAGTGTAGTTCAGAAAGTATCACTTGTAATTTAGGATGGTACAATGTAATTCAGGAAGCATAAATTGATATTTAGACAAATTACTTTTTCTGATCTATATCTTATACTTTTTGAGTTACAATTGAAAAAGGTGTAGATCTTGTTTTTTCCATTTGAATGTGGTGTTTGAATACATAGAATTGGATTTAACTCTCAAGCAATCTTTAGTGGTTTGGTTTGTGGTGATTATGTGGAAGTTTGTTTAATACACTCATAGTTGTTCCAGAGATTCAAAGTTAGAAAGCATAGATTTGAGTTACATTTACGTTTCCATTTTTTTTGAGCAAACAATTTTATAATTTTTCTTTATCAAAGAAGAAAATTATTTATCTCCATTTAAGTTACTGAAATTGCAAGATGATTGAATTTAGCAAAATAGTTTTTTGGCCAAGATATTAATAATGTAAATATATTTTTATTTGTTAGTGATAAAATGAATATTTTTGGATTAAGGTTTTGTGATAAATTGAAAGTGATTGCTCAGATAATAAGATGTTACGTATGTGGTTAACCAGAAATTAAACTGAAAATTAATTCTGGAAAGAAAAAGTTGAAAGATTTTCTTTTTCTTTAAAGTCCAAGGTCTGACAAAATATGTATTTCATGTAAGACAAAAACATCCACATTATGATCTATGGCCATTCTGATTAATATCACTCTTATGTTTTCAACTCAATTGGCAAAAAGTTGTCAAATTTCAAATTCAAGGATTTTCAAGTTTCAGATAAAAGACAAAAATCACTGTTATACCGGGAAGACTTTAGGTCAAAAACCGATGTAGCATCTTTAAAAAGTATTTATTTATAGAGTGTATAAAAAATATAGCTGTTGACAGCCATGACATTTCTAATATAAAAATAATATTAATTACTGCTAATACTAATATTTTAGTTTTAAAAATTATGAATTTGTAACTTTTATTATTATATTTATTTCCATAACAAAACAGTCAGAACGTATTTAAAGCTTGGTTATTGAGAATGCTCTTTGATGTGTTTTCGTGTATGGCGCCTAATTGAAAACTGGAGTAAAAAGAAAATTATTGTAAGCCGACGGCGCCATATTACAAAAGCCGCAAAGCGAAATCAATACAGATATTTTTATTAATCAATAATGCGAACTAATTTTTATCTGCAATTTTTGGAACAGATAAAAATTTTGTTCAAAAACAAATAATAAAATTTAGAACCGACCGATTAAAATTACATACATCATTCCGGAAGTATTGAAAAATTTTTAAACGTTGAAAACTGTTTTTGTTTTGTTTTGAATGATGAAGCTGGTGTTATTGATAGTAATTTTTGTAGTTTTAAACAGATTTTTCATATTTTTAGGTCAATTACGTTACATCCTTTTTTTAATTTAAAAATGTTTTAAATTTCAGACGTAATTATAGCGGATATTTATTTTATATCAATACCTAAATTTGAGCTTTTACTTAATTTTTTTTTGTGTGGCACTTGTATAAATAAATTTTGTATTTTACAAACTGTCGGAAGAATACGTTTTTTTTATTTTTGATGTTATATTGGGAGCGTTCTTAGTACAAGCTTAGTAATATATTATTCTAATATCCATTTACAAAAGCATTACAATTATTAAGAAAAATTTGACTACTTAATAATATGTAAAAATACTGCGCCAGCAGTATTTTACTGATAATCGATGCTCTTGGCGTAATCTAATGACAAAAAATGTTATTTGGTCGTAACAGTTTGCTAATTGGTTTTTCGGTAACAGTGTTTTTAAATGTTTTGTAAATCTAATGATAAAATTGACGTATTAATATTGACAGTTCCAATTTTCAAATCGCAATTTTTTTTTATTATTTCGTCTAAAAGTTAAGCCTAGTAAAGATCTTTGGCGTTCTTCTAAAATCTTAAGTTTGTCATCAATTAGGATGAAGGTTCTGTAATTGGGTCGCATAGAATTCAAAGTAGGTCGTTAACAAAGGATTACAATTCCAGCAACGACTGCTTAACCAAGGCACACAGAATTTAAAGTTTGATTCAACAATTTTTTCCTCTATTTTTCCACTTGTTTTAAGATCCTGTGATTGATTTCAGAAACCGAAGTGGACCTCGGAGATGAGCTAAATGAGCTTGGAGCGTCCTTTTCGCCGATAGAGAGCCCTCCAGTTCACTTCGCCACTGAAAATAGCACAGTCGTGACATCTCAAACAGGGTCAACTGCTCTGATACCGTGTGTAGTCAACAATATCGGAGATGGAATGGTATGTTACATTTTCTTTTATTTAAGCAGGTACTCTATTTGATTGAAAGTGGACACATAATGTGCGAAGATAGAAGGGTGCGTTACCAAATCATTTTATATAAAAAACAACTAGTTTTAATAAATAATCACAGATATTAATCTATATATCGAGGAACTTTAATATTTTATCTAGCAATTTATTCTCCGTCGTATCAATAAGAAATGAAACATTAATTTTGTATCACCTAATTGCAGGAAACTTTTCAATTGTTATCAGAAAACTTTTAGTTTAACTGAAATATTCATTTTTGTTCTACTTTTTTGTTTTGATATGCAAATAAATAATTTTTCATGTATTTTATTTTAGTCTATCTACTCGAATCAATTTTACGAAAAACTCAAATTTTAATTATTTGACACTACTAATACATTGTTGAACAAAATTATTAACTTAATGCATTAATTATTATTACATTATACGTTATCTATTTTGATCTCATAAGTCATATCGTTATTGAATTGTTAAAAATTTAGGACATGTTAAAGCAAAAACACAGCAAAAGAACTAATCTGTGTTTTTACCAATAAAAGCTTCAGGTTTGCGAACAAGTAAATAGAAAGCTCGAAAACACAGATACTCACTTATTGACATTTTAAAACAATCTGCTACAGATTTGATTTAATATTGATCTTGTTTTTTCTAAAACAAGAACAAGAAAGTTCTTTCAGTTAAAAACGTTACGAGTTTACTTATTACAACTATACAATGCGGCAACAAAATATACAGAGATATTATTTATAAAAAAAATTATGAATATAGTATAGCATGTCCAAGTGGAGGTCACAAGAGGAAAATGAGTTTTATTATTGATTTTAAAGCTTACCTGTGTTTGAACATTTAGGATTTAGAGCGGTTTATCGACCAGGATCCAAATTTAAAAAATTGTCATAAAGTTCAAAAAACAAACTTTTATTTCTAGAAATGTCAGGAATTGATCGCATAGAATGTAATAACTGTGACAAATGTTATATAGAGCAAGCACGTAAATTAGTTTAAACTAGACACAAGGAGCACTTAGCTTACTTAAAATACGGCAGATTGGACAAATCACGTATAGCAGAGCACGCCTTTGATAGCAATCATATTAGTATTAACAGTTTAAAATCAGTCAAGCAAATAAATAGCTATAGACATCTGAACGCCGCTAAGCTCATTAAAATTCATAAAATAAGGCAAATACTCCTAACAAAAACAAACTTCTTTTTTTTCAGTCGGATTATTATTAGGAAATATCCAGAAAAATTCCAGAAACCAGGTAAAATTAAGCAAATATTAATTCAGTTTTATTCGTCTTTTGAAGATGGCTCTTGATATCTATTAAACAAACTTTTTAGCAAGTGGTGAAATTGTGTGAAAGATTATTGTGCTAAAAATTCTAAACCAATCTATTAATCAAATTATAAATATCAAATAATGACTTTTTACAGTCGTAAATCATCATACTTTTTATTATTTCTTTTTAATAATGTGATCAAAGATAAAATAGAATTTGAAAGATAACATTTTGTTCTAATTTTGTATTGGATTATAAAAATTTTAAATTAAACATAGTATAAATAATAGTACAATTTTCTTAAAATATTTTTATGTTTTCTTAATTTATCACCACTCTGTACTTTTGATATTACATTTTAATAGCATTTAGAATATAATATAATTTAATCTCTATTTTATATATTTAATTTATATCACAATCAAAAATCTTTATGAAAAATGAGTTTTGGTCAATTATAAAGATTTTGTTTTTTTTGTGAACTCAATCTGTGAACAAATTGTATAATAATATTTTTAAATATATTATTGTACAAGCCTTTGCTACAAGTAATTCAATCAGATATAATTATTTTTGGCGATAAACAATTTAAATGTTATATTTTTTTGATTTCATATTTAGATAAAATATAATTTTGTTATGAAACTTGAATGTTAAATGTTAAATTATTTCAAAAGTTATAAAAATCTTGACATATACAACGGATTTTAGCCAAAATAGTTTATTGTTTAATTTTTTGTAGCTTAAAATAATTTTATAATTTTTTTTATTGTTCTAAACTCTTATTTTGTTTTTGTTAAAATTTTTAAATATATTTTGTAATTATTGGAACTAATCATTCTTAGTATTTATTTAGAATATACCAGGTGTTTCAAAAGTTTGACAACGGACTAATATTTCTCCGGGGAAGAGGTTTTGAAAAAAAAGTTTAGTACTAAAGTTACAGTTACATGTTACAATTTTTTTGGTAACTAAGCCACCATACACTCAATTTTTTTATAGAGAGTAAAACTTTCTCTAAATTTTAAATACCAACTTTTAGTTTTTTCAAGGGATTTAGATTATTGTAAAAATATATCAATTTTTAATCTGAAACATTTTTTTATTCGAAACTTGTTTTATCCGAAATTCTGATCTCTTGTTAACGTTTTTATACTTCAATGACGATCTAAACTTTTTCTGACAATAAGTTTGAGACGAATGATGCTTTCCAAGAACTTTTTCATAAAACTTTCAATATTTTGATTAATTATTTACTTTTTAATATTATTAGCTTTTAATAATTTTTTGATTAAGAATTTTTTTTTCGTATGTTAATAAGAAAAAAAAAACTTTAAAATTCGTCACTCTCTTAGTATTTAGCAACTCCAAACCTTTTTTTCTTACAAAACCACTTTTTTCATTGCTTTGCTAGGCCCTCCTTCTCTTTGTTGATAATCGTTGATAAAAATTTAGAATTTTAGTTCTTGAGAGAGTTTTGGATAAAAAAATCTTTTGGACGAAAGATTGAAACTTTTTTTCTCAAAATTTTTAATCTGTTGAGAAAAGTACAGGTTTTGTTATTTACAATTTTAAACTTACTTCTACTCCCCGCAAGGTGTGAGGAGGTGAGGAATGGTATAGTTACCAAAAAATTTATAACTTGTAACGACCAAGTAACTTTTGTACCAAACTCTTTTTTTTAACTTTTTTCCGGAGTTATATTAACCCGTTAACGGACCCGTTTGTGATTTAATAAAGTAGACTTATTCTTATAATCTTAGCTCTATAAGTTTCATTAACTAAAAGGAAAAATCAAAGCGTGTATGGGGTTACAGGTTCTTTATCTATATATATATAAAAGAAAGTCGTGTTTGTTACAACACTTATAACTCGAGAACGGCTGGACCGGTTGCTATGGTTTTTGATTTGTTGGATTTGTTTTCGTCCCGAACAGCAGAATACATCTTAAAAACAATAAAAACTTGAAATGTGTAATGAATACTTAATCATTTCAATAGATGCTGATTTGTTTATTACATGTCAAACATTTGTTGTCCAATCCTGTCAAATAGTGTAACAAGTATTTTTTTTTTAGAGCTTATGGCCTGGTTGCTGAGACCTTTAAGCCACAACTTTATTTTTTTCTGAAGACATCATGTGTGCGGTCAGAAATTTATTTTTTGTAAAATGTCTACAAAGTTTAGGTACTGTTATATTTGTTTTTAATTCCCAAAAATAATACCTAAGATTTATTCTACAGTAAAAACATAAAATCATCGGAAAGGAAGGAACGGACTTTAGGGAATAAAAAATCAGTTGGTAAAGGTTATAAGGTTAAGGAAAAAAAATCTACAGGTTAACAAAAATGTAAATGTCTTTTTATGGGTTGTCTATGATTTTTCTTGATAAGCTATTCATACGTAGTGGTTATATACTCTTTGAGCTATTGTCTATGTCTCGAAAGTTCAGGCACTGTTATTATATTTGGTGGTTTTATGCGAGTGCACATTTTAATAACAATGCCGCGTCCTAGAAGATCTAATCTTTCCCAGCGAAGCCGTAATGCAATGAGGCAACGGAATATCGCGAGTCAATTATCTGCAAGAAATTGCACGCGTCGATACCTAAAGAAAAATTTAAAGATGAGGAAGTTCTTATTCCAAGGATTTCGATGATCCCAACGGATATGCTCTTTGAGTTTAAACGAATTCAATTCCCGATTCGTCTTGCCTTCGCCATGACGATTAACAAATCACAGGGCCAATCCTTGACTATTTGTGGCCTCAATCTAGAAAATGCATGTTTTTCTCATGATCAATTTGTACGTGGCATGCTCACGTGTCGGCAAACCATTCGCTTTATTTGTTTTTGCGCCTGACCAAAAAACAAAGAATGTCGTTTACCACAAAGTGCTTGAATGAAAATCCTATTAATGAATTAATCCAAGTTTTATTTTTTTTCCCAATCTGCACAACATAGTTTTCAATCATTTTTTTCTGACATGAGTTTGAAGTACTTAATTATTATTTTTTATTTTTTTTTATTTTTATTCTCATTCTGTATGTATGTTTTCATCATCATTCATCATAATAAAATACTTTTTTGTTTCCATCTATATAAATATATTATTTTGTATCATTGTTTTACGTTTATCAAAGCCTAAATGAGTTCAGCTAAAAAGTAACACGACATTCATTGACTGTTAATGGGTACGAAGTTCGCCGGGTCAGCTAGTATTGAATAATTTTTTTTTTTTTTTATTATTATTTTATTATTTTAACCTTCAATAAGAAGAGGGTTGTTTTAAGTTTGTATTTTTTTGTATCTGGGTAAGTCTGTGAGTCGTGTTTTTTGTTATTGTTTAAAAATTTATAAAATTGATAGTATTCTTAATCAAAAATAAAAAAAAATAGGTTTGCTGTTAAACTAGATCTCAGCATATTTCACGGGTTTAATCTAATCAAAATTTTATTTAATTTTTTTTATAATAGTATTAAAAGTAAGTGGAAATAGTGCTGAAGTATCACCTAAAATTTGCAAAACACTCAAACCTTTCACAAAAGTATTTTGTTGGAACACATAAGAATAGTTGTCAATTAAAGATTTCTTAAATTTAAAAAAAAATTAACAGTTATTACCTTTTAGTAAATTACTGAGATAGTTGAACAAGCACATATTTTAGTTAGTGAAATGCATTGCACTGAAAAATAGCCTTGCTGTTTAAAATTGTATGTCCTTGTATGCTTAACATTATTTTTTTCTCCAAAAGATGACGCTTTTTTTCTCCTCACTGTTGTGTCTATATTGCTAGATTTGGTGTGTTTTCTCTTTCAGTCATGAGGTACTTCAAATTTTAATAAATCTTTTTTTTAGATTTGACGTTATTTTAGTTTATTTACAATTCAATTTTTAAAATTTCGTTTGTCGTAGCAAGAATGCTTTCTTTGTGCTTTTTAAAAAACTGTAATTTATTACAAAAATAAAATCACGTATACAAACTGAACTTTAAGTTATTCAGTTTTATACAAATTACGCTGACAAAACAATGTGAGCTGTATTTTTCAAGAGCATAAAATATTTCACAGTGGTTTTAACACCTCATCCACCATAGTGGAGTAGCATAGAATTGATTGTTGTGGTATCTATAATGGCACATCATTAATGGCAAAACTTCAATCAAAACCATCTCTCATAAACTATTATCATAACTATTATTATTCCAAATATTACTCCAAATGTACGTCTATTTGCAAATCCACTTTTATATGTGTGAAACCACCTGAATTCTACAAATTTGTTGAATTATATGCTTTTCAATACTAAATTGCAATAATTCTTATTACATATTAATGAAAAACAGTTTTATTAATAATTATTAATTATATTTATTACCATGCTGATTAATATTAATGAGTAACGATTTAAAGTAATAATTTTGCAGTAAAGTTGAACAGAAATTAAGGTGATTTATTATTAATATGAATAGTACAATTGTAACAACTTAGGAAAATATATAAAACCAACATCTCTAAACAGGAACCTCAGCAACATATTTTTGCATTTATTTAAAAAAATGTATTACGCGAAAATTTTAGTATGATAAATTGTTTTTCAGGCATTAAAAGACGCGTAAACAATGAAATGAAAGGATATACTTTATAGCAGCTTGTTTCAATTTCTTTTCATAAATAAATTAAGTTTATTTCTATTTTATGTTAATACGTACTACATCTTAATATTTCATTGTAACATGCAAGTTGACTCAAAAAAACAAGAAAACGTTCTGAAAATGACCAATACATATAGTCTTGCAAAAGAAAATGATAGAAACATCCATTTAAACTTTTATTTTGAAAAAAAGCTTAGATGTAATGTTGCTGAAAACTTCTGTACACCACGGTAAAATCACTAAAAGTTTGCTACAACTTTTTGCACTAATGACAAAACACGATTAAATGTTGATAAGTTGTTACAAATGGTATTTTTCAGGTGTGATTTTGATATTTGAAATGATTTTAACTGGTGGATTGCCAAATATAAAAAAATAGTTTTAAATAATTAAAACATGAAATACTTTACGTATTTATAAAAATGTTGTACTTACTACATTATATTATTACTTTTGGTGGATGAGTAATATAAATTTTGTTGGTTATAATTGTTTTTAATTTGGCATGATCGTTGACACTTTTCACATACATTTAAAACTTTATGTGCACCTATCAGCAAAAGAGCCAGTCTAGTAGTTAAAAATTAAGATCAAATAAATGTGAAGATTAAGCTGTTGATAAATGCAGCTACTTAATGACATTTAAAATTTTAAAATAATTTTGCAACGTTGCTACATAAGTATAATTTATAGATACATCAAACTTAAATCTTTTCTATTAATAATTAAAAAAGTCATTGAAATATATTTTTTTTATTAATTTAAATGAAATTAAAAACGACAGATTTTGGTATTATATGCCAGCAGTCTGTGGTGTGACAAAATAAGATTTTTTTTAAAGTGAAACGGTCAAGGGACATCAAAAATTGTAAAAAAAAAATTTTGTGAAACAGCAAATAATACACAAGTAATCAAAGCTATGATCAACAGGAAATAAAATACAAGTAACCAAATTATAATCAAATCCGATAGGATAAAACTTTTGATATCTTAAAACAAAAATTAGCAAGACATTTTTTTTGTTGTGATAAAGTTTTTTGTTTTCTGTTTTTTGTTTTTTAGTCATCAAAATTTCTAACTTTTTTGGCAATTCTTATAAACCTTCTGATATGTTTTCTTTTATACATTTTTTAATCTTTATATCTTTTTTATTGTCTTTTTCTTCTGTTTGTAACAACATACAACATGTTTGAATAAATTATATGTTCTAAAATAATCATGACGTCGGAAAATCATTAGTTTACAGTGAGCAAACTAGAGTGTTTTATTTACATAAGGCAGACGATTTATTGTTGTGATGATATGACTGGTTTATATGACAATGACAGCTTTTTTTATAGTTTAGTTACGGATGAATTTAATAATAAATCTGAAAAGTGTGCTTTGTTTGAATAATTTCATAGCATAGAAATGGTTTCTTAATTCTAACAACATTAATATATAATTAATTAATTGCTTGAAAGTATTTAATTCAGATTTGATAAGCCATTTATCAAAAAACTAAAACATTGTTTTCTTACTTAAGTTATCTCGACATTTATACAAAAACAAAGTAAAAAATTATTTTAATTGTTCGTAAACACAAGACTCAAATTTTCCACGCGTATATCACCGCAAAATGTTGTTGCTTTACTGGTTTTTGATTAAATTGAAGACTAACAAGTTAAACTGAAAATTTTTATCAAAATTATTATTTTAAGCGATTTTCATTAAGTGAGCATACTTTGGTTTTATAAAACCAAACAGATGTTGTTTTAAGAGTAACCACTGCTTTTTTATTTTATCAAAAATTCTACATCTTGTGTCTATTCTGCTTTTGATTTGAATGAGTTTATTGTCCGGTGATTAAGATAGTAGTGTAAAAAATGTCAGCCATATTTTTACTGTTTATTTGTATTAAAGATAGAAATTGCAGATTTTACTATCACTATGTTGTACATATAGCTATTTAGCTTTATAATATAATATGTGTTTTTTTAATTTTGGCGTCAAAGCTTGTAACGGTTGAATTGCGGCACACGCCAAAAATTACGATAAATAAGCGCCTTCTTGCCATTTTGCGGTAAACTACTCATTGCATGACGCTAGTTTGTGCACGATCGAATTCGCTGTCATCGATTTAGTCTAGAACTGCGAAGACCCGACGCCTTTAAGACAATTTATGTCTTTCGAGTAACTGTCTTTTCTGAACACTCTGTATATAAAGTAAAGCAAGCTAACTTTTTTTATTGGCCAGGGAAAAAAACCCAGGTAGTTTTTAACGGATAGGAAAAGAATAATCCGATAGTAAAGCAGAATTTACCAGATTTTAAGCGGGAAAGATACCGACTCTATATATAGAAGTGGTGTTAGCGCCCATGTGGCATTTTTAAGTCCGCCACCGTACGTAGTGTTAATGTACCCTTCTACGCCAAAGTAGTGAGTCAAATAAACCCGGTAGTGGGTATTACGTGTGTTCACGACTTTTTTGACAAGAAAATTGGTACGGCTTTGAAGCCACGTTTTGATAACGACTTTACCATTTTCGCGATTACGTGACGTTAGAAGGGGGCTAGGCGAGTCTAGGGTCAAAAGACGACTCAATTGCGGCACTCGATCTCTTTTCCTCCTGTTATCCAACTATCTACCATCGAGCTTCCGAGGAGTAAAGCACCGCAAAAACAACCATCTCCAACGGAAACAGCAGATAAGGTTAGTTCAAGGTCTATGAAAGGTCGAATGAATGTGTGAGCGTTAGTAAGCCTTTGAACGACACCTTTAAAGTGAAGAAAAACCTTCTTTTTATTATATTGTGTTTCATCAAATTATTGCCTTTATTGTTTGTGGTAATCAGGACAACCTGTAAGGGATGCTTGAGTTAACTACAAGGGAATTGTCTTGTCTAACTCAAACTGCATCGAGTCCTGTCTAATTGTGTGAAAATTGTGATAAAATTTTATTTGAATTATTTAGAATTAATTAATTATTTGAACATTCCGGATTTATTTGTTTTTTTTTTTATTTATTATATTTCATTTTGAGGCCAATATCACTTATTGCTATCAGTTAGTTTTTTTGTTTGTTGTATTTTCTTTTATTTATTCAATATATTAATATTATTTTACTGGAGCTTTTGTTTAGCCTGCAGGTCTTGACCCCTAAAAGGCTAAAGGGAGGTTAATTTCGGCTATTGTCTGTGCTAGGTTGAGTGGCGCTATATCCACCACCTGTGTTCTTAGATTCACGCCTCTACGGCTGAACTACCGGGCAAATTTTGAACAAGGTAAAGCTAGCCGAGATTAGCCTGTCCTCGAGTTTTCCTATTTCCTTTATTCCCTCCTCTCCTTTTCCCCTTGTGTAACTTCACGGTTACATAATTGGCGCCCAACGTGGGGCGCCAATTATGGCAATGGCACTAAGAGCATGTGTCTAGGGTCTATTTTAGTTCCCATTCAGCTGGTCCATACAGTGAGATTAGTAGAAATTTTAATTGTTCCCGGAGTACCTCATCCACTTATACTTGGTATTGACTTCTGGAAGAGTATGGGCGTTATTCCTGATTTAAGAAGCGACGTCTGGCATTTTTCCAGTAAATCTAGCAGCGAAAATAATCCTATAGAAATCGGCTTATTAACTAACGAGAATTTGAGAAAGGAGCAGCGAGAGGCCTTAGATAATTTATTAAATAGTAATAATATTAGCGATACTACTAGTTTAGGGTGCGCAACGGGCGTGGTCCACCACATTGAACTGCTTCCTGGAACGGAACCGATTAAGCAACGTTATTATCCAGTATCACCGATTAAACAGCAGATCATCGATGCTGAATTGAAGAAGATGATAGAGTTGGGAGTGGTCGAGCCATCCAACAGCGCATGGTCGTCACCCGTTTGTTTAGTTAAAAAGAAGGATAATTCTTATCGGTTTTGCGTAGATTATCGCAAGTTAAATGCTTGTTCGAAGAAAGATGCATATCCACTACCTTACATTTCTGCTATTCTAGATCGATTGCGTAATGCCAAGTTTATCAGCACAATTGACATTAAGAGCGCCTTTTGGCAAGTTGAGCTATCGTTAGAGTGCCGCGAATATACGGCTTTTACGGTTCCTGGAAGAGGGCTGTTTCAATTTAATCGAATGCCATTTGGGTTGTCTGGAGCACCCGCTACATGGCAACGCATAATTGATAAAGCGTTAGGTGCTGATCTAGAACCATACGTCTTCGTCTATCTCGACGATATCGTGCTTATTTCGGAAACTTTTGAAAAACATTTAGAAATATTATCTCAGGTGTTTGAGCGTTTATCTGCTGCAAATTTAAGAGTCAGTCCAGAAAAATGTAAATTTTGTAGACCACAATTAACCTACTTAGGTTACGTAATTGATGAGCATGGTCTCCGGCCAGACATGGAAAAAGTCCGAGCTATTTTAGATATTCCTTCACCGGTTAATGCTACTGAAGTCAGACGATTTGTGGGTACAGCATCATGGTACCGCCGATTTGTGCCAAATTTTTCTACTATAATTGCACCCCTTAGTAACTTGACAAAAAAGAAAGTAAAATTTGTTTGGACCAATGAGTGTGAGTCATCCTTCCGCCAATTGAAAGAATGCCTAACAAAAGCTCCTATATTAAGCTGCCCCGACTTTAATAAGCGCTTTATCTTGCAGTGTGATGCATCAGCTTTCGGTATAGGGGGTGTGTTAAGCCAAGAATACGAAGACGGCGAACGGGTAATCTGTTATCTATCACGATCTCTTACAAGACAGGAACGCAATTATTCCACCACCGAGAGAGAATGTCTAGCAGTTATTTGGGCGGTAGAGAAATTACGTCATTATTTAGAAGGGGTAAAGTTTACTGTTATCACTGACCATCATAGTCTGCTATGGCTTAATCGTCTCAAAGATCCTCAAGGGCGCTTAGCGCGGTGGGCACTTCGGTTACAGCCTTTTGATTTCGAATTGATCCATCGCAAAGGGAAAGATCATATAGTCCCCGATATGCTATCTCGTTCGGTTCCTCTTAGCATTGATGCGGTTGAGATAAGTTATGCTGATGATGATTTTAAAAATACCACCGATAAGTGGTATCTTAAAACGCGATGTCAAGTCGAGCAATATCCGGCTAAATACCCGGCGTGGAGAGTTGAGGACGGCCTCTTATATAAATTGGTGCACAGCAAGACTGCTGAATTTAGTCAAGAAACGACCGACTGGAAACTTGTAGTTCCTACTGAATTCCGGAGAAAAGTAATACAACGGCATCATGATTGGCCTACGTCAGGTCATGTAGGCATTTACAAAACTTATTGGAAATTACATAACCGGTATACGTGGATGCGCATGCAAGCAGACGTAGTGCGTTACGTAAAGGGTTGTAGGACTTGCGCACAATATAAAGTTGAGCAAAAACGACCTGCTGGTCTTATGGGTAATAGGCCCACGGCAACTGCCCCTTGGCAAATTATTAGCCTAGATTTTATCGGTCCATTTCCACGCTCACCGCGAGGTTATACTAACGTTTTAGTAGTCACTGATCACCACACCAAATACGTAGTTCTTTTTCCGGTTCGTAATATAACATCTAAAATCCTGGCGCAATTCATTGAAGACGGCATATTTTTAACTTACGGTACGCCTAAGATTATTGTTTGCGATAATGGCACACCTATGAAGGGGCGCGAATTTCAGAACCTTTGCAGTAATTACTGCGTAACATTGTCTTATACTCCTCTATATTATCCGCAAGCCGATCCAACAGAAAGAGTGAATCGGGTGGTTAAAACCATGATTGCGCAAACCTTGAAAGAAGACCATAGGCGTTGGGCAGATAAACTGTCTGCTATCGGTTGCGCCATACGTACTTCGCGTCATGAGACCACCGGGTTTACTCCTTTCTTTGCCAACTTTGGACGAGAACATAAAATTAGAGGAGATGAGCATAATGACATAACCGCGAGAGATGAACCGGTTAATGCTGCAATGGAGACGGAAAAGCGTGTTACAGGATTTAAGGCTATGTTCCAGAAAATAGCAACTAAGGTTAGGGACGCGCACGAGCGTAATAAAAACATTTATAATCTTAGACGCAGGCCGGTTGATTACGTGGTAGGACAACAAGTTTGGAGGAAAAATAAGTCTTTGTCAAATGCCATCAAACATTATAGTGCCAAATTAGGTCCTAAATTTGTAGGCCCTTTTATAGTTTCGAAAAAACGTGGCACTTGGACTTATGAATTAGCAGACGATTTAGGAAACTCGAAAGGAGTATGGCACGTGCAGGACCTTAAGCCTGTCGCGCCTGATTTTGATCCACCGTAGATTCATGTTTTAGGTCACTTCCGTTTTAGTCTATGGTTATGTAATTAAAGAATTGTTATAAAAGTAGTACTTTGGCGAAAATTTTGTTTAGTTTTGAGCATTTTGGAACTTCTAGGACTTGTGTTTTGATTGAAAGTTTTTTGATAATAGTCCAGGAGCTTGTATAGAATCTATTCTATTTGTATAGAATTGTAGTCGATTAATTACATAATTAAACTTTTGCGGACCGTGGCTGGAGAATGATACCTTTTGGCTTTACGGAAATTTAATTTTATATTTTGCCCTATTGGAGGGGTGGACGAATACTTCAATGACTCACTGTCGACGGTAAAAGGCCGTCAAAAGATCTTTCGGTGTAGACAATAACTTTTCGTTTCACGCCAGATTTTTTTTTTGCTCTATTGGAGGGGCTGGCGAATACTTCAATGACTCACTGTCGACGGTAAAAGGCCGTCAAAAGTTCTTTCGGCGTAAACAATAACTTTTCGTTTCACGTCAAATTTTTATTTTCTAGTTCTGGCTAGTTAGTGGCAACAGTGTGTCTTTTGTTTATATTGTTAGGTACATTGCTCGTGTACTCTTCGGGACTTTTGTAGTTTGGTATAGTCCGAGAGGGACAGAGAATGTTGTTTTGTGATGATAGGAAAGTAGTGACGCACCGTTGTTCATTTGACTGTAGTCGACTAGAATCGCGTTGCGGAGCGGTCTGCATAGACCAACGTTTTTTTTTCTTGGATGTTTATGTATTTTATTAATACAGATGTATTCGATTTTTCATTTGTTATTGTGCTAGAAAGCATATTTGAGAACTGGTTGTTATTAGCGGTGGGTAGGATTGCTTTGGGCACCCTACTGCTGTTGCTGGCAGTACCCTCGGGACCTGCTATTCGGAACGCTCGGAGAGGGTTTACGGATATCTAGGGGCCTCAACGGAGTGGGTAATGTCGGGAGCGCTCTTCCCACACGCGACGTAACAATTCAGGTTTCTCCGAGATTTTATTAGTTTGCTGATAATTGCTTGCCGGTAGGGTGGCAATGCCTGTGTCTTGTTCCTCTTTTTGTTTGAATCGTTTTTTTGTTGTTTTTTTTGTTATTTTTTTTTTATTCGGTGTTCAGGCAAAACACCATGACAGGCTAGTCCTGGGACACAGGTACCCATCATGTTAGCCCAGTACGGCTTTATGTACTTCCCTTAAGGATTACTCTTGGACCCTTCAGGTCAATTTGTCACAGATCCTTCTGATCTTTTTAGTTTTTTTCTCTATTTTCTTTTCCTTTTTTTTTTTTTTTTTTTATTTGCTGGTTTGAATTAGTTTCCTTTTTTTGATTTTGCGGTCTAAACATTAGCTTTTCCTATTCTTGGTTGCGCCACGTTCATTAAGTTCGGTTTTACTATAAGTTCGGGTTGGCTAACAAACTCTCGTGCGTCATTCCGGTAAATGGCGAGTAAAATTGTTTATAACAATTTTACTTATGTAAGGAGAGGGGTGTTGTAACGGTTGAATTGCGGCACACGCCAAAAATTACGATAAATAAGCGCCTTCTTGCCATTTTGCGGTAAACTACTCATTGCATGACGCTAGTTTGTGCACGATCGAATTCGCTGTCATCGATTTAGTCTAGAACTGCGAAGACCCGACGCCTTTAAGACAATTTATGTCTTTCGAGTAACTGTCTTTTCTGAACACTCTGTATATAAAGTAAAGCAAGCTAACTTTTTTTATTGGCCAGGGAAAAAACCCAGGTAGTTTTTAACGGATAGGAAAAGAATAATCCGATAGTAAAGCAGAATTTACCAGATTTTAAGCGGGAAAGATACCGACTCTATATATAGAAGTGGTGTTAGCGCCCATGTGGCATTTTTAAGTCCGCCACCGTACGTAGTGTTAATGTACCCTTCTACGCCAAAGTAGTGAGTCAAATAAACCCGGTAGTGAGTATTACGTGTGTTCACGACTTTTTTGACAAGAAAATTGGTACGGCTTTGAAGCCACGTTTTGATAACGACTTTACCATTTTCGCGATTACGTGACGTTAGAAGGGGGCTAGGCGAGTCTAGGGTCAAAAGACGACTCAATTGCGGCACTCGATCTCTTTTCCTCCTGTTATCCAACTATCTACCATCGAGCTTCCGAGGAGTAAAGCACCGCAAAAACAACCATCTCCAACGGAAACAGCAGATAAGGTTAGTTCAAGGTCTATGAAAGGTCGAATGAATGTGTGAGCGTTAGTAAGCCTTTGAACGACACCTTTAAAGTGAAGAAAAACCTTCTTTTTATTATATTGTGTTTCATCAAATTATTGCCTTTATTGTTTGTGGTAATCAGGACAACCTGTAAGGGATGCTTGAGTTAACTACAAGGGAATTGTCTTGTCTAACTCAAACTGCATCGAGTCCTGTCTAATTGTGTGAAAATTGTGATAAAATTTTATTTGAATTATTTAGAATTAATTAATTATTTGAACATTCCGGATTTATTTGTTTTTTTTTTTATTTATTATATTTCATTTTGAGGCCAATATCACTTATTGCTATCAGTTAGTTTTTTTGTTTGTTGTATTTTCTTTTATTTATTCAATATATTAATATTATTTTACTGGAGCTTTTGTTTAGCCTGCAGGTCTTGACCCCTAAAAGGCTAAAGGGAGGTTAATTTCGGCTATTGTCTGTGCTAGGTTGAGTGGCGCTATATCCACCACCTGTGTTCTTAGATTCACGCCTCTACGGCTGAACTACCGGGCAAATTTTGAACAAGGTAAAGCTAGCCGAGATTAGCCTGTCCTCGAGTTTTCCTATTTCCTTTATTCCCTCCTCTCCTTTTCCCCTTGTGTAACTTCACGGTTACAAGCTTGCTATGGATGCTTAAATTTAAACTGTAAACGTAGAACGTACCTTTACCATCGAATCAAAGTAACACTTATTCATTTGACACCTGAACCTGAAGTTTACAAGGAAATAAAGTTTATAACAAATAATCAAAATGTTGTCTATCGACTTCAAGGCATTTGCGGACTCTTTGAGCAATTGCGCTACTGACCTGACGCAACTTATCCAGGTTATTTAAGCGTAGCTAAAAAACTAAGTTTTTAAAAAAGGGCTACTGAAAGATGACACATGGAGTGAGCTTGCAGGTTCTTAAAGGCAAGTTATGGCTGTGTTTTATGCTGATAAATCCACCATCATACATTTTTTGTATTATATTTAAGGTTTCACAAGTAAGTGGTATGTGCAGTGTCTTGCTGAAAGTGTCCGTCCACAATTTCAAATACTAAACTGCTGTCTATACGATTAATCATTTTAAATAATTTTTTAAAAACTTTAAATATTCTTGTTTACTATTAACGGTTTATTTAGAGATAGAACTTTCAAATTCAGGTTTTAATGCACATGTTAATTGAATAGAAAATTGTTATTACTTTGTCTTTATGAACACCAATAAAACGACATTAATGTTATTTGGCTGTAACTTAACGATTTTACTGTTTTATTGTGTAAGATCTGCGACTTGTCAATAAAATGTCTAATTCTCTATTAAAGAAAGCATCCAGTGACAGCTCGTAGTTTTTTGACGAAATTTATTACAAATAAAATTATAAAAATAACAAGTAGCAAACTAAATGTTTTTAAAACCGATCTTAATAAATATTTATTAATTAATTCAATCGCCATTACGTTTTTTGAAAGTTTTTTTTTACTTCTCTGAGATGCTATTATCAGATACTGGTTTTCTTATCATGGTACAATTCTTGAGATTTTATTTTTAATAAAAAAGAATTATTAAATTGTCTCATAAACGGCAAAGTTGTTTGTAAACACACATAAGAAACATTATATACGGTCCAATTGAGAAACCCATCCCTTTTTTTGAAGTCGGTGAAAAATCAAATATTTTTTTCTAAATAGGTAATTATTGGACGAAGTTGTATTGGATATAAATAATTTTTAATTGATTTATAAGGCATTTTTTATGAATTTGCAAAGTACATGTCTTCTCAAATATTTACAGATATTATTGTGTATTTAATTTATTTAGTTCTGTATTCTTTTAATCATTAATTTGAAGCAGTTTTTTTGTTTAAATAAAATTGTTTTTTAAGATTATTTTAAATGCCTGCTACTGCTAATTTTTACGTTTAACGAATCACACTTAATTTTTCTGATACCTACCTGAATGTATTTGCGACAAACCTCTTAGAGGTTTGAAACGCATTTTTGTTTGTAACTTTAACATTCACAGTAGCAGCATCCTCTTTATTACGATGATTTCCATTTTCTTTAAATTGGTTACGGAACCAGTTGACAAATTTTTTTTAACCAATTTTTTGATACCATTTAATAAAACAGCAACATTAGGACTTTTTCTATTAGATTCTTGTCTTATAAACTGATAACTTTTATCTCCCGTATCAGAACATTACATTAAGTAGATTTTTTGTTTCAATGTTAACATTTTTGACTATAAATTTCTTACTATTTTTAATTATACCTGACATTAAGAAATATTTGACATTTTAAAACTAAAGCCTGTCAGTTGGTATATACGTCTACCAAATTGATCAAAATATAAAAAAATTGCTATTAAGAGTACAGACCAGTAATATTAAAGTTTAAATTGTAGATTTATTTATTTTAAATTAAGCATAAAATGTTATTCTTTTGTAATTTTTTTTTCTTTTGTGAACTTAACTCGGGATCATATACTGTATATTGACAAAAAACACAGCACAAAAATATTTAATTGAAAAATTAGGGTTGTGCTTTTAAAATGGTATATTGTATAAAACTATAAACCATTTGGAGTATTAGCCAGCCTTTTGTAGCCGCACATTATAAAATAAATTTTCAACAGTCTAAAGCTTTCATCGAGCTGCTGCTGTCAGAAAATTTCTATAAACGTAGCACCGAAACAATAAGAACAATACTTCCGCAACTGAACAAAATATATTTTACTGTTTTAGGTTTCCTGGATCAGAAGAAAGGATTATCACTTACTCACAGTTGGCTTAACAACGTACAGCAGCGACGAGAGATTTCAAGCTATACATCTGCAACATTCCGGGGTAAGTAAAAAGTTTGACGGCCGCTTTTGTATAGTTAGCTTTTTATTACTTAATCCGCAACGCTTAAGACCTAAAGTCTAAATGTTTTATTCATAGCGCTGTTCTAAAAATCGTCTTTTCTTCTAGATGGCGTCACAAGAATTGTTTTATTTGATTTTTTCAAAGGCAAACCTATAAAGTTTATCTAAGTATATAAAAGCAAAGAATATGAAATATAATTTTGGCAACTTACAAAGCGCTATGAAATTATTCTTACTCTAGATGCTGAAATGATTGCTCAAATTTACTCAAGACATTCTTAATTGTATTTTAAAAGCTTCAATTTTATGTCTATTTTCGTTTCGATAAGAATTCTATCAGTGTAAACAGTGTTATTGAAACTTAAGCTGTTTTTGGGCAAGGTCGATTTTGTATCTTATGTTAGTGTGCCACATGAGAGGCATTGCTTTTTCAACCAAAACTTTTCTAGATCAAAAAATAAAAGCCAATTTTATTATTTTAGCTTTAAAACAGTAACCTAAGGCGTTTTGCGAACTGAATATAATCTGGTTTATCTTATGCGTACATTTGAGTTAGGTGTACGATATTTAGTATAATATAAACCAATTAACTATTGAGAAAACAGATATGGTTCTAATGTAAATTTTACATTTAAAATGCTAACAGAGTTAAAAGGCAGATATGGCTACACAAAATTTGCTCTAAATATGGTCAATTTTGGAGGCATAGTTTAATTTTAATCTTTAAAACGGATTTTTTATCGATCACAAAAAAATAATATTTTCAAATGATTTTTAAAAGTGTAAACTTTTAGAAAAGTGTGAAAAGTTGTTGCAATTGTCAATAAAGAAACACTTCTTAAAATTAAAAACTACAAAATTATCAAAATTATGGTCAATTAATCAAGTTTTTTTTATGTTTAATTAATGATCTTTTTTAAAGTTTGATTGCATACTACCTATTATTTATTTTTAATAATAAAAGAATTGACAAGCTTCAACGTTAGAGAGATACTTGCTACAGAATAACTTTGCTGAGTTTGTTAAAAAACAATATATTGTCAAAAACAATAAATTGTTTCTGGGAAATCCTAGCAAAAACATTTATTAGAGAAGCGATAACATTTTTTATTTGCAGTTGACACTATATAACAAATAACAAATTAAAGATTTAAAAAATCGTATTTACAAATAATTATTAATTTGTTTATTCATTTAGTTCAAACAAACTTTATTTTTTAACTTTTAATACGTTATATTTACATATTTTATACTATTTTTATTCGTTATTATAAGAAGTTTTGTGATAGAGACATTTTAACAATAATATTAAGTAGACATACTTGAACTTTTTTTTTACTGTTGATAAAACCATTCTGCCGATTCACAAAATAATTCATTATAAGTAGAAACTTTGGCAAGGTGCAAAACTTTTAAAGTGAAACTTGGTTCATCACGCTAAAAATCCTCGTCCAATCATTAACAAATCAACTTTTTTCTTAAGAAAATGTTATTTAAGCGACTTAGTTTGAAAGTTTATGTTTTAAAGGTTTCCGTGTAATTTCAAATCACGGTTTTTCTGTAAATAATTATGGGAACAGTTTAAGGATTAGACACGTTGTACTGTAGAACTTTTTTATCATGGTCATTATCACATCCGATTCAGACTTATAAAATTGATGTTTTGTGATGGACAAATGAACTACACCCAGTTTCTCTAAATTAGTCTAAATTAATCAGATTATTTTCGAAGCTTTGTGTGTGAAATACAAATGATAAATATTTTAATCATTGTTTAATTTATTCAAACTTTAAAGTTTGTCATATAAAAATTTTAAAAACATTTTAACGCTTCTTTTTGTACTTACATAACAATACAATAAAAAAAATCTGAACTAAATCTATAAAATTATTTATAAAGCAATTATAAATAAAGACAAACAACACCTATGCTCTAACTAACTTACTACTACACAATTTTATGCTTATCCATGTTTGTCGTAATTTCATCTCCAACATTTTTTTGTGGTTTTTGCTTCAGACAATTGCTTTATTTGTTTCTATATTTTGCATTTTGTGAAAATAACACATCTTTACATTAACAATAAATAATTTAGTATTTGTTTAACAATAATAACAAATTTATGTACAATATTCAGACGGGTATATTATTTCTTGAAAATGCAAAGTGCATTTGTGGAAATATTTAAAGCAATTGTCTGAAGCGAGGAATATTATTGCAAAAATACCAAGTCATTGATGTAGAACATAATATTATTATCTAAGTTTCAAATTATTTTGATTATTATTTACAGAGAAATCGTGATTTCAATCTGCAATGAAGCTCTCATAAGAGGATTTCGTAGCAAATACCCTTCATTATTTAAAGTAATTAGGTAAATGAAAACTAAACTTCTTTAGATACCGCAATTCTAAGAAAATAATAGGTTCTGTAATAATTCAAGTAATAGATTATAGAAGAGAACGCGTTTTTTTATATCATTTAAAACCTCAATTAATGAAGTAAGATGCAATTTCAATTTATGCTTCAATAAGAGCCAATTTAAAAAAATTATATATTTTATGTTTGCTCTATAAATTGCTCTCTAATTGGTGGTAGAGGTCCAATTAGTAAGAAAAGTAGGTTATTATGAAATAATTAGAAAACTAAAAGTTTAAAAATTAGGAATTAAGACATGCTCTAGTCAGCTATAAATTCTCTAAAAAATGTTTTAATTTATTAAACATAAATTTTAAAAAACGAGAAAAATTTGTTGTTTTTTAGAGATCAGATAGACATTATTTAAATCAAGTGTTTTATAGCCAACAATAATCCGCCAAAAAAAAAATGTTTAACGCAATTTTTAAATTATTTATATATTTACTATTATGTAATAGTTATTTATGTATCTAATGTGTAAAGAAAGCCATTTTGGTATAAGAATGCCGTTAAAAAGCACCCGCATACAAAAATGTCTTTTTACTCTCAAAATACATAATTTTATTTATAGTCCAATGACTCTCTGGCGGGATGGTGATGCGCTTTTATCTAATTGCCAATAATTTTTGACAGTTTCGAATTACAGTAACAATCATTAACCAATGACCATGACGGTTTGTAAAGTAAAATGAATCCGCATGATTATTTCAATATTGTTGACGTGGTTGTGGTTTTAAAATGGTTACCAGGAAGAAAATGTGTGAATTAATAAATTTTTGCATTGATAGTAAGCTTTTTATAATCGGTTTTAGAGGTGACCGTAGAACAAGTAATTTTTTAAATAAAGAGTTTGTTTTAATCTCTAATCAAGTCATTGTTATGAAATAATTAATTATCAATAATCATTTTATGGCTTGATGATTGTTAAATTAATTAATTTTTTTATTCAACTAGTCAAAATATCTAAATAAGAACCTTGATAATTTTTAAACTAAAAGACTTATTTTTATTTAATTCTTCTAGTTTTTGTTTTTAAACTTTTATTATATACTTTTTTGATAAAATTAAAAAAAATGTTTATTAAAAACATGTTTTGAATTTGAGTCTTTAATATGCTTATAAATGTTTTCAATTTGGAGTGTTTTATAGATATTTTTAAAAGCACCTATTTGTTATTGATTTTTTTAAACTAAAATGGTTTAAAATAGGGACTTTTATTAGGGATTAAATTAGAGTGGCTTCAAACAAAGCTGCAAAAATTTTGTTTGCTACGGAAGTCTCTTTATATTTAGAAATGTTAGGTTACTTCAGCTTTATTAGGTAACAGTTTTTGAGTCGTTAATTCGGTTAGTTTTCGAGTTTTAGGTGAGGTGCATAAATTTAGTTTTTGTCTTTGGTTTTATTTTTTTTGTTAAAATAAAACAAGTTATGTCAAATACAAGCTTTTAAATTGAATTTTGAATCAAATGACTTGTTGCTGTTACCAACCGTTACCAACAAAATTCCTTAGAGCTTAAATATTTAATTTTTTTTTTACAAAAATATAGCAAAAAATGTGTTTTATAAAAGGTATTAGCACACGTGTTTCACAAAACTACGCCTACTCTGGGACTTGAGCGCCAAATCAACCTTTATAAAACTAGTTTTTTAATATGCTATTCAAACATTTTAAAAATAAAAAACTTTTTAAAAGTTTAGATCGTCATCGAGGTATAAAAACGTTAACAAAAGATCGGATCTTTGTATAAAACAAGCTTTGGATAAAAAAAATTTTGAGACCAAAGTTTGATATTTTTTTTCCCAAAATCTGAATCTGTTTAGAAAAATAGGGGTTGGTACTTAAAATTTAAAAGTCACTTCTACCTCTTACAAAGGGATCATGGAAGGTGCACTTACCAAAAAATTCTTATTACCAAGCAATTTTGTTATCACATTTTTTGGTTAACAACTTTTTTCGGAGAAATATTGATCTGTTGCCGAATTTTTGACGCGCCCGGTATAACTGAACTGTCAAATTTGGTTTTTAGATTCAACAATTTTAAAATTTTGACCAGTAAGCTATTGTTTTAATGTTGTTAGATTGTTGCTTTTGAGATTTGCAAACTTTACATTAACACCTGGAACGTCGTCTTCTGTTAAAACTATTTTTATTTTTTTTTTACACATATAAGCTAAATAGTGTATGTTCCTACCGGACTACGAAAGCTGCAGGTGAAAAGTTTTACATACATTGGGAAATTGGCTTATTACTATGAGACAAACCACTCTAGAGGTTAGTTTCTTAAGAAAAACGTTATTTAAATCGAGTCATCAACAAAAAAAAAATCTATTCTTTGTTTAAAAGTTAAATTATCTATATATATAAAAGAAAGTCTGTTAGTTACACCACTTATAACTCAAGAACAGCTTTACCGATATGGTTGAAAATTGGTGAGGTGGTAGTTTAGAGCCAGGAGAATGCTATAGGATACTTTTTATCCAGAAACCACCCTCTAAAAGAAGGGTTAAATCAAAATTAGAATTGTGATGTCGGAAACGTTCGGTGAGGCTCGGCAAATTATCGTTCCAAATAAATCGATCCACTCTCCCACCACCAACCAAAGTTGGACCGTTCGTTTACATGTAAAGCCAAAGCCGGCCACTGCACTGACGATCCAACGGCCAACGCGCCAACGCCGCAGTACGACTGTGGCGTTGGATCTTGGATCGTCAGTGGCCGTCTTTAATCGTCTTCCATGAGACAACTTCCCATATAACAACTTTGGGTGAAAGTTTGTATGGAAAATTATGATAACTGGATTTGAATGAAAAGAATAGAATACTTTTTATTAACAAAGATATAAAAAGAGGTGGGATAGGAACAAAAAATGACAAGTACCAATATTAGTATGATTTTCAAAAATTTTGGATTGTTTATTTTAAAAATAATATCTATGTTTAAATCCGAAATTTTAGAAGTAAAATATTATCATTCCTTGATAGGGCGGAAAGAGGGCAAAATGTCTAAAGATTAATGTCGTTTTCATAATTTTTCTCATAAATTGCCTAAGTTCTCAAAAAAAAAAAAATAGGTATGTTTCCTGCTTTCTAAAAAATTACTCTTAGGAGGATGAAAAGAGAGTGTTCTAGGGATAAAAATGTAAGAAAACGATATGGGTATTTTCGAGGAATTTCAGGTCGTTGATTTTGAAAATGATATTTAAGTTAAAGAGGGTTGTAAAATGAATGTGATAAAGGTAATAAATGTGAATAATTAATTTGGGTATCATTTTTATAGTTTTTGGGGTCTATATCTATTTATGACCGATTTGGCTGAAAATTGGTGGAGTGGTTGTTTAGAACCAGTAGCCCAACAAAGAATATTTTTTATCCCATTCCGTGTGACGTGACATACAATATAAAACGTAAACGCATCTGACATATAATAACAAAACAAATGACAAAAAAAATAGAAAATAAAATAACAAAACTAAGGCGGAACAAAGTTCGCCGGGCCAGCTAGTTACTAATATTTGCACTAGTACATTACATACTGTGACGGAAAATTGTTGCCGTTCTTTCGAAAAATTAGGAACTTAACCGAGACCGAATTGACCAAAATTGATAGTTATTAAAAAATAATTGTTAGTATTGTGCTTGCTTTTGAACACTAGAAAAGACTTAAAAATGTCTGATAGTGATTCTAGTGACACACAATTAACTCTCACGGAGTTATTGCAAGCTGCAATACCAATAGAAAAAAGTCGCGAGTGCTATGAAAAGACTTAGATAGACTGGGCCAAACAACGCAAAACAAAGCAGTTATTCGAAAATATTTTATTAGCATATTTTTATGGTCTTTGAAATCAAAAAACCTCAATGCTTAAATGCACACTAAACTTGGAAAAAAATGACATTGGAAAGTATTAAATTGAAATAAAACAAATAAAGATTAATAATAAAACTATAGATTGTTAACGTTATAAATAACGACGCCGTACAGTGTAATAAGTAGGCTAGGTTTTCCGCCCAAGACAGGGAAGATGCACATTACCTACTTTTTACAAGTTTGTTATTATTCAATTACAATACTGATTGAGGGTGAGATATTTTTTCGATTAGCTAGCAAAATGATTTTGTTTGATTAATTTTAATTGGGTTGCTAAAGTCAAGAATTGTATTATTTTTAAATAAACTATGTGCTTTTTGATACTCTTCAGCTCATTTGTTAATAACAACCGTAATGAGGTTAGAAATTAATATCTTATTTTTAATTTATTTTTTGTGATACCGAAAAGCTTTCGATGTGATGTTTGAGGCTACGCCACTACTTATTTTATGACATTTCTTATTGCAGCTAAAAGAAAAATTTATTTTGCCACTTGTCACATGTAAGCGACAAAAGCTTTTAAAATTTTGGTATGATCGATGATGTAATTTAAAAACAGTGTTATGTAACATTTTCGTGGTGACAGTATATAAGAAAGATGATGAGATGGCCTATTCAGGTGTGTGCAGATTCGATTAAGCGGAATAACAGTCCGTTGAATGTTCGTCGGAGATAGGAGCTCAGAAAGCTGTCATGCATGAAAATAAATTGGAATTAAATAAATGCATCTGGACAATCAGCTGGAAAAGTTTAGTTAAAGCATTTCAGAAGAAAAATGCATATGACAAGAGTTGACTGTTTTGCATATTTATCATTCTTATTCTAGTCTTGCTACTTCAATAAATTTGAATACAACGAAGTTTGGCTTCACAGCAACAGCTTATATTATTCCTCAGAAATTCACCAAGTAATTGAACTTTTGACCAAGCCTTGAGCAACAATAATTATACTACTTCCAGCTACCGAAGCTGACAAGCATTGACTTTAAGGATTACATTTTTCTGTGAAATATATCAAAACTGTCAATTTATCGGCTACTAATTGTTCATAATTATTAATTTATAATTAATAATTGATCTAAAAATTTTGCTAAAAAAATTAGTTTTCATGTCGTCAGCTTTTATCGACCATTTTGCAAGATTCAAAACCGACCGGAAACTGCAATTTCTCGTTTGTCAAAATTTTACTAGAAGTGGGGTAACAGCATTGATTTTAAATTTTCTAAATGTCAACGAATTTGGCAAGTTTAGCAGAAAAGGGAAATCAAAACCAGGCATTGCATAAATAAACAAATAAAACCTGTAAGTAATAGATATTTATGCATTAAGGGAGATATGAATGTTTTTTCTCCGAGGTTGACGTGTTACAGACCAAGGGCCGGAGGCCCGCGGTCTGTAAGTCTACCGAGGGTGAAAAACAGAATATCTCCCGTAGTGCATTAAATATTTTATTTTTTAGCAACATTATATTCTTTATTTTCAACATAAAACGTAAAAAAAACATTCAAAATTTGAAAAAAATGTGGATATCAAAGGTGGTTTGACTGTGCCGTTGCTACGATAGTTGCTACAGTTACATAAATTTGTTTTTCAATCAACAAAAAAAAAATGTCTGGAAGCAGCAGCGTTATTCCTCACACTGTGATTATAAAAGCGGAAAAAGCCAGTGAGTTATTGGTTCCGAAGAAGTCTGAACATTTGTACATCAAAGAATATGACCGATTTCATGTATGGATGGTGAAAAATGGGGTTACGGATATAAATGGAACTGTAATGTTAGCATATTTTCAAGACTTGGTATGCTTTAATCTGGTTGTTGTAAAAAGTTGCTTACATTTGTGTTTTCTTACAGTCACAATCATTTAGTCCAAATACGCTCTGGACCAAATTTTCGATGGTTAAATGTATGCTGCAGTTGAGAGATCAGGTTGATATTTCAAAATACCAGGAGTTGGAAGTGTTTATAAAACGGAAAAACAAAGGATATGAACCAAAAAAATTGAAAAACCAAGATCGTTGGCTGCTGAAAAAGCTACAAACTCATTCAAAAGCAACCAGTTTAGTGGAAAGTTTGAAAATTGTACCTTCTATTTGACTCGTAAACAGGCGCAGGAAATTGAGGAAGAAAAAAGTATCAAAAATCCCTAGGGAGTTATGACTATCTTTTCATGTATTGTATCTATGTTGAAAATAAAGAATATGATGTTACTAAAAAATAAACAATTTTTTTTGATTATGTTTAAGCAGATGTAATCGCCTAATGGTTTTTAGTTTAGGTGTGGCATGTGAAAATGTTTAATTTCAAAAGTAATTTAAATTAGTTGGCTTGAAAAATTGTGCTTGTGTTGCTACGCCTTGGCTTAAAGCCGCGGCTTTGCAACACCACTCTCCTATGCAAAATATCATTTTCTTTATTAGTGATCGAAATAATTATTTCTCGATTAATTAACGAAATCAAAACTACACAATAAAGCTAAGGTTTTAGTAATTTCCATAAAACTGTCTTAGCAGACCTTATACTTTTTAAGCAAATATGCCAAGCGGTCTTAGAATCAAAAATAAATAATTATTTTTGCTATTTGACCGTCTTGTATGCCTAAATCTATAAAAGAAAATGCAATCTCAAGCTAAATATTAAACTTGAAACAGTATATCTGTTAACTTGAAAAAAATAATATGGTTTATAAAATGAGATCATAACAGATATTTTTATACATACAGCATGGTGCAAAAATTCTGCTAGACTTCTCTATCTAGCATTTTTTTTCAAAACTCAAAACAGCTCAATTTTATTCATTAAAAAAGCGTTTTAAATAAGAATATTTTTTTATTAAAACATACGATTGAGCTTTGATGGTAATATATTTGTTATCAAACACAAACCTCTTCTTGCTTGTCAAAAACTGATTCTTTCTTTCTATGTCAATACAACAATAGCATACACACACTAAGATACTAAGTGTTGTAAAAAATCAAAAATTAAAAATAGGTATCACTGTTAATTTACATGAGAGCTTTATTTGTCAAAGCAAATTTGACATTTTAATGAAAATTTTGTTATTTGGAAATTTAACGATTAAACTAGGTGCTTTTTAATACTCTTCAGCTCATTTGTTAACAACCGTAACGAAGCTGGAAATTAAAATATTTTTTCTAAAATGAACGAATTTTCTAATTACGAATACGAATACCTTTTTCTGGCAGTTTTTCGAGTCTCAAGCGTTTTAATTCTAGTCACAGCAGCATAAACTTGACATTATTGGAAATTGCTTTTTATCTAAATTGCCAGCTACAGCTTCAAATATTGTGTCAATAATTATTAATAGCAGTAATAATCCTTACACATAGTCCGGTATTTATAGTAGGCTCAATCTGTAAAACGCTTCCTAGAGACAATTGTTTTTTTTTTTGGCAGCGGTTAAATACCTATCTAAGCAAGCTATAGAACATTGCATAAACATGAACAGTATTCGACTGCGTGCTGTTGCACTGGTCTACTGGATCAACATTGAGTTTTGGACGGTGTCCGACAGTTATTGTATCAAAAAAATTAAACGAGTTAGTTAGTAAACAAATTGCAATGAGTAATGTAGTTAATATAAGAAAAACGATTTAACCTTTTCTATAGCTGGAGGTGTGAAACAAATACGCCTATTACTGAAACGCATTTAAATTGCTAAGAAAATGCATTAAAGCGTCAACTACGTGCGCCATCTTAGAAACGAGACTGACAATAACTATTGACAACGGTTATACTTCTGCTTTTAATAACGGAAGTTGGGGATTTAGTTTTTAAACATTAGCTTTCTTGTGCTTGGTTTATATAAATGTGCATTTTTCAGATAGTAATTCGATATTTTTATTGTTGCTGGTGAACTGCTAAAAACAAAATCAATAAATAAATAAATAGTGATAATTTATTTCACCAAGTTAGATATACCTTAATGTAACTTACAAACTTACCCTTATTGTTGCAAAAAATTATTTTATGCATTGTTTATAACATTAACAATCAACATAGATTTCTATAAAAAAAACATTTACAAAACTAGTGCAAACAATTGTTAGACAAAATGACTCTCGCTTGTAAAAAATATTTATTTGGAAGCTTATCTGTTACATCTCGCAGAGATGGTTGTCGTGACGTATTAGTTTTATAGTAAGTTGTTTTTGTTCAGAAATCCAGCCACGTTCTGCAGCCTCCTTTACAATAAAAATTGTGGTGATTGAGTTTCTATATAATATAATACAACTGCTAAATTTATTCACAATTAAAAAAAAAAACGATTGAGACAATTGCATTAAACCTAAACAAAACATTTCTGCTATCAAATAGTAAGAGATTTTAGTGTTTTGTTAATTTTCAGTGATGTTTTGGAGCTACTATACATTTTTATTATGATTTGATTAAGTAACGTAGTCTTAAATATTGAGTTAATCACATCTATGAAAGATATTTACATTCATTGTCAATCGGAGCAGAACTGATAATTTTCAAGCGGCTTAACAATCTTTGCTTAACAAAAATATATTTACTATAAACTTATTTACAACTGTACTACAAATATACTAAAAACCCTGTCGATTACTTCAACTTTTAATTAATAAAGCACAAATTGGAATTGGTCTATTCGCTTAAGAGATATGCTGTTACAAACAGACACACAGGTACACAGATAAGTACTATAAACTTATATCACTCTTTTTTTTGTTGGAGCAAAAAAAAACAAAGCAATAAAGAATGTATCTAAACAAAACACTGCAAAGTTGCTGGTAAAAATTTAGTCTGTGAAGTCTAAATTTTTTAACTTTTTTTTATATTGAGTTTTTTTTTTTCTATTTTGATTAAACTCTATATTTTATAGCTTTGCCGGCGACAACTTCAAAAAAATTGTAGGTTTTTTGTTTTGTTTTTTTATTATTAATGTTGTGTAAAAACATGAATATTATTTATTGTTTTTTCGGTATTTTTTTTAAAACAAATGATTGTTTTCTATAACTAAATCTATAATTTTTCAAACATTCAAAAGATAAATATTTATAACTATTGTCATAATTTTTCGCGAGAAAATAATAATACATAAAAATTAAGCTGTTTAAAGTTTAGATATTTTATTTCCAGCATTTTTCTTTTGATGATCTAAGCCAAAAAAACTCAAAAGAAAAACACATTGGATTTGTATACTTGTGTTAAATTTACTAGCTGTAAGCAAGAATATTCTACAACAGTGTCTATTGATCTCAGGTGATATATAGGTAAACTTAGCTAGTTTAGTTCATGTTTAGGATTGGAAATAGGTAAGGTGCTTATGCATTGACAGGTTTGACAAACAAGGTATTCGTATAACTGATAAGCTCGTCTTTTAGCAACACATTCAATAATGTCTTAATAGAATGATTTTCAATAATTAGATTAGGGTTTTGAGAAATATCTTAACTTTAGTTCAATTAATATAGAAATAATCAATGCCCCACCCAACCTTCAATAACTTAGGATCTCTGAAAACATTGTTGCTTTATTTAGTTTAGTTTATAGAAACTTATTTCTTAATAAAATTTTATTTTTTGTTATTACGTTCACTTAAAACATGATAGATTAGACAAATCAAGTATAGCAAAACTCGCTCTAATAGTATTTATTATTTAAGTATTAACAGCTTAAAACTAGTCAAGCAAAAAAATAATTCTAGACATGACGCCGCTAAACTCATGGAAATTCATAAAAATAAGGCAAATGTTTTTAACAAAATTTACGGTTTTTTTCAGCTCTTTATTGGGAAATACTTAAAAAATTTCTATAAACCAAGTAATTTTAAGCAAATAATAATTTAATTTTATCCTTTTCCTGATGATGACCACTGAAGAGCTCTCAAGATATAATAAACAATCTTTTTTGCAAGTGGTAAAACTGTGTGAACAGTTTATCGTGCTAAAAATTTTAAACCAATCAATTAATTATATATTTAATGTTTGTTAAGTCTGTATACAATTTAAAATAAATATGCACCCTACTACTCTATAAGTTGTAAATGAAAATAATTACAAGTTGATGTATATTTTCACACCTTCAACAATAAACAATATTGTTAATTATACAGCTCATTATACTTTATGCCTGCTATAAACTAAAAATTAAATACAAATTGTTTTGTGTTGTGCTTGCTATTACAAAAGTTATAATTAATTATTATATTAAAAGTTAAAAAATAACCTGAAAATGTACGTATTGAGAAACGTTTTTAAGTAAATACTAATTTATGTTTTGTTTTATTGTAATCAACGGCAGTAAGTAAACGAAAGAAATTTATAACCACTTTTCTAACCGTTCTTGAGATATTAACATAAATTTACAAAGAGAATAAGTATTATTTTTGTTACGTTGGCTCATTATTTTAAGTTCTTTCAAAAAATTGTTTTATTTTTATAAGCTTTGTGTCGCTTTTGTCATTGAAAATACAATTGTTATATAATTGGTATTTGCACAAAACGATCCGAATGAATGATCAAAAAATATAAAACATAAACAACTTTAGAATTTAATATTTAAGCATGAGAGAGTTTTAGTAAGAAAAGACTTTTTGATTGAAACAAATCGTCTAACTCATGAAGAACAGTGCTTTTCTTGATTTAATATAATTGGAAAGTCCATATCGACCTGAAACGATTCATAATATTATGTGAAAACTTGAATGTTTTTTAAATTTTAGTCAAGCAAGAAACAAATCTAATTATTGGATTTTCAGTTAATTTAGAAGTTTGTAGTACGTAGCTATTGTTCAATGTATTTTGAACAATAATTTCTGTCATAAATTAGAACTTAGTTTTTACTTTATTTCACCAAATGTAATTGTGTGCAATTTCTCTAAGTGGACTGTGGGTTTTATTACAATTGAAAACTCTTCTTTTAATAAAGTTTTATTTGTTTTTCAAGTTGATACACTAGTTTTATGTATTGTCCGAAAGTTTGTGTGGGTAAGCTGTGATTTATGACGAATGAAGCAAATATATTTATGATCAATTTTATAGTCACACAAGGTATCAAATAAAACTATTAATTTGTTCGACTCTTAGTTTGTTTGCTCAGTTTAAAACATTGCTTTTATAAAGTGTATATATAAAGTGTTTTATTGTTATATAGAGAAAAAAATTTAACTGCTTCATATTATTTTCAAAAGCTGTTACGTTCTAACATTAATGCTTATGAGTTTTTTTCTTTCTATTGTTTGTGTTTTGTTAATTAATATTCTGTGTCTTAATTATTTTACACCATTGTTCTAAACTATATTAATTAGCTAAAGTAAAAAACAAATGTACTTGTGAGACAACAATAATATAAATAATTTTTCAATAAATTAATAATTTTAAAAAATAGGGCTTTTTGGTACAAATTCCTTTTTTTAAGCATATTTAATAAACCGATATTTTTATTGGCTGCATTTAAATTTTGTGTAATGACTTGCATCTCTAATTTAAATTTGTTGCTATTAATTAATCAGACTGTCTACGATGTGCTTTTGTATAAAATTAGATTTTTATTGTTTGAGTTTACTTGTGGTGATTCTCATTACTACATTTGAAAACAATAAAACAAATATTTTATGCACAAGAATAGTCTACTAGCCTACATCAAGGAGTCTACATACTACCTACATTAACGATTTAATCTAACAAGAATACATAGATACTTGGTTCAAATTTTTTTATGTGTTGTTTAAATGTTGGTAACGATATAAATTAAAATTGTATTCATTTTTTTGTGGTTTGAATGTATTTTTAAGCTTGGTGGTAACAATCAGCAAAACAATCTGAACTGAATAGCGATAATAAAAACGTCAAAAACTTTTATACTATGAAGTGTTTCCAAACACATAAACATACATAAACAAATAAATTTTAAGTTGCCTTCAAACTTTGTCAGGCTCGTACTCTTAGATCAAACACAAACTACTCCAATCGATTTGTAATACCACTCAGATTTGAGACGATAAATAGAAGCAGTTTTGTATTATTTTTCTTTACCATTCACTTTTATATTGATTTTAAAAAGCTGTTAACATATGATTTCTTTCAGGATTGGACCCTCAAGATCAGATATGTACAAAATCGAGATGCTGGCTTATACGAATGCCAAGTGTCTTCGCATCCGCCCACTAGCATTTTTATTCATCTAAATGTCGTTGGTAAGTAGCATCACTTGTCAATATAAAAATGTATAGGCAAAAAGTTTGTGAAATCGGAATAAACAGGACATCAAAATGCAATAAAAGAGTTTATATTACAGTTAAGCGTATAACAGTTATTTACCGATAATATAAAATAGTTTTTATTAAAGATTTCCAGCTTTTACAGTTCAAAAGAGAATTTATTCGGCTTTTTACTTTCTATACCTTTGAAGTAAATGACCAAAGTCAATTTTTCTAACGTAAATATTTAACTACGCGGATAGGATTGTTAAAATCAACTATTCAACTTAATGTTTTTATTTCTGTAAATATGCTTAATTTATTTTAAAAAAATTTAGCTTGCAATTTTATAAACATAAATTAATTTAATTATCTTTTGTACAGTGAGAGAAAGGAAACAACATAATATGCTTAAAAACTAAGTAATTATATGCTAAGGTTTTATTTCCAAAAAAAAATGTAAGTTTTTAACAAGAAGAAATATTGCATTCTTTTGTAAATTGGAACGTTTTAATATATAACGGGAGTTGGTATCCTCTCTTGGGAGAAGATAGCCAGCGCCAACATGTAAAAGGCTGGCGTTCGGCAACTTGTACAAAGCATTTGTTTCCTAGTATTATTGTTAATATTATTATTATTTGCATTGAATCTATTATTCATTGATTTAAAGCTCCACATACAACTTAGTGATTAGCTGTTGACGGTATAACGTTAGACATTGCTACTTAAATTATCTTAACATACGTCAGATACATATTACAGTGTTTCTAATTCTTGTAGCATATTATGATTCAAATGTCATCTCATTATAAGACTTCAAAATTTGAATAATGGCAGCATATTTTAATTTTTTTTTTTACGTAACAACGATAGAATATCTGATAACTATTTACAGGGTTGGCTCTAAACGCACTTATTGCACACTTTAGACAAGCGATTTGTATTCTGTTTATATCTTACTAGCTGGCCCGGCGAACTTTGTTCCGCCTTAGTTTTGTTATTTTATTTTTTATTTTTATTTTTTTTGTCATTTGTTTTGTTATTATGTGTCAGATGCGTTTACGTTTTATATTGTACGTCACGTCACACGGAATGGGATAAAAAATATTCTTTGTTAGGCTACTGGTTCTAAACAACCACTCCACCAATTTTCAGCCAAATCGGTCATAAATAGATATAGATTTTTAAAATAAACGACCTCAAAAACTATAAAAATGATACCCAAATTAATTATTCACATTTATTACCTTTATCACATTCATTTTACAACCCTCTTTAACTTAAATATCATTTTCAAAATCAACGACCTGAAATTCCTCGAAAATACCCATATCGTTTTCTTACATTTTTATCCCTAGAACACTCTTTTTTCATCCTCCTAAGAGTAATTTTTTAGAAAGCAGGAAACATACCTGTTTATTTTTTTTTGAGAACTTAGGCAATTTATGGGAAAAATTATGAAAACGACATCAATCTTTAGACATTTTGCCCTCTTTCCGCCCTATCAAGGAATGATAATATTTTACTTCTAAAATTTCGGATTTAAACATAGATATTATTTTTAAAATAAACAATCCAAAATTTTTGAATACATACTAATATTGGTACTTGTCATTTTTTGTTCCTATCCCACCTCTTTTTATCTCTTTGTTAATAAAAAGTATTCTATTCTTTTCATTCAAATCCAGTCATCATAATTTTTCATACAAACTTTCACTCAAAGTTGTTATATGGGAAGTTGTCTCATGGAAGACGATTAAAGACGGCTACTGACGATCCAAGATTCAACGCCGCAGTACGACTGCGGTCAGTGGCCGGCTTTACATGTAAACGCACGGTCCGACTTTGGTTGGTGGTGGGGGAGTGGATCGATTTATTTGGAACGGTAATTTGCCGAGCCTCACCGAACGTTTCCGACATCGCAATTCTAATTTTGATTTAACCCTTCTTTTAGAGGGTGGTTTCTGGAATAAAAAGTATCCTATAGCATTTTCCTGGCTCTAAGCTACCACCTCACCAATTTTCAACCATATCGGTAAAGCCGTTCTTGAGTTATAAGTGGAGTAACTATTTTATTTTTTTGACTAAAATCAGTGATTTTTATAATTTTTTTACAATTTTATTTTAAATTATAATCAGAAAAGTTTATGCTGAATATAAACGTTTTTTTTATTCAAGATTTGTGATAAGCAATAACATATGAAATCACAAGAAATTAATGTCTAAAAGTGAATATTTCTTGTATTTCTTTTATAATCGTATATAAATGTAATCTTCCATCATATTCTCGTTATACTGGTTTTGATATCACCGATTAAAGTCCATCACATTTTGGTAAAAACCTTCTTCTTGTTCCTCGGATTAGGCACCCATGTTTAAATTTGTACAAATGAGATTGTAGCATATGGAGTTTATGAGACATTCTACAACTCATAATTTTGAAGTTTTTGAAATCAGAAATAGCAAAATTTAAAAACTTAAAAACAATATTTAAATGCTTTTTATTGCCTCAAATCAGAATTTAAGCATGAGACCAGAAATTCTTTTTTTTGTTGACCGGTGTTATCGTTTCTCAAGATTTTGGCTTGCAGAAGTATAGTTGTTAATAGGAACCATAATTCTTTTTTGTAACAAAAACTAAAAAAATTTTAAGAATTAGAAGTTTATTTAAAATTTATAGGTTATGTCATAACACCAAGCCATCTCAATAGCTTTTTAAGTGTTGAAGTTAATAGCTATCACGTGTTTCTAACAAAAAAAGCTTTGTTGTAAACTCTTTGTTTATTATCTTTTCTAGAATTGTACATAAGCAACCTATTAGAGGAATAGGTCTATATTGTAGGCATTGTTTGGTATTTTTCTTGTTTTGTTATTGGTATTATTAAAGCTTCTTTCGATCAATTTCTAAGATTGTATATCTTTAGTAACATAGTTTTCTGTAGGAAGGTACCGTATCATAAAATAAAATAGTGTTTTTACCTGAAGAGTATTTTTGCAGTGTTCTATTGCTGTTTTTAATGTTTATAGCATAATGTTGTGTTTCTTTTCCTACACCAATAATTTCTAACAATAAATTTTACGCAGAGTTTTTTCTTCTTTTTTTTTGTCTCTACTTCTTAATATAGTTGATAAGCATATTGTGCTCTTTAAAGATAATTGAATTTCTGAGGAATGGATTTTGCTTGACAATATTGAAACATTTTTTTTTGTCTCTGCTATTGCGATCTATTTGTTTTACCATGAAACCGATCCAGTGATCAAAAATGTTTTAGTTTATGAATTAAAGGTTTTTGCTTATCAATTTTGTTGTCAAATTGTATATTAGTTGTTCTGTTGATAGACAATTCTAATACAATAAGTTTTTATCGAATGATGATTATTAAGTCAAGCAAGTTGTAAAAAAAATATTTCAAATAAAATCTTATAATTACAAAGATTGTTCTGTATTTGTTTTTTGTAGTATTGGGCACTTAGAATAAACTACTTAAATTTGTTATAATATTTAATATTTTGCAAGTTATTTGTATAATATTTAATATTATGCAATCAATGACAGACATCAAGTAATATTGAAAAATTGCAACATATTAATTAGTTTTTGAACTAAAACTGGTGCTTATTTGTGCATAGGTATTGTATGTCAATTGACAGTTAAATGTGCAGCAAATCAGAGTAAAACTGTTATAAACTCTGAAACTGTGTGCGTCCAAGTTTACAAAAATAGCTCAGTGTCGATGAATTCAAACCGGTAAAACTAATTTGTGACGTTAAACGCTTGTTTTGGTTGAAAGCTTTTATTTAAATTGGGAATTAAAATGCTTTTGAAGCTTGCTTTCATGTATGTTATATAATAATATACTACGTTTGTTTTATTAAAGCTGGTATGTATGCCGGTTGTTTTTCTTAAAACGTTTTAAATACATTATAATAAAATAGTGCCGTTAAAATAAGAGCAAAATTGAAACATTTTAAGACTATTTTGTTCAAATTGTGTCTATCAGAGTTGATATCTGTCAATTAGAGTGACCTCATGCATTGGCATGAGTAAACCTGCTTTTCTTGATTTTGATGTACCATTAGCTTATTATAGATGTCGCTATTTTTGCCATGAAATAATAGGCATTTTGGAAAATATAAGCCCAAGTCAGTCAGTCAGTCTTTTGTCAAATAAAATTTTTTGCGGTGGCTAAATTAGTCTGAATTTTACAGTTTTATTAGGGTTTTACTATAATATTACAAATTATTGTCCGATTTGTAACTGATCAAAAGTTAAAATTAAAAATATTTTGTTACAATATTGTAGGCATAAACAAAAGAAGAACTCTCGAAAAAAACATCACAATTTTATTCTCTTTTTCAATTTAATCTGATGTTATATTACTCAAACCGGGCAATGTACAAGTATAAACCGAACACATTAAAAATGATTTATACAAACAAAAGCTGAAAACGTGTATATTTCTTGCTACCTTGATACAAGTATCATAGAAACTCTATATGTTGCAAAACTGATAAAAAGCGTATTCAATCAACCGTTTTGTTGAAGCTCTGGGTTTTAAAAGACTATTCTTAAATAGCAATCTAACTGTGCTCAAGCTCTGGAAGTTGTCTGGTTCTATAACACGGTTACGAACTCTTTTTGGTCTATTTGGACTAGACCGTTATCACATTACGTCGATCGAAAACCTATTAGATTAAATGATTGTAATTGTTTTGTACATTATTGTACAATGCGGATTTTTAAAAAACTATAAAAAATTGGTTATTAATTTATATAAATATACAAGTATCTGCTTATAAAAGATAATTTTATTTTTAGAGGCACGTGCTGAAATTGAAGGACCATCCGAGAAGTACCTAAAGCCGGGTTCTGGTCTACGCCTCCAATGCAATGTTCTGCAAAGTACTGAACTTCCTACATATGTGTTCTGGTACCATAACAATCGTATGATCAACTATGATGTTGATCGAGGTATCAATGTCACAACAACTCTGTCAGACAAACATAGCATCTTGACGATTACGAGTGCCGCGACACATCATTCAGGAAATTATTCCTGCGTTCCTAGCAATGCCCAACCAGCCAGCACCTATGTCCACATACTAAATGGTAATCGATTTTAATTAAACTCTTAGCTAAATTTTTTCATGTTAAACTAGATCATTTTAATCAACACTTTTAAACTAAAGATGATTAAAATTTATATTTGTAATGGTTTTTTGATTTGTGTCGCAAAATGCCATCCAGAATGAATTATCATAATTTTTCTGACAAACCACGCTTATTCGGAATAATTTTATTATATTTTATCCTGTTACGTATTGTCAAGAATAGCAATCTTAGACATGGTATTATGATATTAGAATTGTTTGAAAATTATTTTTAAGGTAGGTCAAAGTGCAATGAAGATACTAAGAGAATGATTCTAAAAATCGGTTTTTTTTTAGCTAGAACATGTTTTTTCCTGTTCCAAACAATACAAAATAATTTTTTTTATTTGTTAATATATAACTTAATTGAAAGGTTTGCGAGCTATTAAGCTTTATATGGTTTTTCCTAATACCTAATTAGTTGGCTTTAAAATATGAACATGTTAAAAACATAGTACAGTATCTTACATAATATTATACAAGTTTAAACTGTTTGTTTTTTATGTCTTATAAAATAGTTTCTGCTTGAAGAAGACTAACATTTTTTTATATAATAGATAATTTTTTCATATAATGGTAGGTACATAAAACATTAATAAGCACATAATGTAAAATTGTATGCAAAATTTATTATTAGAACCAAAGTTGTATTGTTGTATTTTAAAATAACAATGTTGACATCAACTTTAAATATGACCAGAAGTTGCATTGTCGTAACAAAATTTTTAGCTATAATAAAGCTATAGTAAGATACAATTTTTTAACTGAACTGGTTTATTTGCTTTTTATCGGTCTAATAAACTGTTGACGTGACACAGCTTGTATACACAATACACATAGTAGACTCATATGCGAAAGAAATAACTTTGTTCCAGCCAACTACTAAAATGTCAGATAAAATAGGTATTTTAGATAAATGTAAGTTTATTTTTATAGATAGGTTGATAGCACATAATCTAGTACTTTTTGGTTTAATAACGAAACTTTAATTTGTGACAGGCGTAGTAACAGTCAGTGATTTATTCTAACAATTTTCCTAGTAATGTAGTACAAGAGTTGTTTTATTTATTTTCGGTAACCTGTTGAAAATATTTGTTTACAAACTTTTCTTGATTTTTTAACTGTTGATTTGATGATTTTATCTAAATATTTATGCATATATACCAGGTGAATAATAAAAATTGCTGCAGATAACTTTTTTCTTTTTTATAAATAATAAATTTAAAAGAGAATTAGTAGAATTCTTTGGTGAGCACTATATAAAAGCTATAAAAATCAAATGAATAAAGAAATCAAATAAAACCAAATTTCAAGTTACAAAAAAAAACAATATTTTTTTGGGTTTTTTCAATAAAGTCTTTGTTGTCAAGTTATTTATTTTTATTTGGTCAGTTAATTTATTATTATTTATAAAGCCATGTTACATACAATTAAACTCAGTAGCAAGTAAAATAAACTGACCAACTGGTAGATGTTTTTTTCCTACCTCTAACTGTAAAAAATATGTAGAAAACGTAATTCAACTAATTCTTTGCAATGTCAAATTTAGTTTAAGCTTAAAAAAGCTTAAAAAGAATCTTTTGATAAAAGTAAGAAAAATTTATTAATGCCATTTCAATCCACTCTCAAACAACTTAAAGTGACTTTTATGCTTTTATTAGAACATTTTACAGAACTTAGAGAACTTTATATCTTAGGTAAATTAGATTAGGTTGTCTACAAATGCGAAATAGGAAGAATAAAAGCAATAGAAAATTTTTATTCTTAAGACAAACTCGGTAAGAAACTTTACAGACAAAAGCTTTTTCGAGCTTAAATAAAATATTTATTAGTCAAGGGATAAACGTTAGACCGTCTTGTTATTATCAGCGAATGTTTTAAGGTCGAGAGGAGCGTTTACATTTGTAATCACTCAGTCAATTAATTATAGTTATTTTATAATGTTATTTACACTAACATCTTCTCTATACAAAAATAAAATTTATGATAAACTACTATCAATTATCACTATAATTTATTAAAAAATTAAATGAGAAAGCTTTGTGAAAATGTTTCGAATTTTATGCTATTTATTTCTAATTTTACAAAAAAATAACCAGCAAATAACATTTTTTTCTTAATTCAAAATGGATAAATCTGCAATTAATACTTTACTCTTATTCGTCTGTACTCTCAAAAGCAATGTTTTAACCGACTTCAAAAAAAAAGGAGGAGGTTTACAATTTGATTATATTTTTTTATGTGCGTTATCTCATAACTTTTTTTTGGGTGAACCGATTTTGATGTTTTTATTTAGAAACTGGTGTTTTCCATTTAATCCCATTTAAATTTGATCAAGATCTGATCAATAGTTATTAAGCTATTTTTATTATTGCTATTTTTGCCATATATTTTTGAGACGTACAATTATAAAAATAAGTGAGAAATTAAAAATTTATAAATTGCTTTCAATATAATTAAATATTGGTTTATAAAGAATTTGAATTATATTAAAACTAGCTGACCCGGCGAACTTCGTACCGCCTAACAGTCAATGAATGTCGTGTTACTTTTTAGCTGAACTAATTTAGGCTTTGATGAACGTAAAACAATGATACAAAAAAATATATTTATATAGATAGAAACAAAAAAGTACTTTATTATGATGAATGATGATGAAAACATACATACAAAATAAGAATAAAAATAAAAAAAAATTAAAAATAATAATTAACTACTTCAAACTCATGTCAGAAAAAAATGATTGAAAACTATGTTGTGCAGATAGAGAAAAAAAAATAAAACTCGGATTAATTCATTAATAGTATTTTTATTCAAGCACTTTGTGGTAAACGACATTGTTTTTTTTTTGGTCAGGCGCAAGAACAAATAAAGCGGATGGTTTGCCGACACGTGAGCATGCCACGTACAATTGACCATGAGAAAAACATGCATCTTCTAGATTGAGGCCACAAATAGTCAAGGATTGGCCCTGTGATTTGTTGATCGTCATGGCGAAGGCAAGACGAATTGGGAATTGAATTCGTTTAAACTCAAAGGGCATATCCGTTGGGATCATCGGAATCCTTGGAATAAGAACTTCCTCATCTTTAAATTTTCCTTTAAGTATCGACGCGTGCAATTTCTCGCAGATAATTGACTCGCGATATTCCGTTGCCTAATTGCATTACGGTTTCGCTGGGAAAGATTAGATCTTCTAGGACGCGGCATTGTTATTAAAATGTGCACTCGCATAAAACCACCAAATATAATAGCAGTGCCTGAACTTTCGAGACATAGACAATAGCTCAAAGAGTATATAACCACTACGTATGAATAGCTTATCAAGAAAAATCATAGTCATAGACAACCTATAAAAAGACATTTACACTTTTGTTAACCTGTAGATTTTTTTTCCTTAATTTTATAACCCTTTACTCTTTTATTCCCTAAATTCCGTTCCTTCCTTTCCGATGATTTTATGTTTTTACTGTAGAATAAATCTTAGGTATTATTTTCGGGAATTAAAAACAAATTTCGGAACGCACACATAATGTCTTCAGAAAAAAATAAAGTAGTGGCTTAAAGGTCTCAGCAACCAGGCCATAAGCTCCAAAAAAAAAATAGTTGTTACACTATTTGACAGGATTGGACAACAAATGTTTGACATTTAATAAACAAATCAGCATCTATTGAAATGATTAAGTATTCATTACACATATTGAGTTTTCATTGTTTTTAAGATGTATTCTGCTATTCGGGACGGAAACAAATCTAACAAATCAAAAACCATGGCAATCGGTCCAGCCGTTCTCGAGTTATAAGTGTTGTAACAAACACGACTTTCTTTTATATATATAGATATGTACTTGAATCATATTTATCAATTTTTATTTACTTTGTCAACCTGACTTTTTAGAGGCTAAAACTTTTGAAACTGGTTCCGTAACGTAACCAATTTAAAGAAAAAGAAGCGAATCCATAATGAAGCGGATTTCTGCTACCGTGCTAGATTTGGATACAAAAAAAAATAATCCAAAATTTTCTTTGAAGAGAACGGTCTCTGTTGATAGGTCTAAGCAAATCATACATTCCTTTGTAAAATGCATGCGTATAATCATATTTTTATCATACCTGGAGCGGTTTTGTCGCAACATGTTTGATATTGAAGCGATATTAATCTTTCAAGTTTTCTAATTACGACTAGGCGTCAATATCATGTTAAAGCAAACGTCTGGTGTGCTGTTTCTTATCACGGAATAATAAACTCATATTTTTTTACTAACGTTAACCAGCATTTATATCTCAATATGATGAAACATTTTTTGATTATTGACACTTGATGTATTTTTAACAGAATGGTTGTTTAGCGCATTTTGCTCGTTTTGTTTGCAATTGACTAAATGGATTGACAGAGGTGGTTCAATTTTATGGCCGCCAAAAAGCCCTGATTTAAAAATTTTTAATTAATATTTGGGGGGACGTTTAAAACAAATGGTTTACAAGCAAAACTTATCCAATAATGTCTTCATAATATCTAAGTATTAAAAAATCGGATAAGAGATGCAGTTGCATCCTTAACAGTTGAGAAAATTTGTAGACGTAAGAGGTGCTGAAAGCGGTGCTTTGTGCTGAAAGAGGTGCTTTGTTAATCGAATAGTAGAAATTGATTTGAATTAAGCAACAATTTGTTTGTCATTTTTTGTAAAGCTGGAAATGGAAACTGGTCTGTTTTCCTCTTGTGAACTTAATCCGGTAACACACTGTATATATTTTAAACAATATCAACGAATTTGAAAGCAACATATCCTTCTACAAAAGATATGTAGTCAACACGTTTGGAATATGAAACGGTAACGTAGCACAATTAATTTTTTTATCATTTTAGAATTCTATTCACAAGAAAATTCAGTTTACCCTTGAAATTAAAAATAAAAACCCATTTCAAACCACTCCAATTTGCTTGAATAGGCAGCGTTTAACATTTTATTTATAGATTGTTAAAAGATTCTCTAAATGCATATAATTTTTACAAAAAAAATGCATATGGCTAAGTTTTAAGTTGCTAATATAAGAATGATTATAGATTAATTAAGAAACAAATATAAAAAATAATAATAACAAGCCGCAACAATTAACACTAACAAGCCCGCACATTGACGTACTACATCACACACTTTTTTACACATTAACAATAGATTCAACATTAATTATTAACTTTTTGTTATGAATAGCTTTAATAACATTATTTGTTAGGTTCTGAAAGTAGCAAATTGACAAAACCAGGTCAATCAATAAAAAACACAATTTCAAAATTAGTTTTTTATTTTTCAAATATGATCTAGTAAACAATTTGTTTTGCTTTTCAAACAAGTTATCTAAATTTTAAGTGGAAATTTTCTCAATTATGGAGACTGATTAATAAAGCAGAAAAGCAATGTCTTTTTAGCAACAGTTTATTAGTGCAAAAAACTCATCTTTTATGGTTATTTAATCAATTTTTACAATGTATAATCCTGAAAAATGTTTGATACCTTGATAAAATAATTGTTTTTATATGCAAACATTTTCAATTTCTTCTGTTGCTTTTATAAACAAGATTTCTAAGTTAAGTTCTAAGATGATTATTAGTTTTTAATACTTGTTATAGGTATTATGTATTTATTTATCTGACATAAATATGATAAAAACCTTTCTTTTACCCACATAGAAACTGTTTTTTAATATTAGAAGTTTCAATGTACTTATATTTTTAATAAAACGTAAAGTTCAAAAGCAGGCACTTATATGATCGATGAGTTTATAAAAGCTCATAAACCTTTTACAGCATTAACAAAATTTATGCTTAGCTCTTACAAAAACGTAAAGCACGACACTACATTAAGCTTTATGAGTTGCATGCATACCTTTTTATTGTATTTACTGGCTGTTCTTTTTACAGGTGAGAATCCTGCTGCTATGCAACACGGAGCCAGAGGATTGTCCTGGTTACAATGCAGTCCCTCATCTTGGCTGTTCATTCTCTCAATAATCAACATAATGTGCTAGTTGCGGAACTAGTAGACCCCTATGGGGTTTTTACCATCGGGCACAGATCTTCACGTTTATTTCAACTAGTGATAAATCTAAGATACTAAAACATTTAAATCAATGGTGATAATGCATTGGTAATTTGGAATAATATATACAAATCTAAGATCAGTAATGATGTGTCCAGAATAATGTTAAAAATTAATAAACTGCTCGATAATTGAAATAAAATTATATCAATCAAAGTTATTTCTGTTTTCTGTTTAAATTATTTGTCAATCAAAAAGTGTCTGATACAAAAAAACCTAACGTTAAATATAGACTTTTTAATTCTTAAAAATAAAATATTGATGTCTACTTATTTATATACAGCGTGGTCAACAATAACTGCTTAAGTTGGCAACACTTTTTAGAGATTTGTTTTATTTGTCCAGTAACGAATCGCTTGTTTAAAAAATACTTGACATAATACTCATAGAAAAAAAATTTAGCTTTGTCATAGCGACTAATTTTTTAATAGGCATCTGTCAATGATGTTGTCAGTTTCAAAGGTGTCACCAGTCAACAACAAAAAGTTGGTACAGTTGTACCATTTTCAAATAAAATGTACGATTGCCAACTCAAACAGTCATTGTTGATCACGTTGTATTATGTAGTATTTATGTAACCTGGTGATTCATTCTTAACTCCTCAGCTACTTTTAAAAATAATTCAAATGTTGGATTTTATACATTGTTTTTTATTTTAGTCTTTTAATGGAATTAATTAGACATTTTTTCAATACTGCATGTCTTTTTTGTAATTATTGGTTTAAGCTATTAATTTTGTAAACTTTTTTTGAAATTGTATATCTGCATAAAAATATTTATTTTTATTTCTAAAAAATGCAATTATTTCATCAAAATTGAAAAATTTCATGTAGGCTTAAAGTTAATTACAATTTATTTAAGAGTTGTCAATTCAGAGTTTATAAATTAGAGATCACATATTTTCGACTTTTAAAACTTCAGGTTTTATATTAAATAGATTTTTCTTAAATTTATCTTATGTTGTAAAATATTTAAAATATTAGGTATTGTACAGCATTACGCAATACTAGCTGTAGCATAAAATTTAAATTTTAATACTGTAATTGCTTGCATTACCATTTGTGACTGTTAATTTTAATTGTTTAAAAAAAAATTAAACTTGATTTCAAAAATACAGCTCATCAGCTAAAATCTTGATATTCTACGGAAAACGAGTTTTTTATTATTAAAGACTTTCTAGAAAACATTGATAAAATTACTGAACATTTTTTATATCTTCAGCTTAATCCAAATCACAAAAAGACAATCATAGACAATGAATGATATTATCTTCTTCTGTTTTAAGTAGATACGTTTTTAAACAAAGATTGGTGTAAAAAATCTTTATTTAAAAAGAATGCGGTTTTCTTCTTATTTTGTTTTTATTTTATTGTGCTTAACTCATAGTACACACTGATAAATGAAAAACTACCATAAAAATAAATATTGCGGCCTAAACACCAAAATAAAATTACTAATAACACACTTTTATTACTTGTCAAAAAAAGCTCTACCAGCGCTAGTCTTTTTGATTACAATGAAGCTATTTGTGAAGAAAAACAATAAATAATGGGTTTTAAATGTTTGTTAATAATAATTTTGTGTTTTTAAGAACTAAAAAAAGCTGATCATCTCATCGCAATAAAATATTCGGTTGGTATCTATATTAATAATGCTTTTAAAATAATAAAATTTGATTGCTAAAAATTATTTTTCAATCACTTTTTTAAATACAGCTTCGCTGCTGTAGCTTAAATTTTGGGAGACTTCATAGTCCAAATAAAAGCATCTATAAACACATCTTTACTATCTAATAACGTGCTTTTTGTTGTTTTTCAGTGTAAAGAAATTTGTTTTGTTATGTTGGCAATTCAGCTTTATTTTTGGTTAAAACTCTTGTAGACATTTTTTTTACAGGGTATTTGTTCTGATGTGTATAATAAAGTCATTTTTAGAAATATTATATATTTAAATAGTAGTTTTGTGGCATTCTAGTTTTTTTGATTCTTATGTTTTTTTGCAGCTTTTTTTAGCTGTACTTTTCTTGACTTTAACGCTGAGAAATTATTTTTCCTAAAAACCTAATTACCGACATAAAAACATATAAATTACTGACTCTTTACAAAAGTTTTAGTAATAATCCAAATGAACAATAATTAAATAAGAGTCATAAATAAGAAGATAAGGTCTGCAATAGGTAAACAAATTAAAAGTGGCAAATGTTTAATATTTTGATTACATCCAACTTTAAAAAAAATATTGTTCTAGTTGTTCTGATTGCTAAACTCTGGTTCAGTAATTATGCAATTGTTTTAAATTTAGTACCATTCCTGATCCTATCTAAAAATTACAAATTAATAAAAACTTAAATTTTTTTTTATACTGATTAAGTTTAAAAAAATGAATTTTTCAATACTTTTCAATACGCTTTCTGCAGTAAACACAAATTTTAAACCTGGTCTGTAATATTTGAACGCACACTTTTGTTACTTTATAACAGACAATCTTTCAAGCAAAATAAAAAACAACAACTCGAGAAGGTCAGTAATTGCACCAGACTTAAGAGTTCCATCATTTACCTTTTCGTAATGATTTGTATTTATATTTTAGCAAATCATGCACTTTTTTTATTTAAATTTATGTTGGCATTTGTTTTAAAGTTGACGGTAAAGTTTTATTTTTATGTATATAAATTTATTAATCAAAAAACAGCACAAAACAATAAAAAATAAAGCATATGTTTTAAAATATAAATTATTAAAACATTTTTGAAGAATTAATCTTACAGCTTGGTAACTGATTAAAATCTATTGAATTATATAGTATTTATAAACTTTAAATTTTGGTAAAATGTCGTTTATAAAATTTATCAACTTTACAAAAAAAATTGAACATGTTTGGTTTTGTAATTAAATAATCAAGCTTTGCTAATATAATTTTGTGCTAATTGAACTTTGGCTAGGTGCAATTTAAAAACGTTTAAATTTACATCAAACCGAGTAGTAAAATCTATAGTTTGTTTACAATAATAATAATACCTTTATTTTTTTGTAGCAACACTACATGTGAAGAAAAAAAATAGAGGCGAAGTTCAGCGCTACTCTTCCATTTAACATTCATATAACAAAACAAATAGTGACAAATAAAAAAATTAATATAAATACAAACCAATCCGAAACAATGTGTAGGTAGTAATTCTATCAAAAACTATTATTATTCAAAAGTATTAAGCAGTTACCAATACAATTTTAGATGCTGACAGCTTAAGAAATAAATTTAAATGTCGCAGTAAGAGGTTTTAATTGCGCCAAAATAGCATTATTTATTTTTATAATTTTTTTTTCAAAGCAGCTAATCATTTTTTTTTATTTTTGCAGCTAAGCAATGCCTAGGTTGATATACAAGTTAAAGATTTTGGTTTTTTTGGTATTTTAACGCTGCAAAAAACTTTTTTCAAGATTTTTAACTGCTATATTTTCTACTATAACAAAATGTATAAAAGCGAAATCAAAAACTTTTACAAATTTTCTGGGTGCAGTCTTTTTTGTTAGGCAAGTATACTGGGTACTGACTTTGGGTATTCTATAAACCTATGGTTGGTAATGGTAACAATCAGATTTTTGGTATTTGCTATTTTTCCAATATTCGATTTATAATCTCACACATATCTCTTGTAAACTAACAGTTAGTTACTTAACTTCTACGCTAAGTTAATTTAAAGTCACATGGCGTAACAGAAGGTACATATTTTGCAACAATATCAAAATATGTTTTCTAAAAAACTAAGATTAAATAAAGTAAATAGACTATTTGTAATAAAATTGGTCACATATTTGCTTAACAGAGAAAGATAGATAAAAAAAAGATTTTTTTTTTGTCTATTTTGTGATTCACTATCTTTTATCATTTCTCTCAGCTGATAAAAGATCTAGCAAATAAGTGGTCAATATAATATAGATATTTAATAACGTTGTAGTCTGTATGATTGAAATATATACCGGATATTGAAATTAAAATAATTTATTAAGAGTCTACCAGTCTCCTTTAACAGTTTTTGAAAAACTGTACATTTCTGACATATAATATTAGTATGATAATATGATCCCTATCTAAACAAATCTCTACAACACCAAACTAAACAAATATTTTTATTTGAATTTTATCAATTCGATCTTTTGTATATAACTTTGTTTATTAAAATTAGAATTAAGCAAAATTAATTGAAAATAACATTTACAACTTAATGTATTATTATAACAAGCGCATGTAATTGAAAGATAATTTCCCAATCGATGTCAAACAAAAGTAGAATAATTTTCGATTTCACAAAACTATCATATAATTAGATAAAGGACAAATTTATCTCAATAATCGAGCAATTTATTGAGACTATAGTTTTGGTTTCATTAGAGAGAATGGAGCGTATAATTTTATTTTCACTGGAACATGCATGTTACCACCGACCGTTAATAATGAATGAGATTTGATCATTGACAATTTGATTTTAGCTACCGCAGTTAGTGAAAATAAAATAATACTTTTACCAAAAATGTTTGCACATGTAATAAATGACCAAAGATTTAATTTCGTTTATGTTTGGTTTCGAACATCAATGGATTTATTTGTTGATCCTTGATGAAAAAATATTTCTCTGACAAGTTCAACCCTCAATGGAATGTTTGTTTTCAAACTGGAATAAATTCAATATTTAACGGCTTATGTACATATATAAAGACACACATCATAGCGTAAAAATCATAAAATAATGTGTATAAATGTCACATTTCATTTATCACTTATTAAAGAAAATTAATTGGGTGATAAGTATACTATAATTATTATAGTCGATATATTAAATTTTTACATAATGTTATTGATTTAGGTACATATGTTCTGCAACCTGTTATAACTGTTATTTTATTATGTATTCAATTATTATAAATGTAAAAAATATTTATTTAATAAAAACTGTACAGTAACATAATACAATGGGTATTTTTTTTTATTTTTCACATGGTTTCAATATGACATAAGTATTAACAGCGTTTTACTGCCAAAAAGTTTTTTTATTAAATCTTGACAGCTTTTTTGACCACAATCATTAGGAAATGTCTAAGAAATATTTGTTGGAATATATATCAAGGAGCTGGAAAGAGGTTTGTTATCTGCTAAAAGTATTTGTTTTATTTTTATAAATTTCAATAAATTCGGCGGCGTTCGGATGTCTATAGTTATATATTTGATTGACTAATTTTAAGCTGTTAATACTAATATTATGATAACTGTTGAAAGCGCACTTAGCTATACTCGACTTGCTCAATTAGCCGTATTTTAAGTAAGCTAATTGTCTTTTGTATCTAATTTGAAATAAACTACGTGTTTCTCCTTTATAACATTTGTCATAATTATTACACTCCTTGTGGTAGATTCCAGACTTTTTTAGAAAGGTAGAAATGGTGCTTTGTCTTCTGGACTTTCTACCAAACTTTTTAATTTTGATCCTGACTGGTAAACCGTTGTAAATCTTGAATGTTTAAGCACAATATCAAGTCTGTGGGTTATAGTATACCAAAATAATTTTAATTTTTGTTTATTTGTTTGACAACTTGTGCAATTTTTGACATTTTGTTCATGTATAATCTGATTTACTATTTCTTCATTATATTTACTGATATTAGCAACTTTTTTTGTTTTGACTTGAAAGAAAGTTAAATAATCTGTTAGCTGAAAAGTTAAATTTTTTGCCCGTTGCTTTTTTAAATGCGTTTACATTTAGAAAAGATATTTTTTTATTAATTTTATTTTTATAAGTGAAGGTTTTTGAAGAAACCCAATTATTTAAAGTCTACACAAAATTTGCTAAGTTTTTAAAATTATTAAAAAAATGCAAAGACGTCACCGCACCTTATCTACATTCTAGAAAAGTATTTAAATCTGATTTTTGAAATCGTGCATAAATAACTAAGCCAGAAACGGCATTATACATTGACTCATGCTACCTCTTTTATTTGGTTTGTAAAATTTGTCGTTTCATTGAAAAAATAATGATTTTGCGCATAGCTTTGTTAATTTTATGTATTTGGCAGTTTGGCTCAATTTTTTCTTCGTTAATTAGATTTGGTTTAATTTTATTGTAATCGAGCAAGTTCTTTAAATAAACTATTATATGGTTTCATGGTGAGGCGACATCAAACGATATAGTATTTCTATACTGTCCAATGTTACGGTTTTTACTATAATAATATCATGTAAGTTTTTTACTGAAAAAGCATTTTTAAATTCATTCACTGACCATTTGGAAATATTATACGGAAGACTGTATATTATCAAAACAGGTAAAGGTTTCCTCAACCAGATAAAATTTAGAAAATAATAGTTTAGATCAAAGTATCTTCTGATGATGACCACATAGTAATCGAAAAAACTCGCAAAATTTCATGAATTCACTTTTTAGCAAGTGGTAAAACTGTGTTAAAAGTTTATGATGCCAGAAATTCCCCAACAATAAAGCCAATTATCTTTGGTTTTAAAGCAGTTTGTTCTCATCATCGTATAATTGGCATTTTTGTAGTGCATTGGAGTGGTGCGACTGCAGGAACTGTTTTGTGTGGATGGAAATGTACGACATGTTTTTACAACTCTTCAGTTCAACTCATCAATGTCAAAATCTAATATTAAAATAAAGAATAATTGTTTAACATAAGAATTTTTCAAAAAAGTATTTTTGATGCGATTTTATTTGTACTATATATTAACAATCCTTTTTATAAGCTTCTTCATAAACTCATTTTGTAGTGGTGTTTTAAGGCTTTAAATGTATAATTAATAATAAAAATAATAAAAAACCAAGCCATCATGTGTGTGTGACGTGAGTTTTGAAGTGCTTTCCAAAAGGGTTAATTTCTCAAGATTTTTCAATAGTTTTTACTTGAGCTGGTTACTCTAAAGATTATAACTACTTTTTCTATCTGTAGAAAGTGTTATTTTTATGATTAATCTATTATTTTTTATATAATTTAATAAAATAAGATTATTTTAACATACGTCAAAAAAAAATTTTTTTAAATTTGAGAAAATTAAACAATTGTGTTGAGAAAAGTAAATTATGGGATCGTCTCAACATAGCATCAACTGCGCGATGATGAGAAAGGGCTAAATATCGCTGCTTTTGGTGGCTATTAGGGATCTTTGGCATTAAAAATGGTAAAAATGTTAGCTTTAGTTATTTCAAATATGGGTTTTGTACCTAGCAATATCAATAAGTAATAATCTCAAAATTTTATATTTGGATTTAAAAATCCTTATGTTCATGTCATATTTTTCTAATTTCAAATGTTATATCCGAAAACTCTAATAATATGATGGGGAGATAGTAATTTAGCTAAATTTTCCAAAAAATAACCTTATGTTTTCTCTTTGGCTTAAAACACAATTTGTGGTTTTTGCTTATAATTTAATTCTTAAATTGGTTTTTAAACTAATTGAAAACTAAAAACTTCTATATTATTGAAAAAGTAATTTTGTCATCATTATCATTAGTTGTCAAAGACCGTAATGATTTTTGAATCTAGCAAAATTGCTGTGCCTCCGGGAAAAGGAGGGTTGAACACAATAGCTATATTTACTTAACAGAAAATATATCCATTATAGGACAAAGACAAACTCTGTTTATTTTAACTACATAGTTAAATAATATTGAAGCTATAAACGTAACAATTAAACAATCAATTAAACATAATATAGAAAAGAAAGGTAATTACACTTTAAACATCTTTGTCAATAATTGAGTCAATCACAAAGTATGCTATGAGAGAAGTCGATAATGCCATATAAAAATTTATTAAGTCAAATTAGAGAAGGTTTTAGAAGCCAAAACCATAACTGTAAGCGGCGCCTTTAGTCCAATATTAGTACAACACTGAGGAATAGTCAAAAACATTTTTGAATGAGCTTCAAGGCGAGGAATAGCAAAATCAACTTTTCTCAACCACCAGGGACAGTCGATTTTGTTGTTAATCAATTTTATACATACTAATACAAAGGCCATCATTCTTCTGTATTCTAATGATTCCACTGCAAAATAGTTACACAGAAATTTTGCTCTGTGGTTCCTCCAACAGGATACACTCCGTTAGCCACAAAAAAAAAACATATTTAAAAATTTTTTTTTATACTTTTTCCAGCATAAGTTTTTGATATAGATTAAATAGTGACCATACGACACTAGCATATTTCAATTTACTTCTTACCAAAGAAGTGTAAAATGTTATTAAAGCCTTGATATAAGTAAACTCTTTACAGTTTTGGGTTAAATATTCAATGATTTTTTGATGCAGATGCAACAATAGATTTAATATAATTAGAAAATGTCAGTTTACTTGCCTTAGCTTAACCCGCACTTAATCGCTTGCCCGCAGCAATAAGATCAAAAATGTTGAGTCAGAGAGCTATTTTAATTACAAGAAAAATCGTTTCACTGTAGATCACATTCTTCCTTTTAATCTTATATTCAGCAATTTTTTATTGATATCGTTAAATAATAAACTTTTAATTTCTATCGTAATGTGGTAAAACGAGCGACATCTATTAGAAGCCACCAATAAAACATTTTTACACAGGTTTTTATGCAAATAGGTTATACTCTCAATGGTATAATGTCAATGTTAATAGATTGGACAACCAAGTTATCACGTTAACGCTTTCTGTCTCAAACTTATATCAATGATATAAAATGTAAGCTATCTTCTTTGGTTAGCCACCAACTGGTAAAATAAAAAAAAATGCAAATTCGTTCAAACTATATGTGTAAACTTGGACACGTTTCGTTCTCATTAAACATTGCGACTTGCTGGAGAGATCCAGTAAGAACAAAATATGTCTAAGTTTACAGACATAGTATAGTTTGAATGCAGCATTAATATTTTTATTTGATCTTTTTATTTAAATTGCTTAAATAAATAGTACCGGAAGGATTGAATAAACGCTAAAAATGTATACATGGTTGAATACGGAAAAAATATGCACATGTTACATGTGTTTAAACATTATAGGTGCATAATAATAACACACTAAATTTTGACGTTCTGAAAAAATTTTCTTAGAAATATGTTTAGAAAACTTTCCACGTCACAAATTTTAGGTGGAAATCTTATGACAAATATTTCTGTTTAAGACGTTGCAACAAGAATCGTCAAAATTAATCAAGTGATTCTTATGTACACTGGGAATTTAGTAGGATTATTTCCTAAATTATTACAAACAAGTAGATTTTTTGCCTCTCTAAAAATAATTGCCGAACTTTAAAAGCGATTCAATTTTATCACATAGATTCAAAACCCTATTAGATTTTGTCGATTTTAATTTAATCGAGCAAAACTACAGCAACTACGGCTGTTTATTTATAAAAAAAAATAATCAGTGAATAGTTGCTTGGCAACCTTTACATAATTACATCAATTAGTTCTAGCTCAAAAAAATGTGATTTGTAAGAAGGGTATTAGAAAAATATTTTTTATTAAGTTATGTGACAACTACGTTAGAAGAGATAATTTGAACAGAAGATTGTTTTAAAACACATGTGTATTTTCTTAACTGCTTAAGCAATAGTTGCGTTATTTGTAAAAAAAAAAATTTAACACGACATCTATAGAGTTTCGAAGAGTTTAATACTTTAACACGTTTTTGAATATAAACGACAAGATGGCTTGTTTTTATTCACAACTTTAACTTCAACATTAGCTTGTTCGGCATTTGACGGCACACATGAGTAATTTCCAGTGTGTTTCAGTTTTGCACTCGGAAAAATCAATTCGCTGCCTTGGCGACCTTCTCTTATGCTTTCTCCACCCTCTAGATCATAGTTGATGACACGGTCTTCTTTGTACCAAAAGAAATATGTCGGAGATTCTATAGAGTTATTCAAAAAGCAGCTTAGACGAAGGGGAACTCCGACTTCCACAAATCGTCTGCCCGATGCGCTGTCTTTTATCACTGCTCGAGCTCCTGAAAAAATCTTAAAATTATTTGACGCTCTTTCATGTTGCTAAACTTAATATTATAATCCGCAGGCACTCAATAGCTGTAATTTATATTAAATTTTTTTTATTTTACATGTATGATGTTTTATGAAAAATTACATTTAAACTTCTATTATTATAAAATAGTGAAAAACTTTATTTAATACAATGTGATAAAAAATATGGTGCGTTTATAAATTACTTAGATCTATCACTACTAATAGGTTTATTATTTGCCTATACAGGCTTAAAATATCTACATTATTACCAAATTATTCAAAAATTTTCTATTCTATCCTCTCTGTTCTTCTTTTGTGTTGGTTTCCCCTGCCTTTTTTTCCCTTTTCTCTCATACTTTTTTTATCTCCCTTTCATTTCCTTCTCGGTGTACCTTTTCAGGTACACCAAGATTTCTTCTGTTGTACATTTCTCATAATTTTTGTTGTATCTAAATTCTTTGATTCTTCCTTGTTTATCTACATCCTTGTCTCTTTCACACCGTCTCTCCGTTCATCCATTTGCCTTCTGTTCTTAATTTTTTTGCTTTTTTACTCGCATATCTATTTCTTCTGTAATATTTCTCTTTCTCATTTATCTCTGCATTTATTTTCTTTTCTTTCTAACATTTATTCAATATTCTACATTATATTCTAATATTCTTTAATTAGATTTGGCGATAGCAGATCTAAATAATTTCTGACCGCAATCTATACTTACTCAATAAATGTAACCGCATAACAATGCTGACTTTAAAGTCACCATCTAATCTGCATTCATAAAGTCCCTCATCGCTCATTTTTGAATATCTAATTCGAAGAATCCAATTCTGTAAATAAGATTGTTTACCAAATAAATACAATTTTGAACAAAAACAAAAATCTTACATGTGTATTTTCGGGCTCCGTTTCAGCTAAAAACCGCTTATCTTTAACCTCTGTTTTATTATTAGTTGTTAATAGGGTATTTGTATCAATTTTCCACCAAGTTACCTTAAAATGTAGTAGGTATATAGAAGTTTGTTTTTTGGTTGTTTTCTAGTACATACATTTAAAGCAGCAGAATCATATCGGACTAAACATTCTAAACGTGCCGTTGATCCTAGCTGAGCCGTTTGATTCGTATTGTTTTGACTTTTAAATATATTGAATTTGAAATCATTATTGTAGATTCCTAAAATAAAAGTTAGGATAGAAACAATACTTGGCAGATACAAAAAGAAAAGTGGTGTCATCAAACAAAAAACGGCGAAGAAAAGAGCGCATTGTTAGCAACATGTTATGATACAAACTGCTAAAAAAAAAGGTCTGCTATGGTGTACTGGCTAGAAGCCTTGTCTTCCACCCAAGAAGCTCAGGCTCAAACCTCAAATTTTTTTTATAATAATAAATAACTAAACCGACTTGCCCAAATGTTTTATTTGTGAAACTACTTTCGGTTTTACAATAAACACTTTGTGACACCAAAATAGAAAAAATTGTTTTGTTCTGCCAAATATTTATTTTTTGACACAATTTTTAATTTATGTTCCAATTATTATTAACGCGTGAAACAATGACAAAATTTAAACAGAATGATATTTTACGTATAATTAATTATATCTGTGATAAAATAAATATAAAAAACGTACCAATATTTTTCTTTTTTGAAACTCGTCGTCCATTTTTTGCAATACCGTTGCAGAAAACTAAATAAAAGACAACAAAATGTAACTTCATTTTTATTCCGAATATTTAAAACTTTCTACATAGTTTTGGTTATCGGCTCGGCTCCCCTTGTTTGCATAAACCGTTGAAATCTTTCCCAATGACAAATTGGTGATAAGAATAAGGAGATAATAATATGAGACTTTAGTTGTAAATCAAAAAGTAAAAAGTAATCATTTATATTCAAAAAAAAATATTTTTTTATCATTAATGCAGAAAATATGCAATGCGATTGTATTTGACGAGTAAAACTGAACTTTTCCGACAAAATGTCACTACATTACAAGTAGCTTACTACAAGGAAATGTACCATCCATCTAATAGAGTATGTTTGTTTCATTATAACAATTAAACACAATTTTGTGAAACACAAACATTTTGAATTTATGATTTTGTAAACAAAAATTTGGTAAGTGTAACGTTTTTAATTGTTAAGCTGACAATTATAGATAAATAGCAAAATTTGCCAATTTCAAGACAATGCTCTTATTAGGGTATCTTTCCACAGAATATATCATTTTGCGCTTTTAATATACAAGCAGCTATTTCAGTAGCTCTTTTCACATTTGCATCTACAGCAGCTATATATTGAACTATAACAATTTCAATTGACAAAATAAGTTACCTAAGTTAATTTGCATATCTCTATCGTAAGTAGTTGAAGAACAAATTATATTATTAAACTAATTTTAGTAATATTTAGCTTTGCTGACTTTAATCTTATCACACTTGCAAGAACGACGTTTTCTGTGACTTCAATGCTTGGTTTTTTTGACATCATCCTTTGTATGCCGGTTTTCAATTTTCTATGCTACAAACTCTAAATAATTTACCCTCTTGAGCAACTTTGCGCACTTATATTAAGCGGCATAGAAGTACATTTATTGTTTTCAGCTTCAATATTAAATATTAGCAGACAAACAATGTAAATTAATAAATTTGTAAATCAAATATCAAGTGATCATAGTAAATTGAGGAAATCTTCTCTGTATTGCTAATAAAGTTGTATTAATTGGTTTTACGGCTACTATATTATTTTAAAATTTTAATAGTATTCAAAAAATGTAACATTAGAACTTATAAATGTTGTTATTGAGTTATACTAAAAAAGCTCTTGACTTTAACAGCATCTAGCTTTAACCAATTATTTTTGCTTAAAGCCAATAATAATGACAACACTAGTGTATTTTTTTTATTTAAAATTTTAATATTTTAATTAGCAATTTTCAAATCAAATCATGATTACATTTTAGATGATATTAGTTGAAAGCAGTGTTGTCAAATCTAACATAATAAAAAATAAACCTAATTAGATTTAGGAAAAACAGATTGTGTAAAAAAAATAAAGTTAAGAATTGCCTTATTTTGTCACCTTTACATACATAAAAAGAAAAATATATTGCAAAGAAACCTAAAGTTTTCTCTGTTACAACGTGCCCACGGTAATCTCTGGGATATTTATTTATTTAACCAAAATTATTTCATACAAGGGCTATTGAGAATAACCTAGCAACATTTTTTTTAATATATATAATAGATTATTTATATTTATATAATCAGCGATAATTAGTCAGATAATAATAATGTATATGGTAAATTTTAATTTAACCTAATCAAGTAAGGCCAATAATTTTATATAATAGAATCAAAATATTTTTACTTTTAGAAGTTGAAATAAACTAAAAAGTGATCGTCTAACAATCTATCCTGTAGCACTATCATCAGTTTTTGTTTAGCGAAAGATCAATTTTCCAAAGACTTTTGCGTAGAATTAGACTTTTAGCTCGGCTTGTTATAGGGTTCCATCAGTTTTGGTTTAGGGACTCGGTTCAGAATGCAGATTTTGGCCCGGCTTGCTGTAGCGTTCTATCAGTTTGTTTTTGAAGAAATTGATATTATTCTCTAAGGTTATTCTTTAAGGTTTCCATAGCTTAGTCAGGCGGCTCAACACTGCCTACTGTTCAAAAAAATAAGGTTTATTGATTTATTGAAATATTCCGAACAACAGTAGTTCTGAGCTTAAGCGGCTAGTCTGCTAAGTTCGAGGGGTTGTTAATAAAAACAGTATACCATATACTTGAGTTAACTGATAGAGCTCAAGCGGCTAGGCTGCCAAAATCGTACTAAGCAAAATACTAAAGACAATATTACTGTAAGAGAGCCACTGCTGTGCCAATTAACAGAGGTTTAAGTTCAAACGGCTAGGCTGATAAGTTCGTACCAGCAAAATAAGCAAAACAATACAACTGTAATATACTGTGCAAATTAACAAGGTTGCAGACCTCAAGCGGCTAGGCTGCTAAGCTTGTATCAAGCAAAATACGCAAAACAATATTATGTTGCTAGACGTCACTAAAAAGCAAAGATTTCTAAGATAGAAAGTCTTTTGGTTTTTCCTGACTTGGTTTTATAGAGATTTGATTTTATAGAGCTCCTTTCTTCTACGATTTAACTTTTCGCGCCCGTTTTTATGGTTTTAGGTTAAATTTGGTTGTTGTTGGAATTTATTTGAAAAATATAATAAATAAAATGGCTGTTCGGTTTCATTTCAAGGGTGTCTAATTTTATAAATATCTAAAAAATTTGTTTGGCATTAAAAAATTTTGTTTTATATGACTAAATTCCGAGAAAAAAAACTATAAAAAATAAGGCTTTTACACATCGCACTTGGAGGAGGTTTCGACTCTTTTCTGAGAATTTTTATGGTTCTGACCGTAGCTCGAGAATAGGGTTTTGAAATTGTTCTCACGATACAAAACATAAAAATATTATTATTTATTTTTTAACATAATATTTTAATAGTTTAACAGTCCTTATTGTCTCAATTTTAATATAGTGGGCCGTTTTGGAAAACAAATTTACGTTACGATAAACGTAAATTAACAAAAAAACTTTAAACCATAACAGAAAACAAAATTTTATTCTATTCTAAATAAATTAACTTAAATGTAATTATACACAGTTACTAAAATTATATTTATTGTTATAACAAATGCTGCTGCAACCAAAGATTTTGTAGTAGATGAATTACTGGGCTCTTCATTTGATCCATTATCAAAATCACCGTTGTTATTGCCTGTAAAAAAATTATGGAAAATAAACTAGCCGAACAAAATTTTATTCAAAATTAATAAAATTTCTGATTGAGATTTCAATGAAGCCATAATGCTGCAAGATCACGAAGGAGTTAATGCTTTAACATTATTTAAAAAATTATATTTTTTTTTCTAATTTTCAAAAAAAAGAATATTAACTAGATCAAACCTGTAAAAAATGCTTAAATCTATTCTTAAACAATTATAAAATTAATAATGTTTAAGCAAAAAATTTTTTGAATTATAGCAAAAAGCTGGCTTTATCTTAACTTAAAAAAAATTACAAAATAAGTTGAGCCATTTGGTAGCTACAAAGTCGGTAACAGACAAAAACACAAACTCATTTTACTATAGCTACAAAACACATAAGCCTAAGAAACTAAAACAAAACAAAAATTTTTATATGTTTTTTTGGATTTTGGTATTAAAAACATATTTTTACATTCAAACTAAACTCTGTTAGACCAGGGTCAATAATTTTTAAAACCAAAAAAAATAATAGTAGGATGAAACTCATTAGAAAAGGAAGGAAATATTATAAAAATAAAAGGAAAAATAATTTACGGGCGATCTGATGTCGGGAAGGGGATGGGGGTGAGTTTTTAAGGGTAAAAAACAGTTTTTCTTGATTTCTGGCAAAATTAAATGTCCTATCAAAAAAAATCAAATGACAAAGTTGTAGGTAGTAAAAAGATCTAAAACTTTTGTATCCACATTTTTTTAACATAACCTCAAAACTTATGTGAAAAATTAAAAAAAACAAGTTTTTGGTTTTTTATTTTTATCTTTTACAAAAAAAATTTTTTTTCAACGAGATTTAGTGAAAACTTACCTTTTTATGTCCCAAATACGCTGTAATTTATTTGATTAAAAATATTTATTTTTTCACCTTATTTTGAATTAATATCGAAAAAACACCCTAATTTTCAATCGAAAATTCACCCGTCAAAATATCAGCTTTTTTCAAAAACTTGGTATGGTTTCTGTTCGTTGAAATCTCTACTTTCCGATGGTAAAAAAAAATATATGTTTCTACAGTAAATCTTCTCAGAAAATGCAAAAATTCAAGAAAAACTTGAATTCGAAATTTTTTTTTAATTATTGTAAATAATTTTATCTAAAAAATGTGATTGCTGCAACTTGTTTCAATTAAAAAATTGATTTATTTAATGCTAATTACATTTATGTCATAGAAAATCTCATTATATATAAATATAAATGTAAATCGTACTATTAGATGTAGATGCTTTATTCTGATTACGTTATTCATTACAATATTTTTAAACACATTAATCTTATCATTCATAAATACCTTATCTTCAATTCTAATCACTTATCCATTAGTTTTTGTCTTTTTGATGGCATTTCTTCATCGTTAGATTCGTCAAACATCTCCGATTCTAGTAGATCTTCGAAATCTTCATTACTATCACATTCTTCCTCTCCAACATTATTTCCAGACTGCGTTGGTTCTTCATCCACAATTTCTTCTGAATCATTAACTTCCTCGTAGGTTTTTTCTTCAATCTTAGAGCAATTTTTAGAACCATGACAGTTTGAACATGAATTTGTGCATTTTAAACAATAGTGTGGGTTTTTTTGGAACGAATAAAAGTCTTTAGATGTTAGTACATTAAGGAGTATAAAATTATTTCGTATAAAAAAAACAATAAATTGGATTGATTTTTGTTAGATTTTGACTTTCTAGACTTGTAAAATAAAAACTGTAATTAAACAAAAAAACATAATTAATTCCCTTAACATTGTTTTACCCTTAAGTTTTTAATGTTCCTTAACATTCTTTTACCCTTAACGTTCTTTTACCCTTAACTTTTTAATGTGTTTTTTGATAAATTCTTGTTAAATGAAGACTTTCTGAACTTGCAATTTCTTTCCAGAAAAAGTAAAATTTTCGGCTCGTGATCAAGCGTCCCGAAGGGACGGTTGATCACGTAAGCCGAAAATTTAACTTTTTTTGGAAAGAAATTGCAAGTTCGGGAAGGACATTAACAACAAACATAGGAAAAACTGTAATTAAACATACATTCCTTAAACATTCGACAAAAAAGTGTAATTAAACATATATTCCTCTAACATTCAACACAAAAAACATAATTAAACATACATTCCCTTAACATTCTTTCATTGTTTTCCCTTAACATTCCTGGAAAAAACATAATTAAACATACACTACCCTAACATTAAAGAACAAAACCTAATTTATAATAATTAAAAAAAAACTTTCGAATTCAAGTTTTTTTTGAATTTTTGCATTTTCTGAGAAGTTTTAATGTAGTAACATATATTTTTTTTTTACCATCGGAAAGTAGAGATTTCAACGAACAGAAACCATACCAACTTTTTGAAAAAAGCTGATATTTTGACGAGTGAATTTTCGATTGAAAATTAGGGTGTTTTTTCGATATTAATTCAAAATAAGGTGAAAAAATAAATATTTTTAATGAAATAAATTACAGCGTATTTTTTTAATAATAATAATAATAATAATCTTTATTATTTGGGACATAAAAAGGTTGGTTTTCACCAAATGTTGTTAAAAAAAAAAATTTTTTTTAAAAGATAAAAATAAAAAACCAAAAACTTGGTTTTTTAAATTTTTCACATAAATTTTAAGGTTATGTAAAAAAAGTGTAAATACAAAAGTTTTAGATCTTTTTATTACCTACAACTCACCCCAATTCCCTTCCCCACTTTAGATCGCCCGTAAATTATTTTTCCTTTAATTGTTATAATATTTTCTTTCTTTTCTAATGAGTTTCATTCTACTATTATTTTTTTTCACTTTTTATTATTTTTAAAGGTTTCTTCCCTGGTCTATGTTGCTGATTATAGAAACAAAACACTTTCATAAGTAATATTTTATATCAAAATTAAACAAATTGTAAATGCCATCAGACTTAGATTTTGCATAAAAAAATTATAATACAAATTTCTTAAGTCTTTTATCAAATAAATGAAATAAACATTTAATTAAAAATATATAAATAGTACTTACCACAATATAACAATTAACAAAAAACATAGCACACACACCCACAAACTTAGTAAACGTAAGGTTAATAGCTACAAAAACAATATTTGGCAAAGCAACAGAATAAAATCCAATATTTTTTGTACATTTATTTTGTCAAATACAAAGCACAAAACAGAGCATTTAATGTTTCTTAAAGTTGAACTTACCATCCAATGGACAACTTTCTTGATATTGTCTGCACCATTCTGGTTCTAGCGCATCTGCCTCAATTCCTAACTCTATAAGTCTTTCCCGATGAACTAGGAATCTATTTTCAGCCTCTCGCCAACCACTACTACTTTCAGTCCAGAGACTTTCAGCCATAGCTGCTGCTCTTGGCCATAGCCTACTTTGAACATTGGCACTGTCAACTTGTTCTGTCCAAAGTGTAGATTCCGAGCCTAAAATATGCGCATGTCTGTCTCCTGCCATTTTGGTTGGAGTATTTTCGTAGATGTCTTGCCATCCTTTATATGGAGAACACCAATTGTTACCGGCGTTAACCCAACCCGCAAAGCCACAATCTAAGTACATCGTGTCGTAGTTGCTAATAATTAGTTTGTAATCATTTTCCAGAAGGTTTTTAACTTGCGGGTCATCACCTTTTGTCCAGATTTGAACTATGTATTTATCATTTGGTAAATAATGTAGATTTTCTTTTTGAGTAAGCGTGTTGGTCCATATAATAACAGGAAGCTCTTTTCCAACTGACTTATATAATCGTGCTAAAGCTTCTTGTTGGAAATAGTCCCACAGCTTAATAAAGTCCGCTTCAGTACGACCCCATCCTTTTTCGCTACTCATCCACTCAACTATATTGGGAGTGCTATTCCAACATCCAATATGGACTTCATCACCTCCCATATGGAAGATATCAGGTTGCTTAAACTGCTTTACCATATCACCATACAGACCTGTAACCCAAAACAAAAAGTATTAAAAAAATTAATTTTAACAGATTTAGCTGAACAAAATTACTGAAACTATACGAGAAAATAAAATCATCATAATTTTATAAATTATGCCAGTAAATTAATTGTGATGAGTAATGTGGTCAATATAAGAAAAGCAAATTCACCGTTTCCAGAGCCGAATATAACACAAACCGTAAATTCCTTGCGTTACCTATACTTTAATAAATTGGTATTTGTAAAACCAGAAGATTCAATTATTATATAAAGCAATGTTTAGCTTCCGGCATGGTAATCAAGAGGTAAAATACAAAAATAAATTATAAAAAATTGTAATTATTTATTATAGTGCAACATTTCTGAAATTGTAAGAGAAAGGTAAGCTTTTAAGCGCGCAAAATATGTGTTCTTAGACAAGTTATAAATTTTAAAGCTTACTTACTTTCTAAAGCATCGTATAATCCACTTTTTGTAGGATCAAACTGCCCACAAGGAGGTTCCACACAGAAATCTTGCCATGGTTTCCAATTAAAACAAGTTATAAAGTCTGTAGTTTGTTCCCATCCTTCTCCAACATGTGCAGGAGCATCAAATTCAGGTATAACTCGAACGCCTCTTTCTAAACCATAGTTGACAATATCAGCAACGTTTTCAGGAGTATAAATTTTTTTCGACGAATAAGCACCATATTTTTGCAAATCTGGTAAACTTTCAGCTGTAAAAGGAAAACTTTGACTGTCAGTTATATGCCAATGAAAACGATTCAGTTTTGATGCACCCATTGCGTCTAAAGTTTTCTTGATAGCATCGACAGAAATGTAGTTTCTTGCAGTATCAAGCAAAATTCCTCTGTAGGGATATTTTGGTTTGTCAGTTATTTTTACATTGTTTGGTATTTTAACTTCATCTCTAAGGTCATCATAAACTGTCAGTTGATTAAGTGTTTCTACTGCATGATGCACTCCAAAATAATTATCGGCTGATATAGTTGCATTTAAACGCCCATCACTAGTTAGGGAAATTAATAACGTATAACTTTCATCAGTATCTAAAGTTAAATCACTAATATCTGTGTTATCAATTACGTAACTAACTTCTAAAGTTGTTCCTCCTGAGGTTGCTCGTGCATACGGAACAGATTTAGTCAACCGTTGTTTGTATCGGTTAAAAGCAGCTTTGGCCAATATAGAAGACGGTTTTTCTGAATTTGAACCAAGTAAGTCTACACTATTAACATTAACTTTCGTAAGATTGGTTCCAATATCAATTTCTCCAGTTGGCTTCGGCCAGAGACCTCCACTACCAGAACAATAGAGATGACAAACAGCAAGACTGAGGGCGGTGTCTTCATCCTCAGGCTTCAAAGGAGTTTTGTTACAGTACCCGTCAGTGCATTCATATCGCCATACTCCTTCAAGGCAACTGAAAAAAATTATAATAAAATCACAATAAGATCAAGCCAATTTTGTTTAAAAAGCCATTTTCCAAAGTGCTGCAATTTTATATAATTTTGATCAAAAAATAACAAAAATGACTGCAGTAGTTTTGTCGGTTTAATTAGCAAGTTAATAAAAAATAGCACTTTTTATAATATATGTATTTTATTTTATTTTATTATTTTTAAAATCTGTTTAAAATCTGTTTAAAAACAAAATATTTTTTATCCTACACTAACTCAAAATGAAATTTTCTCGTCTCTTGACAGCCGAGAAAGTACATTATTTCCAAGCTAGCCGAGAAATGTTGTACTTTCTCGGCTAGCCGAGAAAGAAAAATCTGATTTTTTCCGCTAGGCGTCGCTGCTAAAAGAGAAATAAAATCTATATAGACGGTTGAACACCAAAAACACTATAAACGTCCTATTATTCATGGGCGGTGTTCAAAATTTTAAATCACATCTATTTATAAACTTCAATCTTATTTAAAATAACTACATTTGTGCAAGATAAATTGTGTAAATCACGACAGTAAAGTAATCCATGAATTTTTGACATCTGCCAAGGTTTGACATTTTGAATTGACGATTGGCGGTAATAACTTTAAACCAATTTTAAGATAATGCTCGATTATAAGGTAATTTGTGTAGGATAAAAAATAATGTGTAAACTACGGCCGCAAAGTGATTTTCCAGGCCTTGAGAAGTGTATAACATAATAATAATAATACAATAACAATTTAACAATATAAATGATACCTACAACAATAAACTAATTAAAAACAGAGGTTGATTAAAAGTTTTTGAAAGTATTTTTAAAATAAATTTTACCACTTGGTTTTTATCTCTTAGCTGTGGATAGTGTGCCGAGAAATCGTTGAATTAGCAGAATAATATTATCTAGGTGACTAGAAAACTGTCAATTAATTAATTCAATTAGGGGGCATCCATTAATTACGTGAGCTCAAAGTAAGGGGGGAGGGGTCCAATAAAATCTCACCAAATCTCATTTTACCCGAGGGGGGGGTAAACAAATATCTCATGTCAACCCCGAAAAATATGAAATATTAAAGATATTAAAAAAAAATTATTTCGATTGTTCATATTGCCTGTTAAAATGAATTTCATGGCTAGTAATATCATTTAGTTCAAGAGTATATAATAAATAAACAAAAAATGGTTTGGGTATTTAGAAGAAAAGACAATAGTATAGGCAATGTGTCGATTATTTCCTACTCTCAAATTATTCGAGTTACAAGTGCCGAGCGCTACTCATATTACAAGTCGATGCGCAGAATTTCCTACTGTAGAAAGAAAACTTAGATACAATTAAGGCGTTCAAACTCGTTACTCGTCAGTCAGATACTCGTGATATCGTTACCGTGGGAATTAATGTTTTAGTTATTTTTTTTTGTCTTTAATATAAATATGAGTTTATATCAGAATTTTTATGATGCCTACGCTAAACGGCATGCCGACAAGGCGAAAAAAACGTGCCAGCAAGAAGTGAATCATTTGTGGAACGAAGGAAAATTAAAGTTTAATGATAAAAAAGTTTTAAATGATTACATTAATCATGAAATTGAAAAGTTACGAAATGCCACTGTCCAGAAAAAGGCTCAAACAATGTTGTCTTTCATCAGTATTTTTGTCGTCAGTCTCACGTAAGGGGAGGGGGGGGCGAGGCAAATCTCACTAAATCTCACCTAAGGGGGGGGAGAAGTCTAAACTTATCGAAAAAGAGCTCACGTAATTAATGGATGCCCCCTTATTACAATTAGTTATAAGAATGGCCAAATGCATTGAAAAGCATAGAGGCTACTTTAATCACCTTCTTTAATTGTTAATTTGTTACTATATTTTTTATTCATTGCTATTATTATTTTTTTTTGTATTTTTATATTCTTGAGTTTTTAAAATCAATATTTACACTAATATTCTACTGTCTTTCATGTTAACAATTTTGATTTCACAGCACACTATTTACAGCTGAAAAATTATAGAGCCACGTTTCATATATTTTATTTTAATGACTTCAAATCCTATCGAGCTTTTTTTGGAAAGAAAAGCTCTTTTATATAAATCTTAATGTTTTAAAAAATCTATAATTTTGTAGTGTACATTTATTTCATTAACAAAATTTATATTAAATAAAACAAAATTCATTTACATTAAATGAACAACTTTTAATAATTAATACTTTTTTACAAAGCTAGTTGTTAACAATAGTAATATATAAATCAAATTGTAGAAGTGCATTTTAAAATTTATTATTAATTTTACAAATTTATTTATTCAGTAACTACTGTATTGATTCTTGCGAGTAAGCAGAATAACTAACTTCCACATTGCCAACCTCAAAAGAAAGTGGCATTATAAGTAACCCGTTATATATAAAAACCAATAAATTAATAGAACATGTTTATAAATATACCGGGTGTATAATCGAAAAAGCTCCGATCTAGTTGTATAATAAAAAAATTAGGAGAATGACAGATATATGTTGTAAGCATATGTAAAATATAATTAAAAAAATATACAAAAAAATAAGCGTTAAAAAATTTATTAAAATGACAATTATACTAGGTAACATTGATGCTACGACAGTGCTGTTAATCAAAGTTTGTCTATCATAGCACCCTACAAGTTTTATAACAATATCGCTCTGATATTTTGCTTTTTTAGAGTTGAAACCAGAAAAAAATTTCTACCGAAAATAAAACTAAAAAATATAGATGTTTTAGCTAAAAGCAAAAAGAAAAGTCGTGTGATGTACAATTTTTTTTTACATACGTAACATTAAAATACTTCTAACTTTATATTGCAAAAATTTTTTTTGTTGGTTTTAAAGTTGGTAATACTAGTAACATTAATTTAAACTCTAAAAAAAAATGTTTTGTTTTATATTTAGATAATTCCCTACATATATTGATACAGCACTATAAAAAAATTCTAGAAACATGCTATCATTATCTTTACTAAAAATAATTTATTTTTAATATAAATTTAATGTGTAAGCAACCACAATTTTTCTGTTTATTTGACATTTGAATACATTTAAAGTAAATAATTAACTTTCATTTTACGGTGACAAATAACCAATGAAAAACACGTTTTAAATTTTTTTAAACTACAACTAATTTTTGTTTTACACATATTTTCCAACCAAGCGTACAGTTTAACATTGCATAATTTTTGTTTTTAAAGACATTTGATAGACATTTGTTTTCACATTTGTGTCTCACATTCTAATAAAATTGTCTAAAAGAGTTTGCTGACTTAGTCTAGCAAGGGCTACTTTCCACCCGCATAAGACACATTAAACGTTTTTTTTTGCAGACGCAAAGCACACAACAGAATAAAAATTAAATATGTTAAAATATGCTGCTGGTATGACCGCTGATCTAAATTTATAGTAGATAATTAAATCTTGTTTAGGGTGACATATAACCCATAAAAACACGTTTTAAATATTATTTTTTTAGGTACAACTAAATTTGGCGTTACATCCACTTTCAAACCAAACATAAGTTTTTGTTTTTAAAGACACCGGAAATACAAATACCTATTTATTTTCACATTTTTGTACAATTTTCTAATAAAATTGTTTGCCGAGCAAGTTTAGCAAAGGTTACTTTCAGCCCGCTTGAAAGACCCATTAAAAGTTGTTTTGTATAGACGCAAATCACAAAACTAAATAAACACGATAAAATTAGCTGCTATTACGGCAACTGATCAACAATATACAAAAAAATATATTGCGATTATTAGTTGAGATAAAAATTATTCTATATTTATGAAGCTGAACCAAGCAGTATGCAATTTTATTGAGATCAGTTCAGTAGTTTAGAAGTTTATCGCAGACAAACAATTTGACTTATAACCAAATATAAGTCGTGACGGACTAGCAACAATTTAATTATTTACTGAGGAGCATATTTATTAGTCATTAAGTTAAATATTTTTGTAATCTTTATAGACAGACAAGATGGCAACCGTTTTGTTATGTTTTAACTCATTAGTTATCAACAATTTAACCTGTGATTTTCTATTTAAGAAAACTCGTCTATATCTTTGTATTATAATTCTTGTATCTGAAATAGTATAGTAAATGAAACATTAAGTTGCTAAACTAATTATTTTCAATTAACCCAGAAAAGTTGAAATCGATTAATGCAAAATCAAGCCAATAATTTCATCAACAGCAACATCAAGAATGCAGTAAGACAAAAAAATACTCCCGCATTTCAAAATTTCCAAAATTTAAATCTAATACAGACTTTTTTACAAAGCAAACTTTAAAAAAATAGTTGTACTTTTTTCTTGTCTTTAAAGAAAACTGAACAACTTTATCTTTTATTAAAATATTTAAAAAAAATTTTTATATTATGTAAGTTGAACGAGAGTTTTTTTAAAAAAAGTATAAAAAGTACTTTTATAATGTGTTTTCTTGCGTTCTAATACAAACAGCTACACGTATAAAAAAAACTCAAATGTTTAATAAACAAATATTTAGTATTTTTTTTCAAAACTTTATCAAATTTGATATAATCAACTATAAATGCATAAAAATATCTAAGTAATAAAAGAAACTACGTGACTGATTACGCTATAAATTAGACTGAAAGTCAATTTTTATTAATGGCAATTAAGAAACAATCAGATTTTGAACCGACAAAACAGATACGTTTTGTCGGTTCAGTATTATAGCAATAAAATTTACAATTTACAATTTACATTTACAGACATACCAAAAAATAGTATTAAACTTTATGAACGATATTAAAATATGGTTAAAACAAAACCAACTTATTTTAAACCTTGATAAAACGTCATTAGTTCATTTTCGATTGAAAAACAAAGATATATGCTTTCCACCTGATATGAAATTAGAAAACCATATCCTTCATGCCTCACAAGACGTAAAATTTTTGGGTGTACACATAGACTCTGTTTTAAATTTTAAAAAACATATTGATATAATCTGTAGAAAACTATCTAATAGCTGTTATGCTATTAAAATACTTAGTAAATACACAACAATGCAAGTTGTAAAAATGGCGTACTATGCGTACACTTACCCTATTTTAAATTATGGAGTCATAATTTGGGGAAACTCTCCAAATGTGAATAGAGCATTTACTATGCAAAAAAGAATTATACGTGTAATGTTTAAGATGAAATACACAGAGACATGTAGAAATGTGTTTAGATCTAATGGCTTATTAACTTTAACTGGCATTTTTCTTTTCAATACAATCTTATATTTAAAAACAAATACAAACAATTTTCTTGAATTTCAAAATCAGCATTTCTATTTCACTCGTCATAAGGATGACTATGCTTTAGCAATTCATTCATTAACCCTAACAGAAAAGACAGGCAAATACATGGCTATGAAAATATACAATAGTCTTCCAACTACAGTGAAATCTGTTAAATCGACCGACTTGTTCAAAAAAGCTTTACATAGATATATTTGCGAATTGGAACCCTATTCGGTAAAAGAATTTTTTGATAGGACGAGTTTGTAAGTTTTTATGTACCTGAGAAATTTACTTTATAAAATTATTCTCTTGTATTATTGAATATGTACATACATGTTAACTTTTTAAACAATAAACAATTATTATTATTATTATTATTATTATTACAATAGAATGGTAATTTGTCTAAATTGTAAGTAAAGATTAATTTTAATAAATTTAAATAATTATATGTATTTATATAATATACTGTTTTTTCAATACGGTTCTGGATAAGATCAATTCTGTTTTGCCTGGTTAGACTTTGATTTTTGACTTGCTGAATCTTAGTCGATTTTTAGCAGCAACTTTTGCTAAAATATTTTTAAAACTGTGTAAAATTCAAATACCCACAATATAGTGGAATCACAAAAATGTTTTACAGATTACTAATCTATATTACCTACCTGACATTTAGAGCAAGCAGAACCAAAAGGAATAGTGTAGTTAACGACCTCATGTGGATGTCTGCAAAACAAAATGTTTTATTATTCGATTTTAAATACAGTAGAAGTTGATGACCTCCGAAACAGTCAAATATATTATTGAAACAAGCTTTTCAACTATTGATTTTAAACAAGTTTTATCCAAACAATGGAATTTTTTTGTCAAAATCCATTTCAGCTTAATACAATAAACCTTTACCGTCACTGATTTGTGATTAGTGCTTGGCTTTGAAAAAAATATATATTCTAGTAAAAATTCTGGCAAATTTATAATTTTTATATTGTAAAAATGTTTTAATAAAATATGGTATCGTCACTCGAATGAGTTTTATTTTATTAACCGCCAGTTTTTCTGACATTATTGATAAACAGATAATTTTGTGATTGTGATTATGGTTATGATTTTTTCTATTTTACCAAATAATAGTCATAAAATATGTTTGTAAATATAAAATAAAATCAACTTACGTCAATTTAAAATACAAATATATGCAACAAACACATTCAGCTAATCAACTGTTCAAAGTATTACAAGTCTAAAATGATAAAATGAACTATACTCACTAAAATTTAGTAGATAAAAGAAAAAATTCTCAGAATACAGATTATGCTATTTTCAAAATAAGTTAATCTATTTTATTTTTTAAAGATCTTTAGGTTTAATCTTTACCGACTTTTTTGTTTATATTAGGTATAAACATAGAATATAAAATTATTTAATTGATACAAGTTGATTCTAAAGATAACGATGGATTACGCTTACAGATAATTTACTACAATAAAATAAACAAACAATTTTTTAATTTATTATATTGTTTTATTATTATTTAAACAGACAAATTTCAAACAATAATTTGACTTATAAAAAGTTATATGTGTTCCAACAGCAGTTTCATTTATTTAAAAAGTTACAAAAAACAAAAGAAAGATGCCGAATCAAACATTTTCTTAGTTTTTTTACAAAAATATAAATTATATCTACGACGTTAATAATTATTGTAAATCTTCTAGAATAAGGATCTATTTGACTTTTATTTCGCCCGGAAATCTCTATACTCTACACAATTACACTAGGTGATGCTCAAATATATTTTCTTCTGAAGAATCATACTAATAATTTCAAGAAAAACTATTTAAATTTGTTTTTTGATTATAATTACAGTTGAGTTATTAAAAATAATTTGTTATTTATGTTATGGTTAAAAGATAAAATGGGTCTTACAGAAAAACAAAAGACATAATTATTAGAATATTTTTTTAGATGGCAGTATTATATTCCTGAGTGTTAAATTTTTGCACTTAAATAAAAAATCAACTGTTTTAATTGATTGGTTCAAGATCTTTGGTACTATAAAGTATTTACACAGTTTTACTATTTTCTAAAAATTTTGTTTAATAGATCTCGAGAACTCTTTTAACCACGCTGTGGTCATCTAAAAATATTATTGTTCTTAATATAAAAATATTATTCATCTCTTAATAATGACCACTTGGTGGTCGAAAGAGCTCTTGAGATCTATTAAACAATCTTTTTGGCAAGTGGTAGAACTGTGTGAATAATAAAACTTTTTGTTTTGAATATGCGTTTAGACAACATTTTACTATAAGCAGATGATATCAAAACTCTATCAAAATGACAAACAAACAATAGAAAGACAGCGACAAAAAGATGCTAATTTATACTCATTTTAATGGCCGACTTTAACACCTGCAGCATTGGTTAAAAGTTGTCGTTTAATTCTTGTTCTTTATCTATCATGTTGTACTTTTGCTCTATAATGGTGGTGTTAATATGCTGATCTAAATTGTTTTTCTCATATAATTGTTGTTTGTTTAATTTATTATTTATAATAATTATGTATAACTATAAACAGTTAAACACATGTCAGATGGTAGATTTCTTATGTAAAAAAAGCACTATATAAGTAGCTAATTTGTATCGCAGACCGTCTAATAAAATGTTACTAAATTGTAACTAAGTAAGCTTTACCCATTTTAATAATCGTATTTAGACTGAGTAAGGGGTTCCATACTCAATACTACTTTTTATAAGCGACGTACGGTAATAAATGTTTGCCTAACCCACCTAAACAAATTAAAAAACAACGCTTTCTTGAAAAAACAATTAATAATTTACACACTAAGAACAAACTAGTAGAACAATACGTGTGTTCCAATAAAATAAAATATTCAAAAATAAAATAAATTAATTCAAAAAAAATACTCTTTTAATTACATACGTGTGTGCCAATGTGGCAAAAAATCCACAATTATGATATCACTTTAAGTAGTTATGACGTGCAACGTCTTAGATGACCTACAATGATTATGCTGATACATATATCTGAAAAGTAAGATTAGATATCAATTGAGGCGCTCGGAGCAAATGTTTTTCCATATACCGGACGTTCAATTTAAAATTCGCCATCTCATAATTTCTTTATTACCACAGATAAGTCAAAAAGGAATTTATTGCATTATTTAATACTGCTAAAAAATATTAGACGAATTAGACAAGCTTGAAAACAAATGTGTTTTGAGCACTTTCTCTTTCAATACTCAAGAGAAAAACTATGAGCAATGCAAAACCATTGTCGAGTAGTGTTTTGAAAATCACGCCATATCCTTGCAGCTTTTGTGATTCAAGAGATATTGAACACAAAACAAAGTGCTACAATTTTGAATCATTTTTACAAATAAATACTGATATTTTTAAATAACTTTAAGAGAAAATGATTTAATAATAATAAATACGCTTTATTGTCTTTAAAAAGTACACAATTAGTTTTCTAGACAAAGCATAAAACCTTAAAAAAGAACAAAAAAAAGGAAAAAAACATTATATATATATAATAATAATAATGTTTATTGTTTCACAATACAGTGTTACAAACAAAATATAACTAATTAAGCTATTTGGTTCAAAATTCCATTCTAAAATTAAGTTGTGTTTCTTTTTCTTCTCGCTGGTTTTTTTTTTCTTCACTTATTCTACTTTATACACTATCTTCTTTTATCTTTCTTTTTCTCTTAATATTATTTTCAGTCCTTCTTTCTTTCTTTCTTTTCATTATTTTTTTTTCTTCAACTTGCTTATTATCTTCACAAATTCATGTGTTCTAATGTTTCTCTCTCTTTTTTTCACACTTTCTGCATTTCATCATTTTCATCCATTCTTTTTCTTTTTTTTTCCATTCATTATGTCTTCTCTTATTCTTATTCTCCTTCTTCCTCATCCACCCAGTTTAATCTTTTTATTTCTTTTTCTATCATTTTCATCCATTCTATTCCCTTTTTCTTTCCTTTCATTATATCCTCCTTTACTAACATGCTCTCTTTTACCTCCTCACATTCCTTCATCATGTGTTCCAATGTTTCTCTCTCTTTTCCACACATCCTGCATTTTCTTTCATTTTCTTCCATCCAATATCTATTTTCTCTCTCTTCATTTCCACACCTAAATATAGCAATCATTTTTCTCTCTCTCTTATTTTTCCTTTTCAGGTAGCTTGGCAGTTCTTCAGTAATTATTGCCCCATATTTTGTATTGTACCTGCTTTCCCTAATCTCGCCCCTCCTTTCTTGCTTCTCTATATCTCTATCTCGGTCTCTCATTTCTCCATTCACCCATTGCCTCTCTTCTCTTTTCCTTTCAATCTGTTCTACACTGAACCCTTTACTTTCATAGTATTCTTTTCTCTCTTTTTTTATTCGCTTATCGCCCTTTCTTTTCATCATTTTTCCACACTCTTTCAGTATTTCACACCCTTCTCTCTCCCGCATTTTGTCTTCATACTTAACTGCTCTCTTTCCCGCCTCTATTCTTACTTTTTCTCTTTCCTTCCTCTCTCACTATGTAACCTGGGGTTTCTCTGCTTAGCCCTAGCATCCATCTCATATATTTTTCTTGCACTCTTTCTATTTCTTTCCTCTCTTTCCATCCCCAGATTTCCGCTCCATACATCATTACACTTTTTACCAGACTGTCAAACATCGTCATCCCTATTTCATATTCTCCTCTAAACTTTTTCTCTGCCATTCCCCACACTATCGCACACATCTGGTTTCCCTTTTTCACCAATTCTCTCAACTGCGCCTTACTTCGATTTCTTTCTTCAAACATGTATCCTAAATACTTCCATCCTCTCACCTGTTCTATTTCTTTCTCACCCCATTTCCATACTACTTTTTTTCTTACTCCCTTGCTAAACACTATTATCTTTGTTTTAGTTTCATTCACCTCAAATCCCTTCTTTTTCATATACCTCTCTGCGATTTTCATCATTCCATTCATTTCTCTTTCTTCTTTCGCTACCATCACTATGTCATCCGCATACGCTAACAACCAAATTTTCTTTTTTCCTGCTACCACTCCTCCGTTTTGTCCTTTTGCTAACACATCTTCTATATCACTCATATAAATTGTAAACAGTAGCGGACTCAGGAAAAAAACAATATATACACAATATCTCAAATTTACATACAGTTACTAAATGTACAACAAAAATGAAATTAAAATTTAAACCAATTCTGTGCATTACCCTTAGCTGCGATTTATTTAATATCAATATCTATCAAAGAGTAATAAGCTTTGTCGAGTAAATAGAACTTCACTGATTTCCGAAACATGAAATAGGTTGGTTTTGATTTTAACTGGGCTAGAAGAAGGTTGTATATATTTTTTTGCATTATAAAAAATAGATATTTTCTTTAATTCTGAATGTGGTAGTGGTAAGTAGATATTAAAATCTAGTTTTCTTATAGCATAGTTATGCTGTGGCGGTTTGGAAAATTTATGAATATGTTTGCGCACGAGACACACAGTTTCCAAAATAAATAACGCAGAAAAGGTTAGAATTCTGTGCTTAATAAAGTAAGGCCGGCAATGTGTATTGTTCTTAAGGCTAAAAGTGTAGCGTAAGCCTCTTTTTTGAAGTTTAAAGATTGGTTGAAATTGTAAAGATGTAAAGTTACCCCAAAAAGGTAAACTATATTGAAGATGTGACTCAAAAAGAGCAAAGTATGTTTTTCTAGCTATAGACAAATTTAGCTCTTGGGAAACAGATCTTAAGGCGTAGCAAAAAGCAGCTAATTAACATATCAGTGTGAAAGGCTCATTTTTTAATAAGTAGACCTAAAAATCTAAGAAACTTGACAGATTTGATTTCATTGTTATTTAAAAGTATTGGTTGTAAATTACCTTTGAAAGAAAGCGCAACTGTTTTTTGAGTATTTAAACAAATAAATTTGAGTCACACTATGTTTTTATCAATAAAAGATCAACAGAAAAGACGTGATGCAGAGATATGATGTCCGTGTAGCTCCATGTAATGATTGTGTCGTCGACAAATGTTTAAATTTGCGATGTCATTAATATAAACTAAAAAAAGAACAGGGCTAAAAACAGATCCTTGAGGAACACCAAATTCAATTGTTTTACAATTTGATATAGAGTCGTTAACTTTTACAGTTTGGTGCCTGCAAGATAGACAAGATGAATCTTGTCGAATTACATTGGTTTGAAAACCAATTCAATTTTAATTATGGGATTCTGCGTATACTATAAACTTCCATCTTTTTAAGTAGTATCCTATGACTAACGCAGTTGAATGCTTTTGCAAAGTCACAAAAGACTGTAGCCGTATATAAGTTCTCATTCATCATTGAATAGATTTGGTTTAATACAAAAAAAAAATAGCATCATTTGTGTTTCTATTTGGTAGAAATCCAAACTGTTGCTTGGATAATAGATTTAAGCCAGAAAAAAACATTATTGAGCGAGATTTTACAAATTTTTCAATAATTTTTGACAACACAGGTAAAAGAGCTAATGGTCTATAGTTAATAACATTGCTTTTGTCTCCACCTTTGTGTAAAAGGATGATTATACTGTTTTTAAGCAATATGCATTTGTCGGTTTACCAGGTTTTTAACTAGATAAACATAGCAATAATTTAAATCATTTGCATCAGGACCCAGTTGAGAAGAAGTGAAACTTGTTACGCAATTCATTTACTATAGACCAAGACTTTTTAGATTTATTTTTAATAGATTTATTGTTTGCTTTTGACAATTTTATAAAAGATCTAAAAATTTTTTTATAAGCAGCAATATAAATTAGAACATGTGTGTTTACTGTAAATTTTAAATGTACAAGATCATTTAAACCAACTGTATTATATAATACATATTTACACCAAAATTGAATGAGAAAACTGAACAAAGAAACACATAAAACAGCTCATTTAAAAATAATAATAAAAGATATCATATAATTAAAACTATTTTAGTGAGATATATTGCAAAAAGCGATAAAAAACATTTTTTTACAACAAATGAAATAGTCCAAATATTAATTGAGTAGGACGTCTAATGCGTGTTATACTTAAAGACCAAGTTTGTTAAACAATTGACATACGGTCCAACAAATATTTTAAAATTTTAACAAAAAAAATGTCTTTATATTGTTTACTTCTGATCACCAATCGAGAATATTCACTAATTTATCAATTCTTAAGTATTAACTAATAAAATCATGTTATCATTGGTATTTTATAATGCTTAAAAATGTACAATCTGGTTTTATAAATTTCGTAAAGTTTTTGCTGATATCGAAAATAAGACGAATTTGTTTTCCTCTCGGAACATCTATATTAATTAGTTAAATTTTTTGATACTTGAACCTATAACTTATTGTTGACATAATATATTTGTTGATTAATACTGGGTATATTATAGAAAAGATCTCAACCTATTTATAGTTCGACTATTTGTAGTACAATGTTATTAATTCAAAAAAAATATATTAAAAATATACTTGCACTGTATTTTAAATTATTTTTCCGGAAATCGTCTGGGAAACAACATTTTCCCGCTTATTTACGCGCAGGAAAATTGAGTTTTTCGGACTAGTACTGTAAAAACTTTACAAGACGCAAAATAAAAAAGATACTCTAGTAACTATAGTTGCCAACAAAATTAACAAACTTGATTTTTTTAGAATTTGTAAAAAAAATTTTAAATATTGTAAATTTCGTCTTTTTTTACGATTTCCGGAAAAATTCAATACAAAACACGTCAGTAAAATCTCTTACTTGACTCGGAGCTTTAAAATACTCGGCACAAAGTGCCTCGTATTTCAATTTAGCTCCTTTTCAGTAATGTGAAATTTTCCTGACTTTTATGTAAATAACTATTAGTGCAAACATTTTTTAACAATAATTTAAAATGCAAATTTTCAAAAAAAACGTTTATATTTTTAATTTTTATTTAATAGATTTGTTTGATTTTAACTATGTATAACAAACTGTCTTTAAAATAATATAAATAAAAAATTTATTCACTTTTACTCATTTTTCTGAAACATGTAGTAATTTTAAATGTGTCTCAAAAAACAAATACCTAAACAATGGTATTCAGCCATTATTTGTCTTCATATTGTTGTTAATTATTATGCCGTGATTTAGGTGCTATTTTGTTCTAACATTTAAGTAATAAGTACTTCTGAAGCAAGATACCAGGTGTATTATTAAACTACTTGTCTAGTATGTCATACAATTTTTAAAAAACAATTTGAAAAAACTGTAAGACGACCAATTTTCCAACGATCGTTGGAAAATTCTCTCAAATTACTTGACGTCTTCTATGTGATGTATGTGCTGTTGCTGTTACTGTATCGAGTGGAGAAAAATCATGTTATTGTAGCTTATCGGGATGAAGATGCCGTATAAATCCCCAATAGAAAAAACAAGCATTATTGCTAAAAAATTTTAAACCCTCTAGATTTAACATTTGATTTATTGTCTATTCTTTGATTAAACCAATGACAATATATGAGATTATTTGGTGGTAAAAGTTCTTACTAGACCTTCATTCTGTAAAGAGACAGCTGCAAATCGTTTTTCAAATTTTTTGAGCATGTGATGAATTTACTTGTACCGAGCTTTTCGCATAACACTTTCCACATCATTGTTTTTTGGTCTACCACTTTCTGATTTTATATTAATGCAACCAAATGCTAATTAAGCCAGGTGTCTTAAGGTACTTCTAAAGATTCATTGATAGTATCATTTTTACAACATCCAACAAGACAGAATTGAATACCCATATACTCGTCTTATTCCCATCATTAATCCATTCACCATCAATTCGCTGCCCATTCCAAAAGTAAGACTTTTTTTCCTACATTTAATATCATATGTTCACGTTAAAACAACCATTGACAAGGTTTTTGTTTTAGTAACGCTACTGTAGCCTTGGAAATAGACAATTTTTTTAATAAATTCAAAAAAAATAAAGAAACAAATTTGAAAAATTAGACACGAATGCGTGTAACAACAGAAAATCTGATCAGACGGTTTGAAAATATCTGACCCTAAGTTAATTTATGTAAGGACATTGAAAAGAACATTTTCAGGAATTTTTGTATCTGTGTGTAATTGTGTATGATAATGATAATCTACTGTTTTCTTAATAAATTGTTATGATAAACATTTCTTATTACTATATTAATCACAAAATAATCAACATAAATTCTGAGAGAATCTTAATTATAAGAAATTTGTCTTTCCAGTAGTAGATAAATTCCTTCTGTTTCAATCGGTTTTATAAACAAGACAACGCTAAAATTGTGCTATTTCACTGTTTTGTTTTTTTTTTACTTTATCTCTTACTCTATCGATTTAATTTTTTTAACTTTGTTATTACTTTTTTATCTATTTATACCTAGTTTAATTGCATGTTCACGTATTTTTTATTAACAGTAGAGCGTATTATTAATATTATACTCTTCTACATAAATATGTATGAAAAGTAGTATATATATTTGCATGTTGTATGAAAATACAACATGCAAATAATAGTTTGCATACCTTCAAGCAGTTGCATGACATGTTTTGATAGAATATTACATACGGCTTTAGCAAATAAGAAAAATCTATAAGTAAATTTAAATCAGTTTTTTAATTTATACATTTAATAAAATTATCATTAAAAAACAACAAGGATTGAGAAAAGTATAATCAAATAAGTAGAACCAGCGATTAAAAATTATTATGTACATACCAGAAATAACAGCTATTCTACCATAGAACCTTCCACCTTCTTTCAACACTCAATTTGTGAAAGTGAAAGACCACGTACCTCCTTCGGCTATTCCATGAAATTTTTGTTCATTTGATATCACGAAAGATGACGTATTCAAACTATAAACCGGATTTTGTCATCAAAACTCTAGACGTTTTGTTATTTACCAATAAATAAATTAAATGAAGTACTTTGGATGACAAATTAATAATAACAGACATGTGCTTGTAAGTAAAAGTAAATCTAGCTAACTAGAGTGGGTACGTTATAATCCATACTCGTGCGAATAATAAAGTGAAATTATTGAATTTTACAGTATAATACGATACATATAGTGTGCGTTCAAAAAATTTTATTTTGTGTATATTAACTGAAACTAAAGTTTTAAAACAAAAATTCAAATTTTATTTATTTAAAATTAAAAATATAAGTGTGAGCTTAAGACTCTATCATAGAAGTAAAAAACTTTACAAATTATTTATATGCCTTATGTATTTTATAAATTATTGTAATTGAAGAGAATAAAAACAAATTAAAGGTTTTTAATAGCTTTTTAAATAATTGATAACATAAAAAATGATTATAATGTAATATTTTTTTTTTAATAAACGTTAATCATTCATGCATTGCTGCAAAAAGTAAAAATCGCTTTTGTCAACGATACATTTGATAAAATTTTTGATCTATTTTTTGGTTTAATAAAATCATATTTGATCACTTGTTATAACTTCTTCTATCTTCTATTATCCAGGAACAAAATACAATATTAATCAAAATTTTTAATCAATAATAACAGCGAGTTAAAATTGCTTGATATAAACCTGCAGTGTTTTATTCTTTATTATTTAGAACCGTATAAAAGTGAAGATAAACAACTGTCAATGTCACTAATTTTAAAAATAGAAACAAGCAATTTGTAACATTGTTTTTTATCTTTATTGCCGTTAGAAATTAAAAATGTTGTTTTATTATTATCAGTTCAGGTCAGAAAAATGTAATTATAAACTATATTGCATCTTGTCACTGTCTGATAGACATACAATTTATTTATATTTACTAATTTATGTTTAAATAAAAGAGCAAAGGTAGAACACCACTGTCTTTAGATATCAGTAGTATAGATTCCGTGAATTATTACTAAATGATTCTATTATACTTGATTATAAAATAACTAAAAAACTTGGATGTTGTCTTTTTCTGTTTACAACAATAAATATATCTATTGTATTGAAAGCAAAAGACTTTGTCTACTTTTAAAATTTATCCAAATATTTGTAAATTCACAAAACTCTTAAAATGTCACCTACAACAAACTAGTAAAACCAGTTACAGTTACTTAATTATTTAGTATTGAAAAAAAAGATCAAAACAAACTTATTCAAACTAAATCTGTAGACTTAGACATATTTAGTTCTTATTAGAACTCTCTAGAATAAATTTGATTCGAATTCTGTTCTTCAGATCCTTCATATTTTGAAAACGAGTTTGGTTCTCCACAAGAAGAAGTTTGGTTAACCCCACCAGAGTTGTTCTTGTGAATCCGAGCTACGGAACGGCCATTCGTCTATGCTGCCGCTTCCTATCCATTTGGTTGGTAGGCAAAATGTGGAGGAGCTTCATCATGTTGAAACCACATCTGTCTTCTGCTTTGTAAAGGAACGTCTTCTAATAGTAATAGTAAAGTATTTTGTAGAAAGTGAAGATAACGGTTGCCAGTTATATTCCTATTAAAAAAGTAGCGACTAACAATGAAGTTATCTACTATGACCTCACGTTAACAGAAACAATCTCTTGAAAGTTGGTTTCCCGCATCCAGTGAAGATATTCCAACCCAATCGGCAGTTATGTCAAGTGACAACACCGTGATTACAAAATTTAGCCTCGTCACTAAACATTAAATTCTTCAAAAAATTCATATTCACATAAAGTTACAAAATTGTAGTCTTCTAGAATAGTCCGTTTCTTTTAATCGTTGTACTAAGTTTACATGGGACGGGCAAAATTTATTTTTTTTTGGAAACTCTACAAACTGATGTTTGGCTAATTTCGGTTTGTCTGAATACTTGTCTAGAACTAACATGTAGGCCATTATCTACAATTTCTAACACTCGTACCTCATTTTAGACCATTATGACTGTTCTATGACCTCTATTTTTTTGTTAGTTTTGGCAAATTCATTCTCAGATCCTTTTCCAGATTTTTAAAAATTTTGTCGGTGGGTGTGCCTGCGGGTGTAATAACGTTGTCTGTACACATTTTCAGCTGCAGCAGCATTTTTGCGGCATTCATCATATTATATTAGAATCAAGTCGACTTTCCCGTTATTGGAATTTATAGTATTTGCAAAGATTGTTTTTAAAATTCAGCAAAATATGACAAGTTGACAACTCAACCATGTCACGGATGCTCAAACTACACGTTGCATTTTTATATAATTTTTTACACGTAGTTACGAAAATTGTATGTTAGGTTTGTTAGGGTTGCACTGTTATATGACTCACCCTGTATATGCATAACCTAGTTTTTTTCACGTTCAAACACTGCTGCTATTTTGGCAGGCAAAATTTTGTAAAACTGGAGAGTTTTTCGTTGCGCTTACGGCATTTGTATTTGTTATTCTTTTTCAACAACAAATCCGAGCAAGGAATGTAATGGCGTTACCTGAACACGGAGGGTAGTGATCTAGTAGTCTTAGTAATGTAATAAAAATAACAACATCTATTAGAAACTAATTCTACATAAAAGTTGAGAATCCAGGTTTCTACATGTTAATGCACAAATTCTGTAAAAACATTATTAACGCAGTTGAATCTAAACTTTAAAATGTAAAATAATTTGTCAACATGACACATCGTGCACGTCAGATTTATTATCTTCTATTTTGTTTTGTGCGTTTTAGACAATTAATAAAATTAAATTTAAATTATTAAGATTTTTAGCATGCACTTTAAAGATCTCAAAAAATTATATAAAATATTTTTTTCAAAAACATCAATCACTATTCTTACTTTTTTATTAATAGAAAGATGTATAAAAAATGCTGATCTAATAAAAATAATTAATATTATCTTAAGCAAAAAAAAATCAAATTAATTTAGTAATAATAATGTTTGCCAACAGATCCAAAAATATACATTTTTGCATTTTATGAAGTTATCATTTTTGTCAATTTATGTTTTTGTATTTTTCCAGAACTTGTTTTAGGAAAATGGTTTAAAAAATATACTTTTGTTGGAATTTTATAACAAGATAGCTTTTCTATGCAAAAACTTCTAATGTCTTCTATATTCATTTTCTGTCCTGGTTTTAATTTTATGCAAGCACATACTTCTTCTCCAAGTCTTTCGTGAGGCCAACCAATAACCTTAAACGCAAGATCAAAAACAACCTAAAATATTGCAAAACTCTTACGTAAACTTCTAAAATTTTGCAATGTGCATATAAACAATCTTCAATTTCTTTAGGCGATATGTTTTCTCCACCTCTGACAATTAGCTCCTTTGATCTGCCAACAATATTTCCGTAACCATTTTCCCAGAGAACAAATTGATCACTATATAAATAGTATTAATAAAACTCAGTAAAAGATACTTTCAAATTTACTTCTTTTACCCTGTTTTCAACCATCCGTCAGAAGTTATTGTTTCTTTAGTCTTTTCTTCATCTTTCCAATAACCTTTCATAACGCAGTAACCTTTAACATAGAGCTCTCCTTGTAATCCAAATGGTACTAGTTCTTCATTTTTATCTACAACTTTTACTTGAACATGTTCAGAAAGGTGACCAACGCTAGATGTTGCTAATTTAACACTTTCATCAAGTAAAGATTGAAATATTACAGAACTAGACTCAGTTAATCCATACATGACCTTAATTAAAAAAATTAATATTGTCAAAAAAAATTAATTTTATTTAATTGTATTACTTTAACTCGTTTTACTTTGAGCTTAGATAACATTTCTTTAAAAAGATCAGGGGCACATGAAGCGGCTCCACAAGCTGCAATTTCCACAAAAGATAAATCTCTGTTTTTTTCTGATTGCTTCTGAATTAAATCTATGAACATTGTAGGTGTTCCATAAATTATTGTGCATCTGTGAAATATATAATTAAAATTTTTTATATGTAACAATTACTAACCTCTCATTCTCAATCGCTTCTAATGATCTATCTGGGTTATAACCATCTGTTGGTAATACTAAAGTCGCGCCAAAATGAAGTCCAGCAATGATAGAACAAACAGTACCAAAAGCATGAAAAAACGGAACTTGTGTACAAATTCTGTGGTATTTTAACCCCAACTCATTTCTTTTGCCAATGTAAAATGCAGAGTTAACTAAGTTAAAGTGAGTTAATGTAACACCTTTTGGGTTGCCTGTGGATCCCTGTAATTTAAAGCTTATTTAAACAATATTTTTGCTTGAATGACTTACAGAGGTAAACTGAATATTGAAAACATCACTTGGACTGATTTCATGCTGAATGTGTTTAATACTTTCAACCTCCTTGATGCTCACATTTTGCAAAATTTCATCAAAAATGAAAACACCACTAAAAGTACAATAAATCACTGTACAATACTACTTCTTCAAAATATTCTAAATTTTTGTTTTGTTTCAATGTTTAGATAGTTATGCTAACTCAAAATTTTTGAAAAAATGCTTGAATTTGCAGAAAGCTTTTAATTGGGTAGATTTTGTCTATCAGTAAAATTTATAGATTTGAAAAAATTGTCACATAATATTATAAATATTTTAAAAACGTATTAATTAACATTAATTACGTGTGTTTAGCATTTATAAAAACAATTACAGAAAATAATATATTGTAACGGAATCAAAGATTCAAGAAAATTCAAAGGTTTGAGACAATTGTTCAGTTGGTTCCAGACTGTCGGTGCCGGATGAATATAAAAAAGCAGCAAGCAAGAGTGTGAGTGAATTCAAGTTCAGTAGAGTTCAGATCCAATCGAGCAAACAACGATATTAGGGTATCGACATAAATATAAATTAAATGTACAAAGTGTTTTGCAACGCTCATATAACATAGTGTAACATTGGTATATAAATAAATAAATATGTAAAAAAGTTACCTAAATAAACTGTACAGCTTTCACGTTACAACATACTCGATTTGTATTTGGGTAGAGAATCACAGAACGCTTTCGAAGGTTTAAGAAAAAGTAAAATATGGAATTTAAAGCTTTAAAGATTATTGAAATCGAGTAAGTTTTTGCTGTTATACCGTAACAGCCACAAATTAAAGGTGTAAACAAACAGACAATTAATTATTCTGTTCTTTAATTATAAGTGAAAAAATTTTCTCAAATTCTCGTTCAAGTGTAGATTTTATTTGTTAAAAAAAATTATCACTTATTAATTTCAGTCATGTTGGCAACCAATGTATCAACTTTGACCCTAACTAGGTTCATAACACTAGATATGTTCGAATTTCTGCTTTTAGAATTAACAAAACCTTAGAACATAATATTAAAGATTTAAAGATTTACACTTTTTTATTGCATCTGAGAGCTACGTTTCGGTACAAAGTTTTACCTTCTTCAGGCCTAAAAAACAATATAAACAAACTTCAAAGTCTGTTACATAAAACATAAATGTACAAAAAAACACTTACTGTAGATGTCATTGAACCGGTCTTTTCTTTTAAAGAGAAACACGCTAAAATAGAAAGATAAAAAAAAACAAAATTATTTCGGATTGTTGAAACAATTGTCATTTGGACTTTTTTAGAAATAGACTTTGTTGGTACTGAAGCTGCCAGGCAGCCGTGAAAATCAGAATCACAATTATTGCAGATAGTGTGTGAAATGTTGTATCTTATCGCAATACAATGTCAAGGTTTTATGAATATCTTGTAAAATAATATACTTAACTTTTTTTTTTTTTTTTAGTAATTAATTATTTTAGATTAGATGTCATCACATGTTATTATTTGTTTTGCTAGTTGTATTATTTTGCTTAAGTTTTGTTTTTCCTCCCCTTTTTTTTATTTTTATATATATTGATTAGGTTAGCATACGATTTGCTTAAGTTGTCGGTGTCGCTCCTGAAATTGATAGAATTGTTTGTCAAAATTCATTTCACCAATATTGTGTCTAAGTAATGTCTCTTCTTTGTCTACTATTGTTGTGTTGTTGAAATCAAAATTACAATGGTGTGATGTCAATGATGTTTTGTCAATGATTCCGCTCTTGCAATCGTATTTGTGTTGCTTAATGCTTTCTTTTAAATATTGTTTCGTCTGTGAAATGTAACATCCGCTGCAATTTAAGCACGGTACTCTATAAACTAGTTCTAGAAGTTTGTCTATATTGTTTTTTAGGCCTGAAGAAGGTAAAATTTTGTACCGAAACGTAGCTCTCAGATGCAATAAAAAACTGTAAAAAACATCTACATTTTATACCCTAAATCCTCCATAAAAAAACAATTTCTTTCCATTTATTATTGATAAATATAATTAATTAGTCGTTTATATTGTTTTTATCATTGTAAATTTGACCTGTATTATTTGAGTAATTTTTTTTGTCAGCTATTTAGGATATGTCGGACTATTTTTAGATTTAGATCTGAAAATAGAACCCGCGAAAGTTAAAGGTGCTGAATATTGTACCTAAGCCGACTTAAGTAATGTTCTAAAGAAGCAGTTGTTTGAAGCACAAAAAATAGTATAGCAAAATACTAAAAACACTTATTTTTATATTTATTCAGTAAGAGTATATACAACAAACATTGAATAATAACTATTTATTATACAAGTGTCTTATAAGGCAAATAAGTTAAGAAAAAATTTTTAGCTATGACAGCTTGCTTAAGTGGTCTATTTTTTTGAGTGACTTATTTGCTGTTAAGACACAAAATTCAATACATAATTTTATCCAACATCTCTCTCTGTAAGAGTTTTTAAAAAATTATCAAAACCCAAAAATTTCATATCTACAAAGATTATTAAGAGTCTATGATTTGGTCGTCATGTTGTTGTTAACAACTTATTTATTTTGAAATATTGCAAAGCATGAAAGGTTATATTACTTAGCATTTTCGTGAAAGTGTAATGTCTTATGCAAACCTGACTACAGCGCTGTTTCGTTTTTATTGAAACTCATCAGGCCAGGGTATTGCAGAATACCCTGGCCTTATATAATATAACCTTTCATGCTTTGCAATATTTCAAAATAAAACATATTCCATGCAGGAAGACTGATCACATTGATCACATTAATTCTAACTTATTTATTGTTTAAGAAAAATTTTGCAAACAAACTGTTTTGGCGCTTGCAACATTGTTGTAAATAAAAAGAAATAGTTCTCTTTCTGAAAAAAATGCGAGAGATGTTGAAGAAGTCACATCGAGTTTGCTACCCAAAAAATCCAATAACGCTTATCACAAAGAATTGAGTGAGCTCAATAACTAAACACAGGAAATTAATGTTTGTGGGGTAAGCGAAGACGTGCTGATGTGTTGCTTCTTCAACTTCAAAAAAACTTTTGCGGTTTCTTTAATGTGAACAAAATACTGCATGTTCAGATCGACATTAAAGCTTCACGAAAATACAGATATTTCACAATATAGCAAGTTAATCGTTTTTTTGAAAAACGAATCAAAAAATTACAAATGCAAGAAATCAAAAATTCTTGAAAGAGAAAGACAGCATATTAAACAGTTTCTAGCAGAAACGCTCAATAAAAAATATTTAATGTTGAAGATAGGTTGATTTTGTTATTACTTTTGTTTATCTTTTAATATAAATGTTAACGTAAATTTTAACAAATAATTTCATCTAAAATTCCTGTTTCTTATAATTGTAATTTTTTTTATGGTTTTTTTATAATGTTCAGTTTCCTGTAAGCTGTTGAATTATATAAAAACAGTTTTATTATTGATTTATAAGACCACTTGTGCTTTATAGACCCCATGATTCAAATCAAAAACATTATTTTCATAACCAATATCTTAGCATTACAGAAGTTAGATTTTTAACATATTTGTTTTTCAAATGTTTTCCTTCTAAATCGTCAGCATGTTATCCTATGTTGAATAAAAAATAATAATAAATTCTACAAGAAAAAACTTTTTTTTGTTTTTGTAACAAAACCAAATTGACAAATGTTTGACAAATTAAGTTTCCCTTAAGAGCCAAATAAACCAGGTTTATCTTGAGTGTATTTCTAATAATTTCATTGCTTTTTTGAATTACTGAAATTGAAACATAAATATTTCAGTTATAACGTGAGGGTTTTGCTATCAAACACCCTGTATAAAAATATAATACGGTTTTAATTAAATGATTAAAAATAAAGATTACTAAAATAAATTATTCATTTACAAATCTATTGGTTTAATAAACTGTGTAAATGCTCTAAATCTTATTCTTTTTGTCTTTCTTTTTAGTCTGCGACAAAAAAAGTGTTATACAGTGTGTATCTCAGTGGTTGCAATAAGAAAAAAAACATTTGAAAAAGAATTTGAATAACAGTTTACACTCTTACCAAGTTCCAGCATTAGTATTTTCTTTAAACTCGACGCAATACTTTCAGTCAAAAATTTTTTATTTTTTAAATATAATTTTATTCAGTTATATGAAATTTAATAGTCTTTCAGTAATATTTTGTTAAAAGTTTACTGAATAGTCCAATAATGACATCAATTCATGATAATCAAGAGATATTTTAGCTCTTCAAATTTTTCAGATAGAGTTGAGTACAATTATTATGCCAACTCTGTAGATCCTTTATCTATATCATTAACATTTTTTTTAATGATAGTGTATGTTTCTGCTAGATTAGGAAAACAGAAGAAAACATTGTACATGTCTTTGAATCAACCTTGGAACAATAAAAATTCAAATATTACAAAATTTGTACCTGTTGAAATCAACAACAAATTTATTTGAATTTTTTGTTCGATTTACACAAAAACCTTGTCAACGACTAAAATACGTCTTTTACCCGTCTTAAGACTTAAATCTCAATGCGATTGTGTTATATTAACGTGAAAATAAAATAACGTCTATTGCAAGACACGGTCAAGATTTCAAATAATTATTCTGTTTTGGGAACATTAGAAACTTTAAAACTTCAAACAAAACGTCAAAGTATTTTTAAGTATTTTGAACATTGTGGAACTTGGAAGATGTCATGCAATAAAACGTTGTATTTTACTTGTTCTTGTATTATGTCACTTTTAAGCCTTATAGCTCACTAGTAATATAATACGCCAATTTACACAAAAGAACTCGTAAAATAATTAATTAGTATTTAATAAAGCACATTTGACGTAAAGGTTAAAAGTGGCCGCTCACTTTTTTCAAACACACACCTGACTTCTTCTTTCAACTCTATTTGTTATACTTTGAAGAAGACCAGGTAGATAATCCACCGGATAAGTTCATTTACATCGCCAATAGATATTTTAAAGATTAATAAGTGTATTTTATCATTTAAATACAGATCTGATTAAAAAAAAAAACAAATTCTTTTTTTTTTAAATTAAAGACAGGTTTTGTGTGCTTTTTGAATTATACACTTTCTTGATTCTGATAATTAGAATCAAGTTTCGTCAGAGAAAAAAGTTTTTTCCAGCAATTTTTTGTAATTTTAGTTTAGAAACCAAGTGCAACAGTTTTGTCTCTATGAAAGATCAGTGAGAACGTCAGCAACACGGTAGGGAAACATGTAGAACTATTTTTTCAAAATATTTTTGCAGGCTTTGTAGGATAGGTCAATTTGTTGTTACATATGTGGTAAGAATGTTTTGGGTAATAATTTGACCAGCATTTTCAAGTTCCTGGTGATTTTGTTAAGTTGGCCAGCTGCATAATTTTTTGTAATAAACATTTTACTTGTTTTCAAAATTCCTTTAAGCAATAAACAATCAAATAAGTTCATTTGCCATTTACTTTTTGTGCACACTGGCTGCATTCATAAAGAATATTTCTTCTAATGTGAAAACCATTGGAATTTATTGAGAAAAAATTAAGATTTGTGAGTAATTAATGTTTTTAATTTAGATTTTAAATAGTACGCACTTAGTTACATTAAAATTTCACTTGTTTCAACAGTTTAATGAAAAAAAAAACAAAATATTTCCAGCGTTTTTTCTAATCTGAAAACTATTTGCTCACTCGTTGTAAAGCTGTGAATAAGAATGATACTTTTAATTGTATACTAAAAGATTACTTTATGATTTTGTTAATCTTTTTTTTTACGATAGGACAATAGTTTTTTATAAAAGTTGCACACATTTAACATTTCTTACCTTCTTTGCAATGTATCTATTATTATTATATGTTTTAATGAAGGAATTATCTTGCTGTTTAAATGTCCTGGTGAAAATTGGGCAAGTGAAGGTTCAATTGTAAGTAATTTTTCATAATAATCATGTATTTTGTATTTATTAGCACACACAAGTGCTTTCATTTCCACTTTGTTGATAAGATACTCAACCTCTGGTGGTTCTGCAACGGGATTTATCCCAACAGCTATATATCCCCCTCGAGCACATGCTAGCTTTGCGATATACCATTCTGCTAAGTTTGGACCCCAGATTCCAATTCGATCACCTTTCTTTAAATTTAATTTGTGAAAGACGGCGGCTAGTTTATCAGCTTTTTCTAGAACTTCTGCAAACGTTAAAGAAATGTTTTGATGACAAGAAACTAAAGCTACACGTTGTCCAAATTTTAAACGTGCTTTTTCCAGAAGAAGCGCAACAGTAATATACTGTAAAGGGCTTTCGTCACCGACACAATGTAAATAGCTTTGATTGGCATAACAAGTCATGTTCAACGACTTTACTAAAGTGGTGTTTAAATTTATAATTAGACAAAATATATTTGTTTTATGTTAGTAATTACTTGTTTACGTCACTTTAATTCTGCAATAACTTATTTTTTCAATTTAAATAGGCAAGTATGAGCCACAATAAAACCTTCATCGCGGTGTTTTACTTTAAATGTTTTGACTTTATTCATATTTTAAAACGATATTATATATTAAAGTAGAATTTTTTATGTCACTGATATTTTCTGAAATAATAATATCAGATGGTTTTTTTGCTCAGATTATCATCTTTTATTCTGATTAAAATCTTTGTAAAATCTACAATGCTATTATTATACTGCATATTAATAATGCGCTACGTCATACTGTAAAATATGCCTCATTGCTCTTACAGTGCGAACGCGTGGGTTAAAACAAATTAATATAAAATTCAGGTGTTGGCTTTTAGAACAAACGCTCGGACACGTTTATTTTTTTGTTTTGGGTTAATGGTTTTTTGATGATAAACTCATTTATACAGAATGAGTTATAAATAAATGAAATAGTGCCAGGGCGCTCCATCCTGTTGAAACCATATTGAATCTACCGTAATATTGGAATTTTCACCGTTTGGGAAAGGATCTATCAAACTGAGTATTATGTCATTTTGTGGTAAGTCTAAACACATTTCCGAGTTAATTTAATAATAGAAGACCCACAATTGAAGTACCCACAATTCCGGCTCATACGTTTACGTTCTGTGGAAACTGTGTATGACTTTTCATACACCAATGTGGGTTTTCTGATATATATCGAGAGTTTTGCCTGTTTACTGAACCATTTAAATAAAATGTTGCCCCATCGGAAAAAATATTTTTCTTGAAAATTGCGGATTGTCACATCTATTCATCATTATTGTGCAAAATTCTCCTCTACGGTCCAAATTATCTACAGTAAGTTTCTGAACTAAATAAACTTTGTATGAGTGCCATTTATTTCTATGCAAGTATTTTAAAAGAGAAAATTTACTAATTTTTCTACCATAAAAAATTTTTGTGATCATATTCTACCATCTTTAAAATTTTTATTCGCTGTTTTTTAGTTAAACGTGCCATACTTTGAAATTCGCAACTGCACTTGACAGTTATTTATTTTAAGTAAAATTATTGTACAGTTTTCATGAAAATAACAACTGCCAAAAGCACCAGCATTAAAAAACCATACGGTCTCCATTCATGCGACTAGAAAACCGCCAACAATTCAAATACCAGACGTAAATAAATGGGTTTAAACAATGAAAATAAACAGATGTCAAAAAAACACCAGTTTTAAAAAAAATCATACGGTTTCTATTCATGCCACTAAAAAACCGCCAACAATCAAAATACCAGACAGAATAAATATGGGTTCAAACAAACAAACACCTAAATTTTTTCGCTGTCTTCTTATCTTTTGAAAGAAATGTAATTTTTTTAATAACTGTTAAGTTTAGGTATGGGACATTGTACATAAAAATACTTGGAATTCAATGCAGAATTCAAAAATAAAATGAGAAATAAATGTTTTTATTTGAAAAAACTAAGTTGATGGTCGCAATTTATTTCTGACCTATCCTGTATAAATAACTTTATCATCAAAAAAAACAGAATCCAGAAAAAAATCAAGGTGTCCGAGTGTTTTTCCGAAAAATTAACATTTGAATTTCAAATGGATTTGTTCCAACTCATGTGTCTTCCCTGTATAAGTCAAAAAACCAAATTATCTCAAGAACACTATTAAAGTGCGGCCAAATAATTGTAACGGATGGTTTGTCGATTAAACAAAAATTACTTGTAGAAAAGGTACTATTTCATCAATATTGAATAACTTTCTCATAATCCTCTAAGAATGTTAAGAGAATAAATCTATCCTAAAGCAGCCGTGAGAAAAAATATATAATTCAAAACATTGTGACAGCTGTTTTCTCGTTGACATACTAGCAAGTCTATAGCTGTTTGGTTTTAAATATCTAGATTAAAATGAGAAAAATTTTGTGTTAGTAAAATCTAAATCTAACACTTTATTGTATTATATAGTAAATTAGGAAAAATTTTAGCAAAAAAATTTAAAAATAAATATTTGATAATTTTTTTGTTTTTTAAAAAATAGATTTTTTAGTCTTTCAAATTTTAGATGTAAAAAGAATTTTATTTCATTTTCTATGCAAAGTAGTCTATAAATAAAAATTAATTGCGCATCTACAAAGAAGGTAATTTGTAAAAGAAAGTAATTTGTAATGTTGACATTGAGTATTTTTACTTTTGTCTTGTTTACATAATTTTAACTTTAGTTACTACAATAATTATAATGCTTGATTCACCTCCGCTTGAAAACACATATTTTAGATTTTTTCTATAGTTTCAAGTAGCTATAATATGTAATTATGTTTATTATATAGTAGTTATAGTAGAAGCCATTAGTAGTACCACAAAGAAATCTTATAATTGTGTATATTCAATTGTTTCGTCAATAACATTATTATTAGCTAAAACAAGAATTAAAAGATAGCGAAACTTAAATCAATACAACACATTACAATTACACTATAAATTAAAAATTTTAATAACTATTGACAATATCTGTTACTAATATTTAAAATCAGTAATGTTGTTTTTCAACTGACAAAAAAAAGAATTTTGTAAATTTTTTTATGTATGATCATGCATAAATAGCAAAACATTACACATTTATTTAGCTATCTGTCTAGTCCAGTCGAGATAGACATTGAAATTGAAAAAATTAATATGTAGTGCGATTTTTTTTAACGTTGAAAACTTGATTATAGGGACAATTCCGCCGCCGCGGTCGTCGCCATCTTGATTTAAAAACTTTTTTTTTGTTTTTTTGAACTAACTTGTTAATTTACAACTTTAGAGCAAAAATGGTATAGCAAGCTGTAAGAAATTTAAGTTCCTACAAGTTTGGTCATACGCTAGCATCAAGATTTGCAGCGTTATAATATCAAGTTTATAATAGAATTTTTGTCAATAAACTACATAATAAACAAAATATTCAAAAAATAAAAAAAAATTTATCTTTGATTTAAGTATAAATTCGAAAATATTGATCGTGGAGTAAGAAGTGCAAGAACCAAAGTTGGAGAAAATAAAATTAAACCCATTACGATTTTTTTCTATAAATATAAAAATAGTATTACTCTGCAAATATTGATCCTAGCGTAAAAATAATACAAATCAAACTTTTAAATTAAATTTCAAATTTCCAACAACTTTTGATACCACCATTTTTGTTCTAAAGTTGTAAATTAACGAGTTATTTTAGAAAAACAAAAAATTAATCTTTAAATAAAAATGGCGGTGACTCAAGAATCAAGATTTAGACTTCTAGAAATTAGAAATAACTATTTTAGCACTTAACTCTCTTTAGAGGTTCTTTATCAGTTTATTAGCACATAACACCCGTTTTTGACTTGAAGTAAAATTTTAATACTTTGGCACATAGCTCGGTTTTTATTACAAGTCTTCAATTATGCAATTATTAGATTTTTAAATATAAATTTTTAGTTAAATTTGAAGATTTTAGTTTATTTTGGCTGGCACTGCTTACAAAAATAACTGATTAGTTGCTGTAAATATATAAACAACAAGTATTTCTAGATTTCGTTTTTTATAATTTTTTTAAGTATATTTATTTTGTATTTCTATTTTAATTTGTCTTTAAAAAAAGAATAGCGATTCCAAAACTATTAGTATTTTTCCAGAAAATCATTATCTAAATTATCTTTTCATAAATGTGCAGATTATCTTATTAGAGATATTTTCAGACATGAAAAGTTTTGCTTTGGTACAAGAAAAAGTTGCGTAGCTTGTTCATTCGGCTAAAGATTATGGGTTTTCTAGCGATTTTTTAAATGACAAGATTTTCTTAACTTTGGACTTTTGTAATGCCTTTATTAAGCAAAAAATATCTAATCAAAAAATAGCAAATTCTGACCAAATCTATTAACCTTTATTTTTTCTAAAATTGTTTGTAAAACTTGACCTAAGCGTCTATAAAATATGACAGATGAGTCCTTGAAGTATTAATTTTTAAGACTTAAATGTTACTTTTTCTTTAAAATAACATTTAAAGTTTTTAAATACACTTTAGTTTGTACATATTGATTTATGCTATTTATAATTAGTTCTAGAAAATTAAAAAATAAATAAACAAATATACACGTTTTAGCCTTTTGTATATACATATACAGATAATACTTAGAATACTTAAAAATAGAAATGACAAAAATGTATATATAAATAAAATACTTAACAGTTGTGACTATAGTGATATCAAACAAACCATAGACAATATATTGTAGAATGTAGACTATAGACTATAGACTATAGACTATAGATTATAGACAAATCCTATTTTTAACCGACTTCAAAAAAAAAGGAGAAGGTTCTCAATTTGACTGTATTTTTTTTATGTGTGCGACCTCATAACTTTTTTCTCAGTGCACTAATTTGGATGATTCTTTTTTTATTTGGAAGTTGGTGCTTCATTTGGTTTCATTTAAATTTGATCAAGTTCTGACCAGTAGTTTTTAAGTTAAATAAAAATTGTTTATCTAAGAACAACAACATTGACTCTCATAAAACAAATATATTGTCAATAAAATAATAGTATTCTCTCAAAAAGTTACCATTTACAACTGGCTATTCGTAATGCGATTTTAACATTTTTTTTTTTGAAAAATTTTTATGACAAGCTTAAAGCAGCTGTTTTTTTTATTTAAACGTTAAATATACAAAAAAAAAAATTACAAAAGTGTACTACTTTAATAAGTGATAGTAAGTCAAGCATATGTCAAAACTTTTTGTCAAAATACCTATATGACAAAAAGTCATGCATTAGGTTTAGTTCAGAACCCTTTACAATAAAATATTGCATTTTTTGCTATTATAAACAATACCATTCTAAGATTAAGTGTCTAGTTTAATAGTTTTAAAAACATTTATATTTTTAAATAGTTTCATGCACGGTCTTTTAATTTTTTTGTTAAATTGTTAAATGTTAAATTGATTTTTATTTTAACGGTACAATAATGCATACACCCTTTCCAAGTATTTGCTGAAATAGTTTAACTAAAATTGTTTGGAAGTTTAACATTATATGTGTTTTGATACAATTTTGTTTCATTTAATAGAGTTCTAAAGTGCTGCTATCACAAGTTGTGGTAGGAGCAGGTCTTAGCTTAAAAAAAACAAATTGTCTTTTACAAGTGAATAATATTTTGTGAATTTAAAACCGTTTTTTGCTTATGCTTTTTTGACAAATATTTTTGACACTTATATTAATTGATTATGAAATACAAATAATAAATAAAAAATTTAAAAACTTACTTTCAGTATAATTAAATATTAGTTTATAAGCAGCTTGAGTCAGTTAAATAAATAAATAAAATAATAATTAAGTAAGCATGATGAAGCCGTTTTTTTTCTAAATTTTTAATTTGTTTTTTGTTAGTGAAGATAAACATGACATAGATAATTATTTGTATTTGTAACAAAATTATTTGTAAACAAGAGAGGGGTGTTGTAAGTTTGTAGTGTGTATTTGTGTGTCAGCTTGTCGCCTTGTAATCATTTAAAATTTTAACCAATTTTGTTTTTAATTTGAAATCTAAGGTGATTGAATTGTTTTTCATTATGATTTAGAAAAATGTATACAAACCTTGTGCTGGAATTAGAACTTTAAAAAATATTGTATTTGTGGGTATATATTCTGTAATCCTTTTTACAAAAAAAAATTAAATATACAAATAATATAATAAATACTTTTCTGTATTATTTTAAACTTTAAGAATGCATCGTTAAAATTTATTTAAATTTTTTTGATTGCACCAGTTTGAGTAATTTATTTTTTTGAATTTTTCCAACTGGAGTTCTAGGAAATTGATCCACAACGAAAATTTGTGAAGGAATTTTAAAAGCAGATAGCTTTCCTTTGCAAAATAACCTTACATCTTCTAAAGATATGGTTTCTCTCGGCTGAAGTCTAATACAAGCACAAACTTCTTCTCCAAATCGACTATGAGGCAAGCCAATTACCTGAAAATTACAAAATAAAATTTAAAATAAGCCAATTGGTTTCTTACTGAAACTTCAATAATTTTTGCATGAGCATATAAACAGTCTTCGATTTCTTTTGGGAAAATGTTTTCACCTCCTCTTATTATCACATCTTTTAGTCTACCAACAACATTACCATAACCGTTTTCAAAAAGAATAAATTTGTCACTACAGAAAATACAAAAAGTTCTTATATTCATTCAATCTTACCCTGTCTTCAACCAACCATCAGAAGTAACAGTATCTTTAGTTTTTGTTTCATCGTTCCAGTATTCTTTCATAATATTATAGCCTTTAACGCAAAGTTCTCCTGGAATACCAAAAGGCACTATTTCACCATTATTATCTATAACTTTTACTTCAAGATGTTCACCAACGTGGCCTACAGTATTTGTTGATAATTCAATATTTTCTTGAATCAAAGATTGAAAAGCAACAGCCGTGGTTTCCGTTAATCCATAAACTGTCTGTCAAATTCTAATTTTTCTCTTTACTTAAAAATTTTATACATAATTTACCTTAATTTTCTTCACTTCAAGCACTTTTAACATATCTTTAAACAAATCCGGGGCACATACAGCTCCTCCACTGACTGCAATCTCTACTGACGATAAATCATATTGTTTTTCTATTTGTTTATGAATCAAGTCAATATACATTGTTGGAGTACCGTAGATAATAGAGCACCTAATATGATTAATTTTAATTATAACATTTAACTTAGAAGTCAATTTTAGGTAAGCCTTTGATTTGTTGCTGTTGAAAAAAAAGAGATGTAGGGTAGTGCAAGAGTTCAGCAAATTTTCTAATTACCATTTTTTTTTCAAAATTTTGTTCAATCACTAGAAGTTTATCAACCCCTTTCAAGATATCAAGTGTTTTAGAAAGAAAAACCAAAATCTCAAAAAAAGCAAGCAGAAGGAATTTTCTTATCATATATAACACTAGCTGACCCGGCGAACTTCGTACCGCTTTAGCGTAAATTTGATGCACTACTTTATTTTGTATAGCTGACCTATCTTATGTATGCGTACCTATTCAATTTGAACTGGAATCTATAATATCCTCCATATAAAAATAAATACCTATTTCCCTGGTCTCGTCATACCCGAGAGGGACTTTACTAATTTTATTAAATATTTTATTATTATTTTGTCCTATCGCTAATAGTTTCGACAGCGCATTCGACGACGAAAGACATTTTAAGACTCATTTTTCTACACCTTCGGTTACATTGTTCAAATTTTACCAAGGATCCCTAATTTTTTTCAAAATGAAATGTAGTCTATGTCAAATAGGAAGAATGTAACATTCTATTGGTGAAAGAATTTTTTAAATCGGCCCAGTACTTTTTGAGCCTATTCATTACAAACATACAAACATACAAAAATAGGTACAAATCTTTCCTCTTTATAATATTAGTGTAAATAACAAAATTTTTTTTTTTTTGAAAAAATTTTATTATATGACTAAGATTTGATTAGAAACAAATTTTAATTTTAAATCAAAAAAGATTTTTTTCGTAAAAAAAAAAGTTATTTTTACTTAGATAAATTCCCAAACAAAGCATTTAGTTGCGTTTAAACCTTCAAATTAATTTTTTTTTACATTTTTTGTAAAGCGTTATTTTTTTAATTTATCAATTAGTTATTTATCTAGATCAAGAACATAAGCAAACCTGTTAAAAGCACCGTTTTTGGTCCGAAGAAAAAAATTTGACAACGTATTAATTTTGCAATTTTTAAACCGTTTTTGGTTAGTATTCACTGTGTTCATAGTGTGCTAGAATCTGCCAATGAAAATAACTAATAGGTTAAAAAAAGTAAATGTCAGGCAGCGTAGAGGTAAATCTATTGGCGCTAAAACTTTAGCATACATATAATAAAATTTATTAATTTTTTTGTTTTACGGCTGTTATTTTCAAATTTAAGTACAGAAGATCTGTGTAATTACCACCCCTTCACGCAAAAACTCCCAATTAGATAAAAAAACCTCGAACAAAACAAAATAGAATTTTCGTTACACTCGTCGTGCATTGAACACACTCGTGTAACAATAAAACGTCTTATTAAACCTGTGTAGTAAACCTTTTTTCCTAGTGTTTAAAAATATTGGTTGTAAATTGGTTCTGTTATATTATTTGGCAAAAGTGACCTGTACATTGCAATATTGTATTCTCTTCGGATTTTAAAAGTGTTCTACAACAAAAGCTTACCTACTATTGGCTTTTCGACCAATGACAATTTGAAAAACCAACTTTTCTAATACAATTGCTTCTAAATTTTTATCTGGATTATATCCATCTGCGGGCAATACTAAAGTAGATCCATAGTGCATTGCAGCAATTACACCACATACTGTGCCAATTGCGTGAAAAAAAGGCACTTGCAAACAAATTTTGTGATTTTTTAACCCTAATTCATTTCTTTTACCAACTTGAAAACCATTGTTAACTAAATTGGAATGAGTTAACACGGTTCCTTTAGAAAGTCCAGTGGTTCCCTAAAAAATTCATTTATGCAGCCGAAAAGTGCTCAAATTATTCTTTACCGAAGTAAATTGGATATTTAAAGGAGTATCAGTAGATATGTGTTTCTGCAATTCTTTTATATATTCAATGTCACTTTGATCAGCAAAGTAAAGCACGTTTTGAAATTTATAAGAACCTCTGAAATATTTTGTTAACTTATGTAGACAAATTAGAGTAAAGCAGCTGATATTTAGGTTTTATTTCAAAATTGCATTTGGAGTTTAAGAAAAAGAAGAAAGAGCTTTTTTTGTTTCTGGAGAAGCACTTAGGATAGCACGATATTTTTTATATAAAAAAAAATAGATAAAATATATAAAATACAGTGTCAACAACTTTACTCTATGCAGTTTAAATTTTCTTACTTTTTATCAAAATTACTTATGATTATTATATGTTTTAAAGAAGGAACTATGCTGCTATTCAGTTTTCCTGCCTCAGACTTTGCAATACAAGGATCAACTTGTAATAATGTTTCATAATAGTCATGGTTTCGAAATTGGTCTGCGGTCACAATAGCCTTTATCCCTACTTTATTAATAAAATATTTTATTTCTGGTGATTCCGCAGCAGGATTTAATCCTACTGCTATATATCCTCCTCTGGCACAAGCCATTTTTGTGATATACCATTCTACTAAATTTGGAATCCAAATTCCAATCCGATCACCTCTTCTTAAGTCAAGTTTTCGGAAACTTGCCGCCAATCTATCAGCTTTTTCCAAAATTTCTGGAAAAGTAAGCGAAATATTTTGGTGACACGAAATCAATGCAGCACGGTTTCCGTATTGGTCACATGCTTTTTGGAGTAGAAGGCCGACAGTCAAGGGACATAATGGCTCTTCACCCACATTATTTATATAACTCAGTTTGTTAAGATTATTCATTCTTGAATTTTAAAGGCTCTTCTTCAACAAAAGAAAATACACAAGTAACTGATTTTTTAATTTATGGTTAGTAAAATTGTTGCAATTGTATTAAATGGGATCTGTAAAATATCAAAATTCAAGTTATTAATAAGTTGAATACTTGATTATAATTTCATTTGCATTTTAATGCAAAATTTTAATTTTTAGTGTGTCATTGAGGAAAATAGTTGAAAATGACCATGAAATAAGGAAATATGAGAAAAATAATGACAAAGTTTTTCATTATAAAACAATTATAAATAACCAAATTTAAAGTATGAACTGTTATCTGATAAAAAAAAATTATGAAATAGAAAAAGACTACATAAGAATGGGTAAGTATCGGGTAAGTATCTAACTTTATTACCACATGGCACACCAAAGATTAACAGATTTTTTGCTGAAATGTCAAATGTTAAAAAAACGTTAATTTTGAAGCAACGGTTTGCTGTTGTGAACCTTAAAAACATCTTTTCAATTTTCGATATTTTTCTTAAACAATAACACTACAGAACTGATTTTAAAATACGTTATACCTGCCGCCTGAAGAGAAAACATTTTTAATAGAATGTTACTTTTGAAACAAAATAAAACAAATAAATAAATGTGGTTTTTAATGAATAATGGTTTTATATAAAAATCGTGTGTTGCAAAAGTTGAAGCTTCCACATTATTTCAAACGAGTGAATTATTGTCGATTGTTTCGAGGAAATATAAATGATGAGGTACTATATATTATAGACTTAACATTTTTTACTGACGAGTGTTCAATCGACATATTGAACTACATACTGCAACATATTTCAACCGGATGGTGCTCCTGCCCACACTTTTTAAGCTAATTATCTTAATCAATATTTTTATAACGTAAGACGTAAGGCTACTTTTATCAAAATAACTTTTTTTAAATTGGTTTACTAGTTTCGGATATATACAGTCATCTTCCAGAACCTAACACAAACTACAAAATTATGTAAAACAACAACAAATTCGAAAATTTGCAGCATAAAATGACAAGAATTGTCTAAACAGGTAATTAATTATAAGCATTTTTGGTTACTTTTGAAATTTTTTTATAATAGCACCATCGCGTTAATAGATGGCCTCTAAAATCACTAAGTTTTTTATCATTAAAATAATTTTTATTTGGTCATCTCAATAACTCGGTTTTTAGAAACCACATTGAAAACATTGATATATTAAAGATCGCCATAACTAAATAAATATTTGAGAACTAGGCAACTAGTAAAACGACCTTGCATAACAAGCAAGTTTATCCGTATGACTCAAACTCAGACACAATTTTTGATAAAACAGAAAATGAAGTAGCTCTCTTAATTTGTTTTTTTTTTATATCACTTAGTATACTCAGGAATTTACTCTCTTCTGTCACACATGCATTTTCAATCTTTTTTGTGACCTACAAAGGTTTATTTCTCTTTCTTTTATCACCAACAATAAAGGCTGCAGCGCTTTACGTAGTTTTTGTTGTATATATCATTTTGATTTGCAAAGCGAAACATACAAACATTAAATTAAAAAAAAATTCTCTTGAATATTGGATTTTCAACATAAAATGAAAAAATAACAGCGTTTACTTTGGCATAAATTTAGCAATTAATTGCAAATAGTCATAAATTGCTAAGCAATAAATGATAGAAAGCATCCTAGTAAGACAAATATTTTTTTAAATAAAACAGCTTACTTGAATGATTTGTTTTCGCAAAAACTAAACTACTACAAAACTAAAATTAAAAGTTTAAAAAACAGGTAGGCAGGTACGTGAGGATATAACAGTTTAAACAATTTTGTAAAAATGAAAAATTAAATATTTTGTAAAAATAAGTTAAATAAATGAGTGGTAGAATAGTGAAGGGAGAACACAAGACATAATAAATGTCATAAATTATAATATATATTTTTATAATTGAAATATCAAAATAGTAAAAATTGTCAGTTGAATTTTTAAGATTTTAAATTAAAAGAGCTTTTCAGTTTCGTTCTTTATCATAGGTTTAATTTTTTTCTTAATTTTTTGTTTTTTTTTTGTCGTTTTTTATTTTGTTAAAACACTTTTACTTTTTATTTTTTGTGACTAAAATGTACTACACAATTTAAAATTTTTGATATGCTAGAATTATTACAAATTATTATTAAATGTGTCAATTTTTACCATAATCGGTTTACAGCAAAAAATTTTCTAAATAAACGATTTCATCATTTATTATTTTTTTATCCTTTGAAACAAAATCTTTTTTTTTTGTCGATGGAAAATTATACAATAAAATACCATTGTCTATTAGAAAAACTAAAAATTTGTTACAAAAGGTAAGTTTTTTTGAAAAATACGTATCATTTTTTAGGCGAATTTTTAACAAATAATTTGACTTAAAATAAACCTTTGGTCTAGGATAATTGACTAATCTGTAAGATTAAGTGTATATATAGGTTTTTTTCTCGTTTACTATTTTATGTAACTTTCATGTTCGTCATGACGAATATTCAATATTAATATTATTAAATCTATATTATTAATATTATTAACACTCTGTATGAGTCATTTAAAATTACTGACCATTAGTAGAATATAAAATGTCAAATCATCAAAAATAAACTGACTCCGTCTAAAATGAGTTGATTCATTGAAATACTTAATGTTTGTCTGATCTTGTGACATTTATTGTAATTGCAAATTAATTGTGAATTGTTTTTATTTAAAAACAATTCAATTAGAATCCTAACGCTATAAATAATTCTGAAATAATTCAAATTCAAACGCAAGCAAAAGTAAACAATCAAAACGGAAGCGGACCTACGCAATTTTATTTGTATATTCTATTGTGTTAAAAAGCTAACAATTTTAAACACAAACAATTGACTTCAAAAAAAAACAGGTTCTCAATTCGGCTGAATTTTTTTTTGTTTGTTTTTTTAATTTTTTCTTTAGCTAAATGCTGATGCCTTCCATACAATTCCTTATCAAAGTGATCAAGATCTAAATAGTTGGTTTTAAGTTATTTTTATTAATGCTTTTTTTGACATATATTTTTGACACAATTGATTATAAAATTTGTGCAATAAGCACTTTGATTGCAGCCCCACTGAAAGGAGTGCTGTATTAGTGCGAATGGAAAACATTTCTTTCCGAAAAAGCTAAGTAAAATTCGTTTTGCAACAAATAACTCTGTTTATTTAATAATAAATAATTTTTAATAATAAATAATTTAGTTTATTACTTATTTTGCGATTGGTAGCGTTGCCCCCACCAATTATCTGATTGTTTTAATTTAAAATGGTTTTATTGTTTGGTTAATATTGTCTTATATAAAATTTTCTTTTATATAATTTCGTTTGTAAAGTAAAAAACACCGCAGTACGGGAAAATTGTTTCTCAATCAGAACCTGCTGATCTTTAAGCGATGAGTGCAAAAAAATAGTTATTTATGTAATATATATATTATGTAATATATTTATGTATATATATGTATCAAGGGAATTATAAACGGCATAATTACAGAGGTTTACTATTCCGAGGGTCTCTTTTGGGCCCGAGGGAAAGTAAGTTGTCTGGGGTCATTACTGACGTAATTCCTGTGATTATTTAATTTTTTTTTCTTACGATATTTTAAAACAAAATTTTGTTCTCCTACACTTTGATCTAAAATTAAGGTGACTTAGTTAACTGGGTACGGTCGATATGGCTTCAATTGTTTAATAAAGTTTCAATTTTGCTAGTTTATAATAGTGAACGACGCTCTATGATACTAATGAACGAGAAGCAAAAATCTAGATAAAATCATATTACTGGCATAGTTTCAAGATCTGGTACATTTTTATTATTCCAAGCTTTGTTATTATTAATTTTTAACAAAATTAATAAATTAATAATAATTTTATTAATAATAATATAATTGATAAAAACTATGCTGAACATCCACAAGAACGAAGATGCTACAAAAGTAAATTAATTTTTTATAAATTAATACCTCAAGGAAAAAAGAAAAATTTTGAAGGAAATTAGGAGTGTCATAATCATAATAGTTACCGTAATAACTACGGAATTATTGGTATATAATGGATCAGTAATAAATAAAATTATTTAACAATAATCAAAACTCATTTATTTATTGAGTTTATTTAAAAAAATCGAACAAAGAGCAATTTGAATTAGTTAAATAAATAAAATAACAATTAATCATATTGAAATCGGGTTTTTCCTAATTTTTAATTTGTTTAATTATTATTTTTTTAGTAATGTAACTATTTGTCTACTGTATAATAGTTATTTATTATACAAGTGTCTTATAAAGCAAATATGTCACAAAAGAAATGTTTTGCCACGAGAGCTTGCTTGAGTGGCGTAATTTTTTTTTGAGAGACTTTCTTGCTCTTAAGACACGAGAACAATACTACATAGTTTTATCCAACACCTCTCTCTGTAAGAGTTCTTGAAAAATCATCCAAACCCAAACATTATGATTTGGTTGCCATGTTGTTGTTGACAACAAAATTATTGTTTGAGAAAAATTTTGCAAACAAATTGTTTGGCGCTTGTAACATTCTTTAAAATGAAAAGAAATAGTTTTCTTCTTAAAAAAATTGCGAACGATGTTGAAGAAGTCACATCGAGTTTGCTACCCAAGAAATCCAGGAACGCTTGTTACAAAGAATTAAGTGAGTTTAATAACTGGAAACAAGAAAACGATGTTTGTAGGGTAAGTGAAAAGCTGTTGGGTTACTTCTTCAACGCCAACAAAAGATTTGCGGTTTGTTCAATGTGGGCGAAATACAGCATATTCAGATCGACATTAAAGTTTTACGAAAATACAGATATTTTACAATATGACAAGTTAATTGCTTTTTTAAAAAACAAATCAAAAAATTACAAGTGCAAGAATTCAAAAATTTTTGAAAGAGCATATTCAACAGTTTCTAGCAGAAGCACTCAACAAAAAATATTTGATGTTGAAGGTAGGTTGATTTTGTTATAATTTTTGTTTATCTTTTGATATAAATGCTAACGTAAATCTCAACAAATGATTTCATGTGAGATTTCTGTTTCGTATAATTGTAATTTTATGTATTGGATCTTTGGATGTTCAATAAATAGTTCTATGTTCTGTAAACTGTTGAATTATATAAAAATAGTTTTATTATTGATTCATAAAACCACTTGTGTTTTATAGACCCCATAATTGAATCAAAAACATCATTTTTATCACGTTATAATAAAAAATTTCTAGATAAAACGAGTATTATAAATTTAATGTTTTTTTTGTGATGAATCTTGTAAAAGATTCTTGTATTCTTCTAAATTTTTAATTAGTGGGAATTACGTTTATAATACTAACAATAGTTCATATCAAAATTGTGATAAAAGTTTCACGTATCTTGAAAATTCTGAAAAGAAGGCTATTGATATTTTAATTATCTGATTTCGGTTTTTATGTAACATAATTAAATAAAGATATTTTCATTCAACTATTCCAATCAAAAAGTTTATAAAATTTATATACAAAACATTTTTATTTAATCGCTAAAATCGGGTGCGTCCGGTTGCAACTAGTCAAATAAAAAGTTTTTAAAATGTGCAACTCAAACAGTTATTGTTGACCATGTTATATTTAATATAAATAAAGTACAAATGTCAAGAATAAAAAAAATGCAAAAGCACGCTACTGATTTGATGACTGTTGTCAAAATAATATTTGAAAACGTTTCAAATGTAGTAAAAAGTTACAATTGTTAAAAGTTACCTGGTATATTACTATATTTGCATTTTGAGATTTTGCGCATAGAAAAAAATGTTTTGGACTTTGGTTCTAAACTTCTATGCTAGACGATACTCTATGACTGTTTTTAAATTTTGCGCTAAAATTGACAAACGAGACATCAGTGTATGCCGCTGCCGATAAAGTAGAATTCAGTTTTGGTAATTGTCTGAAGAGGACCTCTTGTTTCGATTTTCCGGCAAGGACGGCATTTAACTTCAAATTTTAAGTAAGTTTCTGTTATCATCCTTTTTTTTGAATCGTATTTCGTCTTAAATATGTGATAAAATCTTAATCACCATTGGCGTTTATCTAATTACCCCAATATCTTGATTGTTCGTCTTTCACTAATCCCCTAACCTCTAATATAAAATTCAAGGAAATTCATTATGATATAATAAATTTTAGATTTTTTTTATTAGCTAAAAAAACTAAAATGCCAGAAATGACCGAAATTGAGAAACCGGCAGTTCAAGAAACTAAGCCGGAACAACAAAGTGCTTCATCGACTGATAGCGATTCCGATGAAGATATTCCTGAATTGGAAGATGCGGGGGCTGCCACTGCTGCAACAGCTGCTTTTCCAGGGGCTGCTGCTGCTGGATTGCCTATTGATATGGTCTCAAAAGCTAAACAATCGCGAGGAGAGAAAAAGGCTAGAAAAATTATGTCTAAATTGGGCCTCAAACCTGTGAGTAAAGTGTCCTTCAATTACGGTCATTTTTGACTATTTGCCCTCCTTGTTGGTTATGTGCCTACATTTATGACTATATTACCTAACGGATTTAGTCTGAGTACTAATATTCGACCACCTGATCGATGGGAATAATTCTCAGGAAAATTGGCGCCTGTTTTCATAAAATGTAAAAATCATTCTTGATGTACACCAAACCAATTTTTTTCACTAAAAATTAGAAGAGTTTTTTCATCCGAAAAGTGAATTGTTTTGTGATACATTAACGAAACTTGACTAAAGCATCAAAGTAGTAAATTTTTGGAAACTATTACTATTTAGCCGCGAAAAAAAAAATTCAAGGTTAAAATCGATTTATAGGTCAGTATCTCAAAATTTGTCAATAAGAGACTTTGACGACTAAAATTTATTGCATATGACTGCTGGTGTATTATCTATCTCGTGCGCTTTCTTGTTCTAAATTGCAACGTATAAGATCACAATAATGTGCATCTTTATTTGCCGAAATTTGATCTTTACCGACTTTAAACCATCGTTTCATAAAAATAAAAACAACAATATTTGACACAAAAAAATATTGCTTACCTAATTGATTATTTTTTATGATGAGAATATCCAAGGTTTCGCATTTTTTGTATGAAATGAACCTTTGATTAAGTTCTTGGCAGACTGAGTAAACATGGTTTCTTATATTTTATAAACTACATAAGTACACAAAAAATACATTGAGTGTCATTTTCAGGTAACTGGTGTGAATAGGGTGACCATTCGCAAGTCAAAAAATATTCTCTTCGTTATCAACAAACCTGATGTTTATAAAAATCCCGTTAGTGACACATACATCGTTTTTGGAGAAGCTAAAATCGAAGATCTGTCGCAGCAAGCACAGGTTGCTGCAGCCGAGAAATTCAAAGAAGTTAACCCAGCTGGAGAGGGTGCAGCCGGAAATCCAACGACGTCTGTTGCTCCAATTGCAGAAGAATCTGAAGATGAAGAGGTTGACGAATCGGGTGTGGAAGAAAAAGATATTGAGTTAGTAATGTCTCAAGCAAATGTTAGTCGAGCGAAAGCTATTAAGGCTCTTAAAAATAACCTCAATGATATAGTCAATGCGATTATGGAGCTTACGATGTGATCTGATTAAACTAAGTCAGATCTTATTTTCATTTTTCATTTTAATATAAACCACACTACAATTGAAGTGTACATACATTAATAAAAATTCAGTCAGTCCACACCAACCATTGAATTGATTTTTCACCCATAAAAGTTTTCCTCAATTCTTGTTTATTATGTATTTGTAGAAGTCACTTGACATTTTTGTGTCTTTAAATAAGGTCTTTTAGCATTTTATTTTGTTCGTGATAATGTTAGAAATATCGACATCGTTTAATGTTGATTGCGAAAAAAGAGACAATTCTGAGAAAATATTCTGAAATCTATTGTAGGATCTTTTAATCGAAATTTAAAGATAAGATTACATAAAGAATGAATAACTATCATTACCTATTAAGGAGTTGATAAGGTTTGGAATAGATCTAAAACTATTCCGCAATAAAAATGCCATTATGTCGTTGTCGAAACTCTTCAACATCATCAGATGATTCAGATGAAATAGAACGTAAACATGACCAACGATTTCTCAAGTCAATCAAAGTGTTACTGCTTGGAACTGGTGAGTCCGGAAAGACTACTATTATAAAACAAATAAAGATTCTTCATTTTAATGGATTCTCAAAAGAGTAAGTCACTCAGTGAATATAAAATCCCATCTAATTACGTATTTAGGGAAAAGAAGCAGAAGATACCATTTATTAAACAAAATATTCATGAATCTATCTACGACATTGTTAATAATATGGAGAGAATTCAACCGCCAGTAAATTTAAAAAAAGAGGAAAACAGCTTAAGTGTTGAATATATTTTGGAGCTGGGTTCTTCAGTTCCTGCAGAATTCACAGAGGTAACTCATAATGTAGTATTGGGTGGCTGAAAAGCAACAGGAACTTTGACAGATATGTTTGCTTTGTCTGCCACCTAGTGAAACAAAAATTTAATGGTCAATTCCAGATATATTTTGAACATGTAAAAAAGCTGTGGCTTGATGAAGGTGTTCAAGAAACATTCCAACGTTCTAATGAGTACCAACTTATAGATAGTGCTCAACAGTAATGAATAACCAAACTTAAATTACTCAAAGACCACAGAAATTTAGTTTTTTAGATCGCATCGACGAAATTAGGAAAATCGACTACATTCCTAGCATTGAAGATATACTTTTTTGTCGTATCCGGACAACTTCCATTTCCGAAATAGAGTTTAGTGTACCTGTATCAAGAATGTACGGGGGTGGAACTGCGAATTTTCTCATGTATGATGTGGGAGGTCAAAGAGGAGAAAGACGCAAATGGATTCAAGTTTTTGATGGAATCGATGCAGTTTTATTTATAATTGCTGCAAGTGATTATGATCAAACTTTGAGAGAAGATGAAAGCAAGAATCGCTTAGAGGAAGCTATTTCTCTATTTGGAGATATCTGTAAAAGTAAATTTCTGCAGAAAGCTGGTATGATAGTATTTTTAAATAAACAAGACATTTTTCAAAAGAAAATTGAAAGTAAGAAGAATCTGAGACAATATTTCCCAGAGTTTCAAAACTTTACAGGAGGTCAGTCTTCCGACTATGAAAATGCAAAGGCCTTTCTTACTCACAAAATTAAGGTAATTGAACATTGTTATTACATATTTTGTTTGAGATGTCGTTAAACATAAATATTACAACTAATGTCTTGCAAAACGACTTTTACATAGGATTATTTTAACCGGGAGCACAAAAAAGTTGTAAGCTTTTTCATAGGGTATAACTTTTCAATTTGTACACGGTTGGTACTGCTCTGCAAGTATCATGTCTACATCAGTCAAAGTGCCTTCTATTCCCAAAATGTACATAAAACAAACTCATAAGAAATTATTACAAACCAGCTGAGTTCTTTACTATTATTTATTGTAATTATATAGCCATTTACTATTCTTTATTCTAATTATATAGCCATTACGAGGTAAGTTTTTCTGGTCCTATCCTTGAATGGTGCAGTATAGAACCTCGTTTAAAAAAATATTTTTGTCGGGTTTAATTTGTGTAAGTAACGTTTTATCACTCACAAAAATTAATTATTTAGATCTGCTCTTGCTTAGGAATTTTGAACGTATGTTCATTTTTTGATTAGTTCATACGCAGAAACGTATGATATTATAGACGAGCTTTGACAATTGTCGGTAATCATACTATCAAAGACAAATAAAAATCTGCCAAGCTAAATTTCACAGCAAGAGTAGATCTAGATAATTTATGAACGCACGTTATTTAGGAAGCACTCCATTCCGAATTTCTAGACTTACCTATAACAAAAAAAATATATTTTGACAATTAAATATTGATAGTTGTAATATTTACCTTTTAGTATTTCTGTCAATTGGTACACAAATACTAGTTGTATCTAATCTTAAAGTAATTTGAACCACTTCGTTGAATTTCTCCTCTGATTGTTTTTAATGCTTCATCTAGTTTTTAATAACAAATACGATTTTTAGGATATTTCGAAAAAAGGAATTATCATTAAAAATTTCAATCCTGTCACAAATTCTGTAGTTGAGAAAAAACTTCCACCGAAAGATATTTATTTACACCACACTGTTGCCATTGATACGACAAACGTAAAGAAGGTATTAGACAGTGTTCATGAGAAGATTATAAAAATGTCAATGGAACGAATTTTGTCCTAGCATTAATATTTTATTGTACAATAAAAAAAATTACAAAATATATATCTATTTTAGTAAAGACCATTTTAGTTGTTCTTTTGCTGACTGAATTACCTATAAATAAATATTACAGGTTAAATAACTTAATAGTTATATTTTTATTGGTATTATATAATGTTAGATAGAAAACAAAACAACAAACATTTACCAAAATATGGAATGAACAGCATTAGTTACCTGGGCTACTGTCTGTTCTCCTAGAGGAATATCATCGGTTCGTAATGCCACTCTAGAGACAACCGAGTTGGAATCAGCATCAATAATAATTCTAAAAATAATTTCCGTTGATTACACATTCAACACAAATCTCGAACTTTCCGGTCCAGTGTAGTATTTTACGTTAATATTTAATGAAAACATTCGCCAATAGTTTGGTCAATGGAACCACACATGCACGTCATTAAAGCCACCTGCTATTAAAGCAGACGTAAAAGCAAGGATCGATTAACAGAACTTTACTATATGCATGTCAACATGAAATCGTTACCTAGAACTCGAACTTTTGGGGAAATTATTTTTTTCATGTTTCTGTTAACCCGAATTTTCAAAAGTACTTTTGAATGGCTAAAGTTAGTTAAGCATGATGTTGACAATTGCCGTAATTACACAAGCTTAATTAGATATGCCGTCAGAGACCAAAATTGATTGGGAAATGAAAAACATCTAACAGTTGGCTAGAGATTAGCGATTTCCTAATGTTATAAGAAATTGGCTGCATGACATTTAAAAAGACCTATAATAGTTTTTAAATAAGCCGGCCTAACCTAAATTGTTGATATGGCTACAATATTTTTCGTTTCTCACCAGAGATCGTACCAAACCGTCTCCAACCCAACTAAATTTGTGATAACCCAGTAAGGAAGTAATTTCTTGCTGACATGCATATACTTGCTAGTGAACAGCGGCGTGTCAATACATGACTGAATTATTTAATCTGTTGGCACCCTCCAACGTTAATTGAACATTTTATGAACGGGTCTGATATATGATTTCGCAAGTCGTGGTCAAAAAAAAGTCTTAAGAGGTAAGGGATGTAAGCCTACATTCATTTGATGAAATCCTTACCCTCCGTCACAAATTTCATCCATGGCCAGCATAACAATATCAAGTGAGTCTAAAACTGCTCTTTTCTCCACATTCTTTCGCAAAATTTGACTAACTGAATCAAACAAACAATTCAGAACACTCATTGAAATTAACTAAAATTAAATAAATTGTAAAATAATGCACTTTGCACAGAGACAAGCTACCTCATTTTCCTGAGAGCTACCCATAACATAGAAGAATAAATCGACATTACTACGATAGACACAAGTGAGACCATCTAACATTATAATTTCGGCATTTGCTCTGTGAGTCTTGTTAAAAAGATTTTTTTCGAAAGCTCTCTGTTCCTTGGAAGTGGGAAAAACATTTTTATCATAATATTTCGCCAAAATTCTATTACCATCATTATCTAAGATTGCAATTCCTTTCACCATGTACAGTGTTGGTTCCTTAAAATAAAAGTTTAAATAGCTGTAGACACCACGCTCTGACTTACAAGAAGTGAGCCCTCCATTTGTATCTATGTCACTGAATATGTACAACTTTGGAGTAAAAAATAGTCCCACTTTGTTTTAACAATAAATGTTGAAGAAACTAGTTAAGGAATGTTTATATATTGTTGAAGATCTTTTTCTAATTAATTGTAAATTTATAGAACGTGTCAGATTTTACATCACAACAATCTTTTGACATGTGACATCTGTCAAAATGTTTTAAAATTATCCATGAAGTAGTTTGACGTTGACATAAAAGCCATAGACAACTACGAATATAGTGGTTTTGTATGACAGACACAGAAGCATACTACGTGGTAGAAGTTCAAGGATCTAAGTTTCGCTATCATAATTAAAAAAAAACTGCAGCCCATTAAACAATCCGTGTATGTAGAATGTATCTTGATATTTTTGTTTCATTAAATTTCTGTTAAGTTTCCAATTATAGACAAACTATTAAAAACGTCTATCTTTAAGTTGTTGCTAAAATAATTAAAAGTCACATAAGATTAATTGATTAGTTAAAAACTAAAGAAGAAAAAATTTATACAAGATGTATTTCGACAATTCTAAACATTTTCTTATATTTACATTTTTCAGAATTTTCGATGATCCTACAAACAAAAACGCTACTTATTTTAAAGGACTACGTAAAGTGACACTTTGCACTTTGGATGGTTTTTTCGTTTGTCTAATTATTGGTCAGCAAGAGCTTCGGACAGCAGCAACCAAAAATAATTTACGAAGCTCTCGATCTCATACCATTTTTACATTTTCGATTAATGCACAAAGATACACAGAAGACGAACTTGTTTTGAAGACCGGAAAATTTGATAGCGTTCGATATGTCGGCGAAGGAAGTTGTCAATATTAATAAATCTATTTATAATAGATCTCTTTCTCCTAATGCAGCATCGGCGGTGGCAAAGGGCCTGAAATAATCATTTTATATTTAAAAGGTTTTAAAAGTTGCAAAAAAATATATAAATTACCTTTGCCTTCAAACGTTGACCTTGTCTTTCACTCACATTTTCTAAAATAATGCATAAATTGAATAGAGTTTAAAGTATTTATAAAAATTAAAAAAACAAGTTTCAGATTGAGAAACAGACGGTTAAAAAAGTGGCGATTAAGAATTCAAAAAAGCACCAACCATCAAAAAAAAATCAATGCAGATTACTGCAATTTAAACAATTTTTAATTTTACTTCAAATTACAATATATTATTCTTCTAAAGCATTTTAGCTTGATAAATAACAAATTTGTATATTTACACAATGATCAATCAACTAAAATTTTTTTTTAATTTTTGCTACATTTATCCGCCATTTTGAATTAAGGGGTTATTTTTTGTCTGAATAAGTCGTTTATTTTCAATTTTACACAAAAAGTAGTTATTACAAAAGTTGTTGAAAATCAAATTGGCTACAATTTTGCTTTTAATCAATTTTTTTGTAGGATCGAAATTTTTTTATTTATACCGGAGAAAAAAAGACAATAAAATCTTATTATTGTATTATCACCTAATTGTAATTATATTAATGTTACGAGCTACTATTGTTTTTTGACTCAAGTAGGCCGTGAGTTTGGCATAATGCAAATGCTACTTAATTTTTTATATTGCGGCGTAGTTTCTTTCAAAACGGAGGTTTTTGTGCTAAAAAGGATAAAAAATGGTTTTAGAACCCATTTCCGGGTTCAAAACTATTATAAATCATTTGTGTAGTGTTTTTTTTTTCATTCTGTGAGAATCTGAAAAATCTCAAAAATTCCAGAGAAGCAAGCCCCCCACACATCCCAATCGAAACATTGTCTTAAGGCTTTTATTAACACCACTATTATATTTTGCTAGAAAATTTTGTCGAGTTCATTCACAAAACACTGGTTTTTCCGCAATTAAAAATTATAGAAGCAGTACCCCACAACACCAAACAAAACTTGAATCCGACGTTGCCGGCCGTTGCGATTTTTTCCAAAACAACGAACTTTTAACACTAATTGGCATCTGTCAATAATGTAACCAATTAAAGAAAGTATTTCAACCATAACCAAAAGACATATATTTTACAAAAACACTGATTAGTCTTTACAATCTCCCAATAAAATTATTTCTACATTTAATAAAATCGAAGTATTAAGATCTTATAGGGAAATAAATGTAAAAAAAAACAACAAAAAAAAAGTAACGAAAAGCTTTATCAATAAAATGAGAAAACATTACTTAAATATAATAAAAATGAAAAACAATTTTGCGTTCAAAGTACGCATAACATAAAATGCAAGATTAGTTAAAAACTAAAGAAGAAAAAATTTATACAAGATGTATTTCGACAATTCTAAACATTTTCTTATATTTAGGTATACAAATAAAATCAAGTTGTTCACTATCAATCTACCTAAAACTATATAAACTGGTGGTCAATAGCAACAGTACTAGGAAGAAGATAGGCGAGGTATGTATACATATGTAAATTCTTAAAAAAAAACAATTTGTAGATTCGAGCGATAATAATCACACATCCTAGGTCTAAGTGTACAGCCAACATTATACGTCTTAATCTCTAAATATGTGTTTCAAATCATGTTCATAAAGCGCAATCAAAGTCATAATTCCAAAGCCCAACAACAACCCGCCTAAATGTAAAACACATTGAACAAGGTTGCCTTCGTCTTCATGGGCGGAACTTAATTCTGGTATCATATCAACTAGAGCTATATAAATAAAAGTTCCAGCAGCAACCGCAAAAACCCATGAGCTTGCAGAATCTGTGTTTCCTAAAAAAACAAGTAAAATCATAATTCAAACTTTTATAGTTATAATTATTAGTGATGTGCCGATTATGACTTTCGCCGACTAGCCGACTAGCCGATTAGTCGGTTGTAATAAGACCGACTAGTCGGCTAAACCGACTAGTCGGCTAAACCGATTACGCTTTGTTTACGGCTGATTCACGCGTAATCGCATACGCCGCCGCCGCGAGCGTGTCGGAACATGTTTTGTTTACTTCGCATTGTTCCTTCATTTTTGCTTGTGTAATGGTCGAGTTTTATTAGGATAGGTACTAATTTTGTTCAATAAATGTCATAATTAATTATGTTTTCTTTACAAGCAAGTAATTTTAAAAACTGATTACCAAAGGAAAGATTGATTTACATTTTTTAATTGACTGATAAGACTGATTATAAAATAAAAAAAATAATATATAATCAAGGTTTTTATTTCATGTAGTTCCCCCGCATGCATATTATTGAGAAATACATACAACGTAAGAAGCCGGATAGTCGGCGCTTTTTGCCGATTAGTCGCCGACTAATCGACGACTACAATAGTGGCCGGATAGTCGGCTTTACCGACTAGTCGCCGACTAGTCGGGACATCTCTAATAATTATGTAAAAATACAAACCTAGCCAAATTCCAAGTGCGTTTCCCAAGAAACACAAAACACTAGAGATAATATTGTAAAAAAACGCTTGTTTGAAGCTCATTCCTGCTTTTAAAAGCATAGCAAAATCACCCACTTCGTGAGGTAATTCATGGCAAAAAACTGCTACGGCTGTAGAAAATCCCCCAGCAATGCTACCAGAAAATGCTGCACCAATTGCCATTCCTAAAAACATAAATTATTATACGTTGAGATTTCTAAAAGTTCAAAAAAGCTCTTATGTTATTTTTCAAAAACAATACGACTACTTTGTCATTATCAGATATAAGAATTGTTGTTAGCGAACGGCTATGTATTCTGATGAACGTTAACATTCATCCAATTCATTCATTATTTCCTACAACGGAATAGCGATTCTTTTATCTAATGATGACAATGTAACTTGTCAAAATTAGTTGTTTTGTATGTTTAGAAAATAAAATTATAAGAAATTTTAAGTTTTAAAATCATTTTTCAACAAATAAAAATATTAGGAGTACTTGTTTATCCTACAAATTAAATATATTTACTCATAGTAGCAATATGTACCCAAAAAAAGTCTAATGATCTAAGAGAACATACTGAAAGAGATACTCTCTGGTAAGTATTGACAACAAACAGAAATATCGCTTGAATCTTTTGGTCAGAATTTTTATTAAAATAATTTGAAGATTGATTGGAACTAAGATACGAATTAAAAACCTACAATCTGCTATTTTGTGTAAAAAATACAATTTTCATTATTTATTAGTTGTTGTAGTCTGTCCATAAAAAAGTATCAAAATAAGTTAAAACCTGAACACTTACCATCTGTAAAGTTATGCAAGCCATCGCCCATAATCACCATCCAAGCAACAGATGAAAAATTTTGTGGAGCTGCATGAACATGTCCGTGAAGATGTGAATGGCCGTGATGAGCAACTCCATGTTCCGTCAAAATCACATTATAATCACCTTCTGGTTGCTCAGGATGACTAATATCAATATGGGGCATCATTTTATTAACTTCCGTACAGTTATTAACCGTATTTAAATCATTTGGGCATTCTGTCTGATTTTGATTCGTTTCGGGTTTATCTTTGGTATTGTTCAAGTCCGGAGATATTGCAGGCTTCTTTTTTCGAGAGTTAAGAAGCTCTTCTAATACATTAGATGTTTCCCCAACCTCCAAAAATGTAGTATCTGTAACCCATGAATAAAGTAATAAAACTGTGACAAACATTAAACAAAAAAATTAAACAAAATATTATCAAGTCAAACCTTTTTCTTTATATATATTTTTCAAGTTAATACAAAATCAGTTTGAAAGGTATTGGCATATCTTCGACGATTCAAATAACATGCGCTGGTAATGCGTTTTATAGAACTTGTCAGCAGACGTAGTTTGGCCTCAGAGGGCAGTAAACAATTTCAGTCTCTACAGCAAGAGCTCAGTTTTAGAAAGTCGTGCTAGTCAGAGACCAAGCCACGTTAGTTGACTGGAAAGTACTAAATCCTGTTAAAAATCAACAACCATAGAAAGAAACAACAGCAAAAACAAATGTAGGAAATAGTTAATTTTTAATAAGTTAGTCGTTGATTATCTATCGTCTCATCAGGAGATTCCAAAGGTTGTAAGCAATGTTGATAAACCTTAGCTAAACTTCTCAAATCTGACTTTTTTTATGTTGCACCCTGTATAAATAATTAAAATTTAAACAAAGCATATTAAGAAAATAAAACAACAATGTTAAATATCCGATTTCTATTAAAATTATGCACTTACTGGGATCATCAACAATGTCTTTATAACACCGAGGATATGCATTATACCTATCCATGCATTTTGTGTCGGCTGTCTTATTGATATCTAAGCCGCTATTAAGAACCTTAACATGACCCTAAAACATTTCCATGTGTTAAATGGTGGTAAAAAAAAATATGTAATCAAAACCTTTATGGGTTTTCCTTTTCTACACCGATGAATTAGCGGAATAAATCTCTCCATTACAAAAAATAATATTAGGCCCAACATTGCAACAAAACCTTTCCACATATTTTCGTGATCCTCATGATCATGCTCATGACTATGGCCGGAACTCATGGCATGTGGTAGTAAATGTAAAAGAGCATCACCAGCTAATGTTCCTACAGCTAATGCTACCAAAAATTGTATAAGAGGTTTGTAGAATTTTTTTTGCATAACTGGAATTATAGCTAAAGATAGAATTCCACAAGCGCTTATCACAAATACGGCACAAATCGAATAGAGCCATGTAGCTAAACTAACTTTTGCTTCACCATTCGTTGTTCCTGTCTCATTCATATCGTGACTTCCACACCTTCCAGATAGTAAGCTATAGAGTATTGCAGGACAAGCTATATCTACAGTTGTATAATTTAAATCAGTCGAATTTAACGCTAGTGACGTTAATGCTTGGTTAATTTTACACTAAAATAAAATATATATTTAATAGAATATAAATACAATTAAATCATTTGCAACTTACTGTGTCATTGGAAGCATCCGTATGTGTTTCTTGCAAAGTAACTAAATGATCGAAAAGATTGCGAAAACCGTCCAATGTGATAGTTTTGCCATCACCATATTTTGTAAATAATTTTTTAAGATAAATGTCTTTACTGTCTATACTATTAATACTGTTACTGTCGCGCTTATTAACACTATGTAATGAAGCGTCACTGTTGCTCCCTAAAACCCTATTCTCCCATGGTTCTTTCATTTTAAACTTCTCTCTTGGAACACTCTTCATATCAGTGTGATAAAGGATGTCTGGGTCTTCATGGACCACGGCCGCATGAGAATCACATGGCGTATGAGTAGCACAAATTAAGCAAAAGATACACACAGTGATGACATGTCGCGCCATATTTTCAACCTGGAAATGAAACCAATGCATAGTAGAATTGTTAGCTGACAATAATGCATCCAAATAAGTTTTAATTATAAGTATTTCATCACAATAAGTTAAAGATTTAATGATTTTTCAATCATAATTACAATAAGATATTCATTATGTGCTTTGACATCTTTTGCATTATGAACTATTAACACACTTTTGTCATTTTCCAAAAAGGTTTTTATTAAATTTAGAGCTATTTCGGCCATCATGTAATCATCATCAAAAGATAAATAAAACTATGACGAGCACATGGTGGTCAAAAAAGCTCTCTAAATTAAATAAAAAGCTTTTTGGCAAGTGTTAATAGTACAATAAGATATTTCTTAAAAAATTGAAAACAACATTTATTAAAAAAATTCAAAAAAATCTTTATATACATAAAACATATCCAAGTTAGTTATAAATCATATAAACAGTAATAAAAAATAAAAAATACAAGATCGCAATAAACAGACTTGACAATTTACGATCAATTTCTCAATATAATATTAGATTGACAAGACCAATTGACATTAATGTCCTTATTTGACTAAAAACCGAGAGGTTTATTAGTCCTTGATCATTAATGCCAATTTAGTAAAGTCTATACTCCAAAAGAAAAAGCACGTAAAAAATTGTATCATAAATGTCACCAAATTATTGAAATCAAACTGTATTGCTAAATTGCTTGTATTGTATTTACTAAATTGTTACATAAATCACACATAAACAAGTTTAGCTTTTATTTGCTCAAGTGTCAATAAAACTGATTTTTACTATTTCGTGGTGCATAATAGTCAGAATATACTTGATTAATTGATAGTCTCAAAGCCGAGATTTAAATTTGACAAATGAATAAAATAATCAAGTGTTACATAGAATTATAAAACCGCTTCAACAATAATAAATGGCTTTCTAGTATAAGTTATATAGCCCTTTCAAGAGCAATAGTAATATGTTCTTTTAGTAATAAAAAAACACATGCTTGTTTTTGTTGTTTTCTAAATATACAAAGTTTTTTGCGTAAGAATCGTTAAAGAGCAAAAACATGCAAAAAAAAAACGAAAATAATATAGTGAAGAGAAACTTGAAAAAAACTATACGTTTTCTAAGTAGCACTTTAAATTGGAACAAAAAACCATAGTATAGTAGTTTTTCTACTTATTGTATTTCTGATAATTTCGAGTAACATAAGTTTCAAGGTCTGTTTGTTTCTATAAACAATTGTTAATTTCAAAAATTGTAAAATTATGTCGGAATCCTGCTAGATTACCGTAGAAAATACAGCATCATAGAAACTAAAAACTAAGTGACAATTGTTTATACAAACAAACAAACATATTATATATAGTAATTCGTACTTTTCTAAGAAAAAACGTATGATTAGACAAAATTTTAACAAACAAAAATAGCAGAAGTTAATTTTAAAATAAAAATCTTCATGAAATAAATACATAATTATACAAAACCGCCACCACGTTAAAAATTTTTATTGTTATCGCATATTGTTAAAGTTATATTAATTAAACTCTCTCAGCATTGATTAAAGTTCTTGACACTGAACATGCACATAGTTTGGTTTCTCTAGAACATGTTCTTTTTCAGCGAAACTTAATTGATTATTGGTTTAAATATACGTTAATATTATAATGTAATTAAACTCGATTATATTAGATTTATTCTTATAGGTACTCTAATTTTTTCGGATGCGCGAGCATCCGCCTTTGTATATGATAGACACTATTTGTAGAAACAACTAATTTACACGTGGCTGCAAATACAACATGACTATACGTTCATAAATTATTTAGATCAACTCCTGCTGCGCAATTTAACTTGAAACATTTTTATTGTCGTTGATAGTATAAACGTAATACTACACGACACGCCTGTATCTGCGTATAAACTAATCAAAAAATGAACATACATATGTTCAAAATTTTATAGCAAAAGTTGATCTAAATAATAATTTTTGCAATTTGCCTCCATTTTGATACTCTAATAGACTCATTAGAGAACGCGACGTCATAGGTTTCGGCGCGGTTATAAGCCATTAGAGCTTATAACCGAATATAAGACCAAACTTTTTTTCTAAAAATTTCTAGGTTAGATTTTCACTTTTAAAATCAAGATATTGCCAACCCGCTCCAAAAATCCCTAAATCGATCAAATTTAAAAATGCTCAAAAACCGCATAAAAAAGGCAAATTACAAAAAATATTATAAAAAACTCGTTTCATAAGACCTTAAAGCACTTATTCTTAAAAAAAAACTCGTAGCTTGAATGCGTGTTTTAAGACATGTCTTATGAAACTTGTTTTTTTAAATATATTATTATAAATACTAGATAACATCCTATTATAAACGCACAGTTTAGTAGGTATAAGCTATTAACGATTTATGGGGTAGATAGTCTGCATAGACTTATAGAAAAAAAAAATGTTTTATTATTTCCATGACTATTGTTCAAGGCAAATATGCGAAATATAGTTTTCCTCCTTTCTCGCAGTTCAAATAAAATTAAGGTTAAAGAATTTTCTCTCTGAAATCACAATATTTTAGAAATTTCTAAAAAAAAACTTTTTGAAAAAATTTTTTTGAATTTACATCGCGACAATCATTCACTTGTGACATAATAATTATTGAAATATTGACATTTTTCGGAAAAGACCATGAATAATAATTATTCATGTTCTCCGTTCAGACGTCAAATTTATTATGCAGCATATGATAATGTAAAAAAAACTTGATTTAAATATTATTTAAGATCTCAAAGCAAATCTGACATTTTCCGCTTTTGGTCACAACAGAGTCACAAGCTTTTACTTTTTTATATTCATATGTAATGCCACACATACGAGATCGATTTGACGTAAGAGTGACTTCTCAATGAAAAAGTTAAAAATATATTTTTTGTGTCTTGTATCAGACGCCATCTGTGTCAAAATTTAACTTTTTATATATTATACAACAAAAATAATATTAATTTACTTAACGCACAATACACATATATATTGTTCACATGTGATATACACAGAGTGTCTCCAAACAAAAGAAGACGAGTCTGTAGACCCTTCTTAAGAGATAATTCTAATATTGCTTAAAAATTTTACTTAAACCAAATGAAATAATTATGTAGTATAACCCTAATATAAATACTTATAGATTGTATATTTTTTTCTAATTTTTGTAGAACTTGTTTTACCAAAAACGACAATGTTTACCCTAAATTTTAAATAAATTTCATCTTTATGGTCTATTCACAATCTATTGAACGGATTTTATTAAACATTTAGCTTTGTTATATTGGAGCAGCTGACATCAGACATGTCACACTTGGGTGAATGACGTCCTCTCTGACATTAAACGCATCGTTTTTCTTAAATCATTTATTAAAAACGCCACTTTCTATTGTATTGTATTATTTTGACTTTTTAGGCAAAATTGATAATGGCCTCTTAAGCGGCTTTGCGTATGTCAGGCAACGTATAGGTAAGTTTATCGTTTTTGGGAACCATATTAAACATTAGTACACAAATGAAATTATTGAACTTGTTGTTTTATGGCTTTATAGATTATTTTCAGTAAACAGAAGGTTAGAATAAGTGTGAAGCAAAAACGTTAATTATTAATAAATAAACGTACTTAGTTAATAACTATTTGAAATACATTTACAATAAAACCAATTTAGTGATTGGCACATTTAGATCAACATACACCTCACAGGGTGACATCTAATTGAACCTCACATTATACCTAATAGGTTGAATAGCAAAGACTTCCGTCAGTTTTTAACGGTGAACTTGCCCCTCAACTTAGTTAAGAACATGCGGACCTACTAAGATGGAGCGCCACCACATACATCTGCAGCGACCATCGGAGAGTAGTTGAAAACAAATTAGTCTTTTCTTTAATCCGCTAGCCCAAATCTCAACCCTATAGATTATTTCTTGAAGAGGTAAATAAAAGTAAAGGTTTATAAAACGCCTTCCGAAGTTGCAGAGGATTTACTCAATCGAAATTTATGCCGTGGCTGGCGAAATCAATCGTGAGATGTTGGAGCAAACTCAACAAAATTTATTTACTTTAACAAGAATTGATGCAAATATAAGAGAAAAAATTATGTGCAATCTTTATTCCACATGATCATTTAATTTTTAGATAAAACGATTTATTTTTAAAGTAGTTTTATAGACAAACGAATAACGCTATACTAAAGTTTACCTATTCCTAATGAAATAACCAACTAATATTACTATGTCTATAATAGTTTCCAAGATTAGATTTTAATACTCTAATGAGAAAAATAGTTTGAGAAAAAAGTACCACATAATGCGTTTGATTTAAAAAAATTGTACATTTAATGCTCACGATGCAATTATTTTTTTCTGATTTCATTTCGCTAAACAAAAAATTTCTTTAATTAATATATCCTGTACACGTCACAAACATAATCAGTACTTACATCCATTTATAGTTGTGAACATAAAACGGAAATGTTTTCACTGAATTGCAGTCACCTGCAATTGTACACTATAAAATTATCAATTAAGCCATATCACCTAATGTAGTAATATAAACCTATTCTAGTGTTTCACTATAAAATACATTTTGCCTTATCACACTTATTATTAAACTGCGTTTCTGCAGTAGACTCATAAGAAGTCACAGGTTAGCCAAAAGAGTTATTTTATATAAGCTTATTGTACGATTTCGCTTAGCCTATCAAAATTAAAAATGTCAGCTGTCTGGGTTCGAGTGCATAAAAATTAAATCGAAAAAAATATTTGTGTGTATTATAAGAATTAAGCTAATCTTTTATTTTATAGTTCTGTCTTGATAACAGATTTAAAAACTGCTATAAATATGTCTTTTTAATCTGTAAATAAACCTATTAAATAATCAAAAACACGTATCCAATGGATCGGTTTTTATGTACGTATATTATACCGTGCGTTCATAAATTATTAGGATCAACTCTTGCCGTGCAAGAGTTTTAATTTTTTTTCTTATTGTAATTTAGCCTGACAGATTTATTTGTCATTTGTATTGCACATGGTAATTTGCTTAAAACTATTTTTGTACAATATTATTACAAGCTGGTTGTGCTTTTTAAACCAGAGTTTAATTATTTGTATTCTAAAATCTACAGTCGGCTAAAATACTAATCCACTTTGACAAGCAACCGGTTGACGGCTTCACACTTAAAATTGTTTATATGTGAGGAATTTCTATATTTAGGACCCAGTCCGGATGTAAATGGTCAAGAATTATCCCTTCAAAATAAGTTCCCTCCAATTGAACATTTTACATCAGCCCACAAAAAGCAGTGGAAGCCAGAGCTTCACCTTATCTTATTCAAGAAGACTTTAAAATAACGTTAAATAAGAATCACGTTCATTATTATCAAGTGCAGAATATAACAAAATCAGCTGAATATAAACAAAAAAGAATCTTGTTACCTTATTATTTAGAGCAAAAAAATATGATATATTTCATTAAACAAAAATTCTAAATTTTGGACTGAGAAAATGTTACTTAAGTTACATTTAGTTACAAACAATTGATTCAAACACTATTGGACAAAAGCACAAAAGAGGTCTCATCTATTAATACAAAAATGAACTAGATTCATCAATTCAATCATCAAGATCAATTCTTCAGAGTTTTAAGATAACCAGTAAAGCAAAATTTTATTGTTCGGTGTCCCATAGCAATAATTACGTGAGTAAAAGTAAAAATAGCATTTCTCATGAAAAAAAAAGTGGCAAACTAATCATTCAAAAAACCCATTAACATCACAACAAACCTGACGCAAATGACAGCACACTGGCAGAATTGATAGTGATATGACAGTAATAAGCAAATCTCAAACAGCTAGCTCGTGACTGAAGTTAACAGGACCATTGTTTTCCTTAAGATCTATTTGTTTTATTCATACAGTTATCTATTGGCTCATGTGAATAAAAAATACTCTTAAACTCTTCAACTATTTAAAAAATCGCTTTATATCTAAATTGTCAAACTTGAAATTTGGTGACTCGCATTTGAGTGTGCAGTGATTGCAGTCAATAAAGCTAACAAATCAAAGTTCAGCAAAAGTGACAGTGCTTACGTCAAGTTTCTTTTTTTTGCCTTGTACATTTTGTACAGTAAAGACATAAAAGCCCTTTCAACACTTTTGTTTATATCAGTATAAAGCTTTAAGTCAAAATACCAAATGTAATTGGGCCTACTATAAACGTGACTGCAAAATTTCAGCTCAATCGGTTCGGTATAATTGTTTTAGAAATACAATAGCAAGATTTGATCCAAGTGCTTGTAAAAACAGCAATTCGGTTAATGTCCTTTTTCAATTAATTACTCCTTTAGGTATTAAGAAGATATTACTGCAAAATGAGAAAGTATTTGAAATTAGTAGCAACTATATAACAGTCAGAAGTGAACGTTATTTTTGTGTTTTTAATTGTTATTAAAATATTGCTCAGTTGTTACTGAGCAAACAGTTTTCAGATTAGAGAAGACGTTAACAGTTATTAGTGCGGAAAGTTTCATTTTACAGCGCAAGGTTTTACTTCCCAAGCACGACGCTCTGCGGAGTGCTTTATTAAACCACACAAATAATGTATTAAGCTTTTTAGCCAAAGACCCAAATTTGTCTGTTTTAAAAATTCCAAAATTTAAATTGACGGAATTCACAGTTGAGGTTGAGAGCTCAAGTACATAGACTCTATAGTTCAGAGATCGATCGGTGGTTAGCTACGTATCACACCACAAGAAAAAAGTGGTTGGCGCCTTAAAAGTTGAACCAAAAATATTAAAATTGCATTTATTTTAAAAATCTGAGAGGTCTTATTGAGTGCAGTATGGGAGTCTTGTTCTGGTATAAACAAACTATATTTATGACTAAACAACACTTTTTTTAGAGGTCACTAAAAGCAGATAATTGTCATAGTATTTTACAACACGCTAGTGCGGTAAAGTGACAGATTGGAGCTCTGAATGTAAAAAAATCAAGATACTGTAGCAGTTCACAAGACGTAAATATGCGGTTTACAAGCGACAAGGCTAAAAAAATAAGTACAAATGACGAATAGACCTATTCGATTGCAGATTACTTGAGGGAATTTTGAGATATATTTCCCCGATTAAATATCCAATAGAAATTTTTGTCAACCAGCTGAAATACTCGGTAAGACTATTTCGCAATACAAACCGTATTGTAGGGAGAGATGCAACTGGCGGACCCAAAAAAAAACCGAAACAGGTTATTGGAAATGCCCGTCAAATTATGACCGATACTCCCAAAACATCTGTCACAAGCCGATCACGACTACTTCTACTCGATCTTCCACAGAGACAACAATATTGCACCTGATTTCTGATAATTTGCTTTGAGGAGCAACGACAAGAGATGGCGACTTTCTAATTGTGTCTTATTGAATAGTTTTATTATGAAAACATTTCGTTTATTTACTTTTTAAGTGATTCATTTTATTTTTAGATTAATATAACACAATCGTATTTAATCGGGATTCGAGACATGGGATAACGTTCTTCACACCTTGACTATGCGTCCTTGAATTGTGTAAAATTTGTTGACTTTTGTACCTTTAGATTATGTCAGGTTTTCTCGAAGAGTATATCATTGTGTGTTCAATTATATGAAAACTCGTGTAATACGCCGAGGGCATCATGGCGCGCAGGGCCGAAAATTCGAACCAAAAATTCTAATGGATTTGCGTTTGACAGGTATGAATTTTGCGACATTTGCATTTCTGTTGTTTCAATGATTCAATCAAAGACATGTAAAATATTTCCAAGGCCTTCTCTAATCTGAAAACTGATGCTCACTTGTTATAAACTTGCATTTCCACGGCCTATTGAGATGTCAATCATTATGATTAAAATAGTACCTAAAATAAGAAGTTGCATACTTTTAATGTTGGTACACAAAAGTCTGTGAGGTCCTTGGGGCCCGTAGGCATGTGGATGAAGTAGACATAGACCTCTGTCCTACAGGATAATAAATTGAATATTTGACGTCAGCCGAACGCCAATTAATTTACGTGTGTAGCAGTCTAGCAGATAACCTCAATAGATAGCTATAATGAATTGCCTCTGATTTTTTTTTTAAATCTAATCCAATTTTCAATGTTATGGAAATCAGCTGTGGTATCAGCACAATATTGAAATTAAACTTATTATTATTTAAAAACAATATGTAAACTTATATTACAGACCATAGGGTTGTAGAAAATTAAAGTATTGATGAAGTAAAAATAACATGTGTAAACAATAACATTATCTATTTTTATAACAAAATCAATCATTAGGCTGATAAAAAGTCTGTTTATACAAATAAAAAGTAATATATAAAAAACGCCTTAATAAATAATTAACTTTCTTAGGTAAACGAAAATAATGTACCTAATCTAATTTTAGTAATGTTACCAAATCTGAAAAACAAGTGTTAAAGTAATTAATATTAATTAAATCTCATATTATTAGCTTAATGAGTCACTTAAACTCGGTAATATGTAACACATAATTCATAAACCTCTGGCGGCGACAAACACATTCGTTAAGCGGTGTCTGCATCTCCATAAAAGACTAGACGAGAGGTATTGAATGTCTACAAATTTCGACAATTTAAGGGAAACCAAATGATCAAAGATTTGCAAATTTAATTAAATAAACAAAATTGATAGCTTACCTTAAATATATATGGTATATGCTGCCGAATCAAGCGAAAACGCTATATTATAAAAAAGCCAATAACCTCAATTTATAAAAAACGTTCGTTTTTACTGAAACACCACACACCTGTTCATAATCACTACCAAACGTGTCTTAAAATAGGAAAACAATTAGAGTCAGTTCACAAATTGAGGTTTAAATTGTGAAGTTTGGAAATAGATAAATAGAATCACAAATCACAATCACAACAAATTCAGAAAATAAAGCATGTTCTTCAAGCCGGTCCTTTAGATGGTAGCGCTGCCATCTGCGTTACATTATACTCTCGCGTCGGGTAGAATTATTACGCGCTTGCGCAGTTAACCAATTAAGACTTATTAGCGCTCTTGCTTTTAATTTTTATTATTCAATTAACAACATCTAAATTCTTTTTTATATATTATTATTACACAAAACAACATTATTACTACCTAATTTTTTATAAAATTGATAATAAATCATTGTAGACAACAAATGAATATGTGATATTTGAAAGTGAATGAAGTCAATTCTGTGGTTACAAGCTGTCAGTTGTCAGATGTGATGTGATAGCATTAAAAGCAGAGAGTAGTAAAAGCAAAGAACGAATCGTTAAGAGTATAGAGTAGCCGTTCACTAATCGTCTGCTAGGGTGCTAGATAAAATGAATTTATACTTTGCGCTTCTTTCCCGGTCACTAAGTATTTAGGTTAAAAGTCATTATTTTATTAAAAGTAGTTTTTTTACTAAAATGTGAACCGACTGACATCAATCTACGCATTAAACTACTTCTGTGACCCCTACCAATACAACACCAATTTTTTATAAGAGCTGCTATATTTTGTTATGTCTAGATTTGTACTTCGGAATCTTCTACTGGCGGCAAAAAAATTATAAAATTGTTATGCCAAATTAAGGAATAAACGAAGTATATGTGCTTTTCTAAAAACATATTTAAAATTATTATTGAAACTATCGCTTAATGAAAATTAGATTTTAAGCTCAAAACCTATATTGTAAACTTTGACAACTTTCTCAACTTCTAACTTAAGTAATTCTATTAAATTCATAAAAAACTGGATCTGCGAAAAGTCATAGATACGTCAAATTTACAGAAATTTAGTAATGTTACTGATAAACTGGTTACTTATCAAGTAGATAACGTTACATTGATCTCTGGTGTTTGGTATACCTATTATTCGCAAGCAATAATTTTACAAACGTTTATATTTTCAAGTTTAATTCACTCCAACTAAATTTTGCTATCTGAATCTTATAGTACATAAAAAAAACTCACAATTTTTACTTATTTTGCATAAAAATAACTACAAAAATCAAAGTTTGATCGTTTGAGCTTTAGATTTTTGTGTTTGATCACTGAGCACTAGTGAGCACAGTGAGCGAGCACCGTACTGTCATAAATAACAGTTTTTGTCAAGTTTATTTAAAAACAACATTTTTTAAAATACGTGCAACTATTGAAGCTTTTGCCATTTCTATTAAAACACCATCTGTTGATTGTTAACTAGAATATAACTAGTAATTTTTTGTTTGTCATTTTTTTTCAATTAACTAATAACTGCTATTGTGTTTTGTAAAATTTTTAAAACATTTTTAGTTTGGCGGTTTTTTTATTGATAATACCGAGCGACTTTTAATGATAAAAAATTATTTTCTTACGTTGGTCAGATATTGAAATTCTTTAGATGGCAACTTTGTTAACATAACGCAATGTGACACAAGATACAAAAATTTAAAACAAATGTCAAACATGTTTTTATTTTTTATGGCTTTAGTTTGTGACATTACTTAAAAACGATTGACAACTGACACTTTACTTTATGGTTGCACTACCAACTTACTTAGTCTTGCCACTATGTTTTATGCTTCACACATTTTTAGTCACTTGATATTTTGAATGCTTATACTAATTTATATTATTTTGGATCATTTTTCATCAGTAATTTAGCTTTGGCACATCTATCCTAACACACAACTTTGACGGTTCACTACAAAACTTTAACTTTTTACTAAAAGTTGTTCTCAAATCTACCCTGAAACTTTTACAATAAATATATTTTTCAAAAGAGTTTTCACACAAACAGCCAAAACTAAACTTAGTTAAAAAATTTTTGTTGAACTATTATAAACTCGACGGTTTTTTTATTAAATCCAGTAAAGTAATTATAAGTAATCAACAAAGTTTCAGTTCTGTTTTTAAAGTATTATTGACATTTATTGATGTATAATATCGATAATACAGTTAAGGTATTATTGATGCTAATATAAAGAAAACAGAACAGTTTTAAAAACTCCATTAAAATCTAAATATTTTGACGTCACGATTAGTATAAAGCGAATTGCCTATACCATTATAGTCAGAGCCGTCAAAGCTCTGTCAGTCTGTCAGTGTCAGCTATTATGTCAGTTTTATTTGTGACAGTTGGCAAAGTTGTCATAGTTGTCACTTGTCATGTCAAGTTAAAAAATTAAAAAGTCAAGCTTAACCGATGCTTATTTCATCCTGTATTTTACTATTTTTTGTTGTAATGTAATTTGCAGAGAAGTGTGTTTGTACTTTGTGTAAAGCCCAGTCAACCACCTGTCAAAACGAACTTGAGGGTTAATAAACAATACCGTAAGTGTTTCTGTTATTTTTTACAATTTTTTAGAGTTTTTTATTTGAAATACTTATAAAAGTGTTACTTTTTAAGAAAAATGTCGCATGGAGCCGGCAGAGGCAGAGCGTGGCTTAATCTAGCAAAAAATTCGGAACCACCAAGACCTGGAGGTACTGGGCCTCCGTCAGTCAATGGGTTTGTAGAGGACTACCATATTAGTGAAGACAATAAGGAATTACTGGAAAGAGTCAAGCTTCTAAATAGTAACGATGATGGAATTTCATTTAACAACAAAATGAAGCATATTCAGAACTTTTGGATTGAACGATGTCACTGTAAAGAAGATGTTGAGTAGGTTCATGTTCAAACCTCATTATTTTTACGATTTTAACACAAACTGTTTAAAAAAAAAATAGGCGTAGAGCTTCTACCGCACCTACAATGTTCTAGAATAACTTGATTTATTTTTGGCTACAGTCCAATAGATCTATCATACAACTATTTTTTATTTTTGCTAAAAGATGAAAGAGGTTTCCCTAATCTATCATTCGGAAATCTTTTAAATCGTAGTCCAATATAATGCCTTTTGCAATATGTTGCAAAAAAGTGGGTTTTTAAATAATTATAAAGACAAAAATATAACATTCTATTTTACTTCTCCATTTTTACGCGTTTAGGTATGAATAATATGATTGTAATTGTAGTCACTACCTAAGCTACAACGTGCCTCAAACAAATGGCTGTGTTATCATATCGTAACAGTTGATATTCATACCGTGTTAGCAACCCATAGCAACGACCATACATAACAATGCATCAAACCGTCCGTACGATTATTTTTCAAAAAATAAAGTAGCTACGAAACAAAGCAAAAGCATGTAGATTTATTGACATTTTGATAATTCGCAAATAAAATGGAAAATTGCGGACGGATAAACTCTCTTTATAACACGTTCAAAAGAACAAATATTTTTGCTCGTGTTGATTATTGGCGATTCACATTAATTTGTCGGTAATTCAATTCTGATGTCACTTCTAGTATCTGTCATTTTTTGGCATCTGTTATCTCATAGTGGCAATAACCGTGCTCTTTTGTGCAATTTCCAGCTTTGTTTGCGTGTTTTAATTATTTTGAGAGGTACGTCAATTATTTACAAATCTAAAGAGTACTCAAGGCCCAAAAATAATCTTCGTTCGTTTTTTCCTTTGAGCAATCTATGATTATTACCTACATAACCTTTCCGATCATTAACTACAAATTTATTTAATTTTTTGTAACATACTTACCCAGGAAAAATGGAAGAAAATGGTCTTTTCTTGACTCTGGCCTGTGTAGTGTGTGAACAAATTAACATTGGTCTTTGTCTGTTGAGACGATCCAAACGGTGCTGTTTTCTCAGTTCATTACCTTCTCTATGTTAAAAAGTTCTTTGTAGAAGATTTTTTTGAAGGAATGGCTGATGGCAATAATCGCTTTTTACTACTCCAACGTATTTGAATGTTTATTTAATTTGCTCAAAATTACCTAGTCAAATTATACCTGAACATGACTAATCTTTTTCATCGAAGTGCAAAAAACATACTGACACTACATTTGACACTTTTAATTGCGTTTCCCAAAGATTTCTTCTATCGACTGTGGTTTTCTTATTGAAGTCATTTATAACTTCCACTTCCACTCCCTTTTTTTGGGGAATAAATGAAATGTAAGGTTGGGATTTTTCTTCTTTACAGAACTACACCCGTATACACAACAGTTGGTGTTGCACACGCGTTTCCGTCGACCAAACTGCTCCTTTAATTGCTCTGATATTCTGTATCAATGACGCAAAAGCATAGAGAAAATTATTTGTAAAATTGAAAGTCGTTTCCACAATAACTAATTATGTGTTAGGTGACAACCGGTAATACTAGTTGTGACATCATTTATCGTAGTTCAATATTGTCTCGTTAGGATCGCATGCGTAATGTTAATAGCCAATATCCACTCGAGCTTTAATCCACTTTAAATTAAACTCACACAGTCTTATTCATTTCCTGATGATGACCACATGGTGGTCGAAGAGCTCTAGAAATCAAAGAAACAAACTTTTTAGCAAGTGGTAAAACTGTACGAATAGCAGTTGATCTTGTAAACTCGATGTTTTAAGATAAGACATTTCATCTTTTAGTCTAACACATTTTTAGTTTTATCTTTGATTAATATGTATATATTCTCTTTTGTATCTACTCTCTATTGAATCGTCTTTAAAAGTTTAAAAACTTGTGAAAATTTCTCGTTTTATGTTATAAATGCGTATATTTCATACAAGCATATCAGGGGAAACCCGTTTAAATTGGTCAAGGGAGTAACATTTTTTTAGTATTTGAAATGGTTTTAAGATGTTTTTTTTTGGTAATTGCTTTTAATAAACTTACAATCTACAAACGGTTTTACTGGCATTTCCAAATTTTAAATAAGTTTTTGTTAATTTTATATTTATTTATATAATCTGACTTGAGGTAATCTCTACTAATCTGTAAATAAAGACTTGAGGAATGTCAATTTATCTAATTCATTATACGAATTGCTAACACTTATCGATTTTCTTTTTTTATTTTTTGTACGAGAATTGCTTTTTTTGTTTCAGGAATAGTTTTGAGGAAATATATAATGCAGCATTGCACAACTCTGAATTGGGTTCCAAAGTTGTATCTCTATTAAGTTCTCATACATTTGTTAAGCAGTACATTCATGATTTTAACTTTAGATATAAATTTCTTCAACGTCTACAAGATGATTTTGAAAGTAAGCATGATTGCAACAAGCAGTAATATAATTTATTTATGGTCTATTAACATTTTTGTTACAGATAGACTTCAATTAAAGAATTCAAATCCTATAACGCTACGAAATCTTGTTCACATAATGGGTGAATTTTTCCGGAAAGGAAAACTTGAAAATGGGAGACCATATTTTATTTTGGGAACGCCATTGATATCATGTTTAGAATTATTGCTAGATACTAAGTCGACAGCTGATTTGAATGTTTTTACCACACAGGTAAATAATTGCTGAATAAAGTGCTTTAATTATTTTACCATTTTTAGATATATTTAAACGGTTCATCATTAAAAACAAACAATCCAGATGAATTAGCCAAATTGGCAGTCAAAATACGTAATGTACTTTCATTAGAATCTCAATTGGAAAAAGAAGTAAAGCTTTGGCTGTTGCTGACTTTGGATCTATTTAGCGTGAAATTTGGAATTCTTTCTGCAGAGGTGTATAAGTTTTACGAAGAACATTTAGGACCGACAGTAATGATTAATTTTCAGGTATTTGTTTAGTTACTTATACGCTATTATATTTTCCATTAAGTAATTTTTTTCATTAAACGTAAATAACGCCAAGCAATAAATATCTTATTATACACCAATCTCTGTAAACTAAAAAAAAAACTGCAGAAAACAGGTTGATAACCACCATCATAGAAGAACAGTAATATAATTTTTTTGCCATTAGTGTCACGGCCAAGTGATAGCTAGCTTTATTATTTTAGATAAAAGCGTTATTCATATTCTATTGAAATTTTGAGTACAAAAAGTCTGTAGTCGAGTTTCGTACAAAAAACGAACCAATAAAAACTCAGGTAGGGTTAAAAACATCTATTAGTGCTTTTTGTTTAGCTCTCGCTATACTTTGAGGAGAAATTAAAATTCACGGTTTTTATATTGCTTGACTGATTATTCTAGTGTTTTTTTTTGTTTTTATACAGATGGTGTGTGTATATAAAAAGTTATTGCTTGCGGCATTTTTTTTATTATCTACCAATATATACAGGGTGTCACAGAAAGATCTCATTGAGTTCAGAAGCTCTCAATCAGGAGTAGGGTGGTAATAGAACAGTTGGAGTGATGTTGTTAGATAGCTGTGTATACCGTTTCGGTTGAGACATGACTTGATCATGACAGTCTATTAAAATCACGTTTCGATGATAACGACGCAGTGTGCTTTTCCCATTTGCTTTGGTCGTTTATGTCGCACCCTGTATATGTATTTCGATTCTGTTGTTTTGCTGTTGTGTTTACTAAAATTGATTTTTAGTGCCCTCAAGATTTATTAAGCATTCAAACTATCTCGACAAGCAAAGTTTTAGATAGTTATCAAAGTAACGTCAATGTCCTTCAAATTTCCACTTCTTCACCTGAGAGCAACGATACGGCGTCTGAAGTTAGCTTTAAGAAAAAAGAAAATCCAGGGAGACCTATTTTAGGGGCTGGTGCTAGATTTATCAAAAATAAGAGTGAAGAAAATAATACCAATAAGTTCCCTTCATCAGGCAGATCTCAAAAAAAAGTTCCTTTTAAAGGTTGGGAACACGATGATAGATTTGATAATGATTATAGTTAAAGTTTTAGATAGTTATAAATATTGGTATTAAGCTTGATTGTTTTGATTTTTACTAGGTTAGGTAAATGACTTTTTAGCATTAGTCTAATCTCTATATTTTCTGTACAGAGGCTTTAGTACAATTAATTAACTTTATATCTTATCTATATTTTTTCATCATGTATTTATAATTTATTTTTAATAGTGTGTTGAAAGCTGTCGAGGAAACGTATTTATTGTCATTTATGTTTCAAATTGTTCAGGCTGTTTTTTTTATCATTACTGATATGAAATCGTTTCCGAATTTTAAATCATACATCATTATAGTTTTATTGTGTATAGTTCAGCAAGTAATTGTATATAACGGTTGGATTAGATTTTATATTAAAGACAATTCGGACTTTTGACATTATTTATTTTTCTTTTTTTTTTTGCTCATTTCTTCTTTAAGCAGAATAGAAACAAAATTTGGCGAGTATAGTTGATCCAAGCCATATACTGCTGTCGTCTTTTACGGCTTTACAACAGCCCAATGCGTATATCTTATATCGACCACATTACTTATTACAATTTGTTTACTGACTAACTCGGTCACGTATCGGGTTCAGATAATGAGTCAGTGGGCCAGTACAACAGCGCAGTCGAATACTGGTCACACATATCCAACGCTCCATTGCTTGTTTAGATAGGTAATTAAGTGGAAAAAACAATCTTCTTGTACCGATTGAGTTAACTATACAGATTGAAGGAAACGAACAAAAAAATTTTTTTTTGTTAGATTAGAAATTAAAAGCAATACTTCTCAGCTTTAATTTTCTCAATATCTAAAACAAATGGGTAAAACTCTGGGCAATCAGGCAACTTTGATTGTGCTTAAAATATAAAATGTCGATTATTAGAAATGAAAAAACATTATAAAACCAAATGTTCCTACAGCTTTTTTTATATTAAATTGTAAAAACAAGCAAATAAAATTAGCAATTGATGGTTTTGGAATCTTTGGCACTATAAACTACTAACACAGTTTTACCATTTGCCAAAAAAGTTTTTGATGAATCAATTTTTATAATTTGGTTTTTATTTGAAAGCTGGTGCTTCTCATGTATAATCTCATAATATATGTGTTTGATCAAGATCTGAATAGACGTTTTTAAGTTATCCTTAATATTGCATTTTTTGACAGAGGTTTCTGACACAATTGATTTTAAAAACAAGTAAGAAATTAAAAATATGAAAAATTGATTTTATTGTAATTATTAGTTTACTTATGTAATTAATTTGAAAATTAAGCAAAAAAGCATTTGAATACTATCATATAATGGTACTAATAACCATTGATATAATTTTGGAAATAATTATATAGTCAAATATAAAAAACAAAAATAAGCAAAATATTTGTTTAAAAGTTATTTCTAGTAGTAGGGTCTTATACAGACAGACACAGAACTGATATAACTTTCTTATGGTTCTGAAATTAGGGACAAAATACTTAATGCAGAGACTTTAATTTAATTAATATATTAAAGTCTCTGACTTAATGGCTTTTAATTGGTAACTAAACATTTCCTCTACAAATAATTAAATAGTTTTGTAAGCTTTGAAGAGACCTTATTTTAATAACGAAATTTTTTTGTCACATAATTGGCGTTGGATTTGTGACGTTTTATTGTCTTTTGACTTTTCAACTGATTTTTTATATTGGTTTTACTCACGATTTTTGTGTGTTTATAATGAATATTTTATTTGAGCTTTCTTCGATCAAATGCACTACTATGTTTTAAGTTGGTAAGTGGTTCGCTGCACCAAATCTAGTTTTTTTGTAATTTATTGTAGTATCATTGCGTGCATGATATTATCTGGCAAAATTTTTGCTAATAGTGCAAATCCACCGCACTTGCTCAGAAAAGCTTCTGATTTTGATAACATAAAAGAACCAGAATTTGTAAAGAGAGAATCAAATGCGCGATTAAGAGAAGAAGATCCAAATGAAATTATTGAAGAGAAAATGTCAAAAATTAAAAGAGATTTAGGACAAGTTGGTCATGTTTTTGTTAATAATTATTTTAGAGATAATAGTGATTCAAAAGGAGATTCGCAAAGGGACGTTTTTAAAGAGATTCAGACGGAAGATCTAGGAACTACAATTAAACAAAGCATACCTTATTTCCAAAAAGAAAATGAGAATTTAATACAAGGAAATCAATATACAGGAAAGGCCACAGAGCCAGTAACATTCCAAGAACGAACAGCAGACGCAGACAAAGATTTAAAAATGCATTTTTACAAACACTCTCCTCATAAAAATAAACAAAAAATGAAGGATGGTACAAAACCTGTTACACTCAATTTGTACCCAGAAAATATGTTCAATTCATTGCCAAAATCATTTGACTACATTGCTCTAGTTGGAGATGATGATAAATTAGTCGCCGTACCTGCTGTTAAAATGAACTTTGTAACTGCCAAAGTGCAAAGAAGTAGTCATTTTGAACCATTTTTCTCAACAAGATTTAAACGACAAAATTCTATATCTATCTGGCCAGAGCACGCAATAAAGGAGATTCCGGTGCTATTTCTTAATACTATGTCCGAGTTTGAAGCAAAGAAACATAAGCGATCATCACACCTGGATGAATTAGAAAATAAGTATTTACGTGAAGCAGATCTATTAATACAAAGTGTCAACGCGTCACTTCAAATGATGGGATTAAACAACAGCATGAAACCAATTTATGGGGGATTTTTGATTAGCCCAAAAAATAAACATGATAGCGTTTTTACAGTTTCATCAGAATCTGATGAAGATAAACCTCTAACAATATCTTTTGCGTTAGACAATACATTCATGGAGTGGGATTTTACGACACAAAAGGAAGATGAGATGTCTGTAGAAACAGAAGCATTTAAAAGTCAGACAGAGCCGATCGAATCCGGTTCATCTGAGGAATCAAAATTGGCAAAAAGTCACGTCACAATTGAGAGTTACAAATTTATTTCAAATCTTCCTAAACGACAATCACTTGATGGAGGTTTAACAAACTCCAAGAGTCTTTCTAAAAATTTTGTAATTTAATTTTATGAACATATACCTATAACTTTTTGATACATTATTTGTAGGTGATGCCAGAAGATAGAATATTTGATTTAGTAAAAGTTGCTGATAATTTAAGAAAATCTGATTCAAATTTAAAATGTTTGACAGGAAATGAAAACGATTGCTACGTTTTAGCTCAAAAACAAAATGAAACAACTACGGAAAAATTAGCAGATACAACAACATCTTGTTCTAGTGAAGTTTTTCCAACTTCTACTACTTACCAAAAACCTTTAGAAAATGAAATTAGTAGTAGTACTCTAGAACCAATCAAACTTGTCAACAATTCCTTATCTTTAGAACCACTTAACAACATTACATCAACCAAAAATAATTTTGAAAAATATCTTTCCAGTGCTACCAAAACATCAGTAGTGTCCTCTTCTTTTAATTCAACACAACAAGGTAACTTTATAAATGAAACCAATATTTATGAAGATGATAGTGACATAGATAATGTTTTGGATTTATTAGCAAACATGTCAACACCGCTGGCCAACAATGGACTTAATACAACTTCAACAACTCCATTTCACATCAGTATCAGCGTTCCATCAATTCTGACAATTCCATCTCAATCGTCATCAAACTCTACGCCAAAAATAGCGGCTGTGAAATACGAATCGACTACGATTAGTGTACCAGAGTCGTCAACCTCACAACTTCCTAAAAAACAGAAGAAATCTCTTTTGGACAAATTACATAATTTACAAAAAGATTTAAAATTGGTTTTTGAAGTTCAAAATATTTTAAACGGAGCTAAAAAAGAAAGCACAAAAAACAAGCGAAGTAAAAGAGAAGCAATCAACCAGACTGGATCTCGTCTTAGATTAAAACGACGTTGCAAAAATTGTAGGCCACATCGAAATATGGCTGTACCTGCAACTGCAGACAATAAAGTAAAACAAATTGAAGCTTTGGGAAAAATTCTAGAATGGAAAAATTATTTAGAAAATCAACACACAGAAAGAGACCGGCGATTTTCATTAAAAAAAAAGAAAAAAGACAAGAAAAGAAGGAAAAAGAAGAAGAAAAAGAAGAAGAAAGATAAGAAGAAAAAAAAGAAAGGGTTTTGGAAAAGAATTTTTGGAGATGCTCTTACAGAAAATGAAGCTTTTTTAGGCCAACACATTCAAAATCAGTTTTAATATCAAACAATATAGCTAATAAGTTAACCAATAGTTTAAGAA